>JAESUZ010002499.1:0-1206822 GCA_017311185.1 Proteles cristata cristata | reverse complement strand
GCTAATGCGTAGAATGGAATAGTACTTAACCCCCAAGCTGAGGACAAGGACTGAAGTGTTGGGTTTTAGAGATAAATGGACTGTTGCATAATGGGGGAAAGTGACTGTGACCAGATCTGTGTTTCATTATCTGCTCTCTGCACTAGAAGGATTGATAACAGCTTGGTTCACGCCCGAGTGCAGCAGACCCAGGAAGTATTGGCCTTTAAGTACAGCCAGTGTTTATAGGCAAGAGACAGTCTCATCAACTAGAAGCAATTCCATTTAGGCTAGGGTTGTCAGATAAAATACAAGAAGCCAAGTTAAGTTTGAACCTCAGGTAGGCAACAAAACATTTTTAGTATAAATGTGTTTGATGCAACAATTAGAATATACATACACCCAAAATTTTTTGATGTTTATTTGCAATTTAACTGGGTTTTCTTGTGTTTTTATTTGGCAATTCTGACAACCCTTTTTAGGAGTGAGTCTCATCACTGAGAAGTTACATTTTTCCATCCTTTATCCAAACCAGGATGGAGTGATGGGTGACAGGCAAACTAATTTCAAATGTTTGGGTTGGTCCTGGAGAACTTCTGTGGGTTCCAGGCTATGTGGCTGAGAAGTCACCTAAGACTTAGAAGGTCTGAAGACACATGAAGTTCCTCTGTTTTTAGAGATATAATTCTTTTATTGACTTAAAATGTACATAACATAAAATTTACCATTCTGCCCATTTTAACTGTACCATTCAGTGGTATTGAGTATCTTCATATTGTTGGGCAACCATTACCACTATCCATTTCTAGAAGTTTTCCACCTTCCCATTCTGAAGCTCTGTGCTTATTAAGCAATTATTCTCCATTCCTTCCTATCCATGCTGGTCTCTGGCAACCACCATTTGACTTTCATCTCTATGAATTTGACTATTCCAGCTACTTCACGTAAGTGGGATCATGCATATTTGTTCTTTTGTGTCTGTCTTATTTGAATTTGCATAATGTCCTCAAAGTTCATCCACGTTATAGCATGTAACAGAGTTCCATTCCTTTTTAAGGATGAGTAATATTCCACTGCATATGTATACCTCATTTTGTTTTTCTATTCATCCGTGATTGAACGCTTGGGTTATATCCATGTTTTAGCTATTACGAATAATGCTGCTATGAACTTCAGTGTGCACATATGTTTTGAAGCCCCTTCTCCCAATTTTTGAAGTATATTCCAAGAGTGGAATTGCTGGTTCATAGTAATTCTGTTTAATTTTTTTTTTATTTTTATTTATTTCTAGGAGAGAGAGAGAGAGACAGTGTGAGCAGGGGACGGTCAGAGAGAGAGGGAGTCACAGACTGAAACAGGCTCCAGGCTCCGAGCTGGCAGTCAGCACAGAGCCCGACGCGGGGCTCGAACCCACGAACTGAGAGATCATGACCCAAGCGAAAGTCGGACGCTTAACCAACTAAGCCACCCAGGCGCCCCAATAATTCTGTTTAATTTTTAAAAAATATTTTTACTTCTTCGTATTTCTAGGAGAGAGAGAGAGACAGCGTGAGCAGGGAGTCAGAGAGAGAGGGAGCTCAGCCAGACTGGAATGAGCCCAGGCTCTGAGCTGGGTCAGCCAGAGCTCCGACGCGGGCTTGAACCCACGAACCGCGCGAGATCATGACCCAAGCGAAAGTCAGACGCTTAACCGACTAAGTCACCCAGGCGCCCCAATTCTGTTTAATTTTTTGAGGCAACACCACACAGTGTTTCCTAGCAGCTTCGCCATCTTATTTCCACCAACAATTGCATGAGCGTTCCAATTTCTCCTCACTTTCCCCAACACTTAATACCCTTTTTTTTTTTACATAATAGTCATCCTAATGGCTGTGTATAGTTATAATATTTTCCTTTTTCTTACTCACTCTGCAACCCACTTCAATACCCATAGCCTACCATCATGGAGGTCAGACAATGGCTTGGGGAGACTGTCTGCTCTGGCCTGGAGCACTGTGAGGTAGGCATAATGTGTGAGTGTGGTTTGGTGTTTCTGATACTAGGCTAAGCAAGAATAGTTCATTCTTTTTTGCTGTGGAATCATAGTGGCCTATGCCATTGACATAAAGTTGTGTATTTACTACACAAGATAGGTTTATAAAGTTCAGGTATAGATTTCCCAGGGGCTTTTAAACTAGCTCTGAAGGCACTGTCATAAGATTTATAGAAGAGTTTTGAACAATGATGGTATTGTTGGACTAAGCATATATTCCCTTTTTCTTTATAGGACATGGCATGAATCTCTCTGTGCACAACCTGGTTTGTTTGCTGAAATACACACCGCAAGCATGCATCATGATTTTGGAGTCATGTCTCATAGACCCCTACCAAAGAGTCTGGTTAGATTCTTGGAGTCTTTTCCTTGTATTTAGGTTCTAGTATCTATTCCTGGTGTGAGTTCCCAAGATATTCTGAATTTTTAGTAATAACACCCAAGATGACAGCATCAGAGACAGGAGTGAGCTGCATTCAAGTTTGAAATAGAATTTTCTTTTTCCCAAATCTAATTATTAACCACCTTTCAGAAAAGAGAGGGTGACTGTTCCTATGGCAACAGAAGCCTTAAAGCAAGAAAGCATTCAGCCAGCCTGACACTCTTAGCCAGCTCTACACTGCTCCAGCTTGCTGGTGCAGGGAACCGGGGCCCCGAGGGCCAAAAGTAGCCTCTCTGGCAGGGCAGTTTCATTTCACGTCTCCTCTCCTCTTTCTTCTAAGCTAATCAAAAGAAATTGATCTGGGCTGTCTTCTTTGTCTTCCATCCTCCCCCAGACCCCTTCCCCCACATCTTGCTGTGTGTGTACATTTGTTTTTATATCTATTCATATTCTGTTTTTTGTGTAAATCCAGATTCATATCCTTCATACTTGTCAATGAATTATTTAAGGTGTAATTTTAACTCAAATGGAATAATACCCGTAGGAATAAAAAAGATTCTATTATTAAATGTCTCTTGACAGGGATTTTTGGATTGTTTTTTAAAGCATAGGTCACAGTTTCCTAACTGTTCTTTTATTTTAAAAATATCTCTCATGGGTAAACTCTTCTGAATTTGTTGGTTTCATTTTGACAGGTACTAATAGCACTTCTTATTGGTGTTTCTTTACTAAGTGAACGATTTGAGCAGCCTGCTTGCAGATTCCCCAGTTACAAATGCCGTATTGTTTTTAGTACCCTCAGTCTTACAAGTAAATTCAATCTGAGTTAAATTGTATGTGAAGTTGGACTCATTGTTTATGTCATAAGAGACAGTGATATAAGTAATTGACTACTCAGCATACACGCACACAGTTTCTTTTTTCTTTTCTTTTTTTTAAAAGTTTATTTATTTATTTTGAGATAGAGAGTGTGAGCAGGAGAAGGACAGAGAGAGAGGGAATCCCAAGCGGGCTCCGCATTCTCAGATTAGAGCCTGATCCGGGGCTCAAACTCATGAACTGTGAGATCATGTCCTGAGCCCAAATCGAGTTGGATGCTTAACTGACTGAGCCACCCAGATGCCCCACAATTTCTTTTTTGAATCAGATAGACGTTATTCCAGAATTGATCTGATGTGTCATGGTATGCCTAGCAGGTACTTGGTAAATACCCATAAATGGTACAGGGCCATGATGAATGGTTGTCAGTTGCATTACCTTTATCCGGAAATGTTAATTCTTTAGCATCTACAGTTAATCATGAGTTTTTCTTGAAACCATGTACACATTAAAGTTGGTAAGTACAGTTGGAAATGCATGCCAAATCTTTCTCTCTTTCCCTCTGCCGTCAACAACATATAAATGCTCCAGAAACATTTATGTATGGTAAAGGACAAAGATCTTGAATTCATCTTTTCAGATGTCAGACTTTTTTCTTTTTTAAAATGTTTGTTTATTTTTGAGAGAGAAAGAGAGAGACAGAGCATGAGCAGGGGAAGGGAAGAAAGGGAGACACAGAATCTGAAGCAGACTCCAGGCTCTGAGCTGATAGCACAGAGCCTGATGTGGACTCCAAACTTACAAACCATGAGATCGTGACCTGAGCCGAAGTTGGATCCTTAATCGACTGAGCCACCCAGGCACCCCTCAGATGTCTGGTTTTTTTCTTGACCACAGAGGTAGGAAAGAGAGCCTGAAGCCATGGTATTGAGTCCTGTTGAGGGAGGGAGGGAAACACACTGTTGCTTTCCCACCCCTCCATCCTAAACTCTCATAGCTTTGTCCTAAAGACTAGACTGAAACTTTATTTACTTTTTATTATTTCATTTCACTTTACTTTTAAAAGATTTTATTTTAAGTAATGTCTAAACCTAACATGGGGCTTTAACTTATAACCCTAATATCAACCGTCTCCTGATCCACCAGCAAAGCCAGCGAGGCACCCCAGGACTGAAATTTTAAAATGAATTGGATGGCTTGTTAAAGAACTGAAAAAGATGTATTTTCATGATTGTATGTGACTGAAAAGTTCTGAATCAGTCTGGGTATGGTTTCAGGAGCCTACTACCCAGCAGGAGACAGGGCTTGACAGAGTGTTGTTAGGCAACATTTACTGGAGACAGTTGTATCATGTTTATGTCTAGAGGGTACAGACTCCTCACCTAAAAAAATCTTTCAGTAGCAAATCTAGTTATTATCTGTTCTTGGCCATCCAACCCAGAAGAACTAGTCCCAGTGCTTGAGGGGCTCCTGGCCACAGAAACCATGGCCAGTGGTTTCAGTATGAAGCATTATTGATGAGATAACAGACTCCAGTTTTGAAAACAAGCCTTAATTTATTAAGCTTGTCAGGAAAGGGAGCTCTGTATTTAGAAACACAGTCTCTCCAAGCAGTGCTTGAACAGAGTTGATATACATTACCGGGGGAGCACCAGTAGTTCAGATGAACTCGGACAGAAGTGGTGACAAGGACACTGATAGACTCATAGACCAAGGCAGTGTGGCTTTAACACTCTCAGCATTAGCTCTGTCTTTGACTAAAGCTGGTTTATTTTTATGTTGGCCTTGCAATTCCTGATAGGATTTCAAACAGCAAGGCTTCTCAATACTGTATCCTTGATACTGACATGATTTAAAGAACAAGATTCAGAGGGTTATGTCCTTGAATCTTCTTGCTAGTAGGGCTGTTTTATAGTTTGACTTTAAGGGCGGGTGTATTGGAGTGCAGAAGAGACAGAGGGAGCTGGCAGTGGGTGGTGTTATAGAGCAGAGGGAAATGTTGAAAATAGATCCTAGATCATAGGCACATACATATAAGTGCTGGTGCAGAGAATGAAGGAGAGAGTACAAATGCCACCTAGGGCACGGGCTGTCTGTGGGTCCTCCGCTGTGTCCCCCAAGTTTAGCATAGTACATGGCACAGAACAAGTGCTCTCTAAATATTTGTCAAATGACTTAATAGAGGAGGAAGATGATGAAAATCGCCTCATAGGAGAATATGTTCAGGGGTTGGGGCCCTGAGGCTCTGGCTGGGAGAAGTAGATGAGAACTCAGACTCCCTGACCCCAACTAAGTCTTGAGACAAACTGATGACTCCTTGCCTCCAGCACATTCACACCAAGTGGTGACTGATAGCTCATCAAACTTTGTTGTTATGGTGGAGTTGTAGGGATGGGCAGGAGTGAAGAGAGGAGAAAGGAAAAACCACAGGAAAGGTGATAGAAAGAGAATGGAAACATCCTTCTTTCTTCTCTTTTCTAGCCTACTGTACACTTACCTGCTTCAGGCACTGTGCTAGACCCTTCACAAGTGTGATTGATAGTCCTTACCTCACAGTCCTTTCAGCAAGCAGTAGCTATCTCCATATTACCTACCAGCTCGGAGCCAGTGGCTCACAATGGTCCTGTGACTCACATGGGCTTACACTGATAGACATGGAGGACAGGCCAGGTTGCGGCCCAGCCCATCTGGCCCCAAAGCCTCTTTCCCTTGCTTTGCAGTGTGGCTGGTTGGCCTGGCCCTCCTGAGCCCCCATACCCTCCTGAGATGGGCCTTTAAGACTCTGATTGTCCAGCAAACTGAGACTCTTCAGGCCACTGCTGCATGAAGCAGGAGGCTGACGGGCCAGGTGGGACCCAGAGCGGCCCTTGCCTGACTCCCCGACCCCTGCCTCATAGTAGACACAGAGGATGAAGTTTGCCTTCGTGAGCCTTGGATGTCTGCTTTTCCAGGGTCCTCGCAGCTTCTTCTGCAGGGTGGGACAAGAGTTGGTGGAAATGTGAGGAATCCACACTCCGCATTTCTTTGTTCTTTTCTTGACACACACACACACACACACACACACACACACACACACACACACACACACACAATCACTGAAACTTGAAAACCTGATTGTAAAGTTGTCCTGAATGAGAATTGCATTAATTTTGAAAAGTAAAAATATCTGTGAGAGATAGGGAGACTCTCTTGCCCTACAAGTGTAAGAAAATACCATCAAGCAAGAGAATCAAACAATAATGGCACATTTTTTATGGTGATTTGGTAATATTTATCAAAATTGACATTAGCAGGAATTTCGCAAGAACCATTCTGTAGAAATACATAATGGGCACGAAGAAACGTGTGCCAGGCTATTCACCACAGCATTGCCTGTAATAGTTTAAAAGTAGAAATGTCCTCCAGATGGCCAACAGACACATGAAACGATGCTCAGCATCCCTCCTCATCAGGAAAATACAAATCAAAACCACACTGAGATACCACCTCATGCCAGGCAGAGTGGCTAAAATGAGCAAATCAGAGGACTCTAGATGCTGGCGAGGATGTGGAGAAATGGACACCCTCCTACACTGTTGCTGAGAATGTAAACTGGTACAGCCCCTCTGGAAAACAGTGTGGAGGTTCCTCAGGAAACTAACCGTAGAACTCCCCTATGACCCAGCAATAGCACTGCTAGGAATTTACCCAAGGGATACAGGAGTGCTGATGCACAGGGGCTCATGTACCCCAATGTTCATAGCAGCACTCTCCACAATAGCTAAAACATGGAAAGAGCCTAAGTGTCCATCAGCAGACGAATGGATCAAGAAGATGTGGTTTATCTATACCATGGAATACTACATGGCAATGAGAAACAATGAAATCTGGCCATGTGTAGCAACATGGATGGACCTTGAGGGTGTTATGCTGAGCGAAATAAGTCAGGCAGAGAAGGACAAATATCATATGTGTGCACGTATAGGAGGATTAGGAGGAACTTAACAGAGGACCAAAGGGGAGAAGAAGGGCGGAAATGGTGGGGGAAAGGGAGAGAGGCAAACCATGAGAGACTCTTGAATGCTGACAAAAACTGAGGACTGATGGATGTGGGGGGGAGGGGGTGATGGGCACCGAGGAGGGCACTTGTGGGGATGAGCACTGGGTGTTATATGGAAACTAACTTGACAATAAACTATTTGTAAAAATAAAGTAAAATAAAAAAAATAAAGAGATTGAACTAAAAAAAAGTAGAAATGTCCTAAATGGCCTGTCAGTACAGTAATGTTATATTAATTGAGTTTGCTTTAATACTTTTTAGTGTTACATTAATTGATTGTGCTATCGGCAGACCCCAAAATGCTGACATGAAAAGACAAGAAATATATTAGGAATGAAGATATGAAAAAAGAGCAAGTTCTTTTCAGAACTGTCTTGTGTGGTTAGGTTGTAAATGCATTGGAAATTGTTTGGAAGGATATACACAAAGGATTTCCAGTGATTAACTTTGCAGTTAAAGGAAGAGTCAGGGATGACTCACTTTTTACCTGATACATCTTTGCAGTTCTACTTTTCTATAATGAGCATATTCATACGTTAATTGTGTATTAAAAAAAGCAATGTGGGCAAAAACAGAACCTGGTGATTTGGGAAATGTGGGAGATGGATGAGTTCAAGATTATTTTAAGGTTTCACCTACAGGTGTGAGTAGACAGGAAACATCTGAAGGAAGAACAGTGCCAGGGCCCATTGTGAGGTAAGTGTCTGTGGTCAAAGAAACCAGAGTGCCCTAAAGTGTTCTGGGAGCTGTTAAGTATTGTTTTATTGTGGTCTTAGTGGGTTTTATCAAAGCTGTTAGTATGTTGAAAAAGAGAAAACAAAATAGGTCGAGAATGTAGTAAGTTCCAGCAGAAATAAGCAAGGCAGCATCCAATAGGAAGGAGTCAGAAGTCTGGGACAGCGTCTGAGACGGATGTGAAGAGAGATTTCTGTCATAGTTGCCACAAGACAATTCTCTTTCCAAGCAGAAAATGGGTTAGATGGCTTGCATGCCCTAACTGGCTTCTTGTAAAGTCTACAGGCTTTATAGATTATGCAGCCTAAAAAGGAAGCTTTCCCCTTTAACCCTGCTTCTAATTCCACTCCCTGTTAATCGTCACTGTTACAGCTTGGGGTAAATGCTTCTAGACAGTACCCAGAGCATTCACACTCCTGTGCGGACACACGCACCCACAGAAGCACACACATGCACCATGACACACATGCAGAATTAAAACACATCTGTAAGTGGAGCTTCACTATCATATCATCATTCTCAGCCTTGACTGAAGGCTACAACATGCCAAGCCTGATTCCCTTCTTTAGTGGAGACTTTCTCTGGATCAAACAAAAAATTCTTTTTATTTATTTATTTATTTATTTATTTATTTATTTATTTATTTATTTATAGGGAAAGAGAGGGACCACAAGCAGGGAAGAAGCAGAAAGAGAGTGAGAGAGAGACAATCCCAAGTAGGCTCCATGCTGTCAGCGCAGAGCCCAGTGTGGGGATGAATCTTGAGAACCATGAGATCATGACCTGAGCTGAAATCAAGAGTTGGACGCTTAACCGACTGAGCCACTCAGGTGCCCCCACTTTTCTGCATTTTTAAAAATAAAACTGTCTATGACAGGTCAGGAGAGAAGGGCTTAAACATAAGTTTTCTGATATTTTTATCGGATTCTTG
The DNA here is from genome assembly GCA_017311185.1 of Proteles cristata cristata. Classification (NCBI taxonomy): domain Eukaryota; kingdom Metazoa; phylum Chordata; class Mammalia; order Carnivora; family Hyaenidae; genus Proteles; species Proteles cristata. The sequence continues at coordinate 1,197,905 of JAESUZ010002499.1, read as the reverse complement.
GGAAAATGGTGTGGGGGTTGGAAATGTCACTGAAGGGACAGGTAATGTGGATATAGCTGAAATGGAGTGCAGAGATGTTTGATTTGAGCAGTTTGTAGGCTAATGACTTGAAGAATTTAGGTCCCTGCAAATTGATTTTGAACATGGGTTTCACACTAACTATATAACCTGGAGAAATTATTTAACTGTGTAAACCCTTGGTTACTTCATTTATAAAATGAGAATACAGTGGTGTCTACTTGTAAGATGGTTTTAAGGACTAAATGAGGCACTGTTTGCAGAATGCTGATCACATTGCAAGGCATATGGTGATGGCTCAATAAAGTCAGCTGCGACTCTTATTTTGGACTTTACTGTGTTCCTGTCTCAGGGTCGCATTTGAACACACATTCTCCTTGTTGAATTCCATCTGCAAACTGCTTTTCCAAAGCCTTGATTTGCTTGCCTTTATTTCTGATTTGGGACTTATGCACATTTTCTGTTTTCAGTCTGTCATCCTCATTTCAACATGCCAACCCCCGAAACAGCATTTTGGAACTGAACCAAGTACAAACCAAAATGCTTCACACAGCTTCTTGGGCTTTCCTTAAATTGAGTTATGGATGATCATTTATTGCCCCTACTATCACCCCCTCTCCCCACCCTTTTAAAACCTTCACCTCTTGGTTGCTTTAAAGGCATAACTTTGGGAATTAACATTTGGTTTTTGATGTCCAGGACTTAAGAATTTCCTTGCATTTGGGGGCGCCTGGGTGGCTTAGTCGGTTAAGCGTCCGACTTTCGCTTAGGTCATGATCTCGCGGTTCGTGGGTTCGAGCCCCGCGTCGGGCTCTGTGCTGACTGCCAGCTCAGAGCCTGGAGCCTGTTTCAGTCTGTGACTCCCTCTCTCTCTGACCCTCCCCTGCTCATGCTGTCTCTCTCTCTCTCCTAGAAATAAATAAAAACATAAATAAAAACATTAAAAAAAAAAAAGAATTTCCTTGCATTTGGACTTGTGAATATTTGACTGCTTTTGTGCTTATTGTCATTAGCTGAGACTTGACTTTAACAGATTGTGGAGGATTGCCATCTATTGATGTGGTATTAAATCAGATTATTACTTACTTGTCTATCTGTTTCATTGATTTGTCAATTTATTCAGTAAATGCTTATTGAGCATCATTGGATGCCAGGAATTATACTATATATTCCAGGGGTATGGTGGCAGGTACACTAGAGATGGCCCCTTCTTCTATGAATCACAAGGTCTAGCAAAGACTATACACTTGAAATGATGAGTTACTAATGGAGTAGTGCTCTGCCAGAGCCTGCACAAGGCTATGGGGCTCCTACACTAGTCTGTGAGAGGGACCTGGGAGGGCCTCCTTGAAGGATGTGATGCTGATATGAGAGCTGAGAGAGGAGTGAGCCAAGTGAGCATCAGGAGAATATTCCAGGCAGAGACAACAGTATCTTTAAAGACTGGATGTGGGAGAAATCTTGGAGCATTTGAAGAACTGAAGTAAAACTGATTAGAAACGAGTGAGTGAGGATGTTGAGAGCTGGGATGTGACTAGGCCAGAGGAAGGACTCATTCTTTCCAGGAGTTTCTTTGATTGGTTTCTGATGATTTGTGGTTACATGGTCTAGACTGTTGCTAAGTTCAGTGATGATGGCAATCTGGTCCGGACCTCACTGAACTCAGCAACATTTTATTGCTCTTTGGTGATTAGTAAAATCTTGTCTCAGGCCAAGTGAACAAATTTGGATATATTTTCATAGAAATAAAGAAAACGGGCATCTGGGTGTCTCAGTTGGTCTAGCACCCAACTCTTGGCTCAGATCATGATCTCACTGTTCATGAGATTGAGCCCCGTGTCAGGTTCTGTGGTGACAGTGCAGAGCTTGCATGGAATTCTCTCTTCCTTTCTCTCTCTGCCCTTCCCCTACTCACTCTCTCTCTCTCTCAAAATAAAAGAATAAATAAACATTTAAAAAAATCAAGAGGACAAAAGTACAGATACTAGTAAATACCTGCAGTTAGAAAGAACATGAAAGTAGACAATCTTTTTTTGAAATCTTTCTTCTCTCCCTTGTTAGTCTTTCTCCCTCTTCTACTTTTCAATATTCGAACCTCCATCTAAGTGTTTTCAAGCAGAGCAAATAAAATAGTCAACAGTAGATACTGCCCCCAAACCCTGGAGCTCATGGGAAACTCATTGCCTCAGGAGTTCAACTTTTCCTTTCAGTAGCTGCACTTGTAATTATCAGTAGTAAGGGGTGGTGGTGAGTCATGATTCCCAAGGTCCAACCTTCAAGGCACTTGGCAGTGGGATACTCACCCTAAAGGAATTCTAGCCTTTTATCTTATGTAGAATTGAAAACTTGTCTTCATTAGCTAAAGCCCCTAAACTTTTAGGATTAAAAGTTAGAATTAGAATTCATGTTAGATTTAGAAAAATCAATAAACATAAATTTATTTATAAAAATATACTATATAGAATATCTGATAAACATTTTTTTTACAAATAGTTTATTGTCAAATTAGTTTCCACATAACACTCAGTGCTCATCCCCACAAGTGTCCTCCTCCATGCCCATCCCCCTCCCCCCACATCCATCAGTCCTCAGTTTTTGTCAGCATTCAAGAGTCTCTCATGGTTTGCCTCTCTCCCTTTCCCCCACCATTTCCGCCCTTCTTCTCCCCTTGGTCCTCTGTTAAGTTCCTCCTAATCCTCCTATACGTGCACACATATGATATTTGTCCTTCTCTGCCTGACTTATTTCGCTCAGCATAACACCCTCAAGGTCCATCCATGTTGCTACACATGGCCAGATTTCATTGTTTCTCATTGCCATGGTAGTATTCCATGGTATAGATAAACCACATCTTCTTGATCCATTCGTCTGTTGATGGACACTTAGGCTCTTTCCATGTTTTAGCTATTGTGGAGAGTGCTGCTATGAACATTGGGGTCCATGTGCTCCTGTGCCTCAGCATTTCTGTATCCCTTGGGTAAATTCCTAGCAGTGCTATTGCTGGGTCATAGGGGAGTTCTATTGTTAGTTTCCTGAGGAACCTCCACACTGTTTTCCAGAGGGGCTGTACCAGTTTACATTCCCACCAACAGTGTAGGAGGGTGCCCGTTTCTCCACATCCTCGCCAGCATCTAGAGTTCTCTGATTGGCTCATTTTAGCCACTCTGACTGGCGTGAGGTGGTATCTCAGTGTGGTTTTGATTTGTATTTCCCTGATGAGGAGCGATGCTGAGCATCGTTTCATGTGTCTGTTGGCCATCTGGATGTCCTCTTTGGAGAAGTGTCTGTTCATATCTTCTGCCCATTTCTTCACTGGGTTGTTTGTTTTTTGGGTGTGAAGTTTGGTGAGTTCCTTATAGATTCTGGATATTAACCCTTTATCTGATATGTCATTTGCAACTATCTTTTCCCATTCCATTGGTTGCCTATTAGTTTTGTGGGTTGTTTCCTTTGCTGTGCAGAAGCTTTTAATCTTGATGAGGTCCCAATCATTTATTTTTGCTCTTGATTCCTTTGCTTTTGGGGATGTGTCAAATAAGAAGTTGCTGCGGTGGAGGTCAAGGAGGTTGTTTCCTGCTTTCTCCTCTAGGGTGTTGAAAATTTCCTGTCTCACGTTCAGGTCCTTCTGATAAACATTTTAAATTTTATTTATTTTTTATTTTTTTTAAGTTTATTTATTTATTTATTTTTTCCCTTCATAGTTTATTTTCAAGTTGGTTTACATATAACACCCAGTGCTCGTCCCAACAAGTGCCCTCCTCCATGCCCATAACCCCCATTTCCCTCTCCTCTACCCTCATCAGCCAACATTTTTAATTTTAATTGATTCTTGATTGTACCTAAAATGTTTCACCTCTGGTTTTATTAAAAAAAATTTTTTTTTGTCTTACTCAACTGGCAGAACAGTGTTTTTTTCTTAGAAAGAAAACTACTGATTCCCAGCTGCCCATTCTTCTTAGGAAATCAAAATTCTCTTCCCAGCCCAGATTTCTCAGTGAGTTCTCCAGTGTTCATACAACTTTCCCTGTAGATATTTCGAGATCTTGAAATCACAGTCTTGTATCTTTAGGGGAGCTGTGAAAGCCCACATGAGCTATCTTTTTTAAACCACAATGGAAAGGACTAAATTATGGCTCAACACCACTGTTGGTTTACTATTGAGAGCCCTTCGGATCTAGTTTATTTTTCCTGTAGTTTAGTGTATGCTTGTGAAAAACTATTTTAAGATGATAGCAGGTAATAAAAAATACGGGCAAAAGTTATTTTTTAATGTTAAAAACCAACCTATGAGGAAAACTGGCCATTTGACAGCTTTGCCACTTGTTTCTTTATAGGTTTATTTTCCTGAGATTTATGCTTTTTGGGGTGTAGGTAGACATGACCAGAAAGATTTGTACAGTGATGGAAAGCTTTCAGTAAAGAAGTGAATTTTGATTCAGAAAAGATTCTCAGAGCTCAACATGTTCTTAACAGTCCAGAGAAACATTCATATGGGACCGAGGGGAGTGTTCAGATAAATCAGAATGCAAATGAGTGAGAGGAGATCCAGATAGATGGGAACATGTTAAAGAGCCTAGGTTTTCACGAGGGAGCAGAGGGAGAGTTAGAACTTGTGAGAAAATGACCAAAGGAAAACTGGCTAGAAAGAAAGCCAACTTTCGCTGAATTTAAAATGAAGGACAAATGGTGTGAGAATTATTGTGGCTTACTGATATTTGGCATGTGAGTGGGGAGCTGACAGAGGGAGGTAGATTTCAGCGAGAGGAAGGGCCTTAATACAAGGTAAAACTGATTCATAATTAATAATGATGAGTGAGGTTTTTAGGATAGGGGCTGTGACGAAAGGTCAAACACAGGAAAAATCATATGGTTATTTCATTGTCCTTCTTCAGCATTGACTTTTATAAGAAACAGGATTTTGGGAGTTAAATGAAGAGTTCCTGCATCGATACTGCAGCCTACCAGAGAACCTGCTTCTCAGACTCAGTTAAACATTTAGACTCAAGTGAGGACTCTGGCCAGCCTTGGCCCCAGTCTACTCAGAATGCTGTAGGCCAGGAAGCACCTCTGGCAGCCAGCTACCTCAACTGGTTGTTTGCAGAGAAGTCATCCGGTCTCATCAGATTATTGCTTTCTTGTTTTTACCTCCATCATATTGTAGAGAATAAGTCAAGTTGCTTATCAGCTAAGGCTTAGTTCTCAGTTAAAGTTAGGTTCAGCTGTGAGTAATTATAAAATAAAAATAACAATAGTTTAAATAAGGCAGGAGTTTGCTCTTTCATCTGGATTTCTTTTTCCTGTTAATATCAGGATATAAGCTATCTAGGATGGTTCCTTTGTCCCACAAATCTGGCAGATACTCAGGTACCTTCTACCTTGTGGCTCTGCCACATAGGTAGGATCTCCATGGCCAAGCTTACCTCATGGTCCAAGGTGGCTGCTCCCATTCCTGCCATCATGTTTGCATCCTAGCAAGAAGAAAGAAGACTGCACAGTACCACTCACAGGCCCTTCCTGGAAACTGCATATGCCTTTTTCTTCTTAAATACTTTTGGACAAAACTTAATGTTATGGTCCCACCTAGTTACAAGGAAATCTGGAAAATGTAGGTTTTCCCCCCCCTGGATTGCTGTATGCCCAAGCCAAAAACTGAGGGTTCTATTACTAACTGAAGAGAGAAAATATATTAGGGGGCATCTGGAAGTTTCTATCAATACCAGAGTAAAGTCTTTACAGTGGTGTGTGATCTTGGGCTAGAATTTTTTGAGCCACAGTTTGCTTATTGGGAAAAATCACTATAATATTCTCCTTACTGAATTTTTGGAAGGATAACACAAAATTAAATGGTGTTTATGAAAATGCTCTGTAAGCCAGAAGACATCACAGAAGACATTATTAGACAGTAATTTTCTTTTCACATTTTCTTCATCAATCTCTCTCATGAAAATGGACAAAAGGAGGAGCATGGCAATATGTTTTGAATTGAATAGAAATGATTTTGGAGACAGATGCTGATCTAGGAGTAAATGTAGAGTTTCACTCTGTGAAACCAGGCAGGAAAATCTCAAAGGCAAATGTTCAAATGTTAGTTTTCCAATTGCAATTGGAAAGATGATCCTCTACTAAAAAGGATTTTTCTTTGGTATTTCAGCATTATTAGCCTTGGCTCAAACCACACCTAACAGGAGAGGCACTCATAGCTAACAAGTAGTAATGAAATCTTCAAAGAGTTTTTACATCAGAAAGGCTTTATGTGAGTTGAGGGAAAGGGTCTTAAAAAAATACTCCACATCCTTTTGCCTATTTTGCCTAAACAGGAGTTAGTTTATAGCATGTGGTTGAGTGCTCTGGGAAAGGAATCAGCATTTTTTTCTTTCAGTTTTAATGGGAGTTGGTGTAATAGGAATAGATTGCAGTAAATATTGCATATAATTATTTATTAGACTTTAGGAAAACTCCTATTGCCAAGACCCCTGGGCATATGGATGGAGTTGGGATATTAGGTAGAAAATACAATCAGATTCAGCGAATACAGTTGCAAGGCCATTCTACTAATGGACTCAAAGGAAACTTAGGTTCTCTATCAGGCCTGGAAGTTGGCAAACTTTCTGGGGGAGAAAAACAATCAGGTTAGGACATGATGGCCTCTTCTTCGGCCTGTATTGTAGCTGGGAACCACACTTTGCTGGGGGGAGGAAGCCTCTATGGTTCTTCTTGCCCATAATGTACAGGCCTTTGCCATATTGGTTATTGAGATCAGATTTCCAGCTCACAGTCTCCATGGCCTTTGGATCTGGAGAGTCATGGGAATATAGGTTTCTCCTGCTACACAGAAGGAACAGGAGGTAGTGAGTGTAAACTATCTTCTGACTTTTTGTCATATGGAGATAGCCTCATGAACAAAGAGGTGCTAAAAATAAAACTTGAATCAGGCATATTTGGATATAAATCCAGATCCTGCCAATTAATACCTAGATGTTCTAGGGTAAATTACCTATATTTCTGAATTCAGAAGGGTTATTTTCAGGAATGTAGGAGGCACTCAGTAAATGCATCTGAGAGCTAGCTGGGGGATATCATAAAGAGGGAAAATACAGATGATTTATAGTCCTTTCTCTGTCCAGTGAAGCAAAAGGGAGCTTGTACTAAGCATGGTGATATTCTTAAATTTTGAATTTTGAACACCGCCTATTTACTATTTGTCCAAAGCATTCCAACTCAGCAACAGAGGTAGATGGTTTTATAAACCACAGCATTATTTATGGGAAGAAAAAATATACTTCTGGCCTAATTTCTTCACTTTTCCTACTCTATTTCACCTCCAGTTTGGATATATTATGAAATCCCAGTAAGGAATAGACTTGGTAGGTTGTCTAGAATATTTTGTCTTTAGGTAGAACTGCAAGCAAATCACATGAAAGAGTTAAGATTCCAGCCTTATATTTAACTTCCCAGTGAAGTGCTTGAATACCATAATATGTCTGAGTAAGTCATTCCATTGTGTTGTAGCTATGTTACTTCACTTGGACTTATTCTTCATATATAACTTCAGCTCCCTATGGTGTAACTTAGATCCATTTGAAAACTACCCATTTGACATGTATTCATTGAAAACCTTGAAATGTTTTTGACACTGGCAAAACATTGGGATATATATTTGGTTCTTAATAGAAACAAATTATCACTGGTACTCCATTTTAAATAAGACCCTTCTTAAATTTGAAGAAAATGATTTCTTTTCAAACTTAACTATGCTCCAGTTTAAAATTTGAATCCAGTGTTTCACCCTTTACATCTAGTCACTTAATAATACCTGAACCCCAGTTTCTCCCTTTCTATTTTTGTAAGACCAAAAACTACTGATTCTTTGAATTTAAAAAAGATTGATTTTTCTATTTCTGGCCACCAAATGGCCCCATAAAGAGACCAGATTTTTTCTATGGAAATGTATTTTATAACACCAACATTTAAATGGAAAAACCTGAATTAAGAAGCTATAATTCAGTTGGGAAATTCAAATGAACTCATAAAATATAACAGCTTGATTGAATTAGTCCCCTGCTAGTCAATTCTCTACCCACACTAAATATAAAATGAAAAATCTTTTTGTCAAATAATTTGAAACAACTTAAAATTTTTTTCAAGTCCCCTGGTCTGTGAGAAGAATTCTGATTTGTTTTACTTTCCCTTTCTCTACTGATAGAACTCAAAATAAAACTTTGAGAGAGAAGTACGTATAAACATATTTCATCAAAAACTGCATTCTCAGTCTTTAGAGAGAAAAGCAGGCCCCCAACTTCTATGTGAATGATTTTTTTCCTCCTAAATATCCCAGACATCAGACAGAGTTGGTCTCAATGTCTGAGACCATTAAGAATACAATTTTATTTGTTTCAATAAATAAGTAAAATAATTAAAAAAATATCTATTTGTAGGGATCTCTGTAGTTTATAAAGTATCTTCATTTCCCAGTACCTGGTGTAATAGGTCAGGGAGATACTGTTTTTCTTAGATAAGAAAATGGAAGCTCAGAAGTTGAGGAACTTGTCTTGGGTCACCCAAAGGGAATGGCAGTTCAGTGGCCATAATTAGGTTTCATGTGTCTCCAATTCATGTTGATAGCCTATTGTACTCAAGTCTGTAAAAGCCCGATTTCAGTATATCCATGGGGACATTTGAGTCATTTCCCATAAAGATCAACCTTTACCTTTGGAATTGCTCTGGCCAACTTTTGTTTTATATGCATGTATTGCTTATCACAATGTCTTGTGTTTCTTTTGCTCCTTTCTCTGAGAAAAACCAGGCACATTCCAGACCCTCAACTCTAATCAGCTTTGATAGCACTGAAGCAGGATTGGAGTAACATGGAGGTTATTTGGCACTTGCCCATGGCTGTGGGGTAAGCTGTTCATTTCTGGCATTCTTAGAACAAGAATGGCCTCAGGAAACTGCCACCTCCATTGTGCTGGTTACTTAACTGGTTTTCCCTTCTTAAAGTAATGCTCATGTGTCCTCTGCTGCTGATGTCTTGGCTCTCATCCCTTTGGTGCCTAACTTCTTGAAAGAGGAGTGCACACTTGCCGTTTCTAATTCCTCTGCCCGTATCCTCAAGGTGTCCACCTGGTATTAGCTATGATCTTCCCTCTAAATTATTCTCCAAAGGTCACTTCAGTTTGAAAATCCTCATATGTTTTCTCAGGTTTCTTAACTTAAACTTGGCTGAATTCTGCTTTTTGAATCTCTTTTTCTTAACTCTCCTGTTTCTCTTTCTAACTCTTCAGATACCATTCTCTTTTCCTTCTCTCTTTCTTCTTTTCTTTTCTTCCCTTCCTCCCTCCTTCCCTCTCTACCTTTCTTTCTTTCCTTCTTTTTCCTCTGACTCCATTTGCTTGTTCCATTCCCAAATAGTGGACTTAACCATGGTCTTCTAAGCAATATTCACTATTTCCTCTCCCCATACAGTTGCTTTTGGGGTTTCATCTCTGATCCCAATTTGAATGACTTCCAAAGGCACAGCTTCCACTGTGTGTTCTTTCCTTGGCTTCCGCCTCAAATCGCCAGATCCCAACAGCACACCAGTACCTAGATATCCAGTGACCATCTTAAACGTAGGTCTGACCCAGGCCCAGATCTTTCTTCATTTCTCTTGGTGGCATGATTTTTCCTTTCACCCAAGGTTATGTCTTCTATTACTTTGGGGTCCTCCTTTTTTTCTCCCCCCAATACAGTATCAACACTCTTCTATCCTGATATCTCTCACACCTGCATCCCATTCTTCGGTTCCTGGCGCCATCGTCAGGGTTTAGACAGCCCCATAACAATGAATAATTTGTCTTTCTTTGGTTTCTGTGAGCTGCTCTATCATCCTACATGTTGTTGCTCCTGACTAGCTCTTTTTCATTTTCTTTGATATGATTTATCTCTGTGCTTTGAACTGCCACTTCCCTGCCATATATTGCTCTATGCACTTCTTCATCCAATTAAAAGAATGAGTTATAGTATCACTCAAACAGAAACCGGTTTGTTCTCTCACAGATGGCATGGACTTGTCTAAGTTTTAATGGTGTCTCTGCTTCCCACTGCCCTCTCCTATTTGGATTGAACACAGGTGGTAAGGAAAGTGAAATCATGTGTTAGTCTTATCTTCTTGTATTGTGGTTTCTCTGGGCTGATTCCTCTGGTTTGAAGAAACGGCTCCTAAAGTGAGGTGTGATAAATGCTGTCTCCAGGGCTGTGATTGTTGTGCATTAGATGTGAATGCCTGCACTTCTCAGCCTCCCAGACACGGTTTACAAAATTCTTTATTGTTTTTCCCTTCTGGGGAGTGATAAGGTATACCATTTCTTCTTGATTTTGGAACTGTTTCCACAATGCAAACAAATACCTATCTGAGAAACCTTGTACTAATCATACAAAAATGTGATCATGTGGGTCCTGGAGTGCCAGAATTTCCAAGCTCTAGGTCTGTGGAGAGTTTTCTACTTATTATTCAGAGGTCTGTTAAAAATACTTCTCTCAGTGGAAAAATGAACAATGCAAAGGCAAAAGGCAGGATATTGGAGTTCTCTCTGCATTAATTCTCATGGTAGCTGAGCATTAGAAAAACCCTTGCCTATTTTATTTCCCTGTTGGTGGATTAGTGGATCAAGCCCTAGGTTTCCTTGGTTGCTAAATGTTGAAACTTAGTGGAACTTCCTGCCTAATGCTTTAAGGGGACTCTGAATCCTGGAAAGTGGATATTTCTGGTCCCAAGGTAGACAGATAGTTGGTGAAGAAATGCTCAGCGTCACTCATCCTCAGGGAAATACAAATTAAAACTACCATGAGATACCACCTCACACATGTCAGAATGGTTAACATTAACAGCTCAGGCAACAATAGATGTTGGTGAGGATGTGAAGGAAGAGGATCTCTTTTGCACTGCTGGTGAGAATGCAACTGGTACAGCCACTCTGGAAAACAGTATGGAGGTTCCTCAAAAAATTAAAAACAGAACTACCCTCTAACCCAGCAATTGCACTACTAGGTATTTATCCAAGGGATACAGGTGTGCTGTTTTGAAGGGGCACATGCGCCCCAATGTTTATAGCAGTGCTATCAACAATAACCAAAGTATGGAAAGAGCCCAAGTGTTTATTGATGGATGGATGGGTAAAGAAGATGTGGTAATATGGAGTGCTACTCGGCGATCAAAAAGAATGAAATCTTGGCATTTGCAACTACGTGGATGGAACTAGAAGGTATTATGCTAAGACAAATTAGTTAATCAAGACAAGTATCATATGACTTCACTCATATGAGGAGCTTAAGATACAAAACAGATGAGCATAAGGGAAGGGAAACAAGAATAATGTAAAAACAGGGAGGGGAACAAAACATAAGAGACTCTTAAATATGGAGAACAAATGGGGTTGCTGGAGGGGTTGTGGGAGCAGAGATGGACTAAATGGCATGGGGCATTAAGGAATTTACTGCTGAAATCATCGTTGCACTATATGGTAACTAACTTGGATGTAAATTAAACAAAAAATTAAATAAAAAAATAAACAGCTGTTAGATTAGAAAAGAGTAAATGTTTAAAAAATAAATCTAGCAAAATAATAAAAAAGAAAATATACCTCCTCCCTTTATTTCTCTTTCTTTCCCTCCTTCCCTTTACCTCTTCTTCCTTCCTTCCCTCCCTCCTCCCTTCCTTCCTTCCTTCTTTCCTGAGCCATCAAACTCTCTTTGGTTCAGAGGACGTTTGTTAGAAATATGAAATCCTTTCAGCTAGATTAATCCAAAAGAAAAACTTGGAAGGGGAAGGAATTCATCTTCAAGTTGCCAGACTGTCTTTTTCCACATTTGTGTTGTCCTCATTCTCTCTTCTCAAATTCACTCCTCAGGAAAGAATACTAATAGATTATACATGGTATCCCTGAAGTAGAATAAAATACCTGATTTCTCCCAAATGCAGTGTAGCTGTGGGGGCAGGGAAGTAGTATTCTGGACACTTGAAAAGGGGGTACAAGTCACAAGGTGCTGGATGTCTGCAAATAAGCCTCCCTATCTATCATGTGGAGGGAGCTGAAAAGCAAGGTCTCACTTTCAGGTGAGACATCTACATGTCCTCAGGGTCACTTTGTAGGAAGAGTGAGTAATGGCAACAATTTATTCTCAGTTTGTACAAATCAGGATTGTCTTCTACTTAGGCAGGGGAGCGAATTGCATGGAAGCTTCTATTAAGACTGAGCACAAGGTGTTGAAGAGCCTGTTGTCAACTAGTCAAACATTGCTGTTTCCGTGGTTGCATTGCACCTCCTCATTCTTCCAACACTCTGACTTCTGGAAGGGACCCAGTGTGCAAATGCAGGACTCCGATGTGGTACTTCAATGTTCTCTGCCATCCCTTCTTTCAGAACTGATCAAGAGGATAGAAAACATAAAGATTATCTTTGCTTTCTAATATAAACAGTCTGTGGCTGCAGGAAAAGGGGTTGGAACTTGAGGCCTACCCATTAATCACACTGATAGTCTGCTTTCGGCAGAAGTGACCTTTCTGCCTGTTTATTTTGACTGTGGAAAGAGAGGCCAGGAAATGCTTTCACAGTATGGACACATCAGTAACTGGGAAACATATGTATGTATGTTCAATGAATATTTCTCCCCCACAAACAGAAATGGTATGCAGTTCTGTTTCTGCAGTTCTTACAAAATAATTGAAGTTACTCCTTCACATTCTCCAGGGAAGAAACTGAGAAATAATTTGAGGTATTAATACAACGGAAGTCTTGAAGATGAACATGGTGCCTGAACTTTTGCAAAATATTTTTCCTTGGAGAAAAGTTTGGAGGCTGAATGGTATGGATAGAGTTCATATTTTGAGGTCAGATCTGGTTTATATCTGCTTCCCCAATGGAGCTGTGTTGCTTATTTTCTCTGATCCCAACTCCTTATCTATAAATGTAATGGTAACTTCCAAATCTGTCTGAGTTATTATGAAGATCAAATGAGAAAATTTATGTGAAGTGTCTGGCAGGGAGTTGATGCTCAATAAAATTTAGTGTCCTTTTGTGGCCAGAGACTGCTGATTGCCTAACCAGTATTCTTATCCCCTTTTTATTTAGCATGAGAACCCTGATTTCATTCAGATGGCAGTGTGCTCTATAACAAGGTCATATTTCCCAGCATTCCTTGCTGCTAGGTATGGTCATGTGACTACGTTCTAACCAGTGAAATGTAGAAGTTGTTGGGTGGAAATTCTGGAAAAATGCACGACCTGGGAGACAATCAGCTAATGCAGGCTCTTTCTAATCTTTAACTCTCTAATTTCCCTGGAGAGTAGGCATGATGTCTGGAGTTGCAGCAGTCCTCTTTGACCATGAGGTAACCATGAAGATGGTACTAAGGGATTGTAGAGAAACATATGTATCTGGGTTCCTAACAGCACTGTTGGTGTAAAACCAACTTCAGACTACCTACCTCTTAGCTGTTGTTGTTGTTGTTTTTAATGTGTGAGCTAAATCAATTTTATCTTGTTGATGCATCTGTTATTTCTGGTCTCTCTTGAAACGCAAAGGAGTGCAATTCATAAAACACATTTTCCTTGTATTTGTATGTTCTTTATTCCTCACACCTATCCTGTGAATTAGTAGAGTTCTTTCTATTTTACAGATAAAGAAACTGAAGTGGAGAGAGGTAAGTACTTTGTCCTATATCGCTATAGGACATATACAGCTATTTTGTGCCACCGCTAATTTCTGTCTCTTTTTATTGCTCTTTCCACTTCAAAAGGTGATCTTGGGTTTATTCCAGGACCTTTTATCCCCCATATCTTATGGGCAGTACGGCATAACAGTGAAGAGTCCAAACTCAGGAGCCAAACTACCCAAATTTGAATTCTGGTTCTGCCTCTTCGTACTGCTGAAAGTTTTATGTGTAATTTGTGTAACTTCCCTGAGCTCGAATTTCCTCCTCTGTAAAATGGGGAGAACAATAACCTCATAGAGTAGATATCAGCAGTAAATGAATTACACACACACACACACAGAGAGAAAGAGAGAGAGAGAGAGAGAGAGAGAGAATAATTCCTTGCATATAGAAAGCACTATTAAGGGTTAGCTATGATTATTCTTTTTTTCCTACTGTCAGCAGACAAATTCACTCACTGGAAAAAAAGCCTCTGTTTAGGACCTAAGTTGATCATTGAATGATTTAGCACATTTCTATTAGTGTTACAGGCTGTGGGAGCTGTTAGCTAATTCAGAGCTGTTAGCTAATCCTGAAAGCACATGGATAGGCCTGGAGGTTCTGTTTAATGGCAGGGGGTTGGGGTGGGGGGGCTAGGAATCCCTGATAGTGGAAAGTGAAGTCAGTTATGTAGGACATGGAAAGAGGGGCTGAAGGGAATCTTGGTGGAGAATAGTAGGGCATAGGGGACTAAAAGGTAGGTATAGAATAGAGGTTCAAAAAACTATGTTGATACCTTTGGGAAACAAAAGCTAATATTCTACACTAAAGGCAGTGGAAGGGAAAAGATAAAGAAAAGCAGGGAAGCAAATAAAATTAAGAAAGGGCAAGAAAATCCTCAATACTGATGAATTATGGCTCATCCATCCTTTAGGTTCTTGGGGATTTCAAATTATGTCAACTTTGCAAGTAGAGGGGGAGGGATTAGGGGAACAATGATTGCCTGTGGGAACATTCCCTAAAAATGTAACTTCTTATACATTTGGTGGGAGGGGAGCAGAGCTACTCTGATAATGAAGACCATAATGAAGGTTTCAGAGGAAGCAGTCCCAAAGTCCAGCTGTGACCATCAGAGAAGAGAAGGCAATTACAGGCTCATCCTCTTCTCAGGGCTTGTGCTTCCGTGATCCCTCAGGGAGGACTTGGCCAGCCCCTTCCCACGCAGCACCTGCCTGTAGTCCGTCTGTACCCCGAGATGTTAGAAAAGATTTCTGGACATCTGTTACTTCCCAATGTTGTTTACATTTGAGTCTCCCTGTGAAATTATCTTGTAGAATTCTTTATGAAACCATTAAATGAAAACCGGCCTTGGCACTTGTCTTTGTGGTCAGTAGAGGGAGCGGTGGGGAGGACTGACCCAGTCACGTGCCAAGGTGAGCACGGAGAGTGCTGGTGGCAGGGACAGGCCTGGTCTCCAGGTTCGCCCAGAGGGTCACAGGGCTGTGTGAGATGTAATCTGTGATTTAAAAAGGCTGGTGAGGGTTTCTTCCACACCCAGCTGCTTCGTTTGCTGAGCCACACTGGGCCCATCCCTGTTTCTCTTCCATCTCAGTATTGAGTTCCATTGAAGTTCATTATCTGAGGTAAAGGGGACACCTCTCTTTTCATTGGGCCCAGCTCAGCCTCTTGGCGGGCAGGAATAAATTTAGTATACTTGGCTAGTACATATTAAGTCCTTTGTTTTGTTTTTAAAAAGTTCAGTGCTTTCCCCCACCCCCTCCCACCACTGTCACGGGGCTATATTGTATGTCTTAAACAGCTGTTCTGGCTCTCCTAGAGGGAGTTTGTTAGGGATGAGTCAGATGCCCAGAACTGTTTCTTACCAGCTCCTGGGAAGCTGCCCCGGGTTCTACCAGTGGTGGTGGCCCAAGACAAGTGGAGAGTCCCATGTTCACAGGTCAAAGTGAAGGAAGACTTCAAGAACCATCAGGAATGGGGGCATCAGTTGTCAAGAAATTCAGATTCCCTAGGGGCTGGGTAGGCATTGCTCTTTTCTTCCCCCAACACCTTGGCAAGTTTTACTTTGCCACAGTTAAAAGCTGGTTTAAAAATCCTAGAGGACAACCCTTGTTGTTTATCCTATCGAAGTAGCTCCTGGATCCATTGGAAAAGAACTCTCCAAGTTGAGCTGTAAATATTGAAAGATGTCTTTGTAAGTCACATAAATAACTTTGCAGTGTTGTGTGTATATGTGTGTAGAAAACTTCTCCAAAAGCTAGGCTATTGCCAGGGAGTCTCTTAGATAACCACACGGGTGTTTTGGAAAGCCTCTGAAGATTTAGTGTTCTCAGGGCCCAGAACAACTCAGTGGCAGCCACCTCCATGATACTTTGGGGGAAGAACATGAATCTGAAACCCCACATGAACCCTCTGCTCCTCTGACATTGCTCTTATCTCAGTTCTGAGGCAGTCGCACCAAGTCACTGTGCAAGAGCCAGTGCTTCATAGTCTGTTTAACCTTTCAGTTGGGAAGCTTTTGGTTGGCTTAAGTTATTTATTGTTGTATAATAAAAGCTTTAAGAAGAGTGGCTTAAAACAGCAACTGTCATTTAGTTTGGTCATGAACTTGCATGTTGTCTGGGACTTGCAGAAACAGCTCATCTTGGGGGCATTTGGGGGCATTTGAAAGCTAGAGGTGAGTTGCTGCCTGTGGGCAGAAATTATCTGAAGGCTCACTCACATGTTTGGCTTTTGATACTGCCTGTGGCTGGGACATTAATTGGAACTGTTGGCCAGAACACCTACACATGGCCTTCCCACGTGGCTGTTTGCTTTTCTTATAGCATGGAGGCTGGCTTCCAGGGGATAGAGAGTCCCAGTGGAACAGGGCAGAAAACACATTGCATTGTTATATCCTGACCTTGAATGTCATTTGCCACCTCTTTTGGTCGAGGTGATCTTTATCCAATTCCTAGAACTTTTCTTCTTTGACATTCTTTTTATGATATTACTTCTGATTCACTTTTTCTGATCTCCTGTGAAGGAATACTAATCATCCCGGTATTGAGGTGCTTTTGTCATTCATATAAATAATGTACCCTTTTAATATTTTTCCTCCCTCTGTCATTTTTGTCAGCTTCTGGGTGAAATTGTTGTGTTTATCCTCTACATGTGATTTAATTTTCTGAATTTTTAATACTACTCTGTCAAAGATTAGTTTAAATTCTGCTATAGCATTTTACTACATCTGTTTTTTTCTTTTAATCTCTGCAGGTCTCTTTTTTACTTATTCTTATGTCTAATCCTTTCATTTCTTATTTCTTGAAGTCAAGATTTTGTATTAATTTTTTTTTTTTACAAATAGTTTATCGTCAAGTTAGTTTCCACATAACACCCAGTGCTTATCCCCACAAGTGTCCTCCTCCATGCCCATCCCTCCTCCCCCCCACATCCATCAGTCCTCAGTTTTTGTCAGCATTCAAGAGTCTCTCATGGTTTGCCTCAAGATTTTGTATTAATTTTGACAAAGCAGTTGCTGCCTAATTTTTTTTACTGGTAAATTCTCCCCAATTTCTTTCCTTTATCTCTTTTGTACTACATCTTCCTCTTTTTTACCTGTTGCAGAATACTTTAATGAGCCCTACGTTTTAAAAAAAATCTTTTTTTTTTTTTGGTGAGTATAGTTGACACACAGTGTTACATTAGTTTCAGATATACACCATGGTGATTTAACTTATTTATGTATTATGCCACATTCACAAGTATAGCTACCATTAGCCACTCTACAATGCTATTACAATATTATTGACTATCTGTCCCTGTGCTGTGATTTTTAGTCCCATGAATTATTCATTCCATACCTGGAAGGCTGTATCTCCCTCTCGCCTTCTCTCATTTTGTCCATCCCTCTACCTCCTTTGCCCCGACAACCATCAATTTGTTCTCTGTATTTATAGATCTGATTCTGCTTTTTGTTTGTTTTTTAGATTCCATGTATAAGTGAAATCATATGGTGCTTGTCTTTCTCAGTCTGACTTATTTCACTTAGCATAATGCCTTCAGGTCTATCTGTGTTGTCACAAATGGCATCATCTCATCCTTTTTAATGACTACATATTATTCCATTATGTATATATATTCTGTCTTCCTTGTACAATTGTTTTGTTAAATTTTTAAATGTTTTTTATTTATTTCTGAGAGGGAGAGAGAGCAAGAGGGAGAGAGTGTGAGCAGGGGAGGGTCAGAGAGAGAGGGAGGTACAGAATCTGAAACAGGCTCCAGGCTCTGAGCTGGCAGTCCACACAGAGCCTGATGCGGGGCTCGAACCCATGAACCGTGTAATTGTGACCTGAGCCAAAGTCAGATGCTTAGCCAACTGAGCCACCCAGGGGCCCCTACAATTGTGTATTAATGAGCACTTGGATTGTTTCTGTATCTTCGCTTTGTGAATAAAGTTGCAATAAACCTAGGGGTCCCTAAAGTTTTTTGTTTTGTTTTGTTTTCTGCTTACTCATCCTGAATGAGAAGAGAACTATTTCAGCATGATAATTATTCTAAAAAGCATGGCTGTGTTTGTTTATGTCTTCTCATGTTTGCCTGGTGGCAGATTCATCCTGTCATAAGTTAAGCTTGGAGACTGGTGCTTTTCAATGATGCTTGTAGATAGATCCTTATGGGCTGGGGAGATACTGGGAGGGACCTGACCTCTTAAAGAGTCACAGTGAGCAAATTCAACTCTATAAAGTTTATTCTCTGTGCTGTGGAGGTTGCTATATGTGTTACTAGCTTTCAGCAACCATATTTTACCTAAGGGCATTGGCTGGCACCCATGGGTATCACTTCTAGAGCAACTAGCTAGTGTGTCAAAGAGGGTCCCCATGAAGGGAGAATGGAGGTACCAAGACCCACTGGATTGAGAAGGATCCTCATGTAGAGAACCCCTCCTGTTCCCAATTACAAGCTTTTGCTTTGGTGTGGCTGTGTTTGTTCTTGGACCCCATGGCTTAGCTAATTGCAGTGCTGTCCGTCAGCTGGAGCAAAACGGAAACTAAGTGGAGGAGGGCCTTCCTGGTTGTCTCCTCAGCCTGCTCTTTTCTTCAGCTCTCACCTCTTCACACGAGGGACATTAGACTAACCTGACAGAATTTTCTTTGGTTACATGAAGTGTGATTGTATCACCTCCAAGGGAAGAAGTGTGTTTCAACAGTCAGTGTTTTTCTTCAGTCAGGAACCTCTACCTGGAAGCAGAAACCCCTCTACTTTTATGTATATAAATAAAGTGCTTCTCTAGTTCGAAGTATAAGATAGGATAAGTTCACTTTATTTCAGGGTAGAGGGATGTTGCAACTCCTGTACTTATCTCATCACCTTTCCCAAAGTCGCGGTTTGATTACTTTAGATTTCTCAACCTCAGCACTTTGACATTTAGGCCAGATAGTTCTTTACTGAGGAACTGTCTTGTGCATTATAGGCTGTTCAGCATCACCCTCAACCCACTAGATACCAGTAGCCTCTTGCTCACCCATGACTCACCCCCTGCCCCATTTATGGCAACCAAAAATCCAGCCTTCCCCTAGCCTGCTGAGAACCATCACTGTAGGGCTTCCATAGCATGCTCTTCTTCCTGCTATTCCCAAGCCATCCATAGTTTCCAAAGTTGGAAGGCAGATCAGAAGATCACCTGGTCTAGCCCCTTTTTGTCAGGCAAGGGAGATGTTGCTCTTTGTACTCAAGAAATGAGTTTAGGTGATGAAGAGAAGGAAGCAAACGAGACTTGTTCAGGTTTGCCTCTCCATATTTACTTGTGGGAGTAGAACTTGGGTTTCTTGCTTTCCAGAACTTTCCCCCTCTGCTTCTTCATCCCAGCTCATCAGTAGATAAGATCTTTTCACACACTAACCATGGTTGGCAAGATTTCTCTAACCCTTATTATTTGAGAAAGGAGAAAATGCTGAGAATGACTTAATTGACTTATAATGTATACACGTGGGTGTTTTTGCTATTGGAACTTAAATTGTCTGAAAGCTATTGGTTGCTTGTTCATTCTGCTCTGTGGGAGGAGGTGACAATGAAGGATGGGGAGACATGGACATGGGCATTAGAGTTTCCTGTCCTGACTCTCCACTGGTTCTCATCAATGTCTGGGAAGAGCTGGTTTTGAAGAAATGTGAGGTGTGTATGTGGGGTGGACTATTGCTTAATTTAAATCTGGGGTGTTTGAGAGGGAGGCCACGGCTCCAGACAAGAAAATCCTGGCTGGCTTGTGGACCCGGGATTGAGCAAAAAATTGTGCTGGGCAGACATAAAAATAGTGCAATGGAGATAGCTCAATTCTGTGTGATCACTGAAATGATAGCTCTCTGGGAACCGTGTTCTTACTGCTCTGAATGTTTGATTCCCAAGGGTGTCGTTAAAGGCCTCATTTAGCTTTGGAGCCAGTGGCAACCCTCAGGGAGATGTACTCATGGGGAACAAGAGGCAGCTCTGTGGAGTCAGTATCTGCATCTCTTTCTACACTTTCCTTCTTCAGGGAAGAAGAAATGGTTTGTCACACATGTTTGGAATGTACTTACGAGAGAGCAGAGCAGTAAACAGGTTAATCCTTTTTTTTCTTCTGCTGATATTCTTTCTCAGCATTTTCTGGAAAAATGGTTTCCACTGCATGGGTGAGAAGGAGAGGCAGTCTCAAACAGGTTGTTGGGACTCTGAGATAGAAGAACATTTGGCCAGAGCTAGAACTGGGAATCTGCAGCCCTGTCCCCATCTCCTTCCCTGTCCCCAGCAGTCATAGGCAATGATGATTGACCCCTTGCTGTGTACAAGGCTCCATGGAGACATAATTCCTGTTCTCAGGGGCTTGCAATCAGATAATATGGGTCAGAATAGATAAGAAAGACAAAAAAACAAAAAACAAAAAACAAAAACACCTCAGCAAAGCAACAACCCGAAATATCAAGACCATTTATGCTAAATTCTTGTGGAGTGGCCCAGGCAGTAGGTACGACTACAAACCATGGCTCTTGGGGAAGGTGCCTGAATAAGGGCTTCTGTGAGTCAGGCTGGGTGGAAAAGGTAGGAAGAACATCTCATCTGATCACAACAAAATACTTTAAGGAGAATGTTATTAATACAGTATTCTCATTTTGTGAATAGAGAAGCAGAGGCTCCAAGAAAGAACATGAGATGGACAATTTGTGTATCCTCCTCAGTGCCAGGCACTATAATCATAATTTACAACAAGTCTCCATTTAATTCCCACTACAGATCTGTGATATGTTATCATTATTATTACCATGATTTTTGCTATTTTATTTTCACAACCAAGGAAGCTGAATAACCTTCCCAAGACCCTGCAGCTGGTCTGGGACTTTAAGTCCTAATCTTTTCCCACTTTAACCAATTAAAAATGGCATTGGTAAGTAAAGAAGAAGAGAAGGACAGTGATGGCAGGGGAAAGTAGCATAGGCAGAAAAATACTTGGTATGTGCAGAAATGTAGCTGGTACGTATGGGAAATAACCCAAACTCTTAAACAACCACTGCAGGCTTTCTTTGTGAGAATAGTCAGGTAGCAGGGCTCAAATTTTCTTTTTTCAACATAAATTCAATAGAGATGTGTTAGATGGGTGGAAAAGGTGAGTCTGGAAAGTGGCCAGATCACATAGACAAGTGTGACAAATGTTCAGCAAGAAATCTGAGGTGATACAAAGGAAAGGCCAGCCAGCCTGAATTGATTGCATTTGGCCTAAGAAAAATAAGTGGGTGTTAATATGGGTGTTAAGATTTTAAGCACCAGTGACTGGGGGGATGATAAAGGAGAGATACTGGTAAATTCAAAGAGGTGTCTTTTTTTGTTGTTTTTAAAGAATATCAGTTTCTATGCTTGGCTGCTCTAGGAGTATCAACAACCAATACCACTTGGAATACTTTGATGGAAGCAGATTGTATCAGCTTTGCCGAACCAGAAATCAAATATACCCATAGGAGATGCTTACTGGTCAGGAAATTTGGTTCTGTAGTGTTTGGGCATTTGGTTTTTCCATGTGGAGTTGGTCACCTCAAAGCATTTCAGGGAGGTTAATTTCATGGATCAAACCATTGTTTTGAAGTTTCTTTTAACCATTATCTTTATAGAATTCTCAATTGTCTGTACCTCCCTACTTCAAATGTCAGGAAATGGGGGTAGGGGGCCATAGGGGCATGAGGCAAGTTTGCTAATATCTTCATCCAATCATTCAATGTCTATTAATTGAGCACTTGCAGTCTGCCACGAGCTCTCCTAAGTCTTGGGCACATAGTAGTGAACAAAATGCTATGGAATATCCAGTCTAGACCGAGTCCCTTAGCCAAGAGAAGGATTATAGTATGGGGGTGTTCTAGGTGTGAGCATACATCTCTTGGTAATCCCACAGATGTGAACTGCACATTTTGGTCTGAAAGTCAAATTCAGTCACATAGCGACATATTCAGAATGTGATGTTCACACACCCTTTGATCTTTTCAGAGGAAGGTTTGCAAGAGACTGGGTTGTCCTGGATTCTTGTTCCCAGTGGAGGTTGAGAAGTCCTTTTCTTTGTCTTCTTCTATTTGACATTACTAGGACTCCAGTCTTGTCTTTGTGATAGCAAGACTAGAGTATTAATCAGACTTGATAAATGATTTTTTTGGAGAAGCTTAAACCACCAGAGTTTATATAAAGGGCTCTTTATACCTCACCACACTGAGTTTAATTTGGGGGAAGCTTGCAGACTTCAGATAAGGCATTTTGTTCTTTATATATTTATTATCTTTGCTATATTCTATTTTAGTGAACATGGAAAACAAGACTTTAGCCTGAATGGAGAGCCAAAAATTTTTTTTTAATTTATAAAAGCCCCAGTCTCAGTATTTATTGTTTTGTTTTGTTTTTTTCATTTCTGTTTTTCTTTAAGTTTCTGTAACTCAGTTGGGTTTCAGGCGTTTTCTGGCTTGTCTGATTTTCACTTTGGAAGAGATAGACAGCCCTTAAGGCTGGTCTCCTACAAAGAGGAAAAAGCCTCTCTCCTCATATTCCTTGGACACGCACAGCAGGTTTTCCTTGGCCAGGCCTCCTCTGTCTCTCTCCTTGAATTCCTGCTTGTCCTGGAGAGAAAGGCACACTTATTGTTCTTGGAGGAGAGAAGGGTTGAGTTACAGTTTCAATCACCAAAGGGTCACGCTGTCTCTGAATCCTCCAACAGTCTGGTCTGCTCAAGCCCAGGGGTGGTTTCAGTTCTTAAGGCTTTCTAGCATGCTGCCTTACCAGGGCCCCTAATTTCTGTGCGGGTGGTTGGGGAGAACAAGCAATGGACACAGGAGGTAAAGCCCCGATTGAGTCCTGGCTCCTCTGTTTATTAGCATTGTTGGACAAGCTGCTTCACTTTTCAAGTCGTAGATTTTTCTTCTCCAACAGAGGCATGAGATCACTTCCTCAGAGGATTACTGTGAAGACCAAGCGTGACAATGGAGCTGAAAGGCATGTAAATTGCACACACTGTGTAAAGTTTGGGCCCATTCCAGTTTGCTCTGATCCAGGATTCACATGATCCATACGTCTCAGGGTTTCTTATAATGGGGTGGCTCTGGCAGCCCACTGGCAGTGATTTGGGTCAGTTGATGGATATGCGAAGGTAGGTCTGCAAAAAGAAGGTCAGGAGGGAGTAGGGTGAGGAGCGTTATAAGCAAAGAAAATGGAATTTTTACAGATGGTGGGGCTTGTTTTGGGAGGGATTTCTTGAGACACAGAGGTTCAAGAAGTATTGCTTTGGGGCTTGACAGACAGAGCAGGGAGAAAGCTCTTCTCTGAGCCTCTGCATAGGACTTAGCATGGCTTCAGCTTGGTGAGGGCTGCAGAAAGGCTGTGTTCTTCTGGGAGTGTGGGAGGTGGCCCTGCCTCAGGCACCATGCTGTCAGAGGGCATAGGCATTAGCAAGTGCATTGGACTTGAGTCGCTGTCCTCCTGAGTCCTTCCAGGATTGGATATGATGAGCATTTGAGGGAAAGACCGTGACAGCTATTTGTGGGCTCTTAAGAGACATCCCATGGGTCCCATCAGAAATAATTGGTGAGACTGACAAGAGGCTTGGGGGCTAATGCTATTCAGGTGGGAGCAGAGGTTAGTGAAATTGTGTTATTACTCATCTGTGCACAATATAGTAAAACCTGAGGTACTGCAATGATGCAAACATAGAGGCCCGTAATTTTCGGTACCTCCAAAACATAAGAGGCAGGAAAGAACACACTTTAGTCTGATAAAGTAGGGCTCAAATCTGTGTAACTTTGAGGATCTCATATTGTCTCTTTAACTCCCAATGTCTTCATCTTTAAATTGGGAATATTACCATTTACTCCATAGAGTAATTGGGAAGATTAGAGGTAGCATATATGGTGGGCATAGCAGAATACCCACTGTGGGATGGATAGTCAATAAATTATATCTCTCTTTATTATCAACATCCTGCAGGCAGGCCATATATTCTGATGGTGGCACTGCAGGGATTGGAGGAAATGCTGACTGGCATGCTGTGGTCGCAGGGGGATCTTCTCACACACCTCAGAATGTGGGGCAGTGGAGAGCTTTTTAGAGATTCCTGGAATTTAGGTCAAAAGACAGCAATGGGTCCATAGCTGGGTAGGTGGGAAGAGTGTACCTGTCATTCAGCGTATCCTCCTGTTTCCATGACAACCCTGTGTATCAGTTTCCTATTGTTGCTGTAACAAACTACCACGAACTTGGTGGCTTAAAGCAACACAAACGATCATTGTACAGTTTTGAAGGTCAGAAGATCAAAATGGGGTATGAGGGCTGTGTTTCTTTGGAGGTTTTAAGGGAGAATCTGTTTCTTTGCCCTTTTCAACTTCTAGAGGCCACCTGCATTCATTCCATGGCTTGTGGCCCTCTCCTCCATCTTCAGAGCCAATGGTGTGGCATCTTCTAACCTCTTTCTCTCTGATTCTTCTTCCGTCACCACAGTTTCTTTTTCTGACTTCAGTTTTTTGCCTTCTTCTTTGCCTTACAAGGACCCTTGTGATCCATTTGAGAGTCACCCAGATAATTCAGGAAAATCCTTCCAACTCAGGATCCTACACTTGACTATACCTACAAAGCCCCTTTACCGTGAAAGGTAATACATTCACAGGTTTTGGGATTAGGTTGTAGATATCTTTGGGAGGACATTACTCTGTCTACCACATATGCCTCTAGGGTGGGACTTGAAAGCAACTCTACTCTGAGGCCCAGTTTTGGATCTGGGGAAGGACTCCTTCTGCACTAGCACTGCCTCCGCAATCCTCATAGTATTTATGTGTGTCTCTCCCACTCATCCTAAGCAGGTTTATGAGCAGTAATTGTGTATTGTTTATCAATTCCCTTTTAGGGTCTTTTGTTCATGGTGGTTATTAAGTGCATAGATTTGTCAAACAAAGAAATACTTTGGCTTATATTTGAGTAATCCTGGGCCATTACTAGTTTTTAAAAAATGTTTAATTTTTTTTTTTGAGAGAGAACATAAGCAGCGGAGGAGCAGAGAGAGAGAGGGAGACATGGAATCTGAGGCAGCCTCCAGACTGAGCTGTTAGCGCAGAGCCTGACGTGGGATTCAAACTCAGAAACCACGAGATCATGCCCTGAGCTGAAACTGAACGCTCAATTGACTGAGCAACCCAGGTGTCCCTTTGAGGGGAAACCCTGGAAAAAGCAGATCCTTAGTGTGGATGGCTTAGACATAACCAGGATTCACTGTGAGCTTCTTCAGAGCTGATTCTGAAGCTCTGATCTTCCAGATCAGATCAGATTACTGATCTTCCAGAAAGTTCTCCCAAGTAGTCATATTAACAACGTTGCTGCAGTTGATGGGGTCTTATGGGCTGCCGTCTCTCTCTTAAAAAAAGTGACTTAGAACATAGAGTAGACCCTGTCACCAAAAGAGGACCAGAGTTGTCTAAATTAGGATGTAAACATGGTAATAAAGGAGAGAAAAATACAAGAGAAATGAAGGAGGAGAGACAGTGAGTAGTCAGAAGACCTAAGAAGAGAACAAAGGGGGTCTATGCCGTAGTTTCCTACAGCTTGCTGTACCACAGTACCAAAAATTGGGTGACTTGGAACAACAGAAGTTTATTGTTTCACAGTTCTGGAGGCTGGAAGTCTGAAATCAAGGTGTTAGCAGGGCCATGCCCTCTCTGATGCCTCTGGGGCAGAATTCACCCTTGTCTTTTCTAACATGGTATTTCCTGGCAATATGTGGTGTTCCTTGGTTTGTAGATGCTTCACTTCAATTACATAGTCATCCTTTCCTTGTTTTCTTAATGCCATCTTCTCTGTCTCTTTCTGTCTTGGGACTAGATTTCACCTTTTTATAAGTTATAGACACCAGTCATATTGGATTAGGACCCAATTTAATGACCTCATTTCAACTTGTTTACTTATGTAAAGATGCTTTTTCCAAATAAAGTTGCTTTTTGAGGTACTAGGGGTTAAGACTTTATCTTATTTTGGGGAGACACAATTCAACTCATAACAACCTATTAGATCCAAGATAGCCACTCAAAGATTAGATTACATTGGGTAGCAGAATTGTCAAAGACAAATGAACAACTACACAGGAAGAATGGATAGTTAGGACAATTTTAAAGGAAGCAATGAGCCACAGATAATAAACAATTGAATATGATATTTCTTAGGGTCATACCTAGCTTTTCTTGATTTGGCATGATTTGAGATGGGACTCTGGACAAATAAGTAGTCACAAAAGCATAGAAATGAGAATTTACTGGGTGTGTTAAGAAATAGTGGGCAGTCCATATTGGCTAGAAGTAGTTTTTAGGAGACAGAAGAAGATGGATTGAAAGGTGGATTGGATTAGGTCATGTGGGGCCTTGAATGAGTATAAGGAAGTCATACTTCAGTAGGGAGTGGGTCCAGTAAGGGTTCTGTGCAGTTCAACGACACAGCTCAAATCAGACCTGAGTTTAAAAAGTTTGATCAGAAAGTGATGGAATTTAGATTGAAATAAGGGAGAAGTGAAATGAGGAGCTTTCAAATAGGAAACTCGTGCAAGCGATAGGTGAGAAATGAAGTGGGCTTGAACTTGGGTGGCCCAGGAGCGGGACCATATGAAGGGGTCATTTCTTCCTAGAGCTGGGCTTATTCTTAAGTGGAAGGAATCTGAGTTCCATTCAGTTTTGAACCTCACTAGAGGGAATGGTTAGAATACCTGGCAACATTAGATGTTTGAGGAAGTCCAGCTAAGACAAATCTTTTCTGAACAAGTTATTGGGTAAATTTCTGGATGGATTTTGAGGCAGTCAAGAGAGATGAACTCAAGGAGTGAGAACTAGGGAAAAGAAATTTATGATCTACATATTCAGAGTAAGCCAAGAAGCCAGATAAAGTTCCTTGATAGGTTTCCCTGTATATGGTTCTGTCACACCAAATTAGAAGATTTCATAGTCTTCCTGTGGAATGTAAAGACTTCAGACCATGGATCCAAAATAATCAAAATCTCTAGAAACACTCATTCCTATTGTGATACCATGTTATTTATTTTTCACAGAAGACCAGATGAAAATAAAACTTGCATTGTACTGAATTTTTGCCTTATTTTCTTTGGAATCCATGCAGGGTACAATGGATGAAGTGACAATTGCCGATCCCCATTTCTGGTCAACATAAGCAAAACTTTGAATTAGAGTTGGGAGTTCTCCAA
This sequence comes from Proteles cristata cristata, assembly GCA_017311185.1. Lineage (NCBI taxonomy): Eukaryota > Metazoa > Chordata > Mammalia > Carnivora > Hyaenidae > Proteles > Proteles cristata. The sequence goes on along the minus strand of JAESUZ010002499.1, from coordinate 1,170,496 downwards.
GATACATTACCAAAGGACTCCCCATTCTGAGGTCTGAATTCCATTGTCTTTCCTGTGACTAGTTGAACACTATTTTTACCATGTTGTCAAGAGAGGCTGAGCCTGATTCACAAGGATTTTAACACAGTGAAAAAGGTAACATACATGTTGCTGATATCCATTCTTACAGCCTGGGAAACTCCTATGTGTTTACTGACTTTACTGTCTCTGCCAGAGAAAAACAATATTGGGGCATAAGCAAGGAAAATAGGGGTTGGAAGAGTGTACTTGGGGCTTAGATGCTTTTCATGTAATGGGTTACCTCTGAGGCATCCCGTCTTTTGTTATCAGTCACTGGAAGAAAGGAAGTAAGTGATATGCTTCTGTTGAAGCAGGCTGGGTGTGACGTGTGGTTGGCTTCTGGTTTAGGCATGGGCCAACCATCATAACTTTGCATTTGGCAGTTTTGTGACAAATTAAATTTTAGAGCCTCAAGATGTGCCATTCATACCAATTGGTGTGCTGTGCTTGGTAGCATTGTCCTTTTAGAAGCTGAATTCACTATCTCCATTGTCCTTTATTGCATAGATGGAACCATTTGTTGTTAGGCTGAATGGAAAGAGTTGATTGGAGAAGACTCTGCCCATGGTGGCCAATGCTAGCCTTAAAAAAATAAACAATAGATATCTACATCTAGTAGGGACATGCTTAGGATTAAAGAAGAGAACAAAAGCTTCTTGAAGAATTCTTGCTAAATAGTAGGCTCTCAACAAATATCACTTCTCTTTAATCTTCTCTCCTTCTTGGCTTGGCGAGAAATTCTAGGGATAAAAAGACATGCCATTTAGGAGAATAGAGATGAAAATTGGACTAAGTTTCCATTTGGGAGCCCTTGGGAGCCCATGACCAGAACAAAAGCTGTGGCATGATTATTTACAGGAAACCTGGTGCTATGAGCAACCAAAATAGTTGTTCCGTGTCTGAGGCTGTGACTACTGCTCATGATTTACCCATAGCATCACTTTTCTTTTCTCTCTTCAGGACCTTTGATCAATGGTAGACACAGAGACAATGGACAGTGGCAGTAAACTAGAGAAACTATGCTTTTTAAATAGGAAAAATCTCCTAACGATCAGTTCTTTCTGCATCCTATCCCCATCAGCTGCTCCCATGATTCTAATGCTGTGGAATTTGTGAGGATTAGGCTTTGTGTTTACTGACTTTACTGTCTCTGCCAGAGAAAAACAATATTTGCAGCTTTACAAGAGTCTTCCCACCTCTTTGTGCTTGGTTTCCTGGTTGAAAGGTGGGGATAGTCTGACCTAACTCATGAAGGTCCTGCCAGGACTAGAATTTGTTATGAGGAATGAAGGCTTTAGAAAACATTAAATTAATGTTTACTATAAGTGTGCAAACATTAGATAGTATTGATCGAGTGCTTTTTAAAATTTTTTTAAAAAATATTTATTTCTGAGATAGAACATGAGCAGGGGAGGGCCAGAGAGATAGGGAGACACAGAATCTGAAGTAGGCTCCAGGCTTTGAGCTGTCAGCGCAGAGCTTGACATGGGGCTTGAACCTACAAACTGTGAGATCACGACTTGGGCTGAAGTCAGACACTTAACCAATGGATCCACCCAGGCACCCCAATTGAGTGCTTTTCATTCCATTGCTCTGTCCTAGGCACTGTGCAAACCAAATAAAACAGGTCTGGTCTCAGCCCTCTGAACACACATGACAGCCACCTCAGCTAGAGAATAAGTAAGTAGTAAAAAGAAATACGTCAGTGATTATACAAATACAAACAGATAGTGAACATAAACAAACTGGTTAGAAACAAAATGTTCTCATAGCGAAAGAAGTAAACTTATCCTGCCAAGTACTGAGAGAAAAGGGCGTGCTTTGGTTAGAGTGTCTCAATAGGAAAAACCACCCATTCTCTTCCGGTAGGTGGTAAATTTTCTTGGAGTTCATGGGCAACTTTGAATAAAGACTATTTGTGGGTGAGGAACTGATGGACAAGCCTCCTGCCTATGAAGAAAAGAAGATCTGGTAGCAGCTGAACCCTATAAGAAATGCCCATGCTAGGATAGGAAGAATAAATATAGTTAAGATGTCATTACTACCTAAGGCACTCTACACATTCAATGCAATTCCAATCAAAATTGCACCAGCATACTTCTCAAAACTAGAACAAACTATCCAAAAATTTGTATGGAACCACAAAAGACCCCGAATAGCCAAAGTAATCCTGAAAAATAAAACCAAAACGGGAGGGATCACCATCCCAGACTTTAGCCTCTACTACAAAGCTGTCATCATCAAGACAGTATGGTATTGGCACAAAAACAGACACATAGACCAATGGAACAGAATTGAGAACTCAGAAGTGGACCCAAAAGTATACAGCCAACTAATCTTTGACAAAGCAGGAAAGAATATCCGATGGAAAAAAGACAGCCTTTTTAACAGATGGTGTTGGGAGAACTGGACAGCAACATGCAGAAGAATGAAACTAGATCATTTTCTCACACCATGCACAAAAATAAACTCAAAATGGATAAAGGACCTGAACGTGAGACAGGAAACTATCAACACCCTAGAGGAGAAAGCAGGAAACAACCTCCTTGACCTCCACCGCAGCAACTTCTTACTTGACACATCCCCAAAAGCAAGGGAATCAAGAGCAAAAATAAACTGTTGGGACCTCATCAAGATTAAAAGCTTCTGCACAGCCAAGGAAACAACCCAGAAAATTAATAGGCAACCAACGGAATGGGAAAAGATAGTTGCAAATGACATATCAGATAAAGGGTTGATATCCAGAATCTACAAGGAACTCACCAAACTACACGCCCGAAAAACAAACAACCCAGTGAAGAAATGGGCAGAAGATATGAACAGACACTTCTCCAAAGAGGACATCCAGATGGCCAACAGACACATGAAACGATGCTCAGCATCGCTCCTCATCAGGGAAATACAAATCAAAACCACACTGAGATACCACCTCACGCCAGTCAGAGTGGCTAAAATGAGCCAATCAGAGAACTCTAGATGCTGGCGAGGATGTGGAGAAACGGGCACCCTCCTACACTGTTGGTGGGAATGTAAACTGGTACAGCCCCTCTGGAAAACAGTGTGGAGGTTCCTAAGGAAACTAACAATAGAACTCCCCTATGACCCAGCAATAGCACTGCTAGGAATTTACCCAAGGGATACAGAAATGTTGATGCATAGGAGCACATGTACCCCAATGTTCATAGCAGCACTCTCCACAATAGCTAAAACCTGGAAAGAGCCTAAGTGTCCATCAACAGATGAATGGATCAAGAAGATGTGGTTTATCTATACCATGGAATACTACATGGCAATGAGAAACAATGAAATCTGGCCATGTGTAGCAACATGGATGGACCTTGAGGGTGTTATGCTGAGCGAAATAAGTCAGGCAGAGAAGGACAAATATCATATGTGTGCACGTATAGGAGGATTAGGAGGAACTTAACAGAGGACCAAGGGGAGAAGAAGGGCGGAAATGGTGGGGGAAAGGGGGAGAGGCAAACCATGAGAGACTCTTGAATGCTGACAAAAACTGAGGACTGGTGGATGTGGGGGGGAGGAGGGGTGGGCATGGAGGAGGGCACTTGTGGGGATGAGCACTGGGTGTTATGTGGAAACTAATTTGACAATAAACTATTTGTAAAAAATAAAAAAAATAAAAAAAAAATAAAAAGAAACATACCAAAATCAAAAAAAAAAAAAAAATGAAATGCCCATGCTAGGCAGACTCACATGTGCTGCTTTATTTAGTTCTAAACCCACTTTATGAATGAGGACCTAGAAGCTCAGAGAGGTCATGTTAGATATTATATAGCTGGTACATGGCAGATCTGGGTTCTAACTTGGGTGTTTCTGACTCCAAAGTTCATATTCTCACTGTACTATGTATCACTAGGCTTTGAGAGGTTAAGCTGAGTTAAGAATGAAACATGTTGGAAAGGAAGTAGGAAAAGACACAACTAGGAGAATTGAGTGATCCCAGTGAAGTGGTATAGTTTGAGGGTGTTGTGGGTGTTTTGAGATGTGTGGTTTTGTAGCCTAGTTACCGTTCTGTAGGCGATAATAGAAGAGAGCTAGACCTGAAAACTCTGAAGTGGGAGGTACGTTAGAATCCAGTAAAATGTGAGATTTTATCTGGTGCTGAGAGGGTAGTGGTGGTGCTTTGGGGGCAGCTGGTAATAACACATGATGATGGTTAGAATGTCTTTTGTACTCTGAATCTGCTTATCAAAATTGTACCTAGCCTCAGCATCCATTTTGAGTATCATTTTCTCCATGGAGTCTTTTTGATTCCACCAAACTAGTGCCTGGGCTCATTTCTCTGATAGCTCTTGCCTTTCTTATCCTTCAGGGACTTAGCACATTCAGCTTCATTTCCCTGTTATTTTTGTATATGCCATGTCAGTCTAACCAGTAATCTCCTTCAGGGCTATGGCACCTAAGGAAGGGGTACAAGTAAGGTTTTCAGAACCTAATAGAAGAAGCAGCAGGTTGACCAATGTTTATAGCAGTGCTATCAACAATAGCCAAAGTATGGAAAGAGCCCAAATGTCCATCGACAGATGAGTACATAAATAAGATGTAGTACACACACACACACACACACACACACACACACACACACACACACACATGCTGGAGTATTTCTTAGCATTCAAAAAGAATGAAATCTTATCATTTGTAACTATGTGGATGGAACTAGAGGGTATCATGCTAAGTGGAATTAGTCAGAGAAAGACAAATACCATGTGACTTTACTCATATGAGAACTTTAAGATACAAAAGAGATTAAGGAAAGGGAAGCAAAAATAATATAAAAATGAAGGAGGCAAAACCTAAGAGACTCTTAAATATGGAGAACAAACAGAGGGTTGCTGGAGGGGTTGTGGGAGGGGGGCTGGGCTAAATAAGTAAGGGGCATTAAGGAATCTACTCTTGAAATCATTGTTGTATTATCTGCTAACTAACTTGGATGTAAATTTAAAAAATTATTAATAAAAAAGAAAAATAATAATTAAAAAAAACAAAACAAAAAAGATGACCTGGCTTAGTGATACTGAGTAGCATGAAGGTATCTGAGATGATTTTAGATAGGTATATGATCCATCATGACATGACAAACTAATATGACAAGTTATTCTGAACATTTGCAAATAACATTCTTCAAACAACAGTAAACTAAACCGAATAAGGTCAGTATGCAATTGACTTCAATTCCATCCCATTTACTGAGATTCAAATAAATATGAAGTCATGATCATAAAAAAAAAAAAGCAGCAGCATTGGTGGGTTGAGTAATAGGGAAGTGGTGGTGATGTGAACAGAAGGCAATAGTTCTTGTCAGAGAAGGGGAATGTACTGCCTCTAGCCTGACTATAGAAATTGGAGTTTATTTTTGGCTTCAAAATTTCCTTTTCCATCCCTCCTGGATTCCTTTTTTTTAAAATTTTTTTAATGTTTTATTTATTTTTAGGAGAGAGAGACAGTGTGAGCAGGGGAGGGTCAGAGAGAGAGGGGGTCACAGACTGAAACAGGCTCCAGGCTCCTAGCTGGCAGTCAGCACAGAGCCTGACGCAGGGCTCGAACCCACGAACCGCGAGATCATGACCTAAGCGAAAGTCGGACGCTTAACCGACTAAGCCACCCAGGCGCCCCCCTCCTGGATTCCTTTTAAGCCTAGTGGGATAGTACTGCTTATTCTCTTTTGTGTACCCACAGGGGGTATGAAGGGGAAGGAAAAAAAAAAATCTCACTCATTAAGTATTAAGCCAGAAACAACAACAACAACAACAGCAGCAGCAACAACAACAACAGCAGCAACAACTTTTTCTTCTTCTCCTCCTCCTCCTCCTCCTCTTCCCCCTTCTCCCTCCCCCTTCCCCCTCCCTTGATGTGGGGCTGGATCCCACAAATTGTGACATCATGACCTAAGCCAAAATCAAGAGTTGCACACTCAACCAACTGAGCCATCCAGGTGACCTCAGAAATTTAATTATAAGATTTTCCTGATTGTCAGATGGCATTGATTTTGGAACAGTATTTTGGGGAAAAAAATAAAAAACTACTACAGGTTTCATAAATACATCAAGTGTAATATCCATTTTGATTTTGGTAAAGGATTCTGGGAATGTAATGTGAAGCTTAGCTGCACCATTCACTGGCTTCCCTCAAGTCCACTTAGAGGTAAAACTAAACACTTCTTTTAGGCCCCCAAGAATCCATGTGGGTCAGCAGTATAGACATTTCTCAAAATTTCACAGGAGAGATGAGAAAGGGGATTTACATTGCTCACCTACAGCAAATATCTTAAGCCTTTTCTCAAGCACTACAATAGGTCTTTTGATTTCTCTTTTTCTTTAGTTGCATCCATCCTGAATGTGAATGTTTCTCCCTTTCCCAATTCCCCTCTACAGCCCTCAAAAGTAAACTCCTTACTCTTTTTTTAATGTAGAACAGTTAAATTCTATCTTGTCTACACCAAAGGTCTCTACTTACCAGGTGTCACCCTCTGTTGAAGTCAGCTTAGCAAGTACTTTAAATGACTTGAGCATACCCTTCAGAATCTCACTCCAACCTCTGATTTTCTTAAGCTTTTTGTTTCTTAAAAAGTAATGAAATGACTACATGACACCTAATGAGTGAATTTTTTTTGTCATCAGCTAAATATATCATCTAATGTACTCTCTATGTATCTATGCTATGAAACAGGTGTTATTATCCTCATTTCCCAGACAGAGAAACAAACACAGAAAGAGAAAACAACTTCCTAAATTACAAAGAGTGGCAGAGTCAGGATTTGAATTCACACTGGTCCAACTCTGAAGCCTGTGCTACATTCAGCATATGGGGCTGCTCTGTCGCATGCATCTCTGCTCATATCAGTCTCTGTATGTGAAACCTCTCCATCTCCCAGGAAGGAGTAAACTCTCAGCCATTGTGTCAGGTGGCGAACACAAAACTCAGAATCTACTGGACCCAGAAAAAGCTCTGAACTAGGGAATACAAGGGGATGGGTGGAGTGAGACAGAGGCAAATGGTTTTTTCTCTGAACAGCTTTTAATCTAGCCAGAGAAATGGAAATTGTTCTGAGAAAATCACAAAACTTTCCATTTATAATCCAAGGCAGTAGAAGTTGGAGTGGCGGTAAGGGGAGGACAGGCTCTGTAGCATCAGGGAGATCTCCAAGAGGAGAAAGAGAACCCTACCACAAAAGTTAGGTGGTTTTATCCAATGGTTCCTCTTCCTCCAGTCTCCTTCCTGCTAAAGAAGAACATGGGCTCTTCTTTTCTTTCTAAAAATGTGTTCTTGAATGAAAAAAAGGAGCCTGTGCCAGGGAGCTGTGTTGCGTTCTTGAAGTTGAGGGATGGGAGACCGGATTTTACGGAGCGCTTCAGAAACCCATTATTAAGCTGACAAAGATTATGTTGTTTAGGAAAGGAAAAGACTTGACACTACCTTGTCTGTGTTGTCTTGATCTTTCAGAAGAGCCTAAGGGCTTTGAGGAGACAATGTGGAATATTGTGCCCGGATTGTTCTAAAACTAGTTCCTGTACAGAAATTAACTTTTTTTTTAAGCTCTGGACTTGAGCTCTCTCTTTACTTCTTTGTTCCTATGATAGATTCCTTTGCTGTGATACGCCACGGGCCTCATTTAGACATTTGGCAGTAGCAGAAGTGTCCAAGTGTTTGCCTTGTTTGGGGATGGAGAAAAAAGAGGAAATAGAGGTGGGGATTCAGAGCAAAGAAGATGATGATGGGAAGAAGAAAAAGGTGTGTCCCTGCGCCCCCAGCAGGGTTGGGGGGGGGAAGTTCAGACCCTGTAGTGTCCCCTGGCTTGTAGCTGCAATTTAAATCTGCACCCAGGGCTGGTCAGGGTGATTTCCCTGTTTGCTTCCCTCCCTTTTTTCTCCATCACATGTGCTCATTTATTTTCTTGGCTGAAGAATTGGGGTTTTCCTGCTAACAGGATTCTTTCTGATTGCTTTGCTACCCTTGATTATTTTACCTTCTTGGAGTATTTCCCTAGAAGGACATTTTATTATATCTGTGCAGCAGTTTTTCTTAAATGATACTCCATACTGGAAATGTCAGACAGGATGGGTTGGGACAATGGATCGTGGGTGGTCACCCTCCCTGTTGAAGGTTGGGTCTCAAGACACAGAAACTGGCAAGGATTCGAGACAGTGGCAGATGAGAGTTCCCAAGGAAGCCCGGCTTTTGACCTCCGAGGACTTTGTCAGACATGGTTCTCCTGAAGTATCTTATGAAACAAACCAGACTACCACATCCTTTCTGAGATGAAGACCATGTGACATGAAAGAGGATTGGATTTGGAGAGTTTTATGGACATTCTGTTAATGTAAATTCAATTTCCTTTGCCATGGAGGATATGGTTGGAATTCTGAATCTGTTTTCTCTTGCCTTCAGATAGAATTCATTAAGTTGATGTGCAGAGAAACTGTATTTTACGTTTCTGGGACTGAATTTATTTGGAAGATATTTTTTTCTCTAGCAGAGTCCTCTAAGTTCAGCTTTCCTGTTCTTTATATCTCCTTGGTTAGGTCTTTGTCTGTGAGCTTAGTGGAGATGGCTACCTTCTGCCTGTCTGGTTCATTAACATCCCCTGAGTGATGGATTTAGTGCCAGTGAAGGGAAATAATGACATTTGATCTGCTCCTAGCATTTAACAGCACCCAGGGCAAGAGTACAACTGGAGGTACAATAGCATATGTCCAAATATTTGAAAACTATAAACCATACTATGCCCAAGCCCTGGCCAGCTTCCTGCTTAGAACCCCCGCAGGCTGTTCCTGGGACCAAAAGCTGGTGCTCTGGAAGTTAAAGGAGAAGGCTCCACTGGCATCCAGCCCCACTTCCCATGAGCCTGGGCAATAGTACAGTTCTGCTGAGGTGAGGTGAAGGCTGGGTTGATGCTCAGTACTCCTAGCTGATCACTGGGACTGTTGGGACTCAGGATGGGAACTGTGGACCAAGTGAAGCTCCTACAGAGCTCAGATGGATGTGCTGTTCTTCATTAAGTTTCCTCATTTTTTTCCTTGGGGTTTTCATGTAGTTTTGGCATTTCTGAAAATTCTACTGGAGCAGAAGACAAGAGAGGGAGAGTGTGCAGTTATTTGTGGAAGTCCATCTGCCCAGACACATCTGATACATAATTTGTTGTTTGAACTTAAAAGCAAAGGCAGAGGCCATGATCCTCTTTGCTGCTTTCCTGCCATCTATCAAAACCATACCATGGGGGCTCTCAGTCCCCCACTGGGAGCCATCTGATGGGGGCTCATTCCACCCATTCCTCCCCTTCCTTTAACTTTCCTTCACTCAACCCATTACTAAACTTACAAAAAGCTTTCTTGTAATGCTAAAAAAAATCAGTCTCTGTATTTTGCATGTGTGTGTGGGGTGTTCTAAAACATAAGGCCCCGACCAGAGGTCTCTTTGCCTGGTTTTAAGAGGCTTGGTAGATGCTTTGTTTCCATCACCTCACACTAGTCAGAGGCCCTGAGTCAGTGTGAGGGCCCTGGTCCACTTCCCTTCTCCCTTTCCATTTGTACCCAGTCGCTGAAAGAGCTATAGATCTTCCTAAAATATACAGCCATTGTGGGTGCAGAAAGATACTGATGATATTTATTTTATTTTTTCTCTCTGGTTTCTGTTTACTCTGGACATATTTACAATCATCATTAATAAATAATATTTATTTCCTGCTTGCTGTGTGCCCAGAAGAGTGCCCCAGACAGGCACATAATTTCATTGAATCAGTAATCCTATGAGATAGGTTCTTTTATTAGATTTAGTTTACAGATGAGGAACCTAAGGTCCAGGGAGGTTAATTTACATGCCCCAATTCACAGTGAGTATTAAGTCTGACCTCAGAGTCTACTCACTACCCTTCCTCACTCAGCAAGTGGTTAAAGGTACGACCAATAAGGTGACCTGCCCTTCAGGCTTATGTTTCTGTCTGTACGTGCTTCTCAACAGTGTATGAGGTTTATCCATGAGAATCCAAATGAAAGAAATCCTACCTTGTGGTAAACAGAATAATGCCTCCCCTCATGATATCCACGTCTTAATCTCCATAGCATTTGAATATGTTGCCATATGTTTGTCAGATGTGATTTTGTTATGAATATTGAGGGAAGTTTTCATGGATTATCCAGATGGACCTTCGTTGTAATCTCAAGGTTTCTGGAAGTAAAGAGGGAGCGGGAGAGGCAGATGAGACAATGTGAGGACAAAGCAGAGACAGGAGTGATGTGATTGCTGGCTTTGAGGGCAGAAGGGGACCAAAGAATACGGGCAGCCTCTAGAAGCTAGAAAGACAAGGAAATGGATTCTCCCCTAGAGTCTCTGGAAGGAAACAGCTCTGCCAGCCATTTTAGATTCCTGTACTCCAGAACAGTCAGAAAATAAATGTGAGTTGGCTTAAGCCACTAAATTGGTCATTTTTTACAACAGCCATAGGAAACTAGTATAACCCCTTACCAATCCGCCATTATCGTCTCTTGCCACCTTCAAATCATAGCCTCAGTCCCACTGCTTTGGGATCCTTTGCATTTCTTTCTGATTAGTTCATACCATTTTCCAGTTCCTAGTAACACAGTATGGCCTCACTCTTTTAGACTTGGATTTTGAGGAGTCCCAATGTGTCATCCAAGGTTTTTGGGAAAAAGAGAGCCTCTGTCTTATGAATGTGCCAGTGAGTAGACAGGTAGGCAACAGTGCAGGGTGGCCTGAAGTGATAGGCCAGGCCTTTGTCTTCTGAGGAATTTCCCTTAACCAGGACACCTGGTTAGTTATCTATACGCAAGTCTCTGTGTTGATTATTTCTTGCCACGCTAAGCTTTGAGTAAAGTCCCTATAAAGTGTTTCATGTATGCTGCAATATGGTACAGAATTTTGAGGGACATTAAATGACTATACTTGGGCCAGAATGGGAGAGGGTAAATGGCTCCTGTGAAGCTAGAGTAGCAGAGGCAATAGAGATTATGAACTCTCCAAGTTTCTTGTCTGCAGGGAAGAATCCAAGGTACTTTTCCTGTAGAAAGCATGTCTTGGCCACAAAAGTTTCAAAATGAAATTCCCTTGTGATGTGAATGTGCTTTACTGTACCAATCACTATTTTCTAATCCAAGTTGTGGGGGCATTCAATGAAAGAAGCAGGAGCTTAGGTGCTTGGTGAAACTGAGGACTGTCAACCCCAGGAATGCACAGAGGTGGGCTCTATGAAGTTAGCTTCTTAACAGGTAGGTCATTGCTCCCTTTCTACCTAGTCAGGGGTTCAGTTGTCTTGAGCACAAGGTACTGTAAGAGTTGAACAGTACATGTGTCTGAAATTTTGCTATTTCTCATTATAATCAGTAAGTGTTCAATAATTATTAAATGCCTGTATGCTGAAGAATATGCATCATTCTTTTGATCAGCTATAAAACAGCAATTTTACAAATTTCATTGTAAATGATCTTAAAATTCTTTTGAAATACCATGCCCTCCTTCGCAATGTGACAGTTGCCGCCTTTTAAGATTAAAGAAGTGTTAGGACTAGTGAGAATAGCAGAGACCTGGTGATTATATGCCACACACCAAAACCTCACCAACTGTAATGTCTATTAAGCACAAAGAAGAACCAATTTTTTTTTCAATGCCATCACAAAGGCAGCTTAAGCCTAGAGAATAGTTTGTTTATTTAATAGTAATAGTTTGGAATTCCAGTGCTTGTGCTAAAACCAAATAGGTTTCTGTGGGTAGTCCAGTAGGTAGGAGTTTATAGTTCAGCAACTACCTACCAAGCAGTGTTTCATCCTTCCAAAGGAGAGATTGAGTAGTACATATTTCAGTGTTTAGTCTTTTGAATAACTGGTATGACTTCTTTGGATTTATACCTGTTTGCAAGTTACTATATGTTTGACTTTACTTTATCCTTCCTGGTAGTATTCTAGTTTTGAAACCAAAAGCAAGAGCAAACCTTAGATATTTTAATATAATGTGCAGTCTTTCTAAAAGGGATAGGAACTCTTCTGAGAAAGAGTCATTAAATGCTAGAAACACATAAAGCACATGTAGTTAAGGGAGCTGCCCAGTTGTTTACAGCTTACATTGTGATTAGAGCAAACTCAGAGGCTTCAGAAACAGGTCTCTTTACTTTTCTGAAATGTGTGTTTTATATTATTATGGATTTATTGAAATTCTAAGACTATCTTCAGAAGCCACATGAAGGAGTCAGAGCACATTTGTATGTACTCCATATGGGAGACTCGAGAAGCCACCAAAAGTCAATTTCATTATTCTCCTTTCTATTTCTCATTTTATTATTTCAGCCAAGGACATGGAATGCCTTGCTGGATTGGACTGATGTATATATTGACTCTCAGAGACACACTGTGTCCCTGTGTGAGATTTCTAAGAAAGAATTTGATGAGATTATTTAAATCACTTATTAAGTATAAGAAGTGAGAAGTTCCATCATAAATCCATGAGCAAAGACTAGATTATTTTTGGAATTGTCTGTACTTAATGAATTGAAATGATCTGTTTTTTTTTTTTTTACTGAAAACTGAGGAGTTTTATATAATGTCAACCTATTTAGGTAATTTTCTTGGAATTAATTTTCCTTTTCAGTTTGAAGTGCTCAATCTGTTTTGTTATTTAAATTCAAGCTTAATGATGAAGGGTTGAATTATTTCTTAGTTTTATTAGATACAGGGTTTTTTTAGTGGGTAGTTATATTAACCTTTCTAGAAAGATTCTACATAAGAATGCTCTTATATTCCACTTGTTTTTTATTTCTTGAAATACATGTAGCTAAATATGTTATACCTCATTATATTAGTGTTGGCAATGTAAATTAAAGAATATTGGAAATACCTCAGATTTTCCTTTGGAGGAAGATGTATCATTTGGGTTATACCTACTCTTAAGTCTTGTTAGAGTTATATTAAGTTACTTAAGCATATTCCCTGGAATGGCCTGGTATTTCATCACATTTGAAAGCATGTGTTTCCTTTCTAAAGCTGTAAACCTTAATATTGCTGTTGCTGGAAATAAAAATTTGAAATGTCAAAAATTTCTCACAATGTATTTTCAAAGAGAACAGACTTTACTGATGTGAGTGGTTGATGCTTTAAAAGTTCCGAGCAAATGTTCACTTTTAACTGAAATTCTATTCCATCTGCCCAGTGAATCCCGGTGGAGCATGTCACCTTCACTTCACAGTCATTCTCCCCTTGGTGTATGTCCTTACCTAAACACCCAGGAAATGTGCTCCACTGAATAACACACCAAATAGGAATTGCTCAGTGAAGATGTAGGTTCCATTCTAGTGTGTTTCTCAAGCGCTTGAGGAAGGGTTCACACTCTAGGTTTACTAGAAGAATATAATTGGGGAGAGCATATGATCAATCTAACCTGTTATTCCCGTCTTGCAAAACCTTTTGATTCCTTCCTCTGTATGACAAAATGGGAGTTTCTGGTATCTCAGCTTCATCTAATAGGATACACCACTAACCCATGTTTCCACCAGCTATTGTGTCACACAGAGTCATTACCAACTATTAAAGCTATTGCATTAAATCCATTACCCTCACTAAGAAAATTCATAAGCATAACTTCAACCTGATGTAAAACTGTGGCTTTCCCTCCTTCTGTAGGGCACTGTTTGTATCAGATTTTTCTCTTTGCAAAGAGTAGAGCACGCTTTGTACAAAGATTTCCAAGATTTTTCTCTAAAGAGACTAGCAAAGTCCTACAGTTCATTTTTCTTGCATGTAAGCCTTTTCCTCTAGATTTTGATTTCAGAAGTGAGCACCCTCAGTCATGCTGGCTTCTGACTCAAGGTCTGGAAATAATAAAAATGACTGTAGTGTAGGGCATGAGAATTGGTGCTCTTGTTGCTGTGTGTTTGCACCTTTCCATTCATTCTTTATCTTCTTTGTCTTGCTGTGTGCTTTCATAGGCTGAACCATAAGGACTTTATCACCTGGCCTCCCTTGACCTCTGGCTTTTTTATTGATTTAGATCAATGGGAGGCAGAGGATTCTGGGGGGTGAAGGGGAGAGAGTTCACAGTTTTATTTTACCTAATCTTTCTTCTTTTGCCAGGGACTGTATTCTTCTTCAACCGTAGCTCCAACTGGGAGGCCCTCTTGCTGGACGGCTCTCCCTTTGCTGGTTCTGGTCACACCTCTGCCTTTTCTTGCTCTTTTGAGCTTAGTGATAATGATGGCTTTTTGGTGATATTAGCATTGGTTGCTTCTCCATCCTTAGTGCTTCCTTAATCCTTACCAGCCCTTTATAAATAGTTTTAAATTTTTTTCAGTTGAAATCCTTTGAGCATTCTACCTGTTATCTACAAGGACTGTAATGGATAAAATTAGCTATTCCTTTCCAGCTACTTCCATCAGGTAGGGCTATTTCATTCATGTTTGTGCAACCAAATGATAAAAGCCTCACTGGATGAGGAAAAGAAGCTACTTTGACTACAAAGAGGTGTGGCTGGGTGTTTGGAGTTTCCAAGTTCTCAAATTCTTAAAGCGCTACTGCAGTTGTAGAGTCTCATTCTTTTCCATTATTACTCCAAATTTCACATCAAAGTCCTAGTGAGTCTATGAATTCAGTCATTGAAGTTTGTTTGTTAGGTACCTCTGTCTTCTGTTTCTAAGAGACAGAAGTTTGTTTTTGTTTTTGTTTTTGTTTTAGCTTAGGTTGTGCTTTGATATATATAGTGATTTTAGTTTGTTATTCTTTTTTTTAAAAGTGGATAGAGCCAACAGAAGAAGCTATCTATCTACCTATACACACAGAATTACTCATGTCTTTTATATTGTTCCATGACAGGAAAAGCTTGTCTCCGAAGGCCTTGCTTTCAAGAAGGACTACATTTTAAGTGGTCTCAGGAAAGATTTTAATGAACTTTTTTTTTTTTTTGCCATTGTTTGTCATGAGCTGTTAAGGGTCCTTTTACTGAACACTAGTGGGAATTTTACTGCCTTCTGCCTTAAATGGGCCAGATGACCAATCCTATTTTTAGCCATTTCTTTAAGAGTCTATGACCTGCAGTTCCATTCCATGATATCAAAATATGTTTCAACCAGCATGCTTGATTTCAAGTAAGAGAAATTGACTTTAGGTAGCTTAAGCCAGGAAAGACATTTCTGGAAGGATGATGAACTCATAGAATCCATTACTAGAAGACGGATAGAAACTAGTAAGAGTCTAGAAACTAAGAAAATTAGCTCTAGTCATGCCAAAGTAATAGCCTGGTTAGGTTTCTTACCATGGGACCAATGGCCATAGCCATTGATGGCTTCTCTATGTCACTGAGGCTATGAATAATTTCTTAAGTGTTCTTGCATGCTTGGGTCACTTTTTCAGGTTCCAAGTATCCAGATCTCAAGACAGAGCACTGATAGCCTAAGCTGTAGGTGATAGTCACTGAGTATGAGCCTGGGCCTTGCCTCCCACTAGTATTCACACAAAAGGGAATTCTTGCTAAATTAAAGGAGAATTTATTTGTTGGTTACCTAAAAATCAAGATAAAAACCAAGTGAAACAGTGTGTGCTGTACCCATCCTGACTGCCTGACTTTGTGACTGGTCAGAGTCCCTTGGTGGACCCAGTATTTGAAAAGCAGTCAAGTTACCTGGTCACAGTGACTCCAGTGTGGAAGTATCCACTACTAAAATTGGAAATGGCTTAAACATTGTGATGGGTGTCATTAATAGTCTCAATTCCTTCTCTTCCTTTCCTCCTTTTCCCTATTATATCAATTGGTCACAAAGCTTTGTTGATTCATATTTCACACTACCACAGTGATTTATAATTTTGTTTTTTATTATGTTTAATTCTGGCTGGTTAATGAACTCATTAAGTGGCATACCTAGTATCAAACCTTAATGAAGTAGTACCAAGACCAGGCTAAGGGGAAGAATGGTCTTTTGTCATTTTATTATTTTTTTCTTTTTCATTGATATAATTTTCTCTGCTCCAAATTTTGTTTCCTTGAATCCATAAAAAATTTAAAAATTGTACACTTTGTATTTGTTCGTTGCAGATAATTTGCTGTGTTTTGATAAACTTGACTATTCTGCCAAGGATGAAATGTTTTGATTCTCATTAGTGACTTAATACCATTTATATAATAAATAGAGTTATGTTCTGTATTTATTTTGGCTTTTTACCAACTCATTACCTAGAAATTACAGATTTCACATCTAATACAATCACTGTAGTAGCTGAAGATTTATAAAAAGCCGTTATTTCTGTGGAAACCTTCCTATTTGTGAACCATAAACACTGTGGATTGCCGTAGAAGGTTCCAGCTTTCCCACTGGTGAACATAACTTTGTCTTCACTGGTGAAGCCAACTTTTCCTTCATTATTTAGAAATAGAAAAAATAAATGACACCGAGTCACTACTGTTCCTCAAAGAAGAGAGGATGATATCTGGGGATATTCTGAGTGGATCACAGAGAACATATAGGAGCTATAAAGTTAAAATACCATGTTAGTGTCTGGCTTTTTCTGTTCACCCCAACCTATAAAATAGCTAGGAAAACTTCTCTTACTTTATTTTTTTTTATTATTATTTTTTAAATGTTTTATTTATTTCTAGG
Organism: Proteles cristata cristata; assembly: GCA_017311185.1. Classification (NCBI taxonomy): domain Eukaryota; kingdom Metazoa; phylum Chordata; class Mammalia; order Carnivora; family Hyaenidae; genus Proteles; species Proteles cristata. Next base: position 1,153,830 of record JAESUZ010002499.1, on the reverse strand, counting down.
AGAGAGAGAGAGAGACAGCATGAGCAGGGGAGGGTCAGAGAGAGAGGGAGTCACAGACTGAAACAGGCTCCAGGCTCCGAGCTGGCAGTCAGCACAGAGCCCGACGCGGGGCTCGAACCCACGAACCGCGAGATCATGACCTAAGCGAAAGTCGGACGCTTAACCGACTAAGCCACCCAGGCGCCCCAAAGAAAACAAAGCAGCCTATATTGTTTCCACCCGGTTTCGAACCGGGGATCTCTTACTTTAATATTAACTCATGAAGGGGAAGTGAGCAGCAACTTTAATCCCTCTTGCTCGGCCTGTGTATCTTCTCCTTTATTCACCAGATACTGTGTCATATGGTATATGTATGGTTACAAATGCCTCATTCCTAGTTACAGAGAGAACAACTTGGCTTTTGACTTACATGTTGTCAAATAGCCAATTAAATAAGATCTTTATTTTTCAAGTGGTGTTAGGGTGTTGTCTAAATAAAATATCTGTCATCATATTTTACTGGCAACATCTGTTGACTGGATTTAACTGAACCCAAAAATTATAAGGTGGTTAGGACAGCAGATTTGGAATGAGATGAAAAACAAAGCGGGCTCATGGAGGCTCTATATTCTTTATTACTTATGGTGTTAACTTAAAAAAAGGATAGCTGTAGTTCAGACAGGTCCTTTCATATTTAAAAAGGAAGTCTTAAAGTATCAATTAATTTTAATGAGGACTCTCTATACTGATATGTACATATATATCCCTAAAGACATTCCAACTGTACTTATCAACATCTGGAAGCAGTATTGGGCAAACCACATGCTTAGTTCCTCACTTCAAAAAGGATTTTTTGAAAGGAATCTTTTGTAAATTCTGGAAGGAAGCTGTGAATAGTTACCAGAAAAGCATTTCAATATATTAGAGTGTTTAAGTTATTAGGGAGTCACATGCCTAAACTCAACTCGAGCAATTTGGAGCTTAGGAAAAAAAAAAAAAAAGAAAAGAAGAATATCAGTGAGAACGCAAGTAGATTAGAAGAGCTGCATGTACTGCCATACTCACTGAAGGGATTCCTTACTTCCTCCCTCCCTCCCTTTCTCCTTTCTTCCTTCCTTTTCTCTTTTTCTTTTTTGGGCTAAAATTCCAGCACACACTCCAAAAGATGAAGTTGACTGATCCTTTGACCAACCTGAAGAATGGGAAATTTTATTGACAAGAAAAACTTTAACATTCCTGCTCTGTATATTGAGAAGCATGGAAGAAGTGGATGGGAAAGGAAAAAGGAGAGAGGAAGAAAGGAAAAAAGAAAATATGCATCATAGGAGAAACAACACCAACAACAGTGGTATACACTAGCAGATAAAGAGACAAAGAACTGAGAATGGTGTGATAAGCAATAAGTAAGGTAGAACTGTGATGTTAATAATGTACATCAGAATCTATGAATTCACTAGTTTATTTAGTCAAACCATATTTATTGAGTTAGTACTATGCACTGGGCATTAGGAAAATCCTGGAAGCTTCAAGGGTAGATAAATACTGTTTCTGTCTCTGTCCTCCAGGTGCTTGTTGATGGGTGAGAGTGGGAGAGAGTGGCCACATGTTACAGGTACAATGTCAAATGCATGGAAATCGTACAATGGGAGCACAAAAGAGGAACTTGTCACTTTTTTTGTTTTTGTTTTTGTTTTGCAAAAGATGGAGGGTAGGCTAGAAAAAGCTCTGTAGAAGAGGTGACACTTGAAATAAGCCATAAAGGTTATGAAAGGTTATGTACTACTTACAGTTTCTGGCATAGTCCAGTGAAAAATATCAAAATAAGAAGCAATCACCCTACCTACCAGTGATCATAATGGTGCCCGAGCTATCTAAGATGAGTGTTTATGTTCAGTACAACTTGTGTGTGCTATAAGACCTAACTCAGTGATCTGTCTACTTGACAAATGCTGCTTTGATTACCCTGCCTTGAACTGTCCTTATTTGAATTATCACTGTACCTTGACTGAGTTTAGTCTCTAATCCACCCAGGAATCATACTGCTTTCCACTGACCATAGTTTCCCTCACCACTAAATTGTTAATTCCCCTGGGTTCTTGAAACATGTTTCTAGTAAATTATGGCATGTAACATTAAATTTATAGTTGCAAAATGAATGAATAAATGTGGTAAGGTCCTTGTCGCCTCAAAGGATTATTCTTTGGTTATCTGAAAAATGTAATACTTATGTCTAGGCTCTTCTCTGTTATGGAATTGTGAATGTAAGGCTCAAACTGCATCCTAGCACTGCTTTATCTCACTACTGAAAAATAAGCACATATGAAAGTTAGGAAAGAGTAGTATAGATATTGACTTAGGGTCATTTGTGCTTTCAGGGAAGTGTTACCTGGGACTAGGAAGTAGTAATGGTTTTTTGGTGGGAATGGGGGTGTGTGTGGATTGTGGTACAGCTCCAGCCCTAACTGCTACTCAGAATGGGTCATAGAGGGAGAGGGGGAACCACAGTGGTATGAAATCTATTTCTGAAGGTTACCATGTTGTCCCATCTGATGAACTACTGGTGAATAACAAGCTAGCTATATTACTTAAAGAGATGACATTGACTCTCTAATATGAAGTTGTGAGATAGAGTGTTTCCTCATCAAATTCATCCATTAGCCAGTCAGTGTTGATGAATAGGAGAATATCCAAAGACCCTAGGTTTAAATTTTTGTGTGCATTATAGAATTTATTTTTTCATCTAATGATCCAGGGCTCAATAGTTCTCTCTTGGGAGTTTACCTCGCCTGCCCCATAAATTTTCTTTGGTTGGGAAGGTATGTTTTTTTCTAGTAACTGGGAATGTAGGTCAGAGTATTTGTGAGAACTACTCTGCAAGTGGAAAATGTTGCAACATATAAATCAAAGATATTATTATTGCCATTATCTCTGCCTACTAATTACCTAAAGACCAGTTCATCCACTAAACCCCAACTTTTTAATTGAGATTACAAGGAATTTATAACCTTATCTGACTAGCATCTTTTTTTTTTTTAACTGCCTTTTAAATGTTTACATGGTCAAAAGTATCAGGTGCAAAATTGTAATGTACTGATGAATAGGTCATACATATAAAAAGTGATCCTCTCTGGATTGTTCTACATTTCTTAAAAATTTTTTTAAATATATTTTTGAGAGACAGAGACAGAGAGAATGAGGAAGTGGGTGAGGGGCAGAGAGAGAGGGAGAGAGAGAGATAATCCCAATCAGGCTCTGTTCTGTCAGGACAGAGCCTGACACAGGGCTCTAACGAATCATGAGATCATGACCTGAGCTGATATCAAGAGTCAGATCCTTAACTGTCAGAGCTACCCAGGCTCCCCCTGTTCTACATTTCTTTAGGAAGGATGGAGGGGAAATAACAGAACATGCAAGTATGAAGCCATTTTAATTTATTTAAAATTAATTAAAGGAGAAAGGGCACTCTAAGTTTTTTAAACTTTTAAAACAGTAGAAGCTTCTGAACTAAAAGGAAAAAAAGAAGAAATTAATCTTCCGTGGGAATGTGATGATGCCTTAGTAAGCAATGCCCAAAAATATTTAAAATTTTCAGAAAATAAAAGGCTGAGAGAGCTACAAATAACTCTGATATTCAGATAATTGGACATCACAGAATAGATTGAAATAAATCTACTAATCCTTAAAATTGATTGAAACTCATCATTGGGTTCATTAAAATTTTCCAGAGATTGTAGGAAGATATAGTAGTATTTTCTAAGATGTTAGTATCTTAGAGACATTCTAAGAATGAAGAAGTATTGCTTGTTACTGGACATAATAAAGCAGAATTATTCTAACATTTCCAAGAATAAAATTGGAATTACACTGCTGGTACTAGAATTTATAATTTACTAAGAAGCTGCAGCTATGTTTTCCCAGGAGTAAAATACTTGATTCGAGAAATATCCAAAATTATGGCCTATGGAAATTGCTTAAGACATGTTATTATGCTAAGAAATAAAAATAATATTATCCATGTCAAACCATAACATGATGACATTAATTTGATATTATATTTCTATTTTAAAAGTTAGACATTATCTGTAGTTTTGCTGTTTTACAAGTAGATGAAATTCAATAAGTTAGACACTAAAATATGTGTGTAACAAGCAGAACTCCACTCTCAACTGAAAATTTAGTTGATTTATAAACAACATTAATAGAATATTGTCTGTTTCATTATGCTTATTTAATAAAGGCAACAATTAAAATATGTAGCTACTTAAACAGTGGCTCTTGGGGAGTTAAGAAATTCCCATTAGATGTTTAGACAACCAGATTTATCATTGTCTTTTAAGATATAATATTTTATTTCCCTGGCTTATGTATATATGGATATTATTGACCCATGTAATTCATTACCTCTATACAAAATAGAAAAGCAAAACAAAACTACTAATAAGACATGTTTACTAACTTGCACATTTTTATAGGTTTATATGGCCTATTGTTAAATATTTAAAGCATAAACTAGTTTCTTTTTTTTTTATGTTTTATTTATTTCTAGGAGAGAGAGAGACAGCATGAGCAGGGGAAGGTCAGAGAGAGAGGGAGTCACAGACTGAAACAGGCTCCAGGCTCTGAGCTGGCAGTCAGCACAGAGCCCGACGCGGGGCTCGAACCCATGAGCCTTGAGATCATGACCTAAGTGAAAGTCGGACGCTTAACCGACTAAGCCACCCAGGCGCCCCATAAAGCATAAACTAGTTTCTAAAGCTAGGTGGTGCTAGTTATCTATTCTGAAAGGACATTTCTCATTTTACTCCTTGTCACTCATTTTTCACTTAAGCATGTCAATATTTCTTTGAACCATATAGGTGAAGAAAATAGAATACAGTATTAGAATTCTCCTTCAGTTGATAAAGGTCAAGATGTGGTTAACCCAGTAGGAGCCCACAATACTTTGATGGAGAGGAGTTTTCTGGCTGTACACTAGCAAGAGCAGAGTATTTACCTTGACTCAATGGAAAGTGGATAAAAGCAGTACCATCACTGTGACCTAGAGAAGGGAAAAATGTAAACCCATTAGCAGGGATGACCATTCAGAAACATTTTCTATGAACTATGGGAGGACCAGCCTCATCATATTCCTGTTTACTGATCCACATCTGCTGGAATGTAGACAGGCTGGCCAGAATGGAACCCCCAATCCAAACAGAATACTTCCTCTCTGGGGGAGCTATGATCTTGATTTTCATCGTGCTGGGTGCCAGCGTTACTATTTCCTTCTGCATTCGGTCAGCAATGCCAGGGTACATTGTGCTGCCTCCAGACAACACAGTGTTGGCATATAGATCCTTGCGAATATCCACGTCACACTTCATGATAGAGTTGAAGGTTGTCTCATGGATCCCGCTGGATTCAATGCCCAAAAAGGAAGGCTGGAAAATGGATTCAGGGCATCGAAAGCGTTCATTCCCAATGGTGATCACTTGGCCATCAGGAAGCTCATAGCTCCTTTCAAGTGAGGAGGATGAAGCAGCACTAACCATCTCTTGCTCAAAGTCCAGGGCCACATAGCACAGCTTCTCTTTGACATCACGGACAATCTCCCGCTCGGCTGTGGTGGTGAAGTTGTAGCCTCGTTCTGTCAGAATCTTCATGAGGTAGTCAGTCAAATCTCTGCCAGCCAGATCTAGACGTAGAATGGCATGAGGCAGGGCATAACCTTCATAGATGGGCACAGTGTGAGTAACCCCATCCCCAGAGTCCATCACAATGCCTGTGGTTCTCCCTGAGGCATAGAGAGACAGCACAGCCTGGATAGCTACATACATGGCTGGTGTATTGAAGGCCTCAAACATGATCTGAGTCATCTTTTCCCGGTTGATCTTGGGGTTGAGAGGTGCTTCGGTGAGGAGGATGGGATGCTCATCCGGTGCCACACGGAGCTCGTTGTAGAAAGTGTGGTGCCAAATCTTCTCCATATCATCCCAGTTGGTGACTACGCCATGCTCAATGGGATACTTCAGAGTCAGGATGCCTCTCTTGCTCTGAGCTTCATCCCCCACATAGCAATCCTTCTGGCCCATGCCTACCATGACCCCCTGGTGCCGGGGACGCCCTACCATGGAGGGGAACACAGCCCGGGGAGCATCGTCACCACCAAAGCCTGCCTTGCACATCCCTGACCCATTATCTACCACCAAGGCAGACAGCTCATCATCAGTCATGGTGCTGGCTGGAATCTTCCAGAGAAGTGAACAGAAGTTAAATATAGAGTAAATAGCAGACTATGGTGTGCAAGGGAGAGAATGAACAGGCCGAAACACTCCAGAGAGGGATCCTGTGCTGTGATGACAGGTATTTAAAGGTGCACGCTGGCACCACCCATGTCTTAACCCAACAGTTCCCAGTATTTCTGGGTGGGGTTGCCTTTGAGGTATTAATAATGATGATAGTGATTATATAAATCATTAGGAGATCTTCTTCATAAAGAGAAAATTGGCTACCAAGTAGCCAAATCTCAGGTTACTGTAATTAGGCAACCCACACATGGTTGTCAGTGTGCTTTGGCTCAGTCTCTAGATAACTGTGATGATGCAATGGGGGATATAAAAACAAGATGAAAGAAAGCTAGTGTGAGGTATGGTTAACACAGCTGGAAGGGCAAATCCCTCCTCACTTTACCCTCTGGGTCCACTTCTCTCCAGTAGCTTTAACTTCTCATTCTTAATATATTGTTCTTATGAGGAGCCCAACTCTGAAAACTTGACTTTTTCAAGATTTTCTTTCCCATTACGGTCCTAATCAGGATGTTCATCATGATGGAAATTATTTTAATGGATGAAAGTAATGAATGGCCAAGAGTGGCCTAACAGCTGTAATTATAATGCATTTGCATTGTGCAAAATTTAGGGCTATTTAATAGACTTCTAATCCATCGGAAGACAGCTAAAAGCAGTAAAGCGATCAATAAAGTAAACCACTATAGATTTTCTTTCTTGATATAAATTTCTAACCACCAAATTAAATTAAGAACTTACTATGCCCAAACATTGTTCAGGAACTAGGTTATTGGGTCATGTTGACTGCACAGAGGCTCAATGTCTCTCTTGCATGATTTATTAGGTAAAATGTAGGTTATAAAAGTTGTATCTGTTTGTAATAACTCTTTAAATGCACAACAGTGAACATAATTAAGTGATAAGATAAATTTTGAAGTGATACATTTGAGCTGATCTTTAAAACATTTTGATCTTCCAGATTCATATAATGTATTATAATGTCAAGCTTCTCTCTAGTTATGAGAATGTATACATTCGGAATAGTGTTAGGTTTCCTTTGATTTTAGGATATGTGATATTACACCTTGATCATTTCATAGGAATAGTTTGTTTGGATTTTATTTTCAATATAGAAATACAGATGATCTAGTAAAATGTATACCATGATATAATGTAGGACATTAGCAATGTATGACAAAGAAATAGCAATTCTCAAAGTTCTTTTCTTTGCTCCTCCTATGCTATGTAAATAGAAACTCCTTGTCAAGCTCTTCTAAAGCAAAGCAGTTTTTCATTGCCCACATCTGAGTTCTCCAAAATCACCTTCATTTTTGGTTAATTAATTGCCACTTTGTAAGAGGTAGCAGCAGTCCTGCAGTACTGGACAGTACTTGACGGAAGTGCACCTTCCAGTCCAAGGCCAGGAGAAATAGCTGCTGTCTTTGTCCATGAGCCTCTTGGAGAAACATGGTAACACCAGGGTATAAGTGTCCCGTCCTCTTCTTTTTTATTTTTTTTAATTCTTACACTTTATTTTTATTTTTGAGACAGAGAAAGACAGAGCATGAGTGGGGAGGGCAGAGAGAGAGGGAGACACAATCTGAAACAGGCTCCAGGCTCTGAACTGCCAGCACAGAACCCGATGTGGGCTCAAACCCACAAACCGTAAGATCATGACCTGAGCCGAAGTCAGACACTTAACCGAATGAGCCACCCACGTGCCCTGTCCTCTTCTTTGTGCACAGCTTGACATAGAATTATACAGTTATTTTATGTTTTCCCAGTGCTTTTCCTAAAAAGTGCTTTCCAAAAACCTTCCTGCTGATAATCATTTATGGTAGAATGTATTTCACTACAAAATCCATAGGTTTGCTTTTTTTCTGACCAGGATTGTTCTGTCCCTTATTTTTTTCTGTAACTGCAAAATCAATTCCTCCTTCAACAAAATTAAAGAACTCACCCTCAAACCTTCACACTGAATGGTTTTGTGTACTTCCTTTTCATGTAGCACAACCAAGCTTTTGATGAAAATAATGTTTTATTGTTACAGGATGGTACTACTGGTAATGTCTTTTTTTCTTTTTTAAACAGCCATAGCAAACTAAATGCACATGCTAGAAAACTGAAAAGAAAACACATTGCATTTAGAACCAGTCACCATTTATGGATCTCTAGGCTGGAATACACAACAAAGCCATGTCATTAAAGGAGCCCATCTGGCACCAAGTACAGCCTTTAGATTCTAGGTTTACTATAGTGTTCTCCTTAGAATTGCCTTTGGATGGAGAGGTGTTTGGTAATGAGACCACACAGCATAATTGATGCCTTCAGAGAGAGGCTGATGTGTGATTTTGCTAGAAGACCTTCTAACCTCTGTTTTAATTTTGGTGTACCAGGAGAAATCTTCATCAATTATATATTCTTAAAATAAGCTTAAGTTCTTTTACTTGACTCCCCGTAATACAAGAGGGACATATGATAATTCTTCCACCATATAAAATAACTGCTTAAAAATTTAAGAAGTGTAAGGATTTCTGTGAGTAAACTCTAGGAGATGGATTTACCAATACTGGGCTCTGAAGGACTGTTCCCAAAGGTAAGAGGTTTTATAACTGACTGAAATTTATAAATGCTTAGCTACTTACCTATACCTAAAACCTATGTGGGCTTTTATGACTAACTTTTGGAAAGCTAGAGTATAATTTTCTTTTACTTTTGCCTAGTTTGACTATTCTGTAGATATATAAACCCCCAGTAAAGCAGGAGTATGAGCATTATGGGGGTTGGAAGTGCCCTATTACTCATTACAAGTTTCTCATGATCTTTCCTTTTCCAAGTAATTTTAGACTTAATCACACCACAAACATTTGCTAAACATGCTGGGCACTGGTGCTGTATTGGTGAATAAGTGCTTGCCCTTATTTTTAAATAGTGTCTTGTGGTTGAAAATCCTGTCTGAGCAGGCTAATGTTGGTCACTGTGCATTGATACAGAGCAGCGAGCTTGTGTTCTGATGGGGTACTGCCTGTGCTGCACCAGTTGTTAAATGTTTTGAATATCATTCCCAAATCCACAAGTAACAAAGTACGATGTGGTTGTCGTAAACAGAGAAAGAGCATGAAGTATATAAAGGCAAAGGGAGGAGCCCTTGAACTTGGGGTTAGGAGGAGGGGAAGGGAGAGGTCAGGGAAGAGGATCCCTGGGCTGAGGATGGGCAGGACATTGCCGATAGATGGAATATTGCAGTACGAGTACCACCAACTTGTATAAAATTAGAAAATCGAGGATATATTTGGAACTAGGTATCTATACAAGGGTCAGGAGGGTCTTGGAACAGAAATCTGAATTTTTAAAAAATGTTTACCTTTGAGAGGGAGAGGCAGAGGCAGAGAGAGAGAGAGGGAGGGGATCGGAAGTGAGCTCTTTGGGCTCGAACTTGTGTAAAAGCGTGACCTGAGCTGTAGTCAGATGCTCAACCAAATGAACCAGGCATCTAGGCATCCCATTAATAATCTGAATCTTAACAAGCACGAGGAAGAGAGAACTCCAGAATTGGATGTGACTTTCCCTCTGGGCACAGAAGATATGACTAGGGACCCCTCACACATGTGCCCAAAGAGGCCATATCTTAGTGATAATCACCTGTCCCTAGACTCTATCTTTTAACCATACTGCTGAGATTGAGAGTGTTAATGAGAGTGTTGTGCCACTCCCCTGGGGATTCAATTTGAACATTGAGGTCAGCTACCTTCTTTTTTGGTTTTTACTTGATTCTCTCCTTGTGCCCTACACTCTCTTTCATCCTTTGTAGCTTTTGCACACATGTCTAATTTGGGCTAATTATGCAGTTAGGGAAGCTGCATAATTCACTTCCAAGGGAGAACTTTCTGATTGGTAGGATATGACTCAATGTAGTTTTTGTTTTTTAAGTAAGAGGAAGCACTCTTTCTGGAGATGTCAGCAGTCATAGCTAGGAAATTATTTCCTGTTTCTTAGACTAGTAGGGCCTCCTGAGGGTTTTCTTAGTTATCCCTTGGTTAACAGCAAGGTTGCATGTTATCTGTGGCATAAAAAGGGTGAATGCGGAGGCTGACTCTTTGGGTTGGGATTCAGGAGAGGAGAGGAAGGTAGGAAATCCAAATGAAAACAGGAGTAGTAGAATATCAGAACTTAAAACCTGGTTATTGCTAGTTTCTCTTCTTTTATCGTGTTGCTAGTAATGACCTGGAAGAAGCTATAGAAAAGTTGGCACTAGCATTTGGTGCAGATTCTGGATTGTTCACTGGGGCCAGACCTTGATGTAATACAGAGCATGTAGCCTAGGACCCCAAGCATCACTTTGGTCCATACAGTGTCCTACAAATGTTTTAAAATTTTTAGTTTTGAATAGTTGGAAAATTACTAGATTGATGATTTCCTGCTTCTCATAAAAAAAAAAAATCAAGCAACACTGATTCCCATTCCCAAATTACAGCTGAATAGAAGTTCCCACCCTTGGAAGGAATGTGAGTTCTCCATTCTCCTTGGCACCCCATAGCACTGCTCCCATCCTACTCCATTCATGCTCTTTGTAGGCTTAAGAGTCTAATGTGTTGTGCATCGCTTTGATTCCCAAGCCAGACAGAGACCCAGCCAAAAAAGAAAATTACAGGCCAATATTCTTGATGAATACAGATGCAAAAATCCTCAAAAAGATACTTACAAATCGAATGCAACAGCACATAAGAATTACCCATCATGATCAAGTGGCTGTTTTGATTCGTTATCAGGTTACAAGGCTGGTTCAATATTCACAAATCAGTCAATGTGATACATTACATTAACAGAAGAAAAGATAAAAACCATATGATCCTGTAGATAGATGCAGAAAAAGCATTTGACAAAATACAGCATCGCTTCTTAATAAAGACCTTGCAAAAGTCGAGATAGAAGGAACTTACTTCAACATCCTAAAAGCCATTTATGAGCTATCAGCTAACATCATCCTCAAAGGGGAAAAACTAAAAGCTTTCTCCTTGAGATCAGGAACATGACAGGGATGTCCACTCTCACCACTGTTGTTTAACATAGTGCTGGAAGTCCTAGCATCAGCCATCAGACAACAAAAGGAAATCAAAGGCATCAAAATTGGCAAAGAAGAAGTCAAACTTTCACTTTTCACAGATGACATGATACTCTACATCAAAAACCTGACAGAGTCCACCAGAAGCCTACTAGAACTGATCCACGAATTCAGCAAAGTTGCAGCATACAAAATCAACATACAGAAATCGGTTGCATTTTTATACACCAATAATGAAGCAACAGAAAGAAAAATCAAGGAACTGATCCCATTCACAATTGCACAAAAAAACCCATAAAATACCTAGGAATAAGCCTAACCAAAGACATAAGAGTTCTGTATAATGAAAACTATAGAAAACTTATGAAGGAAATCGAAGAAGACACAAAGAAATGGAAAAACATTCCATGCTCATGGATCAGAAGAATAAATATAGTTAAAATGTCATTACTACCCAAAGCAATCTACACATTCAATGCAATCCCAATCATAATTGCACCAGCATTCTTCTCACAACTAGAACAAACTATCCTAAAATTTGTATGGAATCACAAAAGACCCCGAATAGCCAAAGTCATATCGAAGAAGAAAACCAAAACGGGAGGTTTCACCATCCCAGACTTTAGCCTCTACTACAAAGCTGTCATCATCAAGACAGTATGGTATTGGCACAAAAACAGACACATAGACCAATTGAATAGAATAGCGAACTCAGATTTGGACCCAAAAATGTACAGCTAACTAATCTTTGCCAAAGCAGGAAAGAGTATCCAATGGAAAAAAGACAGCCTCTTTAATAGATAGTGCTGGGAGAACTGGACAGCAACATGCAGAAGAATGAAACTAGATCACTTTCTCACACCACACACAAAAATAAACTCAAAATGGATCAAGGACCTGAATGTGAGATAGGAAACCATCAAAACCCTAGAGGAAAAAGCAGGAAACAACCTCCTTGACCTCCACCACAGCAATCTCTTACTTGACACATCCCCAAAGGCAAGGGAATCAAGAGCAAAAATAAAGTATTGGGACCTCATCAAGATTAAAAGCTTCTGCATGGCAAAGGAAGCAATCAGTAAAACTAATAGGCAACTGATGGAATGGGAAAAGATAGTTGCAAATGACATATCAGATAAAGGGCTAGTATCCAAATCTTTAAGGAACTCACCAAACTCCACACCCGAAAAACAAACAATCCAGTGAAGAAATGGGCAGAAGATATGAACAGACACTTCTCCAAAGAGGACATCCAGATGGCCAACAGACACATGAAACGATGCTCATTGTCCCTCATCATCAGAGAAATGCAGATCCAAACCACACTGAGATACCACATCACACCGGTCAGAGTGGCTTAAATGAGCAAATCAGGAGACTCTAGATGCTGGCAAGGATGTGGAGAATTGGGCACTCCCCTACACTGCTGGTGGGAATGTAAACTGGTGAAGCCCCTCTGGAAAATAGTGTGGAGGTTCCTCAAAAAAATTAACACTAGAACTCCCCTATGACCCAGCGATAGCACTGCTAGGAATTTACCCAAGGGATACAGGAGTGCTGATGCATAGGGGCACATATACCCCAATGTTCTTAGCAGCACTCTCAACAATAGCCAAAATATGGAAAGAGCCTAAGTGTCCATCAACGGACGAATGGATCAAGAAGATGTGGTTTATTTATATGATGGAATAGTAAATGGCAATGAGAAAGAATGAAATCTGGCCATGTGTAGCAACATGGATGGAACTTGAGAGTGTTATGCTGAGTGAAATAAGTCAGGCAGAGAAGGACATATACCATATGTTTACATGTATAGGTGGATTAGGAGGAACTTAACAGAGGACCATGGGGGAGAAGAAGGGGAAAACTAGCTGGGGAGAGGGAGGGAGGCAAACCATGAGAGACTCTTGAATGCTGAGAACAAACTGAGGAATGAGGGGGTGGGGGTATGGAGGAGGGCACTTGTTGGGGTGAGCACTGGGTATTATATGGAAACCAACTTGACAATAAACTATTTAAGGGAAAAAAATAAAAGAGTTTAATGTGTTGTGAGAAACTAAAGAGGAACATATATTATGGAGGGGTTGGGTGAGTTGGGGTAAGGAAAAGGACAAGTGGAAGCATGTGTTAAATGGTCCTTTCTTGTTTAGGCTGTGGTTTCGTATCTATAAGAGAGGAAAAATAGTATACGGCTGAGTTTCTTAACTATATGATAAGTGCCCAAACTTTAGTCCTAAGGAATTCAGTTCAAAAGATGGTAAGGCAGGAAGAGAGGTTCCCATTTTCATTGTTTTATTGATGATGGGATAGATGGTACGGGTTTGCCTTACAGAGGGGAGGATTTATACCAAATAATTAGAAGAATAATGCTGAGAATATGATGAATTACAACTCTGTTTTTTTGGTAAAGTATCTCTGTTGCCACCTTGAAGAGAATATTCAGAGGTCCGGCTCCTGGAATTTTCTCCTGTTCTGGATGGACAGGTTGAAAGTGAATAAATTGATTGTTTATTTATTTTTTTATCTTATATTTTGTTTTGAGAGGGAGAGAGAGATAGGGGAAGGAAGAGAGGCAGAGACAGAGAATCCCAAGCAGAACTCCACACTGTTAGTGCAGAGCCCCACTTGGGGTTTGAACTCACAAACTGTGAGATCAGGACCTGAGCCAAAATCAAGAGTCAGCTTCCCTACTGACTGAGCCACCCAGGAGCCCCAGAATTGGGTATTATTGATTGACTGATTATTTATTTTGAGAGAGAGAGAGAGAGAGAGAACGCATGAGCAGGGGAGGGGCAGAGAAAGAGCAAAAGAGAGAGAGAGAAAGAGGATCCCAGGTGGCTCCCCATTGTAAGCACAGAGCTCCATTTGAGGGTTGAACTCAACAAACTGCGAGATCAGGACCAGAGCCAAAATTAAGAGTGGTACACTTAGTCAGCTGAGCCACACAGGTGCCCCTGAAGTGGGTTCCTAAATGATATCATATTCTGGGCATTTTTCTTTTTTTTTTTCTTTATTATTTTTAATTATTTATTTTGAGACAGAGCGCAAGTGGGGGAAGGGGAGAGAGGAGAGACAAAGTCCCAAGAAAACTCCCCATTGTCAGCACAGACCCTGATGGGGGGATCTCACGACCCATGAGATCGTTTCCTGAGCCAGGATGAAGTCAGATGCTTAAACAGCTGCACTACCCAGGTGGCCTTTTTCCTTTTCTTTAAAGCAGGAAGACTAGCTTTATGAGAGAGATGGAACATTTTCACTTCTTGAGATCACTTTGCTCTGAAACTATGGGTTATTTGGAAAAGGACACCTAAAGATGATCTATGAATTTTCCCAAGAAAAGCATTAGTTGAAGTATTCAGAACAAGGCCTCCTTTTGTTACATGAAGCTAAAAATGGAATCTGGGTCAAACTAGTGGAATATCATACTTGAAGATTAAAACAAAAGAGGAAGAATTCTTGTATTGCCATCCCTGGTTAAAAATGATGATATTTCTCATTCTAACCAAAAAGGAAAGAAGAAAATAAGGCTTTAGTTTAGATAAAAGTTTAATTAGGGGCATTGTATAGAACACAAAAAATGCAAAAGAATTCAGGAATATTAACCCAAGGGCAAGATATGCCAAAGAAAGTAGAGTGACAGAGGAGATATATAGAGCATAATTTTGTTCATTTTATGCAAGTCAAACATTCATTTATGGAAATAAAAGATTAGCATATGACTCACATATGAGCTTGTCACTCTTTGCTCTAAAGCTTTTGAGGACTTCCATTCGTTAGAGAACGAAGTCCGAACTGCTTAATATAGACTAAGGCCCTCTATTATCTGGCTCTGACTTAATTCCCTATCCTGATATTTACCATCCTCTTCTCCCCCTATCTATGAACCTGATGCTCCAGTCTTCTGGACTAATTGCTATTCCTGTTCCTTGGACCTGCTGGCATTGCTTACTACACTGGGAATGTGCTCCCAACCTTCTCTTTCCTATTTTGTTCCATCCAAATGCTGACCAGTTTGTCTAGGAGGAACTGATTTCTTCGGTTTCTCAAGTGCCATAGCATTTAGCTTATATCTCTTTTATAGTTATAATCCCTTTCTGTTTTGTCTTATTTTTGTACATGGTTATCTCCCTTACTATACTCTCTAGATCTTGTTCCCATTTTATTTCTAATAATGGCTTCTGACAGGGTCTTGCAGCTTTAGTTGTTTAATCATTGACTAGTGACCTAAACATCCAATGTTTATTTTTAAGCAAAAACTTGACTGGTTGGGTATGTTAACATTCCAATATGTTACATGTATAAGTTCTAACCTAACAGATCCAATACTAAATTCGCCAGCCTCTCCAAAGTGCTCTGTTTATATCAGTGGCCTCAACAGTTTCAAAATCATTCAGTTTTCTAATTTGCTATTTTTGACCTAGCCACTTTATAATTATTTTTTAATATACAGTATGGTATGACTTCAAGTCTGTTGGATGTTTTTTTAGGTGATTTATTTTTTTCTCATTTCTGCCGCCCTTTTCTTGAAAAAGTAGAAAGATCAAGCAACACTCCATCTCCTTCCCAAGCTACAGCTGAGTAGCAGCTCCTTCTCTTGGAAGGGGTATGAGTTCTCCATTTCCTGTTGGTCCCCCATCGCCCTTGTAGGCATGACAGTTTACTGTGTTGTGAGAAACCTAAGTTCAGGCCTTGGTCACTCATGATCAGCTAAATTCCACAAATACTTTGCTGACCACCTCTTCCAATTGTAAACCCTTCTAAAGCCCATTGACAGCAACTCTTAAATAATGTTCCTGAAATCTCTCTCCTAGGCTCCAAATCTGCTACTACATACAATCTAAGCCTCTCTGCCATGCTCTGTCCTGTAAAATGTAGTGGTTAAGAACACAGTTCTAGAATCTGGCAGAGCTAGGCTTGTACCCCCACTTGCTTGGTCTATAACCTGGGGCATTTCAGAACTTCCAAAAGCCTCAGCTTCCTCCTGTCTAAGTTGCAGATAATTGTATCTACCTCATAAAATTGGGGTTGGCATGAGATGATGCCTGTAAAGTATGTAGCAGACTGTGTGGTAAGGGTAGGAGTTCAGTGACTATTTGTGACAGTCATTGCATTCGCCATGACTCTCCAGGATGCCTGCTCAGCTCTGGTCAGTTGCACCTCCTTACTGTGAAGGAGGGTGAAGATTAGGCAGCAAATTATCCCTGGCAAGGACCCTAATGGGGACTAACCAAGCGCTATGTATGGGCTAAGGGTCTGTGTTTAGCACTAAGAAAAGACAAGTTAAAGATGTCTAAAGGTAGGTGGGCAATTGGTGAAAGACCCTGAAGCCAATAGTGAAAGGTTTGAATTTGATAAGTTAGGTAAGGGTTGGTCATCCTACATGTCAGGAGTGGCTACACTCTGAGTGGAGATGGAAAGTGAATTATTTTTCAAGATTCATTGGTTTAGGCAATGTATAAGCATGGAAAACTTAAGGCAAGAGTGTCTCTTGCTGAGCTATGCAATACTTTCTTCCCGGTGGGGTTTGGGGGCCCAGGAGGCTCTGTCTGACCCCACAGATGTCCGGTGGGGTGGTGTGGCACAGCTGAACATGGCCTCTCAAAGAGGGTAGGGAGGATTATGGCAACCCATGTGGGCCTCACATAAGTGACCCCAACATCTGAACCATGTTCTTTTGCGTCATCAGTGATAATTATTGGCAGAAACTAGATACCTATAACTGATCTGTGGGCATCATATATCAGAAAAGGTTGTTGGGGTTGTTTTGAAGCTCCAAGTTCTAGCCACTTCTTACTGGCTCTGCAGTCATTTCCCAGTCCAGCAAGGCTGCTTTATATACTGTGCACATTTGTTTCAGTTCAGAACAGAGGCATTTGTCTATGTAATTAGAGTTCTAAACACCTATTGAATATTTTCTAACTTGTGTCTAAGAGCTTACACATAAAATAGAATACAAAAATTCATATTTCTGTAGGAATGGTGGTTTGGACACCAGAGATCACATATTTATAAAATATAAAGTATACTCCCATTACTTGAGATCACATATTTATAAAATATTAAGTATACTCCCATTACTTGAGTTCACATATTTATAAAATATTAAGTATACTCCCATTACTTGAGATTGTTTATTGAATTGGCTTATCATTTGTCAAGACTAGAAGATATAATGGTGGACTGCAGAATCTTGTGAGATATACAGAAGAAACCTATAATAATATTAAATAGGAGTAACATTTGGTCCTGTTCATGGGCTTCCTGACATAATCATGGAAGTAGTGTGGAAAAGAAGAGAGAACAATGAACTGCTCCCAGGGCTCTGAATGATTTCCGATTTTTCACTAACTTCCCAGGTGGCTTTGTGTAAGCCACTTAGCTGCTAGGACTTCAGTTTCCTCATCTATACATGTATTTTTAATGTTTATTTATTTTTGAGAGAGACAGAGAAAGAGACAACATGGGTTAGGGATGACACAGAGAGAGGGAGACACAGAATCTGAACCAGGCTCCAAGCTCTGAGCTGTCAGCACAGAGCCGTACATGGGGCTCGACTTCTTGAGATGCAGGATCATGACCTGAGCCTAAGTCAGACACTTAACTGACCAAGCCACCCAGGCATCCCAAGTTTCCTCATCTATGAAACGAAGGGACGAGACTTCTTGTTAATTCTGTCAGATTAAACATGTGTGTTTCTCTACACATTCTCTCCAGACACCACTAAACTTTGCAGTAAGGAAATAAAAATTCACTAAAAACAAGGACAAAGAGAGCAGGAGAGGACATCAGAGCAATAACGTTTTGAAAGCAGGAAAAATGTGAATGAATAGGAACCAAGCTCATTTGCAGAAACAGAAACCTCAATTGGAAGCTGGGGGGGCCCAGAAGCAATACTGATCTTACTGCAGAGTTCCTGAAAGGCTCAGTAATCTGAGAATCCAGGTCCTTCTAAAACTGGGGGTGCACTGGGGACAGAAGCAGGAAAAGTGGCTACAAATATGGATTGAGAGCCGATATATCAAAGATAGCCTTCTTGCCCCCGCCCCTGCCACTGCCCCGTGTCTCTGGGGCTTCAGCTAGGAGAGCTGAGTTGGGTCATTTCTGGTCCAGATGGTCTTTCATTTTCCAACAGGCTAAGCCCAGACTTTTTACTTGGGCTGGGCAGGGTTCCAAGAGTGAGTGGAAACGTGCAAGGACTCTTGAGGCCTCGACTTGGAAATGACACATTCTTTCTTCCATGCATTCATCGGGACAAATAAAATTGCAAGTCTAGCTCAGATTCAAGGGGAGGGGAGACAGGCCCTAACTCTTGATGGACAGAGCTACAAGTCACATTTTTTGCAAAGGGGTGTGGATTCAGAGGGAAGAAAATTTGTGGCCAGTTTTGCAAACAATCTGCCACGAGACAGGAAAAAAAAAAGCCACATTCTTCAAACTTGCCTCCTAAAAATGAAAGGTCACATGCAAAAAAGAAAAATGTATGGGGGCAGAAAACTCAAAACTTACAAAAAGCTTTAATAAAAACAGTAACTGTGAGGGTAGGCGTTCACTGAGACTGGGGCCTGTGATGGCTGGTAATAAGTCAGAGAAGTAGTTAAGTAGGAA
The DNA here is from genome assembly GCA_017311185.1 of Proteles cristata cristata. Classification (NCBI taxonomy): domain Eukaryota; kingdom Metazoa; phylum Chordata; class Mammalia; order Carnivora; family Hyaenidae; genus Proteles; species Proteles cristata. The sequence continues at coordinate 1,134,918 of JAESUZ010002499.1, read as the reverse complement.
TGTTGGTAACACACAAGATCAGGGCTGCTAGGAAGGGATGCAGTGTAGACGGAAGTGGTGTTCTAAGTCAACCTTAAGGTGCCATAGGGGCAGCCCAACTTGCTAGAATTCAAGAGTCACACAGGAATAGGTGCCTTTTTAAAAATTTTCAAAATGTAAGAAAAAGGTTCCTGTTGCCAGTGCAGCAAGTGATTGAAAGCTTTTTCTTTTTCTGCTGAAATTTGCAATTCTGGTTTACAATGTCTGCTCTCCTGTGCTTAGGACATATTGCATGCAAGTTAAGATAATATTCGCATTATTCTGACATATATTTTCTATTGGCCAAGTGCATATGAGCTAATTTGTGTTGTAGAACCTCACCTTATGGTGGAATGGATTCCACTGAGGGATTAAGTAAAAGTACACAGCGCAAAAAGAGAGCCTCAGGTTCCTTTCTCAACTTGACTTCAAAAACAGCTTCATCCAGGTTTGTGTCCCATAGGCAAGAAAGTGGAGGGCAAAATGAGCCCAATAGGAGAGATCTACAGATATTGTCAGTTAGGGATCTCTGAAATCATCTCACAATAACGTCTATTACTTCAAGTACACAGAGCTTTCATCCACTCTTTATTGCCTCAGTCTTAAAGTGTGAGTGATGGCCAAGAATACCAGCCTTCTGGTAAAAGCTTCTGTCATGAAAGATGGACCCCAAAGAGACAATGGCAACAAAAGGAACATAAAGGAAGCTGAGAAAATGCAAGAATTGAAAAAAAAAAGCCTTAAAAAAGTAAAACTGTTAAGTAATATCCTTAGAGAGATAAAAGATAACATTGCATCTATAAAGCAAGAAAAGAATGACATAAAAAGAAACATTCAGAAAATCAAAAAGAGCTCTTAGAACCTGAAAACAAGATTGCATGAATAAAGATTTCAGTACCATGACTGGAAGGTAAAGTTGAGGAAAGTTTCTGGAAAGAGTCACAAAATGATAGAGGCAGAAAAAAAATAAGAGAAAATATTTTTTCCAGAAGGATTTAATCAGATACAATACCTAACTAATAAAAATTATAGAAAGGAATGAAAATAAAAAACAAAACAGAAAGAGGGATATTATAAAAGAAGTGAAATAGAAATTTCTATAACTGTAAGATGCAAACTTCTAGATCGAACAGTTTAACTGACAAATAAATGGAGTTATTGTGAGATTTTAGAATACTAGCATAGAGCAAAGGTCCCAAAAGCTTGAGTGGAAAAAAAACCCCAACAGATCACAAAGAAATGGTAATCAGTGTCTTCAGTTTTCTGAAAGGCATGTGGGAATTTCTGAGGGAAAATGATATCCAAGATAGAGTTTTATACCCAGCAATCCCACAGTTAATAAGCAGGAACAATAAAAGCCTTCTCAGATATATGAGTCCTCAAAATTTTCTCCCATTGAACGATCTCTTCTTAGTTGATTGTAGTGTATATGTTCAAGGAAAACCAGAAGATAAGCCAGGAGACAGGATAGCATGGGATCTAGAAAATAAATTCAGGAGATAAGCCCAAGAAATCTCCAGGATGATGGTGAAGGGAGATTCAGTTACTGTAGGTGTAAAATAAGCTTCGAGAGCAACACATCTAGAGGGAACTGGAGCAAAGAAGGCTCCAGAAAGATGTTACAAAAGGAAGGATACAGCTGGTAGAATTTCTGAGAAAAGATGTATTCCTTTGATAGTTATTTTGGGGATGGATACATAGATCATTAATTGGACAAAGAAAAACTGTAATCTTAAATTGTATATCTGTGGATATATGTGGATGATAGTGAAGTGGTCATAGTACTGTAAATACTGAGTAATGATTCCATAATAATAACTGATATAATTATACCAGATGATTGGAATATGCAAATTACATGAGTGCGTGGAGGCATCAAGAGTGCTAAATCTTCCTCCTCCGGAATAGGAGGACACAGATAGTATCTAAATGTAGAACATCAAGACATAGCAAGAAATAGCTATATAAATATGTTATTTAAAAGTAAAGAGACAAAAACCAAAACAGGCATCTAAGAGAATTGATGTTAGTTGCCTCTGAGGAGAAGAAATTTGTGGTAGAGTAAGGCTAGGCTGGGAAATCCTTTTTTTAAAATTGTAAGTCTTTTAGAACTAAGTGGCTTTAAAAATATGCATATATAACTTTGATAAAAATCAAAAGATTAAAATATATTCCATACTCATTAAAACAGAAAAAACTGCTAATCTCAGCATCCAGGGATAATCATTATTACTACTCTCACAAATTTCCCTTATATTGTTGACACCTCATATAACCAATTTTGTATGTTATGTTCCTTACATATCAGTTATACTATAAATATTTCTCCTATATCATAAAAATACAAGCGATGAACAAATTGATAAAGAAGAGCTTCCAGTAGATATTATTTAAGGGTTCTTACCCTCCAGAAGATAAAATAAGTTGTGAGTTAGACTAGACATAAGAATTATATTTTGTGAAATGGATGGAAGATGTTCCAATTTCAAATTATTCTACGTATCAAATCATGTTTCCTTTTTTGGGAGGAGGGATAGTTTAAAATATCTAATCTTTGAAGGAATAAGCATCCATGTCCATGGAGACACGTCATCACTTTCAGGAAAATTGACTCTGATGTACAAGTTGCTTCAATTCAGTTTTATTGTGCTTGACAATGACATTGACATCTTAACTTATGCATAGTATCCTTGAAGATTTTCTTTGCCTTGTCTCACTTGATTTTCATAATAACTTTTTGAGATGAGTAAATAGATGATCTTCTGTGTGCAGCTCAAATATATTAATATTTAATTTAATGTAAATATTAGTAATGGTATCTACCCTAAATAACACCTATCTAAGAAAGGGCTTTCTCATGTAATTATATTGCATGAGATTATTTGTTTAGGAGAACTGGGCTATAGACAATGCATGGAGATGCTGGTTCAGATTCTGTCTCCCTCTCTCTCTTCTCCTCCCCACTTGTGTTTCTCTCTCTCTCTCAAAAATAAGTAAACATTAAAAAATAAAAATATTTATATAAAAAGAGAACTGTTGTATTAGCTGAACTCCAGTAAAATTAGAAGGGGGAGGTGGGCAGGTCTGTTCCACTGAAACAATCAGAAGAAAGAGCCATCTAATTTCATGTAACTACCTTGAATTATGAACTAGCTTGGGATTTACAGGATGGGGTGGGTCAGGATAAAATGTCCTAATCAAAAAAATAAAATAAGACAAGAAAAAGAAAAAGACAAAAAAAAAAAAAAGAAAAAGAAAAAAGCCAATCACTTTGTCTAAAACACAGAAATAGAGTTCATAACCTATACAAAGGTATGTGGTGAAGTTCAGAGTGGGTTTTCTCATCATTTTAAGATGTTTAAGAATCCTTATGGTGAAAGAGATGGAAGCTTTCTACCTCTGGCACATGAAAATCAGACAAAGTTCAGCCCATCCTGCCACGGTAAAGTTTGAGGCAAACCACAGGAAGGAATGAGAGCGGAGCATATACTTCTGAGTATACTGTATTCCTCCAGGCCTAGGTCTTCCTTCGCCAGAAACTATGGGGAAGGTGGTACAAATTTCCTTTTCATTTTTCTCAAAGCTCTTTGAAAAATCCTTTCAGTACTGTTATCTTTATGTACTCTGTGTGTGTGTGTGTGTGTGTAGGAGTAACAATGTGTTTAGCTGGAGAAAGATGTCTGTTCACACTCTGGTTCTTCTTAATTTTCATTTAATTAAAGCTGATTTAAAATTAAAAAAAATTTTTAACATTTATTTATTTTTGAAAGACACAGAGTGACAGAGCACCAGTGAGAGAGAGACAGAGAGAGAATGAGACAGGGAATCCAAAGCAGGCTCCAGGCTCTGAGCTGTCAGCACAGAGCCCGATGTGAGGCTGGAACTCAAAAACCATGAGATCATGACCTGAGCCACAACGTCAGATGCTTAACCGACTGAGCCACCCAGGTGTCCCTGATTTAATTTTTTAAATTTCAGAGTTTTTTTTTTCTTTAGAAGCAAAGGAATTTCCTTGATTTCTAATACCCTCAGAACTTGTCATTGTCTTACTATGATCCAAAATAAAGGGTGAGTAGAAAGACCAGTCCTACCAGAGAGTTCTGGGGCTGTTGATTGACTTTTGACTTTTTACTCCAATTAACTATTAGAATAAAAACGGCTACCAAGCACCTGTCACTCTTATCAGAAACTTGGACTTTCCATTTCATACCATAAACATGAAATGGAGAAAACTAGTTAAAGGCACTGTAGACTATGAGTCATATATATATATTTTTTAAAAAGTTGTAAGCAGCAGAAACAAAAAAGTTGCTCCAAATTTCTTGGCATGAAACTCCAAATATTTTTTTCTTTTCAGTGTTACGAGTGTGAGAAATAAGTGTATCGTATGCCATACACGTGGTAACTTGTGTCATTGGAGCTAGGAGCGGGATGCTTTTGAGAATTCCATGTTTCATCTTTCATCCCCTAGATGGCAGCAACATTCTTCAGTGGCTGATGACTAAATTGCTCTGTAGCACAGCAAACCGCTATTAAAGGGAGGAGCTGCAAGTCCCACCTTTAGTCTCTGCCCTCAAATTTATGTAGTACCTTAAAATTTACTGCTGTTTCTGTGGCTCCCGGACTTAGTGAGTCTCCTATTTATTAATGAGAAGAAATGATTTTCTCTTTTGTGTGGAAAACTAATGTTTTCTTATGCCCAGCTGCGTTCATAAATGTAGATTGGGGTTTCTTAGCACAGGCATTGACATTTTGGCCTTGACAATTCTTTGTTGTGGAGGCTGTCCTGTATGTTAGAGATGTTTAGCGCCATCTCTGGCCTTTACCTACCAGATGTGAGTAGCCTCCCTATGTGCTATTCTCATGTGACAACCAAAGATGTCCTCAGACATTGCCAAAAGTCCCATGGAGAACACAATTAATCCTGTTTGAAAATCATTGCACTAGATGGTTTTAAGTCTCTCTGAGGATTGGACCCATTTAACTTTGTATGGGTGGGTAAATTAAATCCTGTCTACTTATAGCTTAAATATATTATACTTTTTTTGTTTCTTTGCTTAGAGAATACTTTTTTTTAAGAAGAAAAAATGAAATAAGAAAGACAATTAGAACTGTAAGTATAAACTTACCTCCAAAAGAAGACTGACTTTTTCAAAGTATAGTTTCCTATTAATAATAGCCACAGACAAATGATTCTGTTATTTTTTATTCCTTTTGATTTTAGCTAGTCTTACTGAATATGAATTATGAAAAGGAGAAAAACCATCAGAGGCCATACTTATAAAAACATTTTCAGTATGTGAAAAAGTTTTGAAGTGTTACAGAATCTCAAGTTGGAATGCGGTGCCTGGGTGGCTCAGTTGGGTAAGCAACCAACTTCGGATCAGGTTATGATCTTGCGGTCCATGAGTTCTAGCCCTGCATTAGGCTCTGTGCTGACAGCTCAGAGCCTGGATCCTGTCTCCGATTCAGTCCTTTTCTCCCTGCCCTTCCCCCATTCATGCTCTGTCTCTGTCTCAAATAAATATTTTAAAAAAACTCAAGTTGGAAAAGACTAGGAGTCACTTGGTCCAACTTCTGAATCTCTTGAACATGGGGTACAGGGTTTGGCATGTTAACTAGGAAGAAGGAAATGACAGTTATCACAGATTCGCAGGCCTCTAGCCTCTCCTAGTTGAGTAAGGTGAAGGCTGGCTTCCAAAAGCGCAGAGAGAAATTTGGTTCTTTGCAAAACAAAACAAAGCAAACAAAGCAAAATACACAAAACAAAGCCAGTCCTCCCTCACATCCCCACATAGTTGTGTATTGTAAAGTCCCAGAAGAAGGTGGCTCTTGGACAGGTGGATGCTATGAGAGCAGGACCACCTGAATCAGGCCCATCTGAGAGGGTGGTGGGATCCAGCGATGATAACAAAAACTCTATCTTATATTTAACGGGAACTTCATTTTCTTTGTGATCTAAACACTTAGCACATTATTTAAGCATTCCAGTGAATGAGTTGGATAAAGAAATGGATGTGAGACCAGAACCTAAATATGAACAAGTTTAATAAGTGGGTTCCCCACTCCTTCCCTTTTTGGAGTGCCTCCAGGTTTAGAGAAGGGAGCCGGTTCTTTAGGCAAACAACCAAATCAGACTTAGATATGTGTCCAGAGTCCAGAGAACCCCATCAACTGCAGGGGACCACGTTCCTCCTTTAGAATAGCTGAAATGATTTCCAAAATAGAAGGGATTTTTTTTTTTTTCTGGTGAAGAAAGAGATAAAGGCTAGAAGTGAGGTTCATGTGGAATCATCTGGGTCATCTACATCTAAGCGTAAAATAGTTGAGAGAGAGTCATGAGAAGAAATACATGGTATTAAAGAGTTTAATATTGAGTGAAACCTGGGGGAGGGATGGTATGGGAGGGCAGAGAGAAAGACCAGTTCAAATTACAGGATGTGTCTGTTCTTTGAAGACACAGTCACATTTTGCTTGAAGTTTTAGACACTGTTGGGTTGAGCTCTGTCAAGAACATCCATCCCATTTGGCAATGAGATATTTCCTACCACCCATTTCTCCTCTCATTAGTCGTGTGTGTCAAGGACGGACATGCAAACAGCAGCTGCACAGCCCCGGAGAGAGGTTCCTTTGAGGCCTGGACCCCAGGGAGAGACACATCGAAGGAGGTCTCCCAGCAGTGACTTGACTTGGTGGCCTCTGTCCAAGATGTTTAGATTCTTTTGAGTAGCATTGCAATGATCTTTGCACTGCAAAATATGGGTCACACAGCACCATGGATGCTCTGGGAGGCTGGGAGTGAGAGCAAGTGAAGGTCAGAAGTGAACTGGGGCCAGGGCCAGGGGATAGAATTTGATTCCCTAATTCTTGTTCCAGAACTCCAGCAGTCTGGCTTCACTGAGGCCAGACTGGTTCTGTTCATAGAGCTGTCAGTTGATTTTTGGGCACTTATACAATATTTGTTAACTGTTCATAATTCCTGTGCAGTTTTACTCAGAACATGGGAAACAAAAGATGGTAAAACAAGGGGCCCTTATACTTTTTTTTTTTTTTTTTTTGCTGTCGTCAGTGGATGAAACTGGCTGGAGAGAGCGCAAGCTTTCTCTTGCTACCTTTGATAGATTTTTTTTTTAAGTTACTTGAGCATTTTCAGTAAGAAAATACATGTGCACAAAGGAAGCCCATAATGCCATGTGAAATGTCTAAAATATAGCATTTACGTATATATTTTGGCAGGAAGAGAAAGTCAATAGATTAGTCATTCAGTCAACAAATATTTGAATCGATAAAAACCAGTTGTCATTGCCACAGCTGCTACTAGCCTCCAGTGAGTTGTACAAATCAGAGAAAGGGGGTCCTTTGGTCAGAAAGAGCCCTGTTCGAGGCCACATTCACTTTAGTCATCATCCTGTCTCAGTTGGTGACCTTTGTGCAGTGTGTAAACTGTACCGTTCTGCATGACTGTACATTGACATCAGGGCATGGACATTCAGTTATGCCATTGGTTTGGAGAGTTTCCTGAAGAATTAGGTCTTGTGCAGAGTTTAGAGGAGATGGCCCTTTCTTTTGGGCATGGCAGACAAGAGCGGGTAAGATGTTTATTCTGACGGAAGAATTATAAAGATCTGCTAGGTTCTTGCCCCTTACATCTTTGCCTCTACAGATGGGTTAACAAAGACTTCTTGTAACTGTAGGAACAATACCAACTGGAGGGAGAAAGAAAAGGAGCTGAGAAATTAGCCTTCAATGAATTTCCTCACCTTTCAGCTTCATGGTTCTTCCTTATGTCTGTTTTCCTGATCCCTCTGGTGTCTTCATAGTTTTTGTACTGATGGAATTTTGTGATTTGTTTCCAGCTTTTACCCATCACCCCTCACTGCCACTCCTTTGTCACCCCCACCCCATGAAATTTTACCTGAACCCACTACTGGGAGCCTGTGACCACATGCTGTATTTTTCTGATACCATAAGCCTTTCTGATTACCTGGCATCTGGTATACCTTCAGGTACCTGCTACATGAACCATGACCACCGGCCTCACCTACTTGGGTGATACCCCAGATCAGGGTCTTGTTTTGAACCAACAAACACTATTTATGTTTTTACCACATGAATCTTTGTTTTGTACTTAACTTCCAAACTATGGCTCTTAAAAGTAACTGCCTGTTAGAACTGCCTAAGGAGCTTTGTAAAACTGATTGCTCATGGTGGGGTGCCCCGCAGATGAACGAAATCAGAATTTCTGGGAAGGATAGGCACCAGCCAGGATTTTTAAACCTCCACTGGTTATTCCAATAGGCAGATAGGGTTGAAAACCACTGCTTTAGACTACATTTTAATTTTTATCCTTAGATTAGTCAATGTTTGCTGTGCCTCCATGTTCAGAACTATAGCCTCTGCCCTGCCTCATGAGTTACACTGCAGTTTTTCCTGGGATGTCCTGGCTCACCACCAGATAACTTTAGATTATGATTAGGTTTTGGAGCCAAAAGGCTGAGAAGGATATCTGGTGACCCAAAGTAAGTCTTTTGTGGTTTCTTTAGCCTGTAATTCTAATAAATGCAATCCATCAGCCTTGTCTTGAATAAGAAAGAACATCCTTTGTAGGCAGTCCTCAGCTTATGAATGGGTTGTGTTCCAAAATTTATTTGTGGTCAGTTGTTAGGGATGTAGAACTCCATTCCCACAGTAACAAAGTTACAAAAGAAAGTGGCAGGTCACCATAGTCTCCTGAATCTTTAAAAAACTGAACTTTAGAATTAACAGAGCCAAAGTATTGAGTCACTATGATTAGGTTGGAACGTGTGAAATTGACATTTTTGTATGTCAAAAATTGTTGAATATTGGCAATTTTATATGGGCTCAACCTATAATATGTTTTAGTTTAGGCAGGGAAAGAAAGTTTTAAGCACTAGATTGGAAAGTTCAGAAAACGTTCACCCTTATTGAGATTATAAGAGCCCTTTCTCTCTAGTGTCCCTTCTCACTGTTTCTGGCTCAGGGAAATGTAGGCAAGGGCCTTCCAAGGTATACAAATGAGGAGTGCCCTACTAGGTATGGAGTTTTACTGATCCTGATGATGAATAGGGGTGAGGCAAGGGAGTCTAAGTGAGAAGGGGAAAATAGGGGTCCTTTGTCAGGAAAGCAGTCATTAAGGTACTGTGTGGAAAACTCAGCCTTTCTTAGAGCCATCTTCTGGGGGTGTGGTGAGCCATAGCTGGGGTTTTGTCAGGAGCAGCGCAGACTGTGGGCATGGGCTGAAGAGTAGCATCAGTTTCACACTCATGAGCCACATGTCACCTGAGAGCATGCAGGTGAGGCCAGTGAAAGTTATTTGCTTTGATGAGTCGTCAGTGTGTTCTGTGTATGAGGAAAACCCTATAAGGCTCTGATCTATGTGCTTTGTCTTACAATAGAAGCTGTGCATTTTAGACAATAGGTTGCTTTATGAGTCACAAATTTGCAATGTGTCCTTTTCCTCAGTAACGCAGAAAGGCCATTCTGTTTTCAGAGCTCATGATGCATGTCTGACACAGTAGATTCTTGGTAAGAATTGCCTGGGAACCAAGAAGTATTGATTATTTTTCCATGAAAAGCTCAAAGATCATGAATGTGATTCCTCTGGAAGGAAATTTAGCAGTCCCCAGAAAAATTTTCATACATTTGTATTACATACAAAATGGATTAGGAGAAAGCAGTCTGTCTATTTAGAAAACAGCTTTTCTTTATTTCATTGTTGATTGTCTATCTTATAAAGGAAACACCACTTTCATTGATGCTTATTCTATCTCCGGTAATCCAAGTTCCTATCTTGACTCTACATGAATTACCCTCCTATTTGTAGCCAGCATTCATTAAATAAAGCGGTTTAAGATTTGTGTTTCCCCACATGAATTCCAGGTCAACAGGGGAAATCTTTTGGTCCCCCTCAGGTTGGGAGTCTGAAGATGGCTGAGGATTCACATTCAGAAATAGGGTATAAAAAATGAAAAAGATTTGATTGTGCAGACCACAGAGATTATGGACTCTTTTTTTTTTCCTTAGCTAAGCATAAATAAACCCACAAGTAAAACTGGAGACCATATCTAGGAGCCTTCACAATAGTAGGGGTCACATCTTTCAAAAAAATGAATGTAGCAGCAAACTAATGATTATAAATTCCATGGACCCTGAAAAATAGGCTGATCTCTAGATTTTTCAAGCAATTTCCATAATGTGTTTTCCTTTACCATCACATTTTAATGCCATCTGTTGCCTGTTTTCATGCGTGAGGTCAATTCTGAATAACTTTATGCAGTTATGCAAATATGGTTCCTATAAAGTACAGGAAAGTAATGTGGATGTCAATCATTTTTGAAAGCCTTCTAGTGATAGAGACGCAGTCTAGTAAAGCTGTATTGTTTTTCTCAATTGTTTAATGTTTTTTATGTAACCTTTGTAAACATCTTTTAGAAGTGGTTTCTAACAAACCTTTCAAAGGCTTGTTTATTTTCAAGATTCTCTGGAATGGTCTTTAATTTTTTTAGTTTGTGGTAAGCACGGCTAATTGGCTATTTCCAGAGTGGGACTAATCTGACTACAGTTCTATTTCTGCATACTGGTGCCAGCAAAACACAGATGCACACTATTATGTTCTCTGTGATAACCTTTTGTCCCGGCCCCAAGCAAGAGTAGGAATCACGTGAAGTTTTCTCATCTTCTTCCTTCTGTGGTTCCTACAGCTTATACAGTAGTTGACGTGGGCTGATCTGTAGCATAACATGGGAAGTGACGTCATACCAGTACTGTTGTTTAATACTGGTGTGTGTCCAGAGCCAAGGTGGAAGCTGGAGAGAGACAGAGATAAGGTCAAATGTTTTCTCTCTAGAGGCTAGTCAGAAGATGGTACTCCTCTCTGTGCCAGGCACATGAAAAGTATTCTTACCATTGTAGCTCCATAGGCTGTTATTTGGACTGCTCAGAGAACAGAGCGTTTAGGTAAAAAAGGGAGAGATGCAACATTTAAAAAATAGAAAGTGAACTGATTTTAGCCATAATAAGTGAAATGGATAGATGGTATTGAAGGGATAAACATTTAGTAGATGAGAACTATAAACAAAATGAACTTTGGGCAAATTTGCAGGCAGTAGCAAAGATAAAGGCCATATTCAAGAGCAACAGAGCATCACAGAATGGCACAGTACAGCCAGCAGATTCAATTATTCACTTAACACGTACTTATTGAGGGGCTGCTGTGACTCAGACACTGTGGCAAGCACGGGAATACAGCAGTGAACAGCAAGACAGACAAGTTCCCTTGGAGACTACATGCTAATGGGGAGGCAAAGAATAAACAAGTAAATGGGTAAATGAATCCATTCATGGATAAATGTATACAGACAGAATTATTGTAGTAATAATTAAAATAATATAACTCCAGATTATACAAAGGGCTCTGAAGAAGTTAAAGCAAGATAAGGGACTGGGGCCTGGGGTGATTGAGGTTAGCTTTACACATTCAACTAAGACACTCAAGGACATGTTCTTTGAGGACGCTCCATTTGAGCAGAAAGACCTGAATTATATGAAGGGGTAGGCCCTGGTGAACATCATGGGGAATAACATCACAGGAGGAGAAAGAACTAGTATAAAGTTGAGGTAGAAACAAGCTTGAGACATACCTGGAAGCAGCAAGAAGGCCTGGGTGGATGGACCAGAATGAGTGTAGGAAGAGGAGTAGTTGATGAGGCCCAAGAAGTAGGCAGGTCTGGGTTGTATAAGGCACTGCAGACCCTTCCCTGGACTGGATTCTGAGTGGCATGTAAACCCGGTGAAGGAGCAGGAGTGGATGGCATAGTTTGATTCACTTTTAGAAGTTCTGACTGGCTGGTACATCAAGACTAGACTGAAAGAAGAAAGGCACCAAAGTCAGGAGACCCATTAAACTTCGGTAGCTGTGTGAGTAGAAAAAGGTGGGGGTTGGGACCACAGTGGGATCAATGGTGGTAGTAAGAAGGTTTGTGCTTGAAGCATATTTTGAAGATACCATTAACAGGATTTGCTGATGGATTGTGTAAGAGGTTAGAGGAATCAGAATGATTCTGGGGTTTCTGGACTGAACAATTATGTGAAGGGATTCAGTTTATTGGGGCTGATGTTTCAGATATGTCAGGTTTGAAATGCCTAATAGATGCCAACTGGTGATGTCAAAAAAGCAACACATAGACAAACCAGTAGGTTAGGGTAAATGTCATTTAAAGTCATGAGTCTGGATGAGATAGACTTGGGGATAATGGAGACAGAGGACTAGGTCCTAGAGCATCTCAAGATTTAGGTGTCAGAAATAGGAGGAACAAAAGAGACTGAGAAGCACTTGCCAGTATCCAAAGTACGGAGCCCCAGCAAATGGGTGGAGCCGTGTTTTAAGAATGCGGGAGATATCAACTTGGTCAGATGCTATGGAGAGAAAAGCAAGTGGTGGTAGAGGTGTATCAGTAGATTTGGCCAGATGGATGGAGGTCTTTTTCTGTCTATCTGTCTCTATATATTTATACACATGTACGTATGCCCCTACATCCACACACACATTAAATTGGGCAATATTATCCCAGTACCTCTTTTAAATGTTTGTTTTTTTTTTTTTTTGGTGTGGATTAAAAAAACCTATTGAATTGTGGACTGACGATGTATTAGCTGTTTCAGAAAAATTCAGAAAATCACAAATTCATGGGACACTTTGTGCCTCATATTTTGTGAGTCATCAAAGACATACTGGGGAAAGTATTCGTTTTTCTTAGAATTTTATTGCAATACCTGATGAACTAAATATGCTTTCATTTTTTTGATCTCCTTTGATAAAATTTCATACAGGGAATGTGGAAACAATTGGTTTCCTTATTAGAACTCAACTATTTTCACTATATATATATATATCAAAATATATGTTGTATACCTGAATTCAATGTAATGTTTTATTTAACAAAAATCACAAAATGAACTCACCAGTCATGACTGTATTCAGAATCAGAATAACATTAAAATTTTAGATATAACAGGGGAGAAAGACACAGAGGGGTCTTTTTGAAACAGAAGAGGTATTTGATGTAATGAAAGGACATTGCTGAATGAAGCTCCACAATTTACTATTTGTTCTCCTGTGAGTTTGTGGAGCCTCAATTTTCTAGTCTACCAAGTGGAGAGAAAGCACTTATTTTATATGGTGGAGAGGATTAAATAAATTAATGTATATAAAGCACATAGTGCATGGCTGATACAGAATAGGAATTTGTATCATGTTCCTTGCTCCCCTTTCTATACCTCAAGCCTTAAAGCTAGAGGAGTAGAGCTAGGATCAGAGTCCTGGTGTCCTGACTTGATTTTTAAATTTCCTCCTTTTCCAATAGTTGTTGACTTAGCTCACATCTTAGAAACTGAATTTCTCTAGTGAACATCATGGTCATATGTGCAACTGAAGGAAGAGAGGCATCTTGCTGCCTATGTCTTGGCTCTGCAGTCACAGCGACTAGGACTCTCGCATAGGGATTGTTTGTGACCTCAGAGCACTCTAAAGATCATTAGGAAGAGGTTTCCCTATCCTTCAAGGACTTCTCATGAAATATGAGCATCAGTGCCCACTTGTTTTGGGACATTCAAATAAGAATCAGTGTGTAATAGTCACTGTGTTCCAAACTTACTGGTCTTCCACAGCACTGAGGAGTCTGGGCTAGCTTATGTTTGCATTGATTCCGAAGGGAAAAATGGATGTTTTCTCAACAGATACATAAACTCGTTAAGGTCATGAAGTCTGTCATCATTCCCTTGTCTTCCCTCCAGTGTAGACTACTTACACATATTTTTAAATCATGTACTTGGTGAATTCTCATCTCTGTATTTTTGCCTATATCTTCCCTAATTTCCCTCTCTTCCTCTCTCCACCCGCCAGAAATCATTTTGCACTCTCTTTGACACTATGTAATGCATCCATCCTCAGAAGTTAGCTGTGTTCCAACATTTTTCTGGAAATCACAACACAAAGAAGAGCTCTCCCTCCCCAGAACAATGGGTAACTGTTCATTTTACAGGATACAACCATGCAAAGTTGACAGAAAGACAATAACTGCCCACAAATTCTCCTGTGGCTGATCATTTTTCTAAAATTTATAGTTACAACATGCAGGCCTCTTCATGGGTCATCTTAGGTTTAGTAATGGCAGAAATAAAACACAGAGGCCTAGATCATTTCTATTCACAAAATATATCCAGCATTATGGACACAAAACAGCATAGATGAAGGATATCCCTGAGCCACTCTGGCCCATGAGTGGGGTGAAGGCTCAGGGTTGGCTCATCGTGGTGCTGATGATTAGTCCCATGGAAGTGAGATATCTGTGAGATCTAGGGTCCCCCTAGATAAAAAGTTTTATGTTCATCTCGCTGGAAGGACTATGTCATTTCAGAAACAGCTCCTGCTCCCCTGTAACTCAATGAATCTGATTTTTAGTAAATCTGGAAGACAATCCTCAAATGAAAGCTGAATTACGAGTCCACTTTGGGAAGTGCGGAGTCTTGCTCAGTGCCCGCACCCCCAGGTTGATGAAGCCCAGAACCGCCATGGTGAAAGCTGATGCTGTGGGTTGCTGTGCAAAGAACATGTGCAGTGGGACCAGATAGATTCAAGTTCAAAACTTGACTCTTGACTCAGTAACTTGCTCTGTGTTCTTGGGCAAGAAAATCAATCTCTGTGATCTCGACCTCTGTTAAACGGTGGCAAATCTAGTCTGTGCTTGGCTTTGCCTGGGCACACTCAAGTCACTAAATTCAGCTGGCTCATCAGTTGAGGGCTGGTTTCTATTTTCAAATATGCCGCATTGTTTTTCAACTTTTAGCTGAGGGAAAACAAACATAGGGACTCAAATGAGAAACAGAGTCTGTATGATACTCTGCCTATTTCCATTCACTGTACCCAAATGGATGCTCACAGGACCTGAGAGGCTGGATGAAGATGCACTGTTAATAGCTGAGCTGAAATCAAGCCCACCGAGGTCTGCAAGGTAGAGATGGCTGCTGTGGCAACACCATGTGGAGTGGCTATGAAGTTATTTCTCTCAGGCCAAACTGATGGTTGCAAAACTATTAGAAACATTCCTTCCTTAGATATCTAGCACTAATTTTTAAAAAATGAAATCTTTCTGAACCTTAATGTTATACTTTGTAAAATATAGATGATAATACCTCCTCCTCAGTTTGGCTGTGAGGATTCACAACAATAAAACTGAAATGCCTCATACATGTTAGGTAATCAGTAAATAATAGTCTCATCTAAAAGGACAAGGTTGAGTATGAGAGGAAATGCATACTGGGAGATACCAGAGTTCATGGTTGTGTGTGTGTGTGTTTCCTGTTTATATAGGAACTGCGTTCTTATAGGAACATTGATAGGATTAGCCTAAATCAATTTTCCTGTCAGTAAAGAGCTGTGTAATGTTGGCTGTTTTACTGCTATCCATTCTGACAAGTGACTTGGCTTACTGAGTCACCACATTGCATCTGGTCACTGCTGTCCTTAGGATGCTTATCCGAGTGGATGAGGGATGGGAGCAGCCTGCTATTACTGCCACCTTTTCTATTTTCTTGCCCCCAAACCAGAGCTTTGGGTGTGGTCTCTGACAAAGTGGAGGCATTGGTGGGCGTGGGGTCATGGCTGTGGGTCAGCCAGTCCCCATGTGCTTCTTATACTCCCTCTGAGGTAAGTGGAGCCACATTTTTTTCCTGGCAGCCGCAAAGCCTAAGCATCAGCAGAGAGCTTTGAAGTTTCCTGGGGAGAAAAGGCTTTCTATAAAGAGAAGGAATTATTATTGCTTCCTGACTTTGGTTAGTTAGCAATGGTCTGGTGAATTTGGAAAGCAGCAGTTGGCCTCACATTCAATTGCCTTGACTTATTTTTAATCAAAACTGAAAACTCCTCTTCGTTAAATATGATTAGCAAAAACAAACAAAATACTATAGGCAAACAAAGCCCTTCTTTTTTTAAAATCATAGCTGCACAAATACATATTTGGGAATCAGAAGTAAATAAAAACAGATGAAAAACGGGTGTGATTTTATACTTCTCCTACAGCATCCAGCCAGAATTTAAGTAATAATAAACTTATTGACATGCTTTTTCAGTGCATCCTCAGAATTTGTTTTTAGCCCCTCTTCTCTGTTTGAATAGGTCTTGGGGTGGGGATTGTTTTAAGACTGACCAAAATTCAGTCTTCCAACTTTTCCCCTTAACATTACTGCATCACTGTTCTCCCTCTGCCTCTTCCTTCTCCTTCCTCTCCTCCCCTTTGTCTCCATCCTCCTCCTCCTCTTTATACTGGGTATTTCCTTCTCTTCTGTCTCTGTGTGAGAAATAGTTTTCTTCTCTAGTTGCATGCACACTGTGGTTGTGTTGCTTTTTACTGGCAACAAGAATGATCATGTGTAGATATGAGTGTTATGAATGTGAGTTTTATATGGGCTTTTCACTGACATAAAGGAGACAGAGCAGACTATCTGGTGTAGCTGGCATGTTTGACTAGAGCATCAGTATTAGCCACCGCTTATCAGGCTTCTGTGGTATACAAAGCATCCTGTCAGGTGATATGGGATATTGAAAAATATACAGGACACTGTATATTTGCAAAGGTGTATCATAAAGGATGCAGACCATGGTTTTCCTCACTGGAGTGGTCAGGAGGCAAGACTCCATGCAAGTGTGGGATTTGTCTGTACCTTGAGGGGCATGTAGACTGAGAGGTGGAGAGAAAGAGGAAGGCTACTGCAAGCAGAGGGACTGCAGAAAGTTATGAAGGTCGCGAATGTAGAGGTGAACTTGAGGGCAGTGAACAGACCCTTAAACTAGAGGAGAATCATAGTCAGGAGCTGGGAAGGCGGGTAGAGAGCAGTGATTTGGGAAAGGCAAGGACTGAGAGGCAGAAGTGGAGAGAAAATCTGGGGAAAGGAGACCAAGATCAAACATCTAATAACGAGACCCTAACTTAAATTAGGGATCAAAGATTCAGGGAGAATGGAGCCAACAGAATAGAAAATTAGGGAGAGTTGGAATTATAAGATAGCCTTACATTAAAGGCAGGATTGGGAAGGGGACAAAGGGCTTTCTTTCCTTCCTGACCTCAGACACTGGCCTTCCCCTCTTCTCACCTTCATGCTGGTAGTGATTCAAGTCTCTTGAGGACAGATGAACCTGGTGATTAAGCACATGGATTTTTGTTATTCCTGGGTCTATCAATAATGGCTCTGTGATCTGGGGCAAATTCAGCAATCTGTGCTTCAACTTCATCAAATGGGGTAAAATAATAGTACCTACGTCAGGGTTGTTGAGACAGTGAAGAGAGTAAGGGCACACAAAATGCTCAGTCACTCCTTGGGCATTGACCATTATGATCAAGGCTCTCTTTTGCCACAAAATTTCCTGGAAACTGGATTTTGGAACTATGGCATGCACCCTGCCCAGGGTTGCTCTATTCTGGTAGTTTCAAGGTAACATTTAAAGAAAGTGTATGAAATATGGTGACACCATGAACAGCTTGTAAGGCTACTTGTGAACTGAGGAGGCATCACTTATTTTCTGTAGGCAGAATGCTGTACCTTGGATCTATGCTACTATGGGGAAAGGAAATTAGATTCAGTGACTGAAAGAGTACTAGGTGCTTTCCTATACCTCACCTCATTTAGTGCTTATCACTCCCCCATGAGAAAGGAATCATTATTCTCACTTTGCAGACAAGGACACAAATTGAGAGCCATTAGGTTACATGTCTCCAGGCAAATAGCTAGTAAGCAACTCCTGAACTATGTCCTCTGTGATGAAAACTTTAAAAGCAGTGCTTTGTCTCTCTCCCTCCAAGAAAAACGGATTTTTCTCTCAAAATATTAGAAGACCTGGGTGATTGCCCAGCATGTATTCCTAACCTCCATCCCAGTGATTATGGTTCCTGAATCTCTACTGATCACAACAGATGACAGGTGAAGGATGTCCTCTGTGTAGTGGCAAACCACTCTGAACAACTTAGGCTGCTTGTTCATAAATTAAGGGCATAGATGTCAACACTGTAATTCCCTGCCTATGGGATGGAGGAACAGATTTCCTCAGGAGGTAAGCTGGAGTGTGAGGGTATAGTTTGTAAAAGCATGTCCCTGAGCTAGAGTCTTCTGAGTACCAGTCCATTTTGAAATTTTTTTTTAAGAGTGAGAAAAGATTTTTGGTATAGTAGTTAGTGACAGTTCAAATGTTGAAAATAGGCAGCCCTGCCTGGACCCTCAGACCTTCAGTAGTTTGGGCTCCCAATTGGACCCCAGCCTCAGGAGATTCTTAGGCTGTCAGAGAACACTCCCTTCCTCTCTGTCTGTCACTGGTATATGTTTGGAGGAGAAGAGGGTCTGTGTGTCTGGGGCTGCGTTCCTGGGGACTCATGTCACATTTGCCTGAGGAGAGAGTGAAGAAGCCATGATCCTGTGTGTAGCTTAGCTCTGGGGTTGTCCCCACTGCCATCCACTTTCCTGTTAGAGAAGGGCAGCAATGAGCCTGGTTAGAGTGTGATTCTGGGAAGGAGGTGTGGGATGGTGTCCTTTTTCCAGGCCTGGAAAAGGTTAGTTATTGCTGATGTCCTTCATAATGGAGTAAGCCTTAAACCCGTCATGTTAGTCACCAAAATATCACTGTATGCTGCAAAACTCTGGCCAGCCACTCCCTGTTCAAACTCATAAGCTGACAAGTTTTCCTTAAAATGTCTGCTCTTGAATTTGGACAGGAAATTTTCATCAAGGAAAAGTGATTCCAAAGTATATTTATTTGAATGGAAAACACACCTTTAAAGGCATAATGTGAAAATTGTGTTTTCTGTACACTCGTTGCCCAGACTCCCAATTTCCCACTCCTGAGGTCATCACTGTTACTGTTTCTTGCTCTATTTTGTAGAGGTATTCTGTATACGAACAAGACTGTATGGATAAAGATCTTGTTTTTATTCTTGTTTTTTGGTTTCTTTCAAGGTAACATTTAAAGAAAGTGTATGAAACATGGTGACACCATGGTTTGGTTTCTTTTTTTTTTTCTTTCCTGTTTTACACACATGAATGTGCTTCAGTTTTTTTTCTTTTAACATATATTTTGTATGGCAATTCAATATCTTAGGGTTATCCAGTAAGACATATTATAAAGAATTATTAATTATTTATGATATGGAATTGTCTCAGATGTTATAGAGGCTGACAAGCCCCGGGATCTGCAGTCAGCAAGACCCAGTAAGAGCTGACATTTCAGTCTGAGACTAAAGGCTGGAAGAGACCAGCATCTAGCTCAAACAGTCAGGTAGGAAGTATCCCCCTTATTTGTGGTAGGGTTGGGCTTCATTTTTCTATGTGGGCCTTCAACTAACTGGATGAAGACTTATCACATTAGGGAGGGGAACCCACTTTACCAATTCAAATGTTACTGTCATCCACAAACACCCTACAGGCATACCCCAAATAATGGTTTACCAAATATCTGGGCACTTCATGACCTGATCAAGTTGACACATAAAGTTAACTGTTAAAACCTGTCTTCTTCTTTTTTTAAATTATAATTATAAAAAATAGACTTAAGTTTTTTGAGCAGCTTTAATTTCATAGCAAAATTAGTAGAAATTATAGAGACTTCCTATATATTCCCTGCCACCACATATGCACATATATACAGCCTAGTCCTCTATCAGTAGTTCCCATCAGAGTGGTACATTTGTTACAATCGATAAATGTACACTGATAAAGCATTGTCACCGATAGTTTACATTAGGTTCATTCCCGATAGTGTACATGTACACTATGATAGGTCATAGTACCATACAGAGTAGTTCCACTGACCTAAAAATCCTTTGTGCTTCACCTATTTATCCCTCTCTCCTTTCAAACCTATGATCTTGCTCCTGTCTCCATAGTTTTGCCTTTTCTAGAATGTCAATAGTTAAAATTGTATAATATATAGATTTTTCTTAGTGATATGCATTTAAGGATGTTCCATGTCTTTGCATGGATTAAAAGTTCAGTTCCTTTTAGTGCTGAATAATATTCCATTGTCTGGATGTACCACAGTTTCCTTATCCATTCACCTACTGTTGGACATCTTCGCTGCTTCCAATTTTGGCAATTATGAGTAAAGCTCTTATAAACATTTTTGTGTGGGTTTTATGTGGATAAAAGCTTTCAACTCATTTAGGTAAATACCAGTGGATACAACTGCTAGATCATTTGTAAGAGTATGTCTAGTTTTCTTAGAAACTACCTGTCTTTAAATGTGGCTGTACCATTTTGCATTCCCCAGCAATAAACAAAATTTCTTGTTGCTCCACAGTCTTGCTAGCATTTGGTATTGTCATTGTTTTGGATTTTGACAATTCAAATAAGTGTGTGATAATATCTCATGGTGTCAGTTTGGATTTTCTGGATGACATTAGATGTTGAGAATCTTTTCATATGCTTATTTGCCACATGAATATGGACTGTGATGAGGTGTCTGTTAAGGTCATCATTGATCAAGGAAGGGCAAGATGGCAGAGAAGTGGGGCCTTTGTGGATTGCATTCGCCCCCATATCTCACATGAAAAGACCTGAAGCCATCGGAAACTTTACAGAACCCAAGAGATTGGGAGAAAAAGGACGCAGAATCCACTGAGAAAGCCTTCTAATGGCTACCTCAAGAAACAAGCCAGAGTACACAAGGTGGAGAGTCCCAAATATCACTACAAGTAGGAATATAAAATAACCAAGGTCTCAACAAGACAGACCAAGAGATACCATTCAAAAAACACTCTCTGAAAGGATAGGCCCTGGACAGTCAGAGTCTTCCTGGATACAGCAGCGCTTATAGATACAGAGAGCATAACAGGTCTTTAAAACCAACAAGAGCCGGAAAGCTAACTAAAATGATGAAACGAAAGAGCTCTCCTCCAAAGAAACTCCAAGAAGAAATGACAGCTAATGAACTGCTCAAAACAGATATCAGCAGCATAACTGAACAAGATTTTAGAATAATAATGGTAAAATTAATAGCTGGGCTTGCAAAAAGCATAGGGGACATCAAAGAAACTATGGCTACAGACAGAATGGAAAATAAAAATAGGCATGAAGAATTTAAAAATGCGATAAATGAGATACATAATAAATTAGAGGCCTCCAATGCACGGATTGAAGAGGCAGAAAGGAGAATAAGTGATTTAGAAGACACCATGATAGAAAAACAAGAAGCTGACAAAAAAAAGAGACAAACTGATCCAGGAACAGGAAAGAAGAGTTGGAGAGCTCAGCAATATGGTCAAACGCAACAATATCCATATCATAGGAATCCCAGAAGAGGAAGAGAGAGGGGAAGGTGCTGAAGGAGTCCTGGAACAAATTATAGCAGAGAACTTCCCCGACCTGGGGAAGGAAGTAAATGTGGAAATCCAAGAGGCTCAGAGGACTCCCCTCAGACGTAACTTGAATCGATCTTCAGCACGGCATATCATAGTGAAACTGGCAAAATACAAGGAAAAACAATTTTGAAAGCAGCTAGGGAGAAAAGGGCCCTAACATACAAAGGGAAACCTATCAGAGTGGTGACAGACCTATCTACTGAAATTTGGCAGGCCAGACAGGAATGGCAGGAGATCTTCAATGTGATGAACAGTAAAAATATGCAGCCAAGAATCCTCTATCCAGCAAGCCTGTCATTCAAAATAGAAGGAGAGATAAAAAAACCTTTCCAAATAAACAGAAATTGAAAGAATTTTTCACCCCTAAGCCAGCCCTACAAGAAATCTGAGGGGGATTCTCTGAAAGAAAAGTTGCAAGGAACAAAGATACCAGAGACACCACCACAAACATGAACCCTACAAAAGATACAAAGACTCTAAACCCACATATTTCAATAATAACACTGAATGTAAATGGGCTGAATGCTCCAATCAAAAGACATAGGGTAGCAATAGGATTAAAAAACCAAAATCCATCTATATGCTGTCTACAAGAAACTCATTTTAGACTGGAAGATACCTTCAGATTAAAAGTAAGGGGATGGAGAAATATATATGATGCTACAGGAAATCAAAAGAAACCCGGAGTCGCTATACAAAGTTGTCAAACAACTTTGCTGTTATTAACAGAGTGCTGGAAGTCCTAGCATAAGCCATCAGACAACAAAAGGAAATAAAAGGCATCAGAATTGGCAAAGAGGAAGTCAAACGTTTACTCATCGCAGATGACATGACACTCTATGTAGAAAACCTGAAAGATTCCACCAGAAGCCTTCTAGAACCTATCCAAGAATTCAGCCTGATAATTGCTTGTATTTCTGACGGGTTGGTTGTAATAAGTCCATTTTCATTCATAATTTTGTCTATTTGGGTGCTCTCTCATTTCTTTTTGATAAGTCTGGCTAGAGGTTTGTCAATTTTGTTTATTTTCTTAAAAAAACAACTCTTGGTTCCATCGATCTGTTTCATTGTTTCTTTGGTCTCTATGTTGTTTATTTCTGCTCTAATTTTTACTATTCCTCTTCTTCTACTGGGTTGAGAGCCCTCTTGTTGCTCTACTTCTAGTTCCTTTAGGTGAGCTGTTAGATTTTGGACTTGCACTTTTTCTAACCTCTTGAAATACGCCTGGAGAGCAATGTACTTTCCTCTTAGGACTACCTTTGCCGCATCCCATACATTTTGGATTGTTGTGTTTTCATTTTCATTTGTTTCCATATATTTTCTAATTTCATCTCTAATTGCCTGGTTGGCCATTCATTCTTTAGTAGGGTGTTCTTTTTTTTTTTTTTTTTTTATACAAATAGTTTATTGTCAAATTAGTTTCCACATAACACCCAGTGCTCATCCCCACAAGTGCCCTCCTCCATGCCCACCCCTCCTCCCCCCACATCCACCAGTCCTCAGTTTTTGTCAGCATTCAAGAGTCTCTCATGGTTTGCCTCTCCCCTTTCCCCCACCATTTCTGCCCTTCTTCTCCCCTTGGTCCTCTGTTAAGCTCCTCCTAATCCTCCTATACGTGCACACATATGATATTTGTCTTTCTCTGCCTGACTTATTTCGCTCAGCTAACACCCTCAAGGTCCATCCATGTTGCTACACATGGCCAGATTTCATTGTTTCTCATTGCCATGTAGTATTCCATGGTATAGATAAACCACATCTTGATCCATTCATCTGTTGATGGACACTTACGCTCTTTCCAGGTTTTAGCTATTGTGGAGAGTGCTGCTATGAACATTGGGGTACATGTGCTCCTATGCATCAGCATTTCTGTATCCCTTGGGTAAATTCCTAGCAGTGCTATTGCTGGGTCATAGGGGAGTTCTATTGTTAGTTTCCTAGGAACCTCCACACTGTTTTCCAGAGGGGCTGTACCAGTTTACATTCCCACCAACAGTGTAGGAGGGTGCCCATTTCTCCACATCCTCGCCAGCATCTAGAGTTCTCTGATTTGCTCACTTTAGCCACTCTGACTGGCGTGAGGTGGTATCTCAGTGTGGTTTTGATTTGTATTTCCCTGATGAGGGATGCTGAGCATCGTTTCATGTGTCTGTTGGCCATCTGGATGTCCTCTTTGGAGAAGTGTCTGTTCATATCTTCTGCCCATTTCTTCACTGGGTTGTTTGTTTTTCGGGTGTGTAGTTTGGTGAGTTCCTTGTAGATTCTGGATATCAACCCTTTATCTGATATGTCATTTGCAACTATCTTTTCCCATTCCGTTGGTTGCTTATTAATTTTCTGGGTTGTTTCCTTTGCTGTGCAGAAGCTTTTAATCTTGATGAGGTCCCAACAGTTTATTTTTGCTCTTGATTCCCTTGCTTTTGGGGATGTGTCAAGTAAGAAGTTGCTGCGGTGGAGGTCAAGGAGGTTGTTTCCTGCTTTCTCTTCTAGGGTGTTGATAGTTTCCTGTCTCACGTTCAGGTCCTTTATCCATTTTGAGTTTATTTTTGTGCATGGTGTGAGAAAATGATCTAGTTTCATTCTTCTGCATGTTGCTGTCCAGTTCTCCCAACACCATCTGTTAAAAAGGCTGTCTTTTTTCCATGGGATATTCTTTCCTGCTTTGTCAAAGATTCGTTGGCTGTATACTTTTGGGTCCACTTCTGAGTTCTCAATTCTGTTCCATTGGTCTATGTGTCTGTTTTTGTGCCAATACCATACTGTCTTGATGATGACAGCTTTGTAGTAGAGGCTAAAGTCTGGGATGGTGATCCCTCCCGTTTTGGTTTTATTTTTCAGGATTACTTTGGCTTTTCGGGGTCTTTTGTGGTTCCATACAAATTTTTGGATAGTTTGTTCTAGTTTTGAGAAGTATGCTGGTGCAATTTTGATTGGAATTGCATTGAATGTGTAGAGTGCCTTAGGTAGCAATGACATCTTAACTATATTTATTCTTCCTATCCATGAGCATGGAATGTTTTTCCACTTCTTTGTGTCTTCTTCCATTTCCTTCATAAGTTTTCTATAGTTTTCATCATACAGATCTCTTGTATCCTTGGTTAGGTTTATTCCGAGGTATTTTATGGTTTTTTGTGCAATTGTGAATGGGATCAGTTTCTTGATTTCTCTTTCTGTTGCTTCATTGTTGCTGTATAAAAATGCAACTGATTTCTGTACGTTGATTTTGTACCCTGCAACTTGGCTGAATTCTTGGATCAGTTGTAGTAGGCTTCTGGTGGAGTCTGTCGGGTTTTCTATGTAGAGTATCATGTCATCTGCGAAGAGTGAAAGTTTGACTTCCTCTTTGCCAATTCTGATGCCTTTGATTTCCTTTTGGTGTCTGATGGCTGATGCTAGGACTTCCAGCACTATGTTAAACAACAGTGGTGAGAGTGGGCATCCCTGTCGTGTTCCTGATCTCAGGGGGAAAGCTCTCAGTTTTTTCCCGTTGAGGATGATGTTAGCTGAAGGCTTCTCATAGATGGCTTTGATGATGTTTAAGTAGGTTCCTTCTATCCCAACTTTCTCGAGTCTTTATTAAGAAGGGATGCTGTATTTTGTCAAATGCTTTTTCTGCATCTATTGACAGGATCATATGGTTTTTATCTTTTCTTTCATTGATATGATGTATCACATTGAGTGATTTGCGAATGTTGAACCAGCCCTGTAACCCAGGAATTAATCCCACTTGATCTTGGTGGATGATTCTTTTATATGCTGATGGATCTGATTTGCAAGGATCTTGTTGAGAATTTTTGCATCCCATTCATCAAGGATATTGGCCTGTAGTTCTCTTTTTTGCTGGATCTCTGTCTGGCTTGGGAATCAGTGTGATGCTGGCTTCATAAAATGAGTCCGGGAGTTTTCCTTCGCTTTCTATTTTTTGGAATAACTTGAGAAGAATTGGGATTAATTCTGTTTTAAATGTTTGGTAGAATTCCCCAGGGAAGCCATCAGGTCCAGGGCTCTTATTTTTGGGAGATTTTTGATAACTGATTCGATTTCTTCACTCGTTATGGGTCTGTTCAGGTTTTCTATTTCTTCCCGTGTGAATTTTGGTAGTGAGTGTGTGCTTAGGAATTTGTCCATTTCTTCTAAGTTGTCCAATTTGTTGGCATATAATTTTTCATAGTATTCCCTGATAATTGCTTGTACTTCTGAGGGGTTGGCTGTAATAAGTCCATTAATAAGTCCATTTTCATTCCTAATTTTGTCTATTTGGTGCTCTCTCTTTTCTTTTGGATAAGTCTGGCTAGAGGTTTGTCAATTTTGTTTACTTTTTCAAAAAACCAACTCTTGGTTTCATGGATCTGTTCAATTGTTTCTTTGGTCTCGATGTTGTTTATTTCTGCTCTAATTTTTACTATTTCTCTTCTTCTACTGGGTTTAGGCGTTCTTGTTGCTCTGCCTCTAGTTCCTTTAGGTGAGCTGTTAGATTTTGGACTTGCGCTTTTTCTAATCTCTTGAAATAGGCCTGGAGAGCAATGTACTTTCCTCTTAGGACTGCCTTTGCCGTATCCCATAGATTTTGAATTGTTGTGTTTTCATTTTCATTTGTTTCCATATATTTTTAATTTCATCTCTAATTGCCTGATTGGCCCATTCATTCTTTAGAAGGGTGTTCTTTAACCTCCATGTTTTTGGAAGTTTTCCAGACTTCTTCCTGTAATTGATTTCAAGTTTCAAAGCATTGTGATCTGACAGTGTGCATGGTATGATTTCTATTCTTTTATATTTATTGAGGGCTGCTTTATGTCCCAGAATGTGATCTATCTTGGAGAATGTGCCATGCGCACTTGAGAAGAAAGTAAATTCCCTGGCCTCAGGATGTAAAGTTCTAAATATATCCGTCAGTCCATCTGGTCCAATGTGTCTTTCAAGTCCATTATTTCTTTAATGATTTTCTGTCTGGTTGACCTATCCATTGCTGTAAGCAGAGTATTAAAGTCCCCTGCTATTAGCACATTCTTATCTATAAGCTTGTTTCTGTTTGATTAATTGTTTTAGATATTTAGGGGCTCCCATATTCGGTGCATAGACATTTATGATTGTTAGTTCTTCCTGATGGATGGACCCTGTAATTATTATGTAGTGCCCTTCTTCATCTCTTGTTATTGTCTTTAATTTAAAGTCCAGTTTGTCTGATATAAGTATCGCTACTCCGGCTTTCTTTTGATTTCCTGTAGCATGATATATATTTCTCCATCCCCTTACTTTTAATCTGAAGGTATCTTCCCGTCTAAAATGAGTTTCTTGTAGACAGCATATAGATGGATTTTGTTTTTTAATCCATTCTGCTACCCTATGTCTTTTGATTGGAGCATTCAGCCCATTTACATTCAGTGTTATTATTGAAATATGTGGGTTTAGAGTCTTTGTATCTTTTGTAGGGTTCATGTTTGTGGTGGTGTCTCTGGAATCTTTGTTCCTTGCAACCTTTCCTTCAGAGCATCCCCCTCAGGATTTCTTGTAGGGCTGGCTTCGTGGTGACAAATTCTTTCAATTTCTGTTTGTTTGGAAAGGTTTTTATCTCTCCTTCTATTTTGAATGACAGGCTTGCTGGATAGAGGATTCTTGGCTGCATATTTTTACTGTTCATCACATTGAAGATCTCTTGCCATTCCTTTCTGGCCTGCCACGTTTCAGTAGATAGGTCTGTCACCACTCTGATGGGTTTCCCTTTGTATGTGAGGGCCCTTTTCTCCCTAGCTGCTTTCAAAATTCTCTCTTTGTCCTTGTATTTTGCCATTTTTACGATGATATGTCGTGCAGAAGATCGATTCAAGTTACGTCTGAGAGGAGTCCTCTGAGCCTCTTGTATTTCCACATTGACTTCCTTCCCCAGGTCGGGGAAGTTCTCTGCTATAATTTGTTCCAGGACTCCTTCAGCACCTTTCCTTCTCTCTTCCTCCTCTGGGATTCCTATGATACGGATATTGTTGCATTTGACTGTGTCGCTGAGCTCTCGAATTCTTCTTTCCTGTTCCTGGATCACTTTGTCTCTTTTTTTGTCAGCTTCTTGTTTTTCTAGAATGGTGTCTTCTAAATCACTTATTCTCCTTTCTGCCTCTTCAAGCCGTGCATTGGAGGCCTCTAATTTATTATGGATCTCATTTATCGCATTTTTTAATTCTTCATGCCTATTTTTATTTTCCATTCTGTCTGTAGCCATAGTTTCTTTGATGTCGCCTATGTTTTTTTCAAGCCCTGCTATTAATTTCACCATTATTATTCTAAAATCTTGTTCACTTATGCTGCTGATATCTGTTTTGAGCAGTTCATTAGCTGTCATTTCTTCTTGGAGTTTCTTTGGAGGAGAGCTCTTTCGTTTCGTCATTTTAGTTAGCTTTCCGGCTCTTGTTGGTTTTAAAGACCTGTTATGCTCTCTGTTTCTATGAGCACTAGTAGGGTGTTCTTTAACCTACGTGTGTTTGGAGGTTTTCCAGACTTCTTCCTGCAATTGATTTCAAGTTTCAAAGCATTATGATCTGGCAGTGTGCATGGTAGGGTCTTGATTCTTTTATATTTATTGAGGGCTGCTTTATGTCCCAGTATGTGATCTATCTTGGAGAATGTGCCATGAGCACTTGAGAAGAAAGTAAATTCCCTGGCCTCAGGATGTAACATTCTAAATATATCCGTCAGATCCATCTGGTCCAATGTGTCTTTCAAATCCAATATTTCTTTAGTGATTTTCTGTCTGGTTGACCTATCCATTGCTGTAAGCAGAGTATTAAAGTCCCCTGCTATTAGCACATTCTTATCTATAAGCTTGTTTGTTTGTGATTAATTGTTTTAGATATTTAGGTGTTCCAATATTCAGTGCATAGACATTTATGATTGTTAGTTCTTCCTGATGGATGAACCCTGTGATTATTATGTAGTGCCCTTCTTCATCTCTTGTGATTGTCTTTAATTTAAAGTCCAGTTTGTCTGATATAAGTATCGCTACTCCGGCTTTCTTTTGATTTCCTGTAGCATGATATATATTTCTCCATCCCCTTACTTTTAATCTGAAGGTATCTTCCAGTCTAAAATGAGTTTCTTGTAGACAGCATATAGATGGATTTTGGTTTTTTAATCCTATTGCTACCCTATGTCTTTTGATTGGAGCATTCAGCCCATTTACATTCAGTGTTATTATTGAAATATGTGGGTTTAGAGTCTTTGTATCTTTTGTAGGGTTCATGTTTGTGGTGGTGTCTCTGGTATCTTTGTTCCTTGCAACTTTTCTTTCAGAGAATCCCCCTCAGATTTCTTGTAGGGCTGGCTTAGGGGTGAAAAATTCTTTCAATTTCTGTTTATTTGGAAAGGTTTTTTATCTCTCCTTCTATTTTGAATGACAGGCTTGCTGGATAGAGGATTCTTGGCTGCATATTTTTACTGTTCATCACATTGAAGATCTCCTGCCATTCCTGTCTGGCCTGCCAAATTTCAGTAGATAGGTCTGTCACCACTCTGATAGGTTTCCCTTTGTATGTTAGGGCCCTTTTCTCCCTAGCTGCTTTCAAAATTGTTTTTCCTTGTATTTTGCCAGTTTTACTATGATATGCCGTGCTGAAGATCGATTCAAGTTACGTCTGAGGGGAGTCCTCTGAGCCTCTTGGATTTCCACATTTACTTCCTTCCCCAGGTCGGGGAAGTTCTCTGCTATAATTTGTTCCAGGACTCCTTCAGCACCTTCCCCTCTCTCTTCCTCTTCTGGGATTCCTATGATATGGATATTGTTGCGTTTGACCATATTGCTGAGCTCTCCAACTCTTCTTTCCTGTTCCTGGATCAGTTTGTCTCTTTTTTTTGTCAGCTTCTTGTTTTTCTATCATGGTGTCTTCTAAATCACTTATTCTCCTTTCTGCCTCTTCAATCCGTGCATTGGAGGCCTCTAATTTATTATGTATCTCATTTATCGCATTTTTAAATTCTTCATGCCTATTTTTATTTTCCATTCTGTCTGTAGCCATAGTTTCTTTGATGTCCCCTATGCTTTTTGCAAGCCCAGCTATTAATTTTACCATTATTATTCTAAAATCTTGTTCAGTTATGCTGCTGATATCTGTTTTGAGCAGTTCATTTGCTGTCATTTCTTCTTGGAGTTTCTTTGGAGGAGAGCTCTTTCGTTTCGTCATTTTAGTTAGCTTTCTGGCTCTTGTTTGTTTTAAAGACCTGATGTGTTCTCTGTATCTATAAGCGCTGCTATATCCTAGAAGACTCTTTAACTGTCCAGGGCCTATCCTTTCAGAGAGTGTTTTTTGAATGGTATCTCTTGGTCTGTCTTGTTGGGACCTTGGTTATTTTATATTCCTACTCGTAGTGATATTTGGGACTCTCCACCTTGTGTACTCTGGCTTGTTTCTTGAGGTAGCCATTAGAAGGCTTTCTCAGTGGATTCTGCGTCCTTTTTCTCCCAATCTCTCAGGTTTTGTAAGGTTTCCAATGGCTTCAGATCTTTTCTGTGTGATGTATGGACGCGAGTGCAAGTACGGAGCTCCTTACTTCTCCACCATCTTGCCCCCTCTTAGTGTTAATTTAAAAATATATTCCTCCTGACTCGATACGTCCAAAATACTATTTCAACACATAATCAAAATAATATTAACATAATCAAAATAACACAAAACCCAGGGTGGACTTTACACTCATAACACATCTCATTTTGGACTAGCCACATTTCAAATGTACAGTAATCACATGTAACCAGTGGCTACTGGCTACCACATTGGATATCACAGGTGTAGATATGACCCATTCCAGTGGTGAGTCTTGTTTCTAAAGTCATCTATAGAATATCCCAGACTATTTATAATATGTCCAAGTGTGGATGAGTGGAGAGAGTTCAGGCTGAAGAAAGGAGGCCTGAGCTCTTTCCTTAATACCTTACCAACTAGCAGAGTATGGACTTTGCTCTACCTCTGGTTTCAGTTTCTTCATCTTTAAGATGAAAGTCATAATACTTATTTCACTCATAGAATCGTTAGGAGACTCAGAAGAGATTAAAGGTGTAAAGGTGCCCTGAAGAGTTGAAAGCACATTAAATGTGATGTCATTGCTTATGCAGAGGCAACCCTTCAGTGATGGCTTTGTTCGCAGTTCTGCCAAAGGCTTGTTGAAGAGACTTAATCTCTTTATAACTCAGTTTTTCCAATAGTTAAGCAGAGTATTCTTACAAGTATACTTGCAAAAAACCTTGGAAGTGAATGATATAATGGTAATAGCCAAAATAAATTGTAATAATGTAGGTTCTTGGTGACCCATCATAGCTACTCATCCCAAAACATTTCAAACTCTAAGTGAGACATGTGAAGAGGAGACATTAAAGGATAAAGATCAGATTGAACAAACTCTGGATTATGGGTTGCTTTAGTTCAAATTCCAGCTTTGTACTGTACTACTTGTGTGACATAGTTTTCATATCTGTAAATTGGGGATCTTAACAGTACTTCATTCATAGATACTCTGTGAAGTTTAAAAGAACCACTACACATAGGAGACTTATCACAGAGGCTGGCACACAGCGAAGCTCAATAAGTATATATTATTATCAATGTTATGGATACAGATAAGAGATGGTACTTGTAGTCTGTATTCATTCCCTATGGTTGCTGTAACAACTTACTGCAAACTTGGTGGCTTAAAACAACACATACTTGTTTTCTTACACTTCTGAAAGCCAGAACTCCAGAATCAGTATCTCTGGACTAAAACCAAGGATTGGCTGGGTCACACTCCCTTGGGAGACTTTAAGGGAGAATCAGTTTCCTTTTTTAGGTTTCAGAGCTCCAGTCTCACCTTATTTGTTCCATCTTCGAAGCTCTCAGTGTTGCATCTTCAAAAGCTTAAGGACTGTCCATGCAGGGCCTAGGATTAGCATCAGGGAGAAGAGTAATGCAGTCAAAACTTATACTTTAGAATTCATTCTACCAGGAGAGAAATAGTACATTTGAATCATGTTTCTAAGATTGTCTCAAGAATGAAGACGCTGCCATCATGCATTATTGCTACAGAAACCAAGTGAGAAAGAACTTTGGTATCTGTTTTCTAAAATCTGAATACTAGATCAGAGCAGCTCTACAGTGTTTCTATGTTTGATGGAAAAAAACCACTTTCAAACCACAGTAATGTTATGTTGGTGGAAGGGAGTAATCTATTCTATTTGATTCTTCTTTTTTTTAATGAGAGTTTCTGCCCAGTGTACTTGTTCATCTCTTCCCCAGGTGCTCATTGAGAGTGAGATAATACCTGATGTGGTTTTTGACAGTATTTTAAATATTTCAAGATAGTTATGTCCTCATTAAGTCTTTTTTTTTTTTTTTACAAATACTTTATTGTCAAATTAGTTTCCACATAACACCCAATGCTCATCCCCACAAGTGTCCTCCTCCATGCCCATCCCTCCTCCCCCCCACATCCATCAGTCCTCAGTTTTTGTCAGCATTCAAGAGTCTCTCATGGTTTGCCTCTCTCCCTTTCCCCCACCATTTCCGCCCTTCTTCTCAACCTTGTTCCTCCGACAAGTTCCTCCTAATCCTCCTATACGTGTAAACATATGATATTTGTCCTTCTCTGCCTGACTTATTTCGCTCAGCTAACACCCTCAAGGTCCATCCGTGTTGCTACACATGGCCAGATTTCATTGTTTCTCATTGCCATGGAGTATTCCATGGTATAGATAAACCATATCTTCTTGACCCATTCATCTGTTGATGGACACTTAGGCTCTTTCCATGTTTTAGCTATTGTGGAGAGTGCTGCTATGAACATTGGGGTTCATGTGCTCCTATGCATCAGCATTTCTGTATCCCTTGGGTAAATTCCTAGCAGTGCTATTGCTGGATCCTAGGGGAGTTCTATTGTTAGTTTCCTTAGGAACCTCCACACTGTTTTCCAGAGGGGCTGTACCAGTTTCCATTCCCACCAACAGTGTAGGAGGGTGCCCGTTTCTCCACATCCTCGCCAGCATCTAGAGTTCTCTGATTTGCTCATTTTTGCCACTCTGACTGGCATGAGGTGGTATCTCAGTGTGGTTTTGATTTCTATTTCCCTGATGAGGAGGAATGCTGAGCATCGTTTCATGTGTCTGCTGGCCATTTGGATGTCCTCTTTGGAGAAGTGTCTGTTCATGTCTTCTGCCCATTTCTTCACTGGGTTGTTTGTTTTTCAGGCGTGTAGTTTGGTGAGTTCCTTATAGATTCTGGATATTAACCCTTTATCTGATATGTCATTTGCAACTATCTTTTCCCATTAAGTTGGTTGCCTATTAGTTTTCTGGGTTGTTTCCTTGGCTGTGCAGAAGCTTTTAATCTTGAGGAGGTCCCAACAGTTTATTTTTGCTCTTGATTCCCTTGCTTTTGGGGATGTGTCAAGTAAGAAGTTGCTGCGGTGGAGGTCAAGGAGGCTGTTTCCTGCCTTCTCCTCTAGGGTGTTGATAGTTTCCTGTCTCACGTTCAGGTCCTTTATCCATTTTGAGTTTATTTTTGTGCATGGTGTGAGAAAATGATCTAGTTTCATTCTTCTGCATGTTGCTGTCCAGTTCTCCCAACACCATCTGTTATAAAGGCTGTCTTTTTTCCATGGGATATTCTTTCCTGCTTTGTCAAAGATCAGTTGGCTGTATACTTTTGGGTCCACTTCTGAGTTCTCAATTCTGTTCCATTGGTCTATGTGACTGTTTTTGTGCCAATACCATACTGTCTTGATGATGACAGCTTTGTAGTAGAGGCTAACGTCTGGGATGGTGATCCCTCCCGTTTTGGTTTTCTTCTTCAGTATTACTTTGGCTATTCGGGGTCTTTTGTGGTTCCATACACATTTTTGGATAGTTTGTTCTAGTTTTGAGAAGTATGCTGGTGCAATTTTGATTGGAATTGCATTGAATGTGTAGAGTGCCTTAGGTAGTAATGACATCTTAACTATATTTATTCTTCCTTTCCATGAGCATGGAATGTTTTTCCATTTCTTTGTGTCTTCTTCCATTTCCTTCATAAGTTTTCTATAGTTTTCACATACAGATCTCTTGTATCCTTGGTTAGGTTTATTCCGAGGTATTTTATGGTTTTTTGTGCAATTGTGAATGGGATCCGTTTCTTGATTTCTCTTTCTGTTGCTTCATTGTTGGTGTATAAAAATGCAACGGATTTCTGTACGTTGATTTTGTACCCTGCAACTTGGCTGAATTCTTGAATCAGTTGTAGTAGGCTTCTGGTGGAGTCTGTTGGGTTTTCTATGTAGAGTATCATGTCAACTGTGAAGAGTGAAGTTTTGAGTTCCTCTTTGCCAATTCTGATGCCTTTCATTTCCTTTTGTTGTCTGATGGCTGATGCTCGGACTTCCAGCACTATGTTAAACAGCAGTGGTGAGAGTGGACATCCCTGTCATATTCCTGACTCAGGGGGAAAGCTCTCAAATTTTCCCCGTTGATGGTGATGTTAGCTGAAGGCTTCTCATAGATGGCTTTGATGATATTTAAGTAGGTTCCTTCTATCCCGACTTTCTCGAGAGTCTTGATTAAGAAGGGATGCTGTATTTTGTCAAATGCTTTTTCTGCATCTATTGACAGGATCGTATGGTTTTTATCTTTTCTTTTATTGATATGATGTATCACATTGATTGATTTGCGAATATTGAACCAGCCCTGTAACCCAGGAATGAATCCCACTTGATCTTGGTGGATGATTCTTTTGATATGCTGCTGGATTTGATTTGCAAGGATCTTGTTGAGAATTTTTGCATCCGTATTCATCAAGGATATTGGCCTATAGTTCTCTTTTTTTTGCTGGATCTCTGTCTGGCTAGGGAATCAGAATGATGCTGGTTTCATACAATGAGTCCGGGAGTATTCCTTCGACTTCTATTTTTTGGAATAGCTTGAGAAGAATTGGAATTAATTCCGTTTTAAATGTGTGGTAGAATTCCCCAGGGAAGCTATCAGGTCCAAGGCTCTTATTTCTTGGGAGATTTTTGATCACTGATTCGATTTCTTCACTCGTTATGGGTCTGTTCAGGTTTTCTATTTCTTCCCGTGTGAATTTTGGTAGTGAGTGTGTGTTTAGGAATGTGTCCATTTCTTCTAAGTTGTCCAATTTGTTGGCATATAATTTTTCATAGTGTTCCTTGATAATTGCTTGTATTTCTGAGGGGTTGGTTGTAATAAGTCCATTTTCATTCATAATTTTGTCTATTTGGGTGCTCTCTCTTTTCTTTTTGAGAAGTCTGGCTAGGGGCACCTGGGTGGCTTAGTCGGTTAAGCGTCCGACTTTCGCTTGGGTCATGATCTCGCGGTTCGTGGGTTCGAGCCCCGCGTCGGGCTCTGGGCTGACTGCCAGCTCAGAGCCTGGAGCCTGTTTCAGTCTCTGACTCCCTCTCTCTCTGACCCTCCCCTGCTCACGCTGTCTCTCTCTCTCTCCTAGAAATAAATAAAAAAAAACATTAAAAAAAATTTAAAAGAAGTCTGGCTAGAGGCTTGTCAATTTTGTTTACTTTTTCAAAAAACCAACTCTTGGTTTCATGGATCTGTTCAGTTGTTTCTTTGGTCTGTATGTTGTTTATTTATGCTCTAATTTTTACTATTTCTCTTCTTCTACTGGGTTTAGGGTGTTCTTGTTGCTCTCCCTCTAATTCCTTTAGGTGAGCTGTTATATTTTGGACTTGCGCTTTTTCTAATAGGCCTGGAGAGCAATGTACTTTCCTCTTAGGACTACCTTTGCCGCATCCCATAGATTTGGAATTGTTGTGTTTTCATTTTCATTTGTTTCCATATATTTTTTAATTTCATCTCTAATTGCCTGATTGGCCCATTCAATCTTTAGAAGGGTATTCTTTAACCTCCATGTTTTTGGAGGTTTTCCAGACTTCTTCCTGTAATTGATTTCAAGTTTCAAAGCATTGTGATCTGACAGTGTGCATGGTGTGATCTCTATTCTTTTATATTTATTGAGGGCTGCTTTATGTCCCAGTATGTGATCTATCTTGGAGAATGTGCCATGCGCACCTGAGAAGAAAGTAAATTTTCTGGCCTCAGGATGTAAAGTTCTAAATATATCCGTCAGGTCCATCTGGTCCAATGTATCTTTCAAGTCCATTATTTCTTTACTAATTTTCTGTCTGGTTGACCTATCCATTGCTGTAAGCAGAGTATTAAAGTCCCCTGCTATTAGCACATTCTTATCTAGAAGCTTGTTTCTGTTTGTGATTAATTGTTTTAGATATTTAGGTGCTCCCATATTCGGTGCGTAGACATTTATGATTGTTAGTTCTTCCTGATGGATGGACCCTGTAATTATTATGTAGTGCCCTTCTTCATCTCTTGTGATTGTCTTTAATTTTAAGTCTAGTTTGTCTGATATAAGTATCGCTACTCCAGCTTTCTTTTGATTTCCTGTAGCATGATATATATTTCTATCACCTTACTTTTAATCTGAAGGTATCTTCCAGTCTAAAATGAGTTTCTTGTAGACAGCATATAGATGGATTTTGGTTTTTTATCCATTCTGCTACCCTATATCTTTTGATTGGAGCATTCAGCCCATTTACATTCAGTGTTATTATTGAAATATGTGGGTTTAGAGTCTTTGTATCTTTTGTAGGGTTCATGTTTGTGGTGGTGTCTCTGGTATCTTTGTTCCTTGCAACCTTTCCTTCAGAGCATCCCCCTCAGGATTTCTTGTAGGGCTGGCTTTGGTGGCAAATTCTTTCAATTTCTGTTTATTTGGAAAGGTTTTTATCTCTCCTATTTTGAATGACAGGCTTGCTGGATAGAGGATTCTTGGCTACATATTTTTACTGTTCATCACATTGAAGATCTCCTGCCATTCCTGTCTGGCCTGCCACGTTTCAGTAGATAGGTCTGTCACCACTCTGATGGGTTTCCCTTTGTATGTTAGAGCCCTTTTCTCCCTAGCTGCTTTCAAAATTCTCTCTTTGTCCTTGTATTTTGCCATTTTTACTATGATATGTCGTGTAGAAGATTGATTCAAGTTACGTCTGAGGGGAGTCCTCTGAGCCTCTTGGATTTCCACATTTACTTCCTTCCCCAGGTCGGGGAAGTTCTCTGCTATAATTTGTTCCAGGACTCCTTCAGCACCTTTCCCTCTTTCTTCCTCTTCTGGTATTCCTATGATACAGATTTTGTTGCGTTTGACTGTATCGCTGAGCTCTCGAATTCTTCTTTCCTGTTTCGGATCAGTTTGTCTCTTTTTTTGTCAGCTTCTTGTTTTTCTATCATGGTGTCTTCTAAATCACTTATTCTCCTTTCTGCCTCTTCAATCCATGCATTGGATGCCTCTAATTTATTATGTATGTCATTTATCACATTTTTTAATTCTTCATGCCTATTTTTATTTTCCATTCTGTCTGTAGCCACAGTTTCTTTGATGTCCCCTATGCTTTTTGCAAGCCCAGCTATTAATTTTACCATTATTATTCTAAAATCTTGTTCAGTTATGCTGGTGATATCTGTTTTGAGCAGTCATTTCTTCTTGGAGTTTCTTTGGAGGAGAGCTCTTTCGTTTCATCATTTTAGTTAGCTTTCTGGCTCTTGTTGGTTTTAAAGACCTGTTATGCTCTCTGTTTCTGTGAGCACTGCTATATCCAAGAAGAGTCTTTGACTTTCCAGGGCCTATCCTTTCAGAGAGTGTTTTTTGAATGGTAACCCCTGGTCTCTCTTGTTGGGACCTTGGTTATTTTATTTTCCTATTCGTAGTGGTATTTGGGACTCTTCACCTTGTGTACTCTAGCTTGTTTCTTGAGGTAGCCCTGGAAAATAAAACAGACAGACAAACACACAGCGAGCAGGAGCATACAAACGCACAGGCTAATTCAACTAACATGGAAAGCGAGAGGGAAAATGAAAAAGTTAAGAGAAAAGACGGAGGCGGGAGGGCGAATAATAGGGAGTATAAAATACATAAAAGGGTCAAAAAGGGGAAAAGAAAAGGAAAAAAGAAAAAACTGATGGACAAAGAACGGTTTAAAGCATATACCTGGATTTCCCAGCTACAGTTAAATAGCCGTGTGTATGCAGTGCTGGTTGAGGAGCATAGAGAAAGAGAGAGTAGGTAGGGCGGGATGAGGCACAATTGGAAATAGAATGAACAGGCGAAGGGATAAGAAGCTTTTTTCAAAGAGGTAAAGGGTAGAATATGGTTGGATAGGTGAGAGAAGGATGCTGGTATTATCCAGAGAGACTATATAGTCTAATTACCCCTGAGAGAAATAGCTGAAAATGTCAATAGTTGTAGAATTTACATTTACAGAATGGACTCGTGATTGTTTAAGCAAGCTGGCGACCAGAGTTAATCAGGTCAGTGTTCTGGGGAAAAAGGAGAGAAAAGAGAAAGAAGAAGAAAAAAAGAATGAGTAAAAAAGGGAAAAAAAGGAAAAAAAAGAAAGAAAAAAAAAGAAAAAAAAAAAGGGAGGAGGGCAGCTCTCATGCAGGGATGGGTGTGGTGTGATCCAATGCCTCAGGCGGGGGTTCTGCCTTGGCGGTTGTGGGGAGGAGAGTGACGGTGCTCCAGTCCCTTCTTGAAGCAAGCAGTGCTCCTCGCTTTTTTGGGCATGTAAACTCCCCATCCCGGGGGGGGCAGCCGAAGTTGGTTGCACTCTTCAACCCAGGCCAGTTCCAATCTCCAAATCCCAGTCCGCACTCCCCGCTGAAATTGCCTTAGACACAGCTTCCCAGGCAAACCCCTTGGGCTATTCCAGGACCCTGCGGAGCTCTGGGGGCGGAGTCAGAATCGCTGCTTCCTTCTCTGGGTCAGGCTGGTGCGCATGCGCGGGGGCTTGCCTGCCGGGTGCTCTGAGCCCAGAGCCCGCTGGAGTGAGGAAAACCGGGTGTCTCTATGGCTCGTCACCCAAAACACGAACTCACAGGCTAATTTCCCAGTTTTTAGTTCCTTGCCTTCCCTCTCGAGTTCCAGCCAGCCAGGAGCGCGGACGCCCGGTGTCAGCGCGGCTCTTTCAGGGCTCCAGCCACCTGGGAGCTACAATGGCGGCAGGCGTGCCGCCGCTCTGAAATCCAACCTCCAGGAGCGGCACAAAGAAGCAGTTTGTGTGCTCAGCCTCCCCCAGGACCAGTTGGTGCGAGGGGACCTGGTGTGCAGGTATTTGGCAAGTACGGTCTTTCTATGCACCGAGCGGAGGTTTTTCTCCCCCGTGCAGAACTTCTTCTGTTTCGGACTCTCTCCTTTTCCCCTCTCACTCCCCGTAGAGGGTAGAGGGGGATCGCTTCCCCCCCTGGAGTCTCCGATCCTGGCCTGATTTTATCTTCCCCGGTTCGAACTCACATTAGAAGGCTCTCTCAGTGGATTCTGCGTCCTTTTTCTCCCAATCTCTCAGGTTTTGTAAGGTTTCCAATGGCTTCAGATCTTTTCTGTGTGATGTATGGGCACGAGTGCAAGTACGGAGCTCCTTACTTCCACGCCATCTTGCCCTCTCTCCTCTCATTAAGTCTTATCTTACAGATTAAATAACTCTTGTTTATTTCAACTAACACTTTTGACCACCTACTGTATGCCAAGCTATAGGTTAAGGCTTACTATTGAATATGAAAGAGAATAATGATAGGGGATATAGTAGGATGTGTCCTAATAGAGGGACTCACTGAATATTTGTAGGTGGATCAAGGAACCCTTCAGAGAGGAAATGACTCTGGGACTATGTGCTGAAGGATGAGTAGGAATCTATAGGGGGACAAATAGAGTTAGGACAATTTAAATAGAGAGAAGCATAGACCAGCAAGGAGTTTAAACTCATACATGGAGAAGGTGATAGATTTTCCTCCTGAATAAATTTTTCAAAAATAGGTGCCTTTTCAATAATTTTAAGGTAACTTGTTGACATGATGGTAGTGTAATGGTAAGACTTTGAGGAAAAGACATTAGAGAAACCAAAGAGAAAACAACAGTATGAGACAGGTAGAGAAGATGTTTGTATGTTCTGTCTGCCAAGAAGCAGATGTCAAAATGTGACTAGATAAACAAGGAATTGGTTTAGAGGAGGAGCAGAAGGAGCCAGGGGAGTCTTCAGACCAAGATGCAGCTTGAAGGGGAGGAGGGCAAAAAGGATGACTGAGTAGGAAGAGCCTCTTACTGCAGCACACTTTCAAGAAAGATTCAGCCAGGCTGATAGGGAGAGCTCAGGCCAAATTTTCCCATTAGAGGAGAGCTGCATCCTTTTCATATGGGTCTGCTTTAGAACCCTTGCCCTGCTCAGACTGAGAGCGTCTCTCAGAGATTGTGGTCTGTGCATGAATGAGGTGGTGGATTTCGAGGAGGAACACCAGAAGACTCTGTCACTTATGTTCCCTGCAGTAGGAGATCTGAGTGGTACATTTTCACGACTGCATACAGGGTACACCTATGAGCAATGATTCAGTCCTTACCTGTTTGGCCAGCACCTCACACTCCATCAGAATTCTATCTCTGATGGCAGAACTGACTTATAGGTGAGTTTATGCATGGGAAGTGCAAAGAGTTTGGTATGTTTGGAGAGCAGAATACATAGAAAAGAGTGACAAGAGGTGATATTGGCTGTAGAGAAAACCTTCATGGGCTTGGAGGCCATGCTAAAGAGTTTTGACTTTATCTTGTAGAGAATACAATGGGGTTTAAAACAGAGGAAAAACTTTTTATTTTATTTTTTATAAGATTATTCTGCTTATCATCATAGAGGTGGATTGAAGTGACTCAAAACAGAAACAAGGAGACCAATCAGGAAGCTTTTGCAATAGTTCAAGCACTGGATGTTGAAAGTGAAATAAGTCAGAGTGGATAGAGAGACAAGTGACTTTATTATAGAAATTGACAAGTTCGAGGGATCAAATGTCATTAGTAGAATAGGTCATTCAAGGGTGATAACTAGGTTTCTAAGTTGGGAGGAGGGATGAATAGATTGTGTCATTAGCCAATATGGTACATACTGGAAGAGAAACAGATGGGGTGAGGGGAGAGAAGTAAGTTAAGTTTTAGACATGTCCTACCTACTATGTTTCCTGATATGGTTTCTAGACTCTTTATGATACTGGTTGTTCTCCTCTTGGATACACTCCAATGTATATCTCAAATGTGTTGTGGATTGCAATAAATCCATCTCTGGATGTGATCAGAGCTCAAGGGAATGACAACTACATTTTCTTTTAATGCTGCCTAAGACTGCATTAGCTCTTTTGGCAGCAGGCTCAGGCTGTGGGCTTATTTTGAGGTTGTCATCCACTTAAGCCTTGAAGTCTTTTTCACATGAACTGGTTTCAAGGCAATTCTTTTTTTCCTTTATTTTAAATTTTATTTTTTGAAGTATAATTAACATACAGTATTAGTTTCCAGTGTACAACAAATAAATTCAACAATTCTGTATATTACTCAGCGCTCACCATGAAAAGTGTAGTTGCCATCTATCGCCATATAAAGTTATTACAGTATTATTGACTATATTCCCTATGCTATATTTTTCATCTCCATAACACCAACCAGTCTCTTAAATTCAGAGAACAAACTGATGGTTGCCAAAGAGGAGGTGGGTAGGGGGATGGGTGAGCTAGATAAAGGGGAATAAGAGGTACAAACTTCCAATAAAAAATAAATAAGTTAAAGCACTTCTTTATCTTGCTATTGATTTTTAACTTAGGTACAGTATTTTTCATTTGTTCATTAAATTTTATCTTGTGAGTTTAGATACATTATTCTAGCCTATTA
This sequence comes from Proteles cristata cristata, assembly GCA_017311185.1. Classification (NCBI taxonomy): domain Eukaryota; kingdom Metazoa; phylum Chordata; class Mammalia; order Carnivora; family Hyaenidae; genus Proteles; species Proteles cristata. The sequence continues at coordinate 1,093,763 of JAESUZ010002499.1, read as the reverse complement.
AAGTTATTTTCAAATGTTGATTTTCTTTGTTTTTCTATTTGTGATACCTCCAAACTCCAACTATCTTTGTGTTTGAAAGCATATTTTATCTAATCACTGATAGAAACAAAAAAAGACTAATCAAGGGCTATGTAGCACTCAAGTCTTCCTTTTTATTTGGCAGACCTCTACTAGTCAACTCTCTTTGGGAATATATTTTTAACTAATCACTTTTATCTATTATTATTTTAAGAATATTAAAGTAGACCTTGCCAATGTGTTGTTGAACTGAGATGTTCTTTGTCTCCAGAATTTCCCTGGCCTGCCATTTTAGTGACCCATCACAAGATGTGACTTGTCCATAATGAACCTGGGATAGTGCCTAGTACTTACTGCTTTCTTTGCTAAGTTATAAACTATCTGTTTAGACATGTACTTACTTCCTGGGATTTGATGTCCCACTCATGAGGATGTCATTTTCATAATCTTCTTTTGCCTGCTTTTGAAAATAAGAATCTTTGATCTTTTCAAGTCTTTTGACCTTTCTCTTAGTCTTCTGTATTTCCCCTCCTCTGCCCTCCATTCCCCACCCTGAGTTGGTGCCTTAGTTATCATATAGGCAGGTTCTTTTGGTGTTCAGTATAATATAGTGATGAAGAATGCAGTTAGCCTGCTTAGGCAGGAATCCTGGCTGTGAAATTTTGGCAGCTTATTTACCCCTCTTAACTCTGGTTCCTTATCAGTGAAATATGGCTAAGAATAGTACCTATCAGATTAAGTTGTGATAAACATTGAACATGTAAAGGACTTACAGCATTTCTTGCCAGGTAAAGTGTACTCAGTAAATTTAGCTTTACAATGTCATTTGTCTGGATCTGACACCCTCTTTTCTTAAAAAAAATTTTTTTTAATGTTTTATTTATTCCTGAGAGAAAGAGAGAGAGAGAGAGAGACAGTGTGAGCAGGGGAGGGTCAGAGAGAGAGGGAGATACAGAATCTGAAACAGGCTACAGGCTCTGAGCTAGCTGTCAGCACAGAGCCCGACGCAGGGCTCAAACCCACAAACTGTGAGATCATGACCTGAGCCAAAGTCAGACGCTCAACCGATTGAGCCACCCAGGTGACCCTGACACCCTCTTTTCTTAACTATTTCTTCACCCTGTCTTTTCTAATTCCCTATTAGGCATGGCATTCTCTTCTTTATAGTTTGACAACTGTTCTTTTTAATAAAGAAAATGAAGTTTTAACTGTAGTATTAAACCAATGGAATGTATATTTTAATCAGATAACTTGGTTTTCTTTTAGCTTATATGGTACAGAATGATTTATTGACCTAGTTTCTTTCATTAGAATGGCCTTTTACTCGAATGCATTTTGGAATTAAATTCTTTCTTTTGCTTTTGTCTATTGGGAATTTTTATGGTTTGCACATGTCCTACAACACCTCTCTGAGAGATATTACTGAGTGTCCAGGAGCAGTGTATAAATGCTTGGGGGGTGTCAGTTCCCACATCTCTCAAATGAGGACCTTGGAAGATTTTAGTATATAGTGAATCTATAGACTGTTGGCATTCCCACTATAAGTTCTAATTATGGGGAAAGGTTTAGCCACAAGGGTGCTAGAACTAGATTTCTTAGGGAGGAAAAATAGCAGGGCTTGAGGAGCAGGAAGTTTTTTCAGAAAGTCTGAGAGTCTCCTGACTTTAGGGGCCTCTTACTTCCATAGCACCTCTGTCAAAAAGAATCAGCGATCATATGACTGCTTCTGAAAACTGAGGTGAAACAATTAACTGATTCTGTGGAACTCAGAATTAGATTCTGGGAGTTCTCAATATCTAAAACCAATCTGTGTCAGATCTCTGTAAAGCCATCTATTCAAAGCAAAATTGTTTCCATTTGTGAATAAACAAATGGTCTTTTCCATGAATAAGACAGTCAGGTTTCCTGTGTATAAGCTTTATGGAAGGGATAGGCTGGTCAAATTAAAACCTGAACTGGATAGATAGTCAAAACAGATTTTATTCAGGACTATTGCAATAAACCATAAGAGATCTCAGAATAAGTCTCTATATGAGCTCAATTCCAAATACAACTTGGGCAAATGGGAATTTATAGCCAAGAGCATGGATGGGCTCGGTGAAAGTATAAGAGGAAACACCAAAGATAAGGTAGGAGTACTGGCGAAACTGACTTAACATGACTCTTGCTGAATAGATACCAAGGATGGAGGATGAGGAATTTGATCAGATATGGAGAGTAGAGATTCTCTCTAAATGGACTTAGCAGAATTCTTGCTAAAATAGGGCTCTTGACAGGCTTAGGGATAGGGCCTACTTGAAAAAGGTGGTTCAGAGCAGTGTGACTAAATATGGTCAAAGAGAAGGTGGGGGGCAAGGTATCAAACTCTGTAGGAACCCTCCTTTGTCTCAAGACAGCTTTGATGAAGTTTTCCTTCTCCCATTCCCTTCAATTGTACTAAATACAGGGCTTCTGGAATCTGATCACTATGGAGGAAGCCTGGTTAGGGGAGGATTATTGGTGCAGTATTCATGAGATGAGATGATAAGTTTTTTTTTTTTTTAATTTCCCCTGTGTCTGCCCCCAGCCTCCTTCTTTCTGGATGATTTTGTGCTGCTGCTTTGAACAAAAGCTCAGGAGAAATCCTTGGAAAATTAGACTATTACGTCTAAACTGAACTACCAAGGTTCAAGGCAAGATAAGAGACATTAGAAGGAAAACTTACTGAGACTTAAAATCTTTCCTACTTTCACTTGGAGTCTTTATTTAAAGGAAGACATCAAATACATCTTGTAAAAAAATAAGGAAGTGGTACTTTTCCTTTGTCTCTTCCTGAGATTTATTCAAAGGTCCCAGGAGAAGTGGACTGTAACAGTTGTGGTAACAATCTGTTTAGTTTAAATGTGCAGTTCTATTTTCTTATTTCCACACTACTGCTGTGGAAACCCCCAGCTAGGTGTATTATTAGTGCTCATTCAGAACTCAAGGCAGCAACTCCTCCCAGTGCTGCTTTATGTAACTGGAATCCTAAAAGTCTTTGCAATGTGTCATCCCAGCCAAACCCACCTCTGCTCAGTAAAATCCCACAGACACCTTTTTACTGCCTCCTTTTAGTTCTCTAGAGGATATCATCATGGCGGCCTTCATTAAAAATGGGTTTTTCTCATTTCAGGGCTTGGGTGGGAGCCAGCTATTGCCTGAAAAACATTTGAACTACAAAGGGCTTAAGCAGCTTTTGAAGCTGATTCCTAGAAAATTTGAAAATGATCTTCTATTTCATAGTACCTGAAAACAGTATGTTTTTTAAAAAATGGAATCTGCTACTTTTGACTGGAAAGGGACTTTTATTAGAAAGTGAAAGAGCAGCTTCTTTTCCCCAGCCCTCACCCTGTTCATGTTTTAGTTCCTTGAAAATCCAGAGAACTCTGGCTTGTGTGTCTTTGTTTCTGGGCCTCAGAAACTTGGTGGTAAAAGAAAACAGCCCTGTTTGCTGTTGAGGAGGAAGTGAGGGTTAGAGAACAGCAGAGGCACTTCCCCTAGGTTTATTATATCCTTGTGAAGAATTGTCTGGTTCCTCAGTTCTTATTTATAAGTCTAAATGGGTGAATATATGGAGTGAATTTTTTCCATTTGTTCTAAGAATTGATTAATAAAATACCATGAAGCAGGTCATTTTTCTCCTGATCTTGTCTGCATGGAAAGCACTAATCTAAGTCTGCTCTTCTGATTTTCCTTAACCTGTAAAAAATGTCAAATAAAATGATAAATAGCAATGATTTCATATCCATTATGCATTACTATTGAGTTAGAGTTGAAACTTGGGGCTTATTTACTTTAGGGTCTGATGTAGATCATTTATCACTCTCTACTATCCCCTTTCATAGTAATGTCAATAGAACCCTGTCTATTATACACCAGTGGACTGTGTACTTCAGCAACTCAGAGGAAATCACATATGTAGATGTCATTGTGGATTGTTTAATCAAGATGTTTAAATGGCAAACATCCAAGCAAAAAAAAAAAAAAAGCAAAACAAATCAGATAAATTAAGAAAAAAACCAACCCAACAACCCAGAGAATAATAAATGATTACTGTACAGTGTACTTAGGTAAAAGACTGTTCCAGTTTTCGATTCAACTTTAGCCTTTTATTCTACTTCTGCTTCTTTTATCTTACAAAAGCTATTCTCAGACTTTCAGATAACTGGGTCATTGGATTTCATAGCCCATCCTTGAATATGCTCTCCCATCAGCGCCTTTACATAGAGGATGGTGTCATTTAATTGACTTTCATGGAGCCAGACTAGTAGGCAGCTAGTTCAGTATGATCCCATAGCCTGGTACACCCACCAAGACAGTGAACCTAAAGTTGGATGCCTTCAGTCAGGTTCAGAAAGCCCTAAATAAGCTCTGAGAATCACAGAGAGGCCAGCTATGTTGAAAAGTTAACAGAAATTCATTTTTTACATTAAAAACATGAATATATTTAAATGCATGTTTATGTAAATACATGTATATTTGTAGGTACTCTTCCACATAGCGATTAGACTCCTAACATGTGGGTATAATTTGCAGCCAATAGTTTTCAAGTTATGTTTCACTGAGCCTAGGGACTCTACAGAGGCACCCCACAGGAGCCACTTTATGGGCTAGAGGAGACCTTAAGAAAGTAGACCTCTGGGTCTGCAGCTGATCTAGTCCCTCTTTTTTTTTAAAAAATTGTTTAATGAGCTGTCAGCACAGAGACCAATGAGGAGCTGGAACCCATGAACCATGAGACCATGACCTGAACCAAAGTCAGATGCTTAACTGACTGAGCCACCCAGGTGCCCCTAGACCCTCTTTTATTTGTTTATATTGGTGCTTTGATGAAGTTGAGTTGGAAGAGTTATCTGGTTCAAATTTTTAAAAAGCACACAGATTTAAAATGTATTCTTGTATGAGCTACTAATTTCTTCCACCTAGGATATTGATAAAAGTTTTCTTGTCGAGATGGTTAGAGTATCCTTTGGGCCCTAGTTTTACTACTTACTCTGACTTTCTTCTTCCATGACTCTTTTTTTGTGCAAGTCTTTTATTCTGCAGAAACTTTTATAACACCTGAAGCAACCTCTGAGCAGATTCTGTCTGAATGGGTTGTCAAGCCACAGTCCTACTTTACCCAAAATATTTCTAATAGATATAGATGGTAATCAGACTCCCAACCTTGGGGCATTACCTTAATCTGCATACTTACTTACAGCCCTATGTTTGCTTCTGGCATTATCATCTTTTATTCAGACTATATTCACATTCTCTTTGTGATTAAAAAAATAGCAATTGTGGAAAAGTTGGAGAATACCGAAAGCATAATAGACTGTCTATAGAATATACCTTAATCTTACCTCTTCAGTCCTATTGATGTTATCTTTGATTGAAGAACTCTGCTCTTCACTCCCTGGATTTCCTTCTCAAATTCTCTTTCTTGACTATTGCCTGAACCACATTATCTTTGCTATATAATTAGAGTTACAGAGCCTCCTTTTTCTTTGAAGTTTTAGATCAGACATGAAGTTCTCCCGTCCAATAGCTGATCCTTTAGTCAGTCAGTGCTGATTTACATTCTTTCTTTACTGTCTATTATTAACCTTTTCACTGCTTTGGTTCTAGTCAAGGCAGTGACCTTTTTCTTTTAATCTTCATCCATCCCTCATGCCCTTGTATAGTGCATACTCTCTTCTAGATGTTTTGATTTGTCTCTTATCCCTCACTTGACAAATCACTTCACTCTCACTTTCCAAATCTCTTTGTAGAGTTTTTTTCATCAAATGTAGTGCTAAAAGTGTTTTCTTCTCTTTCTAGTTTAATTTGTGGTTTTCATTTCATTTGCTGTGCTTTCCAAATGTTTTAAGGTCCATGAAAACAAATAAACAGACAAGGATGATTTGTATAAAGTTACAAAAGGATTTATGGGTAGAGAGGAAACTGGATCCTCACAAGACCAAATTTCAGTTCTGTGATTTCTCTTCAATGATGGTGTCTCTCATTACTAACCTAATAGAAAACTAAGATCTGAGGATGAAATTTTCATTAATCCTGAATAGTATTGACTCATAAACATTCAGATAATTCATTATGGTTTCATTTCAGAAGAGAATAGAACAGGGTGGTCAGAATGAAGAGTGGACTGCCTCATTCCTCCTGAAATGTACTCTTTTCACTTACCTGAATGTTTTCCATTGTTTAGGAAAATACAAATGATGAAAAAATTTCAACTTTTGGAGCATCTTAACAGTAAGGACTTCCTGATCCTTCGATTTAAAACAGAAACTCACCATTACCCAGGCCCTTTAGATAATAGTTTTTACAGATAAAAATTTTTCCATAGCATTTTTTACATTTTGATGTATTCTACATTTTGCTTGTTCATTTGTTTATTGTTGAATCTTCTCCCCACCCTCACTTCTTACCTGAATTTCAGTACTGTAGGGCAGGGATATTTTTGGTTCATTTCTGTGTCCCATTCCTCCTCCTCTCCATTCCCATAGTGACAGAGCTTACAGTGGGTGCTCCTAAGGATTAGGAGGGAAAAAATCCCTCCTAGTTGGGGGATGGGAGGAAAAAATCAGATGGGGGAAAAAATCAGATTGGTTAAGTCTCAGAACAAAATCAAGCTGAGTAAAAGTAGTATTGTTATTACCACTTAACGGATGGAAGAATGAGTTTACCTTAGCTATTTGGCAAAGGTCTCAGGACTCAGAATCTCCTTTTCCTCCTGTGTGCAATAAGTTTCACAACTGATGAAAAAATGCAGTGATATAGCTAATTCATGAAAATAGCATAAAATTCACTTTAAAACTCTAACTCTACACCTGGAGATTTGATAAAAACATCACTTAAGACTGCGGTATCTGTAGGGGCACCTGGGTGGCTTAGTCGGTTGAGCGTCCGACTTTCGCTTAGGTCATGATCTCGCGGTTCGTGGGTTCGAGCCCCGCGTCGGGCTCTGTGCTGACTGCCGGCTCAGAGCCTGGAGCCTGTTTCAGAGTCTGTGTCTCCCTCTCTCTGACCCTCCCCTGCTCACACTGTCTCTCTCTCTCTCTTTCCTAGGGAAAAAATAAAAAAAAAAATATATATATATATACTAAAAAAGAAAAGACTGCAGTATCTGTAAATTTGGCTAGATCCTGTAGGCAAATGACAACTATCAACAAATAGAAAACACCCTATGCATTAGAGCAGTGTCTGACAGCCATGTCAGACCTAACCAGCCTGTCAGCACTGATACTGGTCTGCTTCTTTAGAGATCCTTAGCAGTACTTATCATGCCAGGAGTCTAGCAAACAAGGTGTCTCTTTGGGAATAAACTGGTTAATTTGGTTTCACTCCAGCTGGTTGGAGCTCCATTACCTGCCATGTGTGTTTAATGTGGTTGTCATTGTCCTTCTGCTCCATACATACAGTCTGACTGCACTGTTGTGTGCAGACTGTTACTATTAATAACTACAGTTCGTGTATTATTCTGAGCCAGAATCATTTTTATTTCATCACAATAAGGATTTGCTTTTGTGCTGAAATGTTAGGTATATACCTACCATCCTAGGGCTGACTTGTCTTTACTGATAAAGATGTCTGATCACCTCCATTTTATCTTCTCACATATGTTATTGGTTCTGCGATGCTCTAGTTTAATTATACAGTTCTAGTATAAAAGCAATATTTGGTGGATAAAGAGTATGAGAGAAGAAAAAAGTCAACACAAGAATTTTTATACTACTAATAATGAAACATTTTGCTTTGGAAGTATGTTGCCTAGTTTATGGAAGAAAAGAAGGATGTGACCTCATATGACTATATATAGTAGCATTCATGATTACTTCTTATTGGTGGTGAAATCTGGTAGGATTCCCTGTGTTAAATCAAGAAGAGGCAACAGAAAGAGGTTATAAGAACTCTCATTACTGTGTAAATTTCCAAGAGGCAGGGGAATGAACAAGTTTAGTCTTAAAATAATTTTCAAAAATAATAAGACTCACTAAAATTGTGCTAGGTCAAATAATGATGTTTATCCCTTTTATGTTCTGATACTTTGCCAGCATAGGCATATACACAGACACATACTTTCACACTCCTCTTATTTCCAAATAGTCACAAAGTTCTCCCATTATACATGTTTCCTGAATATAGTTCAATTTCTCCCTTTTAGAACAAGTGAACACTGAGAGACTATGGTGGTAGATGAAGGGAAATATCCTGACCTTTCAGTTATAGATCACAGCTTATGGTCCTGACATTTTTATAAACTCATTGTATAAGCCAATTAATTCTTCTTAGCCTTATATTTTTATTATAAACTAAGTTCATAATCTTTGTTGTACCAACCTCCCAAGGTTGTAGGAGAGTCAGATGAGATAGGAGATATGAAAACTGAGAATTATAGAGGATTATGCACATAAGACATCACCATAGTACAGTCTGATCAGTGAAGGATGACAGGGATAGAAAATACATATTGCCACTTAGGGGCTCAGGGCAATATTTGGGAATCCTAACAATCACCTTTCCTTCTTTGGGCGATCCCTACTGAGGGACACAGTAGGGGACAATAGTCAAATGAGAAACTAAATACCATGTTAATTTCATGTGTTAACTGGGTTAGGGGAACTGGTAAATATTATTTCTTAATGTATTTGTGAGGGTGTCTCAGGAAGAGTTCAGCATTTGAATCTGTAGACTGAGTAAGAAATCACCCTCACAAATGAGGGTGGGGTCCACTGAGGGTCTGAACAGAACACAAGGTGGAGGAAAGGCAAATTTGTTTTCTGTTTGAGCTAAGATATCCATCTTCTCCTGCCCTTGGACATAGGCTCTTCTGGTTCTCAGACTTTCAGTGTCCAACTGAGAGTTACACTGTTGCCCCACTTTGCTTCTCAGGCCTTGAGACTTGGAACAAATCATATTATCAGCTTTCCTCATTCTCTAGATTGCCGATGGCAGATTGTGGAACTTCTTGACCTCCATAACTTTGTGAACAAATTCCTAAGATAGATCTCCTCTTATATATAGCTCTTTATAGATCCTATCAATTCCATTTTTCTGGAGAACACTGGCTAAATTACCACTTTATTAATGTTTGATAAGTATCCAATAATCTCATTTTATAAAAGTTGAATTGGAAAATAGGTTAGGCTCTAGGCCTAAGGGAGGTTTCTTGCTTGATTGCTCTTGAATATAAAGGCCCTACAATTTAAATAGAGAAGGTAGAAGGGAAGACGGGAAGGATGGGAAGTGAGGTGCAAAGAGAGTGAGAGTGAGCAAGTGAGCCAACTAATTCTAACTGTGAGGGAAAGAACCCTGGAGCCTGGCTGTGGTCTGCATAACACATGCCAAGGCATGAAAACATTGCAAAGGCCCCTACCTTCAAGACACAGTCACTCCCTGTGCCTTGGTCTCAGATGGATTAGATGCATGATTTCTCCTCTCTGGGAGCTGGAGGTGAGGGGTGACACATGAAGGGGTTGGTGGAGGCATGAAAGTGTGACACAGGAGCAGAAGGGCTCATTACCAGACTCCAGAGGACCTATCAGTTTATGATCCCAGCAGTTTGATGTCTCATCAGCTCTGTGACTCTAGGATTCCTGAGAAGAAAATCTATGAAGAAGATAAAGATGGGTGTGTGTGTTCGTGTGTGTATGAGGGTGTATTTTCTCCCCCTTTCCTGAACATGATGCCATCAGTGAGACCTTGCTAGTGTTTACTTAGGAATTGTGTTCAGTGTCTTGTGTTTTCCTCTCATAAATACATGGACTGCATTGTGAGGTAGTGACCTTGAGGGCAGAGTTAGAGCGTCTTTCTCAGTACCTATGATTTAGGTCAGTATGGATTTTTATTTTTCTGTTTTTCTTTCTAAGTTCTCAGAGATAAAGCAAAGAAATGAGACTAAAGACAACAGGGCATCTTAAGATCTAAAAGGTTGTATGTTCCTGGTACATTTATCATATCTTATTGTATTCTAGACTATATGTAGTTTTAGTTCTTTTAAAAATTTCTCCTTTTCACAGGAGATTGTGAATGGCTACTGATGCACTCATCAGTCAACCAGAATTTATTGGCCACCTTCATAGGGTTCAGTTAGATGAGGTACTGTGGGTGATAGAACAAAGCATGGAGTGAGTAGAGGGGGCAAGATGGCGGAGAAGTAAGGAGCTCCATGCTTGCACTCGCGCCCATACATCACAGAGAAAAGATCTGAAGCCATTGGAAACCTTACAAAACCAGAGAGATTGGGAGACAAAGGACGCAGAATCCACTGAGAGAGCCTTCTAACGTGAGTGCGAACTGGGGAAGATAAAATCGGGCCGGGATTGGAGATTCCAGGGTGGGAGGCGATCCCCCACTGCGGGGAGTGAGGGGAAAAAGAGAGAGTCTGAAACAGAAAAACCTCTGGGGGGAAAACCTCTGCTCGGGGCATAGAAACACCCTGTGCGCCAAATACCTGCATGCCAGGTCCCCTCGCGCCAACTGGTCCCGGAGGCGCTGAGCGCACAGACTGCTTCTTTGTGCCGCTCCTGGCAGCTGCACTTCGGAGCAGCGGCGCGCCTGCCATTGTCCTCCCGGCGGGCTTGGGCCCCTGGAAGAGCCGCGCGCGGACACCAGGCATCCGCGCTCCAGGCTGGCTGGGGCTCTGGAGGGAAGGCAAAGAACTAAAAACTGGGAAATTAGCCTGTGAGTTTGTGTTTTGGGTGACGAGCCATAGAGGGACCCGGTTTTCCTCACTCCAGCGGGCTCCGGCTCAGAGCACCTGGCAGGCAAGCCACCGCCCATGCGCGCCAGCCTGACCCAGGGAAGGAAGTGGCATTCTGACTCCACCCCCAGATCTCCGCAGGGGGCCTGGAATTGCCCCAAGGGGGTTGCCTGGAAAGCTGTGTCTAACGCAATTTCAGCGGGGCGCGCGGACTGGAACTTTTAGACTGCGACTGGCCTGGATTGAAGAGTGCAACCAACTTTGGCTGCGCCTCCGGTATGGGGAGTTTACACGCCCGAAAAAGTGAGGTGCAGTGCTTGGTTCAGGAAGGGACTGGAGCACCGCCACATACACACGACTATTTAACTGCAGCTGGGAAATTCGGTATATGCTTTAAACTGTTTTTGTCCATCAGTGTTCTTCTTTTTTCCTTTTCTTTTCTCCTTTTTGACCCTTTTATGTATTTTATGCTCCCTATTATTCGCCCTCCCTCCTCCGTCTTTTCTATTAACTTTTTCGTTTTCCCTCTCGCTTTGCATGTTAGCTGAATTAGCCTGTGCATTTGTGTGCTTCTGCTCCCTGTGTGTTTGTCTGTCTGTTTTCTTCTCCAGAGCTACCTCAAGAAACAAGCCAGAGTACACAAGGTGGAGAGTCCCAAATATCACTACGAATAGGAAAATAACCAAGGTCCCAACAAGACAGACCAAGAGATACCATTCAAAAATGCTCTCTGAAAGGATAGGCTCTGGACAGTCAAAGAGTCTTCTTGGATACAGCAGCGCTCATAGATACAGAGAGCACAACAGGTCTTTAAAACAAACAAGAGCCGGAAAGCTAACTAAAATGACGAAACGAAAGAGCTCTCCTCCAAAGAAACTCCAAGAAGAAATGACAGCTAATGAACTGCTCAAAACAGATATCAGCAGCATAACTGAACAAGATTTTAGAATAATGATGGTAAAATTAATAGCAGGGCTTGAAAAAAACATAGGGGACATCAAAGAAACTATGGCTACAGACACAATGGAAAATAAAAATAGGCATGAAGAGATAAAAAATGGAATAAATGAGATACATAATAAATTAGAGGCCTCCAATGCACGGATTGAAGAGGCAGAAAGGAGAATAAGTGATTTAGAAGACACCATGATAGAAAAACAAGAAGCTGACAAAAAAAGAGACAAAATGATCCAGGAACAGGAAAGAAGAATTCGAGAGCTCAGCGATACAGTCAAACGCAACAATATCTGTATCATAGGAATACCAGAAGAGGAAGAAAGAGGGAAAGGTGCTGAAGGAGTCCTGGAACAAATTATAGCAGAGAACTTCCCCGACCTGGGGAAGGAAGTAAATGTGGAAATCCAAGAGGCTCAGAGGACTCCCCTCAGACGTAACTTGAATCGATCTTCTACACGACATATCATAGTAAAAATGGCAAAATACAAGGACGAAGAGAGAATTTTGAAAGCAGCTAGGGAGAAAAGGGCTCTAACATACAAAGGGAAACCTATCAGAGTGGTGACAGACCTATCTACTGAAACGTGGCAGGCCAAGAAGGAATGGCAGGAGATCTTCAATGTGATGAACAGTAAAAATATGCAGCCAAGAATCCTCTATCCAGCAAGCCTGTCATTCAAAATAGAAGGAGAGATAAAAACCTTTCCAAATAAACAGAAATTGAAAGAATTTGTCACCACGAAGCCAGCACTACAAGAAATCCTGAGGGGGATGCTCTGAAGGAAAGGTTGCAAGGAACAAAGATTCCAGAGACACCACCACAAACATGAACCCTACAAAAGATACAAAGACTCTAAACCCACATATTTCAATAATAACACTGAATGTAAATGGGCTGAATGCTCCAATCAAAAGACATAGGGTAGCAGAATGGATTAAAAAACAAAATCCATCTATATGCTGTCTACAAGAAACTCATTTTAGACAGGAAGATACCTTCGGATTAAAAGTAAGGGGATGGAGAAATATATATCATGCTACAGGAAATCAAAAGAAAGCCGGAGTAGCTATACTTATATCAGACAAACTAGACTTAAAATTAAAGACAATCACAAGAGATGAAGAAGGGCACTACATAATAATTACAGGGTCCATCCATCAGGAGGAACTAACAATCATAAATGTCTATGCATCGAATATGGAATCACCTAAATATCTAAAACAATTAATCACAAACAGTAGCAAGCCTATAGATAAGAATGTGCTAATAGCAGGGGACTTTAATACTCCGCTTACAGCAATGGATAGGACAGAAAATCACTAAAGAAATAATGGACTTGAAAGACACATTGGACCAGATGGATCTGATGGATATATTTAGAACGTTACATCCTGAGGCCAGGGAATTTACTTTCTTCTCAAGTGTGCATGGCACATTCTCCAAGATAGATCATGTACTGGGACATAAAGCAGCCCTCACTAAATATAAAAGAATCAATGATCCTACCATGCACACTGCCAGATCATAATGCTTTGAAACTTGAAATCAATTACAGGAAGAAGTCTGGAAAACCTCCAAAAACATGGAGGTTAAAGAACACCTTACTAAAGAATGAATGGGCCAATCAGGCAATTAGAGAGGAAATTAAAAAATATATGGAAACAAATGAAAATGAAAACACAACAATTCCAAATCTATGGGATGCAGCAAAGGCAGTCCAAAGAGGAAAGTACATTGCTCTCCAGGCCTATTTCAAGAGATTAGAAAAAGCCCAAGACCAAAATCTAACAGATCACCTAAAGGAAATAGAGGCAGAGTAACAAGAACAACCTCAATCCAGTAAAGAAGAGGAATAGTAAAAATTAGAGCAGAAATAAACAACATAGAGACCAAAGAAACAATTGAACAGATCCATGAAACCAAGAGTTGGTTTTTTGAAAAAGTAAACAAAATTGACAAGCCTCTAGCCAGACTTATCAAAAAGAAAAGAGAGAGCACCCAAATAGACAAAATTATGAATGAAAATGGACTTATTAAAACCAACCCCTCAAAAATACAAGCAATTATCAGGGAATACTATGAAAAATTATATGCCAACATATTGGACAACTTAGAAGAAATGGCCAAATTCCTAAACACACACTCACTACCAAAATTCACACAGGAAGACATAGAAAACCCGAATAGACCCATAACGAGTGAAGAAATCGAATAAGTTATAAAAAATCTCCCAACAAATAAGAGCCCTGGACCTGATGGCTTCCCCGGGGAATTCTACCAGACATTTAAAACAGAATTAATCCCAATTCTTCTCAAGCTATTCCAAAAAATAGAAATCGAAGGAAAACTCCTGGACTCCTTTTATGAAGCCAGCATCACTGATTCCTAAGCCAGACAGAGATCCAGCAAAAAAAAGAGAACTAAAGGCCAATATCCTTGATGAATACGAATGCAAAAATCCTCAACAAGATCCTTGCAAATCGAATCCAGCAGCACGTAAAAAGAATCATCCACCAAGATCAAGTGGGATTCATTCCTGGGTTACAGGGCTGGTTCAACATTCGCAAATCAATGTGATACATCACATCAATAAAAGAAAAGATAAAAACCATATGATCCTGTCAATAGATGCAGAAAAACCATTTGACAAAATACAGCATCCCTTCTTAATAAAGACTCTCGAGAAAGTCGGTATAGAAGGAACCTATTTAAAGACCATAAAAGCCATCTATGAGAAGCCTTCAGCTAATATCATCCTCAACGGGGAAAAACTGAGAGCTTTCCCCCTGAGATCAGGAACACGACAGGGATGCCCACTCTCACCACTGCTATTTAACATAGTGCTGGAAGTCCTAGCATCAGCCATCAGACAACAAAAGGAAATCAAAGGCATCAGAATTGGCAAAGAGGAACTCAAAACTTCACTCTTCACAGGTGACATGATACTCTACATAGAAAACCTGTCAGACTCCACAAGAAGCCTACTAGCACTGATCCAAGAATTCAGCCAAGTTGCAGCATACAAAATCAACATACAGAAATCGGTTGCATTTTTATATACCAATAATGAAGCAACAGAAAGAGAAATCAAGAAACTGATCCCATTCACAATTGCACAAAAAACCATAAAATACCTCGGAATAAACTTAACCAAGGATACAAGAGATCTGTATGATGAAAACTATACAAAACTTAGGAAGGAAATGGAAGAAGACACAAAGAAATGGAAAAACATTCCATGCTCATGGATAGTAAGAATAAATATAGTTAAGATGTCGTTACTACCCAAAGCTATCTACACATTCAATGCAATTCCAATCAAAATTGCACCAGCATCCTTCTCAAAACTAGAACATATTATCCTAAAATTTGTATGGAACCACAAAAGACCCCAAATAGCCAAAGTAATCCTGAAGAAGAAAACCAAAATGGGAGGGATCACCATCCCAGACTTTAGCCTCTACCACAAAGCTGTCATCATCAAGACAGTATGGTATTGGCACAAAAACAGACACATAGACCAATGGAACAGAATTGAGAACTCAGAAGTGGACCCAAAAGTATACAGCCAACTCATCTTTAACAAAGGAGGAAAGAATATCCAATGGAAAAAAGACAGCCTTTATAACAGATGGTGTTGGGAGAATTGGACAGCAACATGCAGAAGAATGAAACTAGATCATTTTCTCACACCATGCACAAAAATAAACTCAAAATGGATATAGGACCTGAACATGAGACAGGAAACTATCAACACCCTAGAGGAGAAAGCAGGAAACAACCTCCTTGACTTCCACCACAGCAACTTCTTACTTGACACATCCCCAAAAGCAAAGGAATCAAGAGCAAAAATAAATGTTGGGACCTCATCAAGATTAAAAGCTTCTGCACAGCAAAGGAAACAACGCACAAAACTAATAGGCCACCAACTTAATGGGAAAAGATAGTTGCAAATGACATATCAGATAAAGGGTTAATATCCAAAATCTATAAGGAACTCACCAAACTCCACACCCGAAAAACAAACAACCCAGTGAAGAAATGGGCAGAAGATATGAACAGACACTTCTCCAAAGAGGACATCCAGATGGCCAACAGACATATGAAACGATGCTCAGCATCCCTCCTCATCAGGGAAATACAAATCAAAACCACACTGAGATACCACCTCACGCCAGTCAGAGTGGCTAAAATGAGCCAATCAGAGAACTCTAGATGCTGGCGAGGATGTGGAGAAACGGGCACCCTCCTCCACTGTTGGTGGGAATGTAAACTGGTACAGCCCCTCTGGAAAACAGTGTGGAGGTTCCTAAGGAAACTAACAATAGAACTCCCCTATGACCCAGCAATAGCACTGCTAGGAATTTACCCAAGGGATACAGAAATGCTGAGGCATAGGAGCACATGTACCCCAATGTTCATAGCAGCACTCTCCACAATAGCTAAAGCATGGAAAGAGCCTAAGTGTCCATCAACAGACGAATGGATCAAGAAGATGTGGTTTATCTATACCATGGAATACTACATGGCAAGGAGAAAGAATGAAATCTGGCCATGTGTAGCAACATGGATGGACCTTGAGGGTGTTATGCTGAGCGAAATAAGTCAGGCAGAGAAGACAAATATCATATATGTGCACGTATAGGAGGATTAGGAGGAACTTAACAGAGGACCAAGGGGGAGAAGAAGGGGGAAATGGTGGGGGAAAGGGAGAGAGGCAAACCATGAGAGACTCTTGAATGCTGACAAAAACTGAGGACTGATGGATGTGGGGGGGAGGGGGGATGGGCATGGAGCAGGACACTTGTGGGGATGAGCATTGGGTGTTATGTGGAAACTAATTTGACAATAAACTATTTGTAAAAAAAAAAAAAAAAAAAAAGAACAAAGCATGGGGTGTGTTTATAATGGATAAGCCTGTATGTCTTGAGTGGTTTGGGGAATAAGAATCATTTTTTTCCTAGGCTTGACCTTATGAAGAATATATAGTCTGCTTGGAATGGATAAAGCTCATACACATGAAAGTCATTGACAAAAATACTCCGTTTTGTGTAATTGTGTTAGTTGCGGATCAGGCTAAGCTATTTTATCTACTGTCTCAAAAGTGCAGTGACTCAAACAAGATAAAAAATGTATTTCTCTTCAGGATCAATTATACATTCCTCCTGGGCAGTTTGGCTCTTGGAGTCTAGGTTTCTCCTCTTGTTCTACCATGGGTGAGGCTGGCTTTTCCCTACACACTCCAGCTTATAGCAAGGCAGAAGAGAGAAAGTGATGGCTGAGCAATGCCTTAAAAGAAACCTCAGTATCCCGGGTGCTGCATGGCTCAGTTGGTTGAGTATCTGACTCTTGGTTTCAGCTCGGGGTGCTGCATGGCTCAGTTGGTTGAGTATCTGACTCTTGGTTTCAGCTCAGGTTGTGATCTCACAGTTTCAGGTGTTTGAGTCCCATGCCTGGCTCTGCTCAGAGAGGAGCCTGATTGGAATTATCTCTCTCTCCTTCTCTCTCTGCCCCTCCCCTACTCATGCTGTCTCTGTCTATCTCAAATAAGTAAACTAAAAAAATAATCAGCATCACTGAGGTATATTTTATAGAAAATAAAAAGCATGTATTTTAATTGTACAGTTAACTGGATTTTGACAAATGTTTGTACCTATTTAACCATCAATCCAATCAAAGTACTGAACATGTTCATAACCCCCAAATTTCCCTTCAACCCTTTGCAGTAAATACCATCTGCTCTTGGTCTAAGACAGCCACTGATCCTGTTACTATAGGTTAGTTTTGCTTGTTGTAGAGTTTCATGTAAGTGCTTTCAGGCTGGGACTAAGTTGGTATAAATTGGAGAAGACCCTCACTCTCAGTATATATTTTTATCTGTTTTCTAGACCCTCACACAGTATATTATTATAGTCTATTACAGACCCTTACTCTCATTACATTGATTTCTCTCTTTGCTTATTGTATGATACTATTATTTTTATTCTTTATTATTTTTCTTTTTATTTAATATGGATTTAATTTGTTCTTCCGTTTTGATCTCCTTAGGGTGATACCTTAGGACATATATTTTATTTTATTTTACTTTACTATTTATTTTTTTAAATAGTTTATTATCAAGTTGGTTTCCACATAACACCCAGTACTCATCCCAACAAGTGCCCTCCCCCATGCCCATAACCCCCCTTCCCCTCTCCCCCACCCCCAGCAGCCCTCAGTTTGTTCTCAGCATTCAAGAGTCTCTCATGGTTTGCCTCCCTCTACCCAACTATTTTCCACCCCTTCTTCTCCCCCACAGTCCTCCATTAAGTTCCTCCTAATTCTCCTATACGTGCAGACATATGGTATGTATCTTTATCTGCTTATTTCGTTCAGGATAACACCCTCAAGGTCCATCCATGTTGCTACACATGGCCAGATTTCATTCTTTCTTATTGCCATGTAGTATTCCATGGTATAGATAAACCACATCTTCTTGATCCATTCGTCCATTGATGGACACTTAGGCTCTTTCCATGTTTTGTCTGTTGTTGAGAGTGCTGCTATCAACACTGGGGTCCATGTGCCCCTATGCATCAGCACTTCTGTATCCCTTGGGTAAATTCCTAGCAGTGCTACTGCCGGGTCATAGGTGAGTTCTATTGTTAGTTTTTTTGAGGAACCCCCACACTGTTTTCCAGAGGGGCTGTACCAGTTTACATTCCCACCAACAGTATATGAGTGTGCCCATTTCTACTCATCCTCGCCAACATCTAGAGTCTCCTGATTTGTTCATTTTAGCTACTCTGACTGGCATGAGGTGGTATCTCAGTGTGGTTTTGATTTGTATTTCCCTGATGAGGAGGGTCGCTGAGCATTGTTTCATGTGTCTGTTGGCCATCTGGATGTCCTCTTTGGAAAAGTGTTCATGTCTTCTGCCCATTTCTTCACTGGATTATTTGTTTTTCAGGTGTGGAGTTTGGTGAGTTCCTTATAGATTTTGGATACTAGCCCTTTATCTGATATGTAGGTCATATATTTTAGCCTTTATTTCTACTCTAATATATGCATTTAAAGCTATAAATTTTTTTCTAAGTACCACTTTAGCTGCCTGTCCCCAGCTTTGATCTGTGGTGTTTTATTTTTATTCAGTTCAATATACTTCCTACCCTTATTTTTTTATTTATTCTTTGGCCTAGGGTTATTTAGAAGTATGTCACTTAATTTGCAAATATCTGAAAAATTTTCCAGACATCTTGTTTTTGTTGATATATCGTTTAATTTTCTGGTGGTCCGAGAATATACTCTGTTTAATATCAGTTCTTTTAATTTCTTGAAATTTGTTATAACCGACTGAGCCACCCAGGCGCCCCAGGCTCTTGAAATTTGTTTTAGAGCCAAGATCTAAGTGGTATATTTTGGTTAATGTTTGATAAGTACTTAAATTGAATGTATAGTTGGCTCTCACTGAGTCTTATGCTTTATAAATATTGATTAGGTCAAATTGGTTTACATTGCTTTTTAAAGGTTCTGTATCCTTATTGATTTTTCTATTAGTTCTATCAATTACTTAGAAAGGATTGAAATCTTAAAAAATTTTAGAGAATGTCTTTTTAAAAAAACAGGTTATGAAAAGTTGTATAATTGACTTCAGCTCACATTCCATTGGCATAATTTAAGTTATATGTTCATAGGAGTTAAATGTAGTTTCTAGATGGGAGTCATGTATGTAGATAAAAAGAGGGCTCTATTACTTAAAGAAGTTTAGAAACTAGGGATAATGTTCCATCTCTGCTATGACAGTTCCATCATAACGTTACTAGAACAGACCATAAATTCTGTAGGAATTCAGAGGAAGGAGTCTTTAGAGTAAGACAAGTTGTTGGGTTGTGGGACACCAATGCTGAGTAGGGTTAACACACATTGGGGATTTGATGAAGGTGGAAGGAGAATGACAGCAGTAGAAGTGAGCATAGTGTATATACTATACAGTAGGGCAGAGGTTGAGGAGGCTCAAGCACTGATTTGATATTGGAAGTTACTGGGAAATCAGGATTGGAAGGCACATTGTGGGGTCAAATTAGGGAGGGCCTGAAATAGTCAGATAACAGACCTTAGATTTTCTTCAGCAAGCCAGTTAGTTTTTGAGCAGGGAGATCATCTAATGGAAGATCGTCTAAGGTAAGAGAGAACACCTGGTTTAGAGTTTCTGGTGTGAGGTGATGAGGCTTCACTGGGAATGGAGAGAAAGCAGCAATATTGCTTTTATTCTCTGCTGGATATATTGATAGGTGCATCAGCTACTATATCCATTGTTGCTACCAGAGATGGGTCACATGACCTGTGAGGTCTAAGCGACCATGCACTGGTAGGCAGATTAAGATCGCTAAATGTCTCAGTCTTCTTAATGGACGTAGGTGGAGGTACTGAGCCTCCTTTTCAGGAGAAAAAAAAAGCTCTTTTAGAATCACATTGAATAAACAAACACATCAGAAAGTATTTTTGCGACTCGAAGTCCAGTTCATCTCCAACCATTCAGGGTTTTTTTTTTTTCTCTTAAAAATGATGTAAGTCACATCAGAACAATGAATAAATCAGCAGGAACAAAAGCCTAATTGTTGGGCCCCGTCTTTGAGTAGTAATCAGCATTTGCTTCCTGGGGAGCACATATTCCTGGGAGTGTCATATTTCCTTCCATATGTGGCAGGCTCCAAACTGCTGCTGTTTTGCAGGCTTCCCCATGCCCTCCCGATGGAGCCTTTCCGTTTTGTAGCAGACTGTCTCCAACTCTGTGCTTACTGCTCTACACTGGGGTTACATGAAAACTAAGGGAAACACGAGGCAGCTAATGACTACATCATGGATGAGCCACAACCATTTGAGTTCACTTCTAATTCTTTAGTGTCGCTGACGGAGGGTATGGTCTCAATTAGGTTAGGAATGAAGTAGGAAGGATGGAAGAAAGAGACAGACTTTCCTTGATCTATGGCTTCTGGGTGGGATTCAAATCCACATGTCTCTAGACCTGGACGCTGAAGTCAAAACTCCCTACATGAGTCATCTGTGGGATGCTTATTTTGTTTCCCAGAGCTTAATTCCAGGGCCCCCCCACCCTCCTTTCCTTCTTCCCTTACCATATCAACACTTAGAAAACTGCTTGGGCCCATAGTGGATATGGAGGGAAGGAGGGAAGGAAAGAAGGAAGGAAAGAAGAAGCAAAGGAAGGAAGGTAGAGAGGAAGGAAAGAAGGAAGGAAGGAAGTGATATCTATCATCAAGAAAGCTGCAAAAGAGATGTATTGTGGGCAAAAGAAGAGGATGCGAAGAATAAAGATAACTGTATATTCTGTTCTGCTTATATTCTCTTGTCCCTAATATGACCCTAATCCCAAATAGAAAACAGCCACTTGGGCTCTATCTTCCTCTGTCTCAACTTCTCACCCAGCAGACTGCAGTATTAGCTTGCTGGTGCAGCTCCTGAGGTTAGAGGAAGGTGCTATGGAAAGCATTAAGACTCTAGCATTCCTTTTTGGCCCTATCTTGATGAAGGACTACGTCTTTCATGTATGCTGTTTGGTCATGATGAGTTTCGTTAGGGTATGGCTCTTCCCCTAAATGACCACCAGTGTGACCCAAACCAGCTTTTATGAGCAAACATCAAGGGTAATGAGTTAATGGGAGTAGTACCCTTGGTTAAGCAAGCTTTATTTGGTCTTCAGGAATCTATTTTATAGATGCAAAAGAGTTCACTTAAATACCGTGTGGTTCTGATTAGCTGGCTTTTGGTTAACCCAGACATGCAGTTAAGCAAATGTGATCCAGCTTGCCCTCCAGCCTTGAGGCCGGCTTCCCTCAGTGCTGGTGTTAGCAAAGTATCTCCACACTCAGAGGGCTTTTATAATGTAGAGTGATTTTTTTTAAAAGACAGTTTACCCAAGATAAACCTTCCACTAACATGGCAGCTAAAGGAGAATCTGTAGGCTGACCAAGAATTAAACACATACATATTTTCTCGCATCTGCAACTTATGCATGTGAACAAAGCCATGTGATTTTGTTAAATAGATGGGACAAAACACGTCTCAAAGTAAGTAAGGAAAAATACTGTATGTTTGCTCTATTCTGGTGGAATACTAAAGTGCCTGCCAAATCATAAAACTGGCTTCGTGATAGTTGTGCTTAGGGTGGCAAATTTGTCCTCTGGGGATGTTATTAGCCTTCTGAGATTCTATATTATTGCCTTCTGGTGAGCATTCTTCCTTGTCATATTCAGTTGTAGTGAAGGGAAGTGGCCTTTCTCCATATTCTCCCTACCACCCCCCTGAATAGTTCAGAACATATGCTGAACAGAGGGATAATTGCATGGGTGTGAAGGGAGAGAGCTGAGAGAAGGCTTTGTGGTTGACAATAGTGGAGTTCAGAAGAGCGAGATCTCAGAAGGGCTGGAGATAAGTGATGAGGACCAAGCACTTAAGTATGTTTGTGGGGAGGGGAGCCTGGGTGGCTAACTCAGTTCATTGTTCGACTCTTGATTTTGGCTCAGGTCATGATTTCTTAGTTCCTGAGTTCCTGCCCCACATTGGGCTCCATGCTGGTGTGGAGCCTGCCTGAGATTCTCACTCCCTCTCTCTCTCTGCCCTTCCCCTGCTTTCTCACTCACTCTTCCACTCTTTCTCCCTCAAGATAAATAAACTTAAAGTATGTATGTGGGCTCTGTCACATTTTTGTTTTTCATTTGTAGCATTTAGATCTGGGAGTGCAATTAATTGCCCAGAAATAGGTTAATCACTATGTCATTTGGGCAAGCATGGGGTTACAAGCCCTGGGACTAGATCAACCTGGATTCAGCTCTTGGTTTTGCTACTTACTTTGTGGCTTTGGAGAAATGACTTCATTTCTGAGTTCTAGTTTCTTCATCTGTAAGATGGGTGGAATCATAATAGTGTGCCGACAGGTTTGTGTAAGGATGAACGATACTGTCTGCAAAGGGCCTCGTGCAAAGTAGGTACCTAATAAATGGTGAGTGTTATTATCTAGGGGGCAGCTTGGTATTGTCTGTGCTTTAGAGAGCCACTAGCTGTGAAACAAAAGGTAGACAGCCTGTAGTCAGTCAGCAGCAGTGCTTAGAATGCCTTAAATAGCCTGGGTAGTAGTTGATTGTGTTTAAGCAAATAAGAGAATGTGTTGTATTAAAGAGAATAAAAGCTTTAACATGAAGCACTATTTCAGGACTGCTTATGCCTTTCAGCTGTGACAGAAGTACTGTCCACAGTGGAGTGCGTGGGATCCAAGAGGCAGCTCTACTGGCTATTTCTGAGGCAAAAATGTCCAAGTGCACGTGAATTACCATATTAAAAAAATTTATGTATATTTGGGTCTTGTGGAGGGCATCTTTAATACTGCTGATTTAGAAGTTAAGAGAGAAGCCATTATTCCTTTGTCTCCCAAGTGCCTTACTCAAGTGTTTTTTCCTTTTTTCTGTCCCACTCACTTTATAATTCTCCTGGGCTCCTGGTGTACAAGGCAGGGATTTTGTTTTTTACTATATTGAGCAAACTGGCAGGGTACACACTAATCTTTATCAAATTACCTCATCCGGGCCAGTCTAGCTCCTCTCAGAAAGCCCTTGAATCCCATTTGCCATTTAAAAAGAAAAGGTTTAAATTTGGGTAAGACGGTATGACTTCAATGTTTGTGAAGTCTGCCTTGGCTGAATATCGAATACTATGAACTAGGGGGAATAAAAAAGTCATTGTACTCAGAACAGCACTGGCTCTGAAACATGTTGGGCAGAACATAAACACTTAGGCAGCAAATGCATCAAGGAAGGGCAGATCCCCAGGGTACAGAGAGGTAGTTTGCTCCTTGGGAGGCCTCAGTGACCCTCAGGTGGGAACAGTTCTGGAGTAAGGGAGCTAGTGTGGTGGGGAGAATGACCTAAGTGGATAAGTGTCCCATCCATCCATCCATCCATCCATCCATCCATCCATCCATCCATCCATCCAAATACTATTTTTGGAGAAAGGTGAAACACTTTGTCACATTTCTAATACATTGTCTTAAAAGAGAGGTGGGTTTTTGTTTTTTTTTTTTTTTTTTTTTTTTGAGTCTCTGGAGTTGGAGGACTGTGATTCTTAAAGATGTGCTTTTTTAGTCACTGACTACTCTGAAGTGCAGGGGTAAGACTTCATCAAATGCTGTTTTAGGAAGAAATGGAGCTTAGAGAAACTAGGTTTGGGTGAGCTACAAGACATCTTCAAGATACCATCTCAGTATCCTGCAGGCTGTGTAAATGATGAGAACTAACTTTACTGTGATTGGGAAAGGAGTCTCCCATCATTCCATTGCTTGGGGCTCCACATAGCCATTCACAGATGGTTCTCTCTGAATTGATGACACAGAAAACAGATAATGTGGACAAGTATGCATCACACAAACCCCTAGGTAGTTAAATGGATATATCTCCCATGATGAAGCTGAGACAAAGAAAGGCTCACCTCTGAGCCCACTGCAGTAGGCCCTCAGTTCCCAATCATAGGCTCTGTTTCTGAATCTACTATGATTCTTTGGCACATGGTCCAGCTTCAGTTCTGAACAGCTGTGGTGATAAAAAGCCCTGTTTTGATCATATCACTGCTCTGAAACAGTCAATATCTTTCTCATTTTTTCAAAATAAAGTTCTAATGTCTCTGTAGTATTTGAGATCTTCCTTTTTATGAACCCTACACTGCAGGTAAATGGAACTACTTGCATTGACCCCTTTTGTGTTACAATATCCTAACTCTCTGTTTCTACTCATTCTAGTTTTGCTTTGGAATGAGTGTTCTCCTCCACATCTCTTTAGAATAAAATCCTCTCATTTTTCAAGGCCTGTTTCACAGATTGTCTCCTTACGGAAATGTTTTCTCCCCTCTTTGCTGGAAATAACTTCTTCAGATAGGATTTGGTTTCCACCACTCATACTTAGAATAGTGCTTCCCATACTTTTCTAATTGTGAGACTCACCTGCAAGTATGTGATAAAGATAAAAAAGTCTGGGCCCCTCCCATACCAAGAATGAGAGTTTCCACAGGAGGAATCTGGGAAGGAGTACTTTTTTTTTTTCCTCCTGTAAGCAGTACTTTTTAACAAGCACACCACATGATTCCTATCATCAGAGAATGGAGCCACCTATGACATTTGCTTTGTATACCATGGTCCTTTGGCTAGTAGCATCAGTATCATCAGGATGCTTATTAGAGATGCAGAATTTCCAAACTACTGATTCAGGATCTACATTTTAATCACATCTCCAGGCAATTCCAATGCATGATGAGGTTTGAGAAGCACTATCCTGCTGTATTTACTTGCCACTTTTTATAGTTAATTCTGCAATCCAAACCCTTTATTATCTCATTAATTTTGCAGAAGACTACTATTCCTATTTTTTTTTTCAGATTGGTAAGACTTCAGTTAAATTGGACCATGAATTGTAATTATTAGATAGCTTTCTGCCCTACCTACTTAGGAAAGAGGCATTTTCATATGCTTCAGTTTAATAGTAAGTGGTGGTAGCACTGGGATTAGAAATTGGGTAGTTTGAATCTGGAGTCCTCTCTTACGATTTACACTATTATTATGACTATAATACATGCCAATAAACTACTGGTTTTGAAAAAAGAAACAGCCTCAGATTAAAATACATTATTGAGTTCCAAGGTTAGAATGTGATAGGGTTCTGGAAATGGAAATGTGCTTATATAAACAGTATGGATATGAGATGGATACGAGGGGGTGGGGGAATGAAAATGTAAAGGAAGAGACTGAAATTATATACTTTTACCTCCCCTCAGTCCATATGGACTTGGAGACTACAGGTATTAATGCTAATTTTCTTCCAGACATATGAGACTGAAATATCCTTTGTTCTCACTTATAATTTTCTGCTTGGTTCCAAATCTCAAGAACTGCAATTTTAGACCATGTCTGGAATATAAAGTTGCTCTGTCTATTAATTTTCAGGCAGAGTAAGTTTACACTAATAGGCTCGTATGGTTTTGTGTGTTCAACGGCCAAAGTTTGTAAAATCTGTGGGAAATTGGAAAAGGAAGGAAAGGTTTCTTGCCAAACTCTTTGATATGTTTGATCTTTCCAAGTGACTAAACACACGATGAAGACCCAGCAAAGAATAGACTTCCACCAAGAGGCCAGCATGTAGTTGCATCCCTCCCCCTGAAATGGTATAAAAATATTTTCTATTTGAGGGTTATAATCAACTAATTTTTAGTGTGTGTGGTTCACAGAAGATTGAAACTTCTTAAAAGGAGTACTTGTTTCTTTGTGGTTTTTGCTGACAACTCTTACCGTGCTACAGTTCTTAGTCTTAACAAAAGGGCTTTATATGAAAAATGCTTGCTGTATTTTAACATGATAAATGAGTCAAGGTGGTGATGGCTTGGGCATAAGAGAAAAAATAAGGTATGCTCTCAAGACAGTTAGGATTACTGGATCGGGATCTGGCAGGAGTAACTGGAGATAAAAACTTCATGACTTGTAGTTGGAAAGGAGTCTGTGAGAATATCACTGTGGAAATGGAGCAAGTTGCTTTCTTAATGCAGCCAGGTTATGAGGTGCATGTTTCTGAGTCATGTAGCTGGCCCTTGGTCTCTAGGGGCTAGCTAAAAATGTACCTGTGGAGAAACAATATTCTGAGTCCATGTTCATTCCTTTTTCTTTTTATATAGTTGATCTCTCTGCTTCTAAACACCTTGAATTAGTTCAGATTGCCACAGCAAAGTGTTATTTGGGAGCTATGACCTAAGCCCTTACAACTTTGATCTGGGTAGAAAAAATGCTGTTGTGTTTTTGTTTTATTTTTATATAACCAAGAAAAGAAATGTGTTCTATATGTTTTGTATATCCATATATCTCACATATAACCATATAAATAGAGACATTCCTTTGGGCCTCAAGCTCTGTGTCTGGTCTCATTCTTATATATGAAATAAAATATGTTGTTCGTAAACACACTCCCTTTCTTTTAATATTCTAAAATAAATTCTCCTTTGTAAAGTTTAGAAGGAATGAATAAAAGTAAAAAATGAATGAGAAGTAGGAAAATAAATTATTTAAGAACTTAATAAATAAATCTATTTAAATATGGGCCTGGTCGGGGAAAAAAAAGAACATAGGGTAGAGTAGTTCTAGTTTTTCATTAATGTGGTAATAGATGTTTTCCTTTGTCTAGTTGTATTATCACTTCTGACTTGTGGCAGAATCCTGAAAATGTCTTACCTTTCCTGTGACCTCACAGTATTAAGAGTCATGGTGAATTAGTGATTTCTACTTGGGTACTTCTATCAATTCACCATGACTCTTAATTTACAAATAATACAAATACAATCTTCATTACAAATAATGATAATAACAAAATAATATAATACTAACAACAATAATGATAGAATCCTGAATCTGCCTTAGTATACTCAAGATTAATAAGAAAAATTTGTCAACATCAGTGTTGCTTTTCCCATTAAAAAGAACGTTAAAAGTAGAGAAAATAGCCCATTGGGTCAAATGGTTTTTGGCATTGGCACAAGAGAAACCTGTGAATACTCTAAGAGTGAAAGTTTGAGACATGAAGACTATAAACCTAGTTTACTGGAATTAAAAGCATAAACGCCAAAAGGATTTCCCTGGTGAACAGATGTTATGGGTTGAATCTTATCTCCCCCAAATTCATGTTAAACTTCTAACTCCTGGTTCTTCAGAATATGACCTTATTTAGAGATAGGGTTTTTACAAAGGTAATCAATTAAAAGTGAAGTCATTAGCATGGGCCCTAACCCCATACATATATTTTTCTTGTAAAAGGAGAAACTGGGAGGTAGACATATACCCAGAGAGAACATTAGTTGAAGATCAAAACAGATGGAGATCAAGGTGATGCTTCAAAAGCCAAGTAACATCAAAGATTTCCAGAAAACCACCAGACACCAGGAGAGAGAAATGGGACAGATTCACTTTCACACCCAACAGGACAAATTAACCCTATCAATACCTTGAGTTTGAACTTCGAGCCTCTAGAACTGTGAGACAATAAATTTCTGTTTTCTAAGCCACCCAGTTTGTGGTGCTTTGTTTTGGCAGCCCTAGCAAATTAATATAGCAGGTTAGGAATTAGGGTTTGAGATTCTATTTACAGGGGCCAGTGCTATGACTCCAAAGAACTTTAGACCTTGGCAAATAAAGCTTAGGAACTAATAGTATATTGAACTGTTTTTTTTTAAAATGTTTTTTTATTTATTTCTAGGAGAGAGAGAGAGAGAGACAGCGTGAGCAGGGGAGGGTCAGAGAGAGAGGGAGTCGCAGACTGAAACAGGCTCCAGGCTCTGAGCTGGCAGTCAGCACAGAGCCTGACATGGGGCTCGGACCCACGAACCGTGAGATCATGACCTAAGCGAAAGTCGGATGCTTAACTGACTAAGGCACCCAGGAGCCCCTATACTGAACTGTTCAAAATAATGGTCTCATTTATAAATGTCTTAAATAAAGCCTTGCCTAATTACCTTAGCAGCAGCAATAAAAGCTAAGTGAAATTGACATGAATGATCTTTCAGTTCACATACCAAAGACTGTGAGTTCTGATTTTCAAGTGAAAATTAGGCTGATGGAACAAATAATTCCTCACTGAACATAGTTGCTCTCATTTTTCTAGGTCACCGGATCATAGAAAGAGGCTGGCTGATTCACACCTGAATTATTCCAATTTGCATAAACTAATGAAATTGCAACTCAACCACTGTTGTGAGGAGTTATCCAATTCATTATGCTGACAGAAGCAGGGCATGAGGGAAGGGAAAAGACTGTCAGTCCCCTGGAAAGTCATCAGTGTTACTCTGCTGCAACCTAAAAAATGTGGGAGAGGATTTTAATTGCATGAGTCATCTCAACCGCTGGTGAACATACAACACTGGGATAGAAAATAAATATAAGCAAAACTTAGGAATATGTTTGGTTCTCGAAATGAGGCAGCCAAGAAAATATAACACAGATACTTTAATAGGAGGGATTTAATGTGCTAAATCATCATAAAGGTGTTAGAAGAGCTACACAAACAAACAGAGGAAGGTGAGGCCGCCTAGAAATTGGATTGGAAGGACAAGGTGAGGCAGTGGTGTTTCTAGAGCCCATGACCCTGGCTTATAGGACAGGAACAAACTGCTGGAGCCATTGCCTAGAGTGAGAAGAGAGGAAAGTAATACCCTGGGCTCTCTCTTCTTCCCAGCCTCCAGCCTTGTTCCAGCACCTCCAATTGCTGAGCAGAGCTGGAAGCATCAAGGAGGCCAGGAGACATAGTTGGCTACTGTTAGCTTCTTGAATGACTGGGCAAGGCAGCGGAGAATCAATTTCCCTTTGCTACTTTAGCCAGATACCACAAATTCAGTGGCTTAAAAACAATGCACATTTATTCTGTTATAGTTCTGGAGTCAGATATCTAAAAATGAAGGTGCCAGCAGAGCTGTGTTTTTTTTGGAGGCTTCTGGGGAAAATCTGTTTCCTTTTCCAGCTTTTAGAGGCTACCTACATTTTTTGTCTCTTGGACCCTTCCTTCATTTTCCAAGTACATTATTCTAACCCCTGGCTTTATTGTCACGTCTCCTTTCTTTGATTTTGGCCGTCTTTCTTCCCTCTTGTGATATATTGGGGCTGCTCAGATAATCTGGGATAATCTCCCCATCTCAAGATTCTTAACCAAGTCTGTGAAGTCCCTTTTGCCATGTAAGGCAGGTGTATTCATAAGTGCTAGGGGTTAGGATGTGGACATTTTGGGGGACCATTACTCTGTTTATCACAGGAGGGAAGGTAACAGACCTCGGGTTAAACAAGTAAGTGACTCACACGAAGACCTTTGCCAGTGTTTAACAGGGCATTTTTATCATCCCCACATGATTTTTTTGCACACAGTATGATAGTATTTCAACTAGCCTGATTCTTATATAATATTCTTTGGATCATTATTTAGAGGCAAAGGAAGTTTGCTATGTATAAGATACTGACTGAAGGCTTTGTGGGATGTTATCCTTGCAGACCTTGTTGGAAATGTTTATTTAATAGAATACTTTTTAGCTTTTTAAAAAATGTTTACTTATTTATTTTGAGAGAGATAGAGAGAGAGAGAGTGAGCACGTGTGCAATCAAGCAGGGGAGGTGCAGAGAGAAGGAGAGAGAATCCTAGGCAGGCTCCACACTATCAGCGCAGAGCCCTATACAGGCTCAAACCCGTGAACTGTGAGAACATGACCTGAGCCAAAACCAAGAGTTGGACACTTAACTGACTGAGGCACCCAGGTGCCCCTTAATAGAATTGTTTTTGAACGAGACAAAAATTCTATCTGCTGAAATAGAAGCAAAGGGTGGAGAATAAAGCAATAGAGTTTACTTCCATACAGGAGCCTCTAGATATTTGATGAGCCAGACCTCTGAATGAGCAGGACCCTGTATCTAAACCAAGTGGTTGTCAAGAGAAAGGATCTGGCATCTTACCATGCTTGTTATTTTTGTTTTGTGTCTTCTGTGGGAAGCAAACCAGCAGGAGATTTCTGGTATTTGGTCTTCAAACTCTTCCCTTGGGATGACTGGAACGAGCATGCCCTGTTCAGCTGTTCCACCCATCTCAAGTTGGCCACACACAGAGATGCTGTTTCTGGAGAAGGTGAGGACCTACTCAGACAATAGATCTACTCTAGGCAATTGGAAAATGTGGAAATAGTTTTTAGGGAAAACAAAACCCAAACTCAAATTGCATTAAAATTATAAACAATTGCTCTTGCTCTTTCATCCTTTGAGAGTTTTCTGAGCATTCTCTCTTTTCCACTAAAGAAGTCCAATAGAAGATTCCGATTTGTGAGTTGCAATGCCTTCCATATGAGGTTTCCCAAGGAAAGGCCCACAGGATAAAAGTGGTGGAATGCAGTATGTTTTCCAGAGCAACTGTATCACTATTAATTCTGTGAGATATGCTTAGATGCACGTAGGCCCAATCCCATGGTGTGTGTGTGTGTGTGTGTGTGTGTGTGTGTGTGTTAAACTCATTGAAACTAGTCTATTTAATCTTAGTCTTCACAATTGTGGTGACCTAATCTATGCAAGAGTGTATTATTTTGAGTCTATGCATGAGCCATAAGCAGAGATCTTAATTCTCTGAAGAGTGCAGGTCCTGCCATTTCAGGAACATGATGGGCACTCCCCTAGTCAGCTCTCTCATGAGACTCTGTGGTCAATCTGTTTGGTACACTGTGAGGCCTGGCAGAGGGAAAGGTGCAGGTCACAGAAGTATTTGTGATTTATCCTGGCGTTTGGAAGTGGGAGTTGGATAAGGAAAAAGAGGGCTGGAATGAAAGGGCTTGCCCTCATGTGATAACTTGCTCTGACTGGTATGTCTATAAGGTTAAAATTTCCTGGCTATGTCCATTTAGCTAGGGCAGCCTCTTTTTGGTTTAAATTAGGATTGTGAAGATCCACAGCCTGGAGAGGGAAGGGACAGTGTTTTCAAAGGTGTGTGTGTGTGTGTGTGTGTTGAGTGAAAGAGATAGAGCCAGAGCCAGAGCCAGAGCCAGAGAGTGAAAGAGAGTCTGTGTTTGGCTAGCTGGGGTAGGGGTCAGTAGGACAGGGAAAAAGAAAGTCTGACAATAAAAGTAGCATCTGGAAACAACACATTTTTACTGGACATTTATTTCAAGGGTCAAATGCCCCTGTAATGTCCTCATTCTTGGCATCAAGTGACATAAGTGAATAGCTAAGGAGCTGTATGTCTGGGTCTGGTTTAATGTTCTCAAGTAATGTGGGGCTCATTTGGTACCATTTGGCAGTGGAGATGTATTTATGATTAGGGCTTTTGGAATTGCTTTTAAATTTTTGATCCTAGGAGGCTGATTGAGCCTGCCATCCCAATGGACCTTAATCTTAAGTGAAAGACTCATTCAAGTTTGTATGTAAGAATTAGTGCTTTTTTTTTTTTTTTTTGAGTTGTTTGGAAGCATATCGGTTTTAGCTACTTGGAATCAACTGTGCTGTCATGACAACTAGATTGCGGTCCATAGCACCTGGTTTCCTGTGAAGATCCCAGTGTGTGGGGGTTGTGTGTGTGTGTGTGTGTGTGTGTGTGTGTGTGTGTATGGAGAAAAAGGTTATAAAGGAGTTATGGAAATAAATTATGGTCTCTGTATCCCTTCGTCTTCTGCTTAGGTTATAGAAAACGACTTTGAGCAAGAATCTCATTTTCTCCAAAAATAAATCTTTCTGATACTTTTGGCTCTTGAAGTTCTATACACAGCCCAGGGTCTGTATTTCTCCAGCCTTGCTTACTTATCTTTGACATGCAGAATATGTTATAGTACTCTCTGTACTGAATGGGAGCTCAGAGAAAGGCTAATGGCAAGATAATAATAGTAAAGTAATACAATTTTTTTGTTGGTTCAGATAAAAGAGTTTATGTATGAATGCTTAGTAAACTAAAATTTCTTATTGTCAGCTTAAATTCAAATATTTGATATGTTTCAAGAATGCTTCTTACAATGAGGAAGTGATTTAAAATTGGGTGATTAAGACCAGTGTACTGACTTAAAAATTAAGGGTGGTAAAATTAATTGTTTCTGGAATTTAGCTATTTCCTGAGAGAACGTTTTTTCTTCTAAAGCCCTTTCAAACCAAAGAGCTTGAAATTGGGGCAAATTTTCTTCTTATCTCCAGTTGCTGTTCTCAGGAGTCCTCTTCCTTAAAAATCCTAGTGATTTTGAGGGCCTAAACTTCATTTTTTTTTTTCTATTAAATTCTTTTTTTTTTTTTTTTTTTTACAAATAGTTTATTGTCAAATTAGTTTCCACATAACACCCAGTGCTCATCCCCACAAGTGCCCTCCTCCATGCCCACCCCTCCTCCCCCCCACATCCACCAGTCCTCAGTTTTTGTCAGCATTTAAGAGTCTCTCATGGTTTGCCTCTCCCCCTTTCCCCCACCATTTCCGCCCTTCTTCTCCCCCTTGGTCCTCTGTTAAGCTCCTCCTAATCCTCCTATACGTGCACACATATGATATTTGTCTTTCTCTGCCTGACTTATTTCGCTCAGCATCACACCCTCAAGATCCATCCATGTTGCTACACATGGCCAGATTTCATTGTTTCTCATTGCCATGTAGTATTCCATGGTATAGATAAACCACATCTTCTTGATCCATTCATCTGTTGATGGACACTTAGGCTCTTTCCATGTTTTAGCTATTGTTGAGAGGGCTGCTATGAACATTGGGGTACATGTGCTCCTATGCATCAGCATTTCTGTATCCCTTGGGTAAATTCCTAGCAGTGCTATTGCTGGGTCATAGGGGAGTTCTATTGTTAGTTTCCTTAGGAACCTCCACACTGTTTTCCAGAGGGTCTGTACCAGTTTACATTCCCACCAACAGTGTAGGAGGGTGAGGGCCTAAACTTCAAACTGTACGCCACATTACCTTTCCTTGTAACAGAAATTCCCTTGTCACTTGTGAGTCTTGCACATTCGTTGCAGATTTGCTCTCTTCCTCTTCATACTTAAGCCATAATTCCTGGTAACTTCATCATCCACTGAGTTCCTGGACCTTCTCATTTTCAATGATCATTTTCTCCATTCCCGTGGTTATCTTTTAGATTTTGTCATATACAGGGACTGTAACAACTATGGAATCTCAGTGTCAAGCTGATTACTACCTCCTGTCTTTCCAGCTCATTACTAACTTCGTGGAAGCAATATTTTGACAAACCCTTCCATCTTCGGGGGCCTTTAGTCT
This sequence comes from Proteles cristata cristata, assembly GCA_017311185.1. Lineage (NCBI taxonomy): Eukaryota > Metazoa > Chordata > Mammalia > Carnivora > Hyaenidae > Proteles > Proteles cristata. Next base: position 1,060,306 of record JAESUZ010002499.1, on the reverse strand, counting down.
TTTAACCTGCCATTTTTTCCTCTGTGCTACCACCTCCTTCCTATCTCTTATCACTGTTGTTCTCACCCAGCTTATATTCTGTGTTTCCTTACCATGATCATCTACTTCTAAACACTCCCAAGCTCCTTTCCATCTTTCTCTTTTTACTGGGAAAAAAAGCATTCCAGCCCCCAGTTAAATCCAAATTTCCATTGTCTTTACACCTAAGCAGCTGAATGTAGATAGAGCAAAACACAGTCTTGCTAACTGGTCTCACTTTATATTTACAACTAGAAATTTCATGCATGCTGTCATTATTGCTCAACAGTTCTAATATGTATCTCCAATCAATTTGCCTTTACGTATTCCTGAGTATTTCATACTTTCTCTCTCTAAAACCAACCCTCCAGTCTCCCTGCCCCATCCCTTCTTACCCAATGTTTGACTTTTATTTTGTTGGCAATAAAAAAGGAAGTATAAATACCCTTGAATATTTTCATCTACCAACCTACCTGTATTTGTACTCATGTTTTCTGTCTGGCTTCCTGTTATAATGGACAAACTATTGTATTCTCAACCAAGGTGAGTTTCCCTACTTAATCATTGGCCTCTATTCCCTTTTACCTACTTTGGGACTTCCCCTCAGGTTTTCCCCATTCATTCTTGTATCATCTTTTTTTTTTCCTCCCAGATAGTTACCCAAAGTGTACTAAAATGTAATATTATAGGTCTTGAAAAAGTTCTTCCTTGACACTGTATTACCCCTCGTTTACCCTCTGTACGAGCTCCAAACTCCCATAACTTTCCTTTCTTTTACAACAGACATTACTTGGAAGAAGTAGGTATATTCACTATTTGTACTTCTTTATTTCCTGTTCTACTACAAATCACTTTTGTCATACACACATACTTTCACAAAATCCATTCTTAGTTGTTCACTAACAATCACCAACTTTTAAAATCCAGTGACCAATACTTTGATTTTACAGGAGTCTGTCATCAGCATTGTACAGAGGAGACTTCCCTTCTAATAGCTCTTCTTGGTTTCTAGGGCACTACACTCCTAATTTTTTTCTACTCCGCTGGGTGACTTTTGTGTCTTCTTTATTAATTCCATTTTTTCTTCCTCATCTGTTTCTCACATTCATCATATTCCACCTGACATTCCTTTCAAAAAAAAAAAGGAACTCATTTTACAGTAGAAAAAGATAAATATGATCTAAAAATTATATACAATATTAAGAAAAAGGAGAGGGAAAATTGATCAAGATACACAAATATGTAAACTTTAACACTAGGAAGAAAATATATATAGTTACTGCAGTCCTTTTTTCTTTCAACTGATCATGTGGCTGTGGTTGGAATTTATAACTGTCTTTGTTCATGTTATATTTGCCCTCATCCAGAAGCTCAATTAGTCAGGATATTTTTTACCTGATGAGGTAACTAGATTGTCTCCTGAAAAATATGAGCTCTCAGTGATCTTAGGGCTGGATTTCTTTAGGGTCTGAGTCATTAGGGGTCCTATTTATGTTTTGAAACATTTATTATAGGGCATAGATACAGTAGAAGGTGCTCCAGAGAGTCCCCTGGGTTCTAGACATCATTTTTCTGCCCCTTTGTTCCGTAACAACCCTAATTCTCTTCGATAACTAGAAATAATCATCCCAGAGGGAGAGTAATCACTTTGATTGATGGTTGGTTCAGTGGCATGAAAGGCCTTAAATGACAGGAGGCCAGTTTCAACTTCCCCTTCAATGGAACACTTGAGATGTGTCCTGGTGGGACTCTTTTTTTTTTCCCCCATTGGAACCAATACCTCTGTTTAGGGGACTGCAAAGACATAAGGAAGGTACTGAACATTTCATGAGTGGTTTATAACTTGTATTAATGAGTTAAGCCACTTCTACTTCTGTCCTTATGTCCTTCTGTCTTATGGAATTACTGTGACTAGGGTAGAAACAATGCAATTTATCGGATATTTTGGGGACAATATATTACAACTTGTAAAGCAGCACCTAGCCTTTCAAGGTACTGTTTTCCAGGTGGTATTGTAATTGAGTTTTCAAAAGACTATTGCATCATTCTAGAATTTTTTTTAATGTTTATTTATTTTAAGAGAGAGAGAGAAAGAGAGAGAATGAGAATGAGCAGGGGAGGGTCAGAGAGAGACACACACACAGAATCCCAAGCATGTTTCAGGCACTGAGCTGGCAGCACAGAGCCTGATGTGGGTCTCAACTCACTAACTGTGAGATCATGACCTGAGCCAAAGTTGAATGTTCAACCAGCTGCCCCACCCATGCACCCAACTACAGCATCATTCTAAAACACCAGCTTCATCTGGGTGATGAGTTATAGAGTAAGAACCTGATGAGGGTCTTACATAGCAATGGACCCTGGTGGCATGAGCCTGTTTCCTCCCCTGCGGATTCCATTTCTCACATGATTTCATCATGTTGGCTGAAACTAACTATCCAGAACATGCTGGGAAGGAAGTCTAAGAAATGTAGATTTCAGCCTCTGCAATATGGTGGAATGCAAAGAAGGAAGTGGGGATGAATGCCGATTACCACTAGACATCATTAGTATGCACAGCTTGCTCTGTTACATCATGTAGGTTTCTGCACAGATATAGCTTCTCTAGAAAGACTTTCCTTGGCTACATTATCCAAAATATCACCCTGCTTCAATTTCCTTACTTTGCTTTATCTTATAAAGCAAATATAACTATATAAAGCAGTGATATTTAGTTACACGCTTGATTGCTTATTGCCCATTTACCTCACTATTGTGTAAGCCACATAATGAAATAATAATAAATCTAGAACATGATTCTGATCATTTTAACCCAGAATAAGTACAGAAGAAATTTAAAAATGTGCTAACATATTTTTTCTTTTCATCTTCTTTGTATGTGTATGTGAGCATGTGTGTAAGGATGGGATGTAGATACTAATGAACACTGGAGATTGATACGGAAATGTATAAACATATGTATATTAAAATCTAATACTAAGAAGCTTCTAGGGCTGAATCAAACATACTTGTTTTCTTCCATTCTGTTTCCATTATAATTATAGGGAAAATTTTTTTTAAAGCTATAATCACACAAGGAAAATAAATCTGGAGAGGAAATAACAACAACATTTTCAGAGCTGGAAAGCAGATGATGACGTATTGTTGATCCAGCAGAACAGAGGAGCTGTTAATTATTTTATTTATTTTATTATTTTATTTTACATTTTATATTATTTTATGTTACTTTATATTATATTATGTTATATTATATATTATATCTTAATTTAATTTTTTCTATTTTATTCTATTCTATTTCCAGTATAGTTAACTTATAGTGTTACGTTAGTTTCAAGTGTATAGTATAATCATTCACTATTTGCATGCATAGCCAGTGCTCATCATGACAAGTGTCCTCCTTAATTCCCATCACGTATTTAACCTATACTCCGATCCACCTCCCCTCTTGTAACCATCACTTTGTTCTGAATAATTAAAAATCTATTTCTTGGGTTCTTTCTCTCTTTCTTTGTTTTATTTTCTCTCTTGCTCATTTGTTTCTTAGATTCCACATATGAGTAAAATCATATGGTATTTGTCTTTCTCTGACTGACTTACTTCAATTAGCATTACACTGTCTTGTTCCATTCATGTCATTGCATATGATAAAATTTCATTCTGGTGTTTTTTTTTTTTTTTGGCTTAATCATATTCCAAGAACACTGGGTTCCTTCCATAGTTGGCTCTATAAATAATACTGCTATAAATATAGGGGTGCTTATATGCCTTTGAATTATTTGTGTGTGTGTGTGTGTGTGTGTGTGTGTGTGTGTGTTTTGGTATACCCCATAGCAGGTTACTGGATTGTAGAATAGTCCTATTTTTAACTTTTTGAGAATCCTCTGTACTGTTTTTCAGACTGGGTGCACAAATTTGCACTCCTAACAGTAGTGCAAAAGTGTTCTTTTATCTCCACATTCTTGCGAGCAATTGTTGTTTCTTGTGTTAGAGAAGCTGATTTAAAAAAAACACACCACTTTTTTAATGTTTATTTTTGAAAGAGAGAGAAAAAGAGAGCGCAGAGGCAGGGCAGATAGAGAAGGAGACACAGAATCCCAAGCAGGCTCCAGGCTCTGAGCTGTCAGCACATAGCCCTATGTGGGGCTTGAACTCAGACTGCAAGATCATGACCTGAGCTGAAGTTGGATGCTTAACTGACTGAGCCACCCAGGTGCCCCTGAAGGAGATTATTTTTATATAAACTGTAAGGAAAGTGGAGAAGAAACCCTGATACACGTCATGGAATCCCTAGTCTCAGGAACTGGTATGCCAAGTACTTTGGAAGTGAGAGGTTGAAGGGCTTAATTTAGTATAGTAGGTTGAAACTTGTTTATAGGTAATGAAATCCTTGATCTTAACTCATTCTGTGCAACTGCAGCTTGCCCCATCCCGTTCTGCCGTTTGCTGAAAGTTTATTGTCTGAAATGTATACAGGGTCTGGACCAGGGACACTAACTATAGTTGAGGGTGGGGTACCACACTGAAAATAAGGTTAAATGAACATTTACTTCCTGACTGTTAGATGATCAGCCTTCTTTTTCAAAGTTTTAATGTTTGGGTAGAATTATTCCCTCTTATCATGGCACCTACCAGTCCAAGAAAGAAGAAGACTAACATTGAGGTTTCCTTAACATGGCGGCAGAGGTAGACCTCCCTGTAAGTGAAGCCTCATGCACAGAGCATATACCCAGTTTTGTAGCACCATACTCTTAAATGTGAGTGGATGGCAAAGATCATGAGACATTTAAGGCAAGTCTGTGAAGTGAAATCAGAGATTGGGGTGGAGGGGTGGGTGGGAGAGAAACAAAAGAAAAACCAGTTGGAGGAAAACAGAAACTATGCAGGAAGATGGAAACATAAAGAACAAAACAAAACAAAAAAACAAACAACTTAGTGTCATTAATATCCTTGGAGAGATAAGGTATTCCACTGATGGTATAAAAAGTAGAAAGTGATAAAAATAAAACATAAAGCTATACAAATAAAAGATAAAAATAAGGTAGTTTGAAATTTAAAAATATGAAAACAAATATATCTCTGTAGAAGATTTGGAAGATGAAATTGAAAAAATCTCCCAGAAACTGTATGGCAAACATATCAGAAGATAGATTAGAGAGAAAAGAATATAAATTTAAAAGACCAATTCAGGAGTTCCAGATGTTTGGGAAAGCGAAAATGGAGAAAATAGAGAGGTGGACATTATTAAACAATCCGAGAAATTTCCAAAGCTGAAGGACTATTTTCATATTTAAAATGTACAGTAAATAGATAAGAATTTCAGAGCTATGTGGATAGAGGGAAAGAAAGAGGGAAATTTTATGCTTTTATAAGTTTTCATATTTTTATAATTATGAGATTTGAAGAGATTCACATACTTTGCTACACAAAAATTCAAAATTCATATCCACAAGAAACCAATTAATCAATGGAAAACATGAGACTAGGAGAAAACATTGAAAATATAGGACAAATATATGCTTGAAAAGAAAGCTCACTATATATAGAGAGAATATATGTAAGTCAGTGAGGAAAAGATATTCCAAGAGGAAAATGGGAAAAGCCAGAGTGGCAAGTAGAAGCAATGCAAATGCTCTATAAACATCAGAAAACTGCTCAATATTATTGTTAATCATAGAAATCAATATATTCAGACACCATTTTTGCTTATGAGATTGGGAAATCATTTTAATGATCAGTATCCAGTTTTGCAAGCTCTTTGTGTTCTTAACCATGAAACAATGAAGTGGTAAATCTAAGTGTCCACCAACAGGGGATTGATTAAAAGCAGTAAGTTCACTGACTGTTCAATTTTGCTTGGCATAATACCCTCTAGTTCTATCTATGTAGTTGCAAATGGTGAGCTTTCATAGCATAAGACTTTAAGACACAGAAGACACACAAGAGACAAACATAAGGGAAGAGAAGGGAAGCAAGGTAATATAAAAACAGGGAGGGGGACAAAACATAAGAGACTCTTAAATATGGAGAACAGAGGGTTTCTGGAGAGGTTGTGGGAGAGGGTGGTGGGCTAAATGGGCAAGGGACATTAAGGTATCTACTCCTGAAATCACTGCTGCACTATATGTTGACTAACTTGGTTGTAAATTAAAACAATAAAGAGTAAAATAAATAAAATAAAATAAAATAAAGAAAAAGCTTCTGACCCTACATGAAAAGATTGGGAAGTAATAAATATTAAACATTTTAAGTTAAAATGTATATGGTATGTCCGTATACTCTTTATTAATTTTACATTGATTCTTGTTTAACCGACCCAGCACCATAAATGCATGCAATACAAGCAGGAAAAAAAAAAAGCAATAAGTTCATACAGTGAAAGAGGATGTCCTTAAAAGAATAAAAGAGACCAGTTTATAGAAAAAAACATTCTATACCAAATCTCCTAAATAGTCTCAGGAAATTTTAGGCAGTACTAATAGATACTGAGTCTTCATTGTGTTTTGCTGATGAGGATAGTTGCTATGGAAATTTAAATAAACCAAAACTCCTTTGGGGGAATGGGTTAGTCTAAGCAGACTTTCTTAAAGAAGTGAGTAGGTGGGAAGTAAATGTTGAGCCAGAAAAAGACTAAAAAAGCAGGCATTTCAGGAGCACAGAATAGGACAAAGGATAGTGTTGAAAAGAGAATAAAAAGAGAAAACAGATTACTTGTAGAAGATGGAATAGAGACCTGCTCACCAAAGGTGAAAGATCTTGGTAGAGACATGTCTTCAAGTTGGAAAACAACAACTTGAATAATATTGCTGCCTTGTTATTTTCTTTCCCTTAAGATAAGAATTAGGAGACCTAAGTAGAAGATGTGTTGGTTAAGAGATGATTCATATAATAGGAGAACTTTAAAAAAAAATTTTCTTTGGAAAACAGAGGTGCCTTTTTAATTGCAATCAAATATGCCATCTGAAGTCATTGTGCTCTCCAAGCTTGGTTCAGAGCAGGTGGTGTGTCACACTGGGCCGCAGGGGCCAGGGCATGGCCACTTTGCTTCACCCCACTGTGTCCCTAAGCCACTGTCTCCTCTGAAAGTGACCAAGCCTCCATTGGCTAAGGAAGAGGGATGGGGGCAGAGGGTGAGGTGTGAGAATAGGAAAAAGTTCTTGAGTGTTTTCAAATTATGGAAGAAATTATGTGAAAGAGTTCTTTAACTTCTGCCTCTAACATAGTTTAAAAATAAGATGGTCAGGGGCGCCTGGGTGGCTCAGTCAGGTAAGTGTCCAACTTCAGCTTAGGTCATGATTTCATGGTTACTGGGTTCAAGCCCCACGTCAGGCTCTGTGCAGATAGCTCGGAGCCTGGAGCCTACTTTGGATCCAAAAGCACCCACTCTCATGCTCTGTCTCTGTCTGTCTCTCTCTCAAAAATAAATAAGCATTAAAGAATAAGATAGTCAATTTCCTCTGTTACATAGTCAAGCTCAGGTTTTAGAAACTTTAGATAAAGTGGGCCAAATCTCTAACTTGTTACCTGGTGGTATTAAGAAGGTGTTGAATCATCTGACTTGTGTGTATAGTCACCCATTGTGGGTGGGGCAATGGGAAGGAAAGTTTTCATAGTTAAATGGGCAAAGCTATATTTCTTGCCCATTTGTGGTCCTTGAATGCAATGAGGGGCCAATGATGGTCCACCTCCTGTCCCAGAATCTCGTTTGCCCCTCCAGATTTCGTCCTTCCCTTTCAAGCCTCCTTCCTGCTGTGGGAGGCTGACTTGTGTAATTATATTGGGAACCCCTTGCACTTGGACTTCTGTTTTGCTTCAGCTAACAGGGGCATCTGCAAGAGATCAACAGAAGTGTTGAGAGGAAGTTCAAGTTGTGATTCCTGGCTCCCCTTCTGCTGGACTGCCCTCGGTTGGCAGTGTCTTGCCAGCAAACGTCCCTGGTCTTCATAGAGTGGCCTGATTCCATGGAAGAGCTCTTCTCTCTGGGCATTTTACTGGTGAGTAGTTTTTGTAACCCTTTCTGAGTTTCTTTTCATTTTATATCTGCCATTTACTATATGTGTGACCTCAAATAAACCTCTGAACCATTCTGAACCTCGATTTCCTTATTTGTAAGATGGTAAAAAAATTACTTGTCTTACAGGGCTCTTGTGAGGATGAAATGAGACTGTAAGTAAGGGTTAGCATAGTGCCGGTGGTGCTGGTACAAATCACATGTGTCATATGATGTGAAGGTACATCCTCCTCTATCTTCTTGCCTCTCTCTTGTTAGCATCATCATACCTCTCCATTCCCTCTTGAATCTTCACTCCAACAGTTTCAGAAGTGAATTCTGTCTCTTTCCAGTTTGTATTATGAGTTACTTCTAGTATTTACTATTACATTTTGATGTTTTGTCAGGCTTTCCCCTAGAGAGCATCTTCTAAACCTCTAAACAACACGGACCACTTAGGTACTCTGCTATAAACCTGAAAGACATTGTCAGATTTGGGGATGGTGCCAGTAGGCAGTACCAACAGCGGTCCAGGTCAGGTGAAGAGAGAAAACAGCTTAGCACTATGCAATGCTTGGACAGTATTACCCTTTCACTGACACATTTCAATATCCCATAAGAGAAGCCTTCATTTCCATTGTAGAGACTACCAGTTGCCTCCCCACATCCATTCTCTGCTTCCTGCTAAGCTGGTGTTAAAAGATAAACTGAGGCATATTATAATTTTTTTCTAAAGAGTTTATTTGAGCAACAATCAATTTGAATCAGGAAGCATCCAATCTAGCAGAGAAAAAGGAGCTTTGAGGAATTAAATAAAATGAAAAACTTTTTTAGGCAGAAGGGAGTGGGAAGGGGGAAGTTGTAAAACAGCAGAGTGGTTATTGCAAGATTACTTTAGGGAATGGCTGGGGTCTATCGGGCATACTGCTTAACTAGAGTTGGTCAGGAGATTCCTAACTGATTGGTTTAACATACCATTTTTGGCACAGCTGAAACTGTAATTAAGTCTTGGTTTGGTCACATGAGGGTTAGCATAACTAATTCCACTTTAGGCCTATTTTGTTTGTAACACTGAGCACTTTGCTTGGTAAAAGTCTACCTTGCTTCCTTGTGACAAAGGTGTGACCATACAACTAAGTTTGGAAAATGAAATGTGATATGGAAGGTGTGCTGAGACTTCCAAAGTATTCTTTAAGGAAGGAAGTATGTTTTTTTCTCTACTCCTTCCTTTTCCTTGTTGTTTGGAATGTGGACATGGTAGCTGGATGTCAAGGAACCATCTTACACCAAGAGTTGGCAAGCCAAGGATGGCGAAGGGCCACAGAGTGGCCCTTTGTGTGAATTGATCAGATCAGTCCTCAACTGCCTGCTTCAGGTTTTTATTACATGTTTATATCACTGCTGTTACTCTCTTCTTAAATAATGCAGCCCAATTTAGTTTTGACTGATGCATCCAATCTCCAGGTTTTGGAGTTAGGAGACAACAGCCTATGGATGCCTTCATTTATTTTTGTATCCCAGTGAAGCAATTGGAGAAGTGAAATTAATATTCATTTTTGTATTCCAGAACTTTTTTTTGCTAGTGATCCATGCTACCTCTATAATATTCTCTCATTCTCTCCTTCATCCCTACCCCTCTCTTTTTCTTTCAGCTGCTAAAGTTCAGAGTTAAATATTCAAAATCTCTTCCTTATGGGATTTGGATTAAAGTGTTATTTGAAGGAGTCTCTTATGTGTTTCCAAAACCACTGCCGAACTGCAGAAATGAAGTGTGAAAAAAACAATAGAATCCTGCTGTAAGCAAGAGTACAATAAATTATTCAGAGTATTTAAAAGGATGCTTTATCATCAGATGTTTATAATTTTATGGCCTGAAAAGCAGAAAGAACACAGAAATGCCCTTTAAGCCTTCTTCTTTCTGATGGTGCAATGTTCCTACAAACTTTGCTGCTGCTGCCCTCGCTGTCGGCTCTCCCTTGGATTTAATGGAGGTGGAGCTTTGATTATTACCAGAAGCCCACCCAGACCGTTACACACAGGTCAATAAATAACTCACTGAAGAAGTTGAGCTGATGCAGCACAGAATTTTTTTTTTTTTTTTTTTTTTTTAGAATGGGGTCCACCTGCATCTCAAGAAGCTCCTCTAAAACCTGTGCAGACAAGGATGAGCCCCGAGGGCCTTCTGCCTGCCATCCATTCTTCCTGTCCATCTCCCCTGTCTTTTGTCTTCCCTCCCTCTGCCAGCTTCCCTGATCTCATCCTCTTGTCCATCAGAGTGTCTGCACTTCTCTGTCTCACACTTTTCCAAGGTTCCTTCTTTTTTTTTTTTTAACAAATAGTTTATTGTCAAATTAGTTTCCACATAACACCCAGTGCTCATCCCCACAAGTGCCCTCCTCCATGCCCACCCTTCCTCCCCCCCACATCCACCAGTCCTCAGTTTTTGTCAGCATTCAAGAGTCTCTCATGGTTTGCCTCTCCCCCTTTCCCCCACCATTTCCGCCCTTCTTCTCCCCCTTGGTCCTCTGTTAAGTTCCTCCTAATCCTCCTATACGTGCACACATATGATATTTGTCCTTCTCTGCCTGACTTTTCAGGCCAGAGAAAAACCAATATTACAACATAAATTTGGAGTTATAACACTACATTACCGCTCTAAGTCATCATAAAATAAACCTAATCTGAGGAAAATGGTGAGATATGAGTAAGACCTATAGACAGATGTGGATCAAACGGATTTTTCAATGTAAAACCATGTGATTTGAATGCCAAATTAAGGAAGAAAATGAGTCCCCTAAAAACAAACAAACACCCCTCTCTAAACAATAGTGTCATAGATAGGAGATGTAAAAGCACTAAGGTTTTTTTTTCCCCCCTTTTTGCCAGCTCAAGGGAATTGTCCATTTGCTACAGCTTATCAAAACAATTATTTGTAACTTATAAAGGCAGTGACTCTGTTTGTGGGACCATGTCATCTCTATATTTTGACAACTAGGTGGTACAAAATATTAGGGGCACCTGGGTGGCTCAGTTGGTTAAGCTTCCAACTTCAGCTCAGGTCATGATCTCATGGTTAGTGAGTTTGAACCCTGCATGGGGCTCTGTGCTAACAGCTCAGAGACTGGAGCTTGCTTCAGATCCTGCGTCTCCCTCTCTCTTTGTCCCTCCCTCACTTACACTCTGTCTCTGTCTGTCTCTCAAAAAGTGAATAAACATTAAAAAAATTAAAAAAAGAAATATAAATAAGCCCTCCCTTGGGAGAAGGCTTGTTAGAGGATTCTAGATTGCTTCTTTTTGGTGTGGAGTGTGGGGGTGGGAAGGGAAGAAAGGGTGGTGAAACAATTGGGAAGCCTAAAATTCCCAAGTAATGTTTGATTTGTGAGCAGAGAATCTATGCTGGTACCTTATCAATCTGTTGAGGTCACTCTTGTCTCCTCTACCTGAGGGTACATGTTCCTCAGTTCAGGCCATAGTATCATTTATTTTCTATACATCCTTTCTTAAAAGCACCCTTCTGTGCCCCACCCAGGAAGCTGTAGAGTGTAGCAGGTAAGAGATGGATTCAGGAACTAGACTCTTCCAAGTTGCAAACTTGGCCCTTTACTTCCTAGTGAGTGATCTTGGGCAAGGTACCTCGCTGTGTCAGTTTTCTTACTGTGAATGGTAACATGGATTGTTAGGCTTAAATGAGCCATTACTTACAGATCAAAACCACACTGAGATAATCACCTCGTACTGGTCAGAGTGGCTAAAATGAACAAATCAGGAGACTCTAGATGCTGGCGGGGATGTGGAAAAACTGGGTACCCGCTTACACTGTTGGTGGGAATGTAAACCGGTGCAGCCCCTCTGGAAAACACTGTGGAGGTTGTGAAATCATTCTTATTACTCTGCAGTCATCCTGTGGTTAGTGTTGCAATCCATTAAAACTTAAAACTGAGTTTTATGTAAAAAGATATGATAACATTCATGAAAGGTTGGTTCTTCATATGAAAATATAATATGTTTAATAGTGTGTTTTAATAGCGGAAACTAATTTTCATTTTTAACTTTATTTTCTTTAATATACTGTAAGTTGTCTAAATAGGTGCTGATGGTGACTTTATTTTCCTCATCAGGGCACAAAGATTCCAATGATTTTGGCTTCATTTACTTGAGATTAGTTTCCCTGTGTTCTTCACACCTCTGCACATTCCATCTATAATTCTCTTTTATGAACATTCTTTCCTCTCCCTTCAAAGCAGAAATTTCTTAAACACCTGATCCTAGCCCCAGGTAGGGGCAGGTCTTAGGCCACAGTGGGGACAGCAGAATCATAGCTGCATACTGGGTATTTTATTCCTGGGATAGAAGGAGGAGATACCATGAATGAGCTCATGAGGGTGGGATAGGCATGGGCAGAGTAGGAAGAACCAGGTCACAGGGGCGCCTGGGAGGTTTAGTCGGTTAAGCCTCCGACTTTCGCTTAGGTCATGATCTCACAGTTTGTGGGTTCGAGCCCCGCGTCGGGCTCTGTGCTGACTGCCAGCTCAGGGCCTGGAGCCTGTTTCAGAGTCTGTGTCTCCCTCTCTCTCTGACCCTCCCCTGCTCATGCTGTCTCTCTCTCTCGCCTAGAAATAAATAAAACATTAAAAAAATTAAAAAAAAAAGGAAGAACCAGGTCACAGTGAAAGCCATGGGGAAAAGGAGTGTCATACTGAGACTGAAGAGTTTTGTATAATAGGTATTTGGTGGTTTTAGGACAAAGAAATTGGAAAGAATTGGTGAAAAAGAATATGGGAACAGGTGGACTAGAGTCCAGGCAGGGACTCCCTCTCATGCATCCCCCCCACCCCACCCCAGATGTCCACATCCTAATCCTCAAAACCTGTGAATATGTTCCTGTACACGACCACACATTTGTAGGTGTGATTAAGTTAAATATCTTTAGATGAGAAGATTATCCTGGTGGGTTCAATGGAATCATAAATGTCCCATGCTGGACCTGGTGTAATTTATCTCCATGTTCTAGCACGCAGAAGCAGGGCTGGAGATGTCTATGTCACAGTCAGCAGGACCCTGCTCTTCAGTCTCTTTCAACCTTCACAAAGCAAATCACTACTTCTGGGGCTGTCTGAACCCACAACTTGTATCAAGGGGACAGGGTGGCATGTTACACATGGCTTCTGATTGTCATGGTGCCACCTATGTACCTCTTGTTCCATTCCAGTCTTTTCTAGGATGGATTTTACAGTCAGTTATAATTATCTGCCAGAGGTGCTGACTCCTTGTATTTCAGTATTTAAAAGGCAATATTGACTTTTAAAATGTATTGACTTTTGTATCATTTGTGTTCATTTATTTGTTTCCTTTTCATGGAATAAATTAAAAGGCTCAAAAACTAAGCATTTTGAATTTATAAAATAAGAATTTTTCAAATGTAATAACCTATGAATCATGTCATAATCATCCTTAAGTTTGGTTTCATTTTCTCCTACATTTTGCTGTGAACTTGCCCTATAGGGATATGCAAAGATGAAAAATCTATTTCAGCCTCTCCAGCTTTGGGGTCTTACAATTATTCTATTCTTAGGAATAGAGCAAATGTCTCCAATTAAGAATAAGATAGAATTAAGTGTTTTCTTCGCTCTTTTACAGAAAGAATTATGAGGCTTTATTTGGCTTCTAAAGTCTCATAGTAAGTGTCTTCACATTGTGAACAGGGTAAAAAGTAAATGTAATAGTCAAACCTCACCATTGTGTATAAAGTTGGGGAGAAAAAAATCAGTGTGAATCAGAAGAAATGAATGAAGCATACTATGGTGTAAATAAATATCACTTAGAATATATAAGGTACATGAAATAAAGCTTATATTTAATAATAGTGATGATGATAGTTATAATAAAGTTATAATGTCATTGCTTATGCTGTGCTTATTATATTCTAGGCACTGTTCTGAGAGCTTTATGTTTATTAGGTCATTCAGTCCTCACAACAACTCCCTGGGTTAGGTACTAGTATTACCCACATATTATAAATTAGGAAATTGATGCACAGAAAGGTTAAGTAATTTGGATAAAATGTTAAGTAACTTGCATACTGAGGGGTGATGTTTAGTTACCTTTTCATAAATTAGTACTTAAATGAACATTAAGTGCCTCATTTTGGCTGTTGGTGCAATGAAATAAATCAGCATTTTCAAGACCACATCTAGTTTGGATGTACAAATGATTCTGTGAGTGAAACTCTCTAGGCCAGAAGCATCTCAAATGCATGCATATTTCCTAATAAATAAATGTGGAAAATCCCATTCTTTCCAAACCCACAAATAGAAAATTTGTAATGCTAAAGTTTAGAGAGATTGACACGTTGGCATTTACTTTTCTTACTTACCATGGATTTCAAGTATGAAGGAGCGCTTAGAGCATACACTGTACAAATGTACAAATTATTTTTGAAATACTGGAAGAGGCATCAATTGCAAAAAAATGATATGTAAATTTAAATAATACTTTGTTTAATACTGCTTATTCTCTCAGTCCCTCTATTTGGTAACAGAAGACTTATATTCAGACTTCAACATCACTGTCACTGTATTCAAGACTCTTTTCTAGAAGAAACACAGAAGCACTCAACAAGCTAGTATGTCCCCTTATACTCAGCCCTTGTGAGTAGCCTAAACACGTTAAAATTAATTAAAAATATAGAGTCATAGGTGCCTTGAAACATAATTCAAGATAATGTCAAGCATGTTTATATATAGTTCAGGCTTACACATGGAAAATTTCCCATGACTTTGGCTTTAATTATTTGCAGTTGTTCCTTTGAACACACTCAAGACTCTAGTCGGAATGGGGTTTTAGTGAGATTATTATATGCTGCTATAGAACTGTGAAACTTGGTATAAACAAAAGCTGTAACTCTTTGCCCTTCCTATAGCTGTTTTGTAGTCTTTTATGTTGTACTTGTAAACTATAAGAGTTAGTGTGACATTGGATACTTGGAATGGCCTTGGGCAGTAAAATAGCTGATCTCTTTGGAAGGTTGTGTAAGTCATCACCATCATCTAAGTGTTTGCTATATGGTAGGAATCATGTTTACATCAATTCACTAATTTAACCACCACCCATTTGAGGTAGGAGCTAAAGGTATTCCCACTTGGTAAATGAAGCACCTGAAGCCAGGAGAAGTTAGGTAATTTGGTTAATGGTGCATCTGGGTCTGAACACAGGCAGGTTCTGGGTTCCAGAGCTTCTGCCCTTCATGGTTTAAGATCATGTGGATCAAGTGGACCATACACACCAGCCTCTGAAAAGCCCATAATAGCTTCTGTATAAGCATGAGTGAGATTGAGTAATAGAAAAGATATTAATGATAATAGTGAGTGGATTAGCAGTGAACATCTTGCATTCTTTTAAATTTGTTGAGACTTTTCAAGTTTTAAAGACAATAAGCATAGCTCTTACCGTTGTGCATCAATGAGAAAAAGATGCTCTGCCTGTCTTGGTTCCCAGGCGATAGGCTCTGAGGCGGAGATTGTGTACAGAAGGTTTGCTGGGATTGCTTTCCATTGAAGTGGGGATGACATGAGTAGGCAGAGGGAGATGCTGACAGGCAAAATTTACTCACTTTTATTGAGAATTGGGCTGGCCTTTCAGAGTTTCCCCAGTTCAGGCTCAGGGTCAAGCCTTCATGTTACCACATCAGGGAATCACGGTCATGTGCTGCCCTTGGAAGAGAGAGAGGAACCATGGGTGAGCCAGCTTCCTGCCAGTGAAGGGAATTCCCAGGGAGGGATGCAACTATGAGCCAACAGCTGATATTCCCAGCCATTTGGAGTGAGTGTTCCAGCCTTGAAGATGAGGTCTCAGTGGGGTACCACAATATCCACTAAAATGCCCATTAGAAAAAATGAAAAAAAAAACAAAACAGGTAAGTGACTGAAAGTAAAAATACAAAAAGCAAAAAAAAAATAATAATAATAAATAAAAAAGAAAGAAAGAAAGAAATACAAAAGGTAAAAAAACTTTTAATGCTCATTAACAAAGAAATGTAATTTAGGGCAACCCTCTCCTAGGAAACAGGCATAGGTGAAAAAACACTCAGATAATATTCACCCATGGAGTGCTCCAGGATAGGCATATTTTTTATTCAGTAATTTATTCTGAGTTAACTTCAAACATACAGCAAGTTGTAAGTATAGTGAAAAGAACTCTTCTGTTAACATTTCACATTCTCTGGTAACATTTCACTGCATTTTTACACTGTGTATATGTGTATCTTTCTCCCCACCCTACTCTGTTTCATAAAGTGCCCCTTGCAAACAGAGTTTGCATCTCTTAAGCCAAGAGGTTAAGAGCAGAGATTTAGAATTTGGACCTGAGTTTGAGTTCTAGTCACTTAACTTTGTATGTGACCTTGGGCCATGTTTTTCTTGGTGTCTCCCTTCATTTCCAGAATAGGGATAATGGTAATTGTGGTGTTCTTCTGGTTTCCTTTGGTGTTTAGATTAGATCCTCCACACAGGACTCCGCACATGATAAAGTCTCAGTCCATGTTAACTGCTGTTTTTACTGTTATTGTTATTATTGGCTCCTTGAGGTCAGGAAGTGTACCTAACACGTGGCTGTGCAACTCTCAGAGTCTTACTGCAGCACCTTGCAGTGATGAGTCCTCAGGTAACATTTTTAGATTAATTTTTTGGTCAACTCATTATGAAGCTCAGGCACATGGAGGGGTGGGAGGGGGGGCTTATTTCCAGGACTGGAGACATCCCTTGGAGTTCAGTTGGAGAGGCTGGAAAGAATGAAAGCAGACTCAGAAGCTGGAAACTTTAGTGACTGTGCTGCAGCCAAAATAGGCAATTCATTGGTTGGCCAAATAAAAGGGTATTATTCCAGAAATTCTCCTCTCTCCCTCTTTCTTTGAATGTCCCCATGAATGTTTGGCCTGTGTATATTATTTGACATACAGTATTCTGGAACAATAACAACAAAAGCTGGTGAAACTGAGAAGAGGAGAAACTTTTGTCATGTTCTGTCTTTAATGTTCTTTGAAAGGAATATTTATAGCAAAAGAATTGCTGGCCCCCTCTGTCTGCCTTCTGTAGCTTAGGGGACACCAAAAAATGTAGTTTGGGCATCATTTGCACATCATGGCTAGGAGGCTAACCCAGATGTGGGCAGAAGTGAGGTGATGCGTGCAGGCAGGAAGGGCTCCCGTTCAGAGACTATGGTGTATGAGGTGAAGGAGGAGCCTACATAAGCTTTGCATTGCTTTTTGTTGCTTGGCTGTATATATACCCAGTGCCCCTGTTTGTTCACAGTGACAGGCCACTGATTTCAAACTGATTAAGCCACAGGGGGAGTTATTGGTGTGGTTGGTGAAATTCAAAGAATAGCTAAACAGATGAGGATGACCCTCTGGGGACCTCCAAGGGTTCAAGTCTGCCAGGAATCTCCATTTCGTCTTTGCTTCTCTTTGAGCCTTGACCCCATTCTTGAAGCTTCTTCTTGTGGGGGAGGGTGGGAGAATGTGGCTGTGGCAACCTGGATCACATCCTTACAGCCACTATCAAGGAAGACAGAAATTGCTCTCTCTCAATAGCTGTCTGAAAAATCCTTGGGGAAGGACCCTGGCCTGGCTGGGATTACATACCCACCCTTAGTACGAAGCCCTGTGGACTGAGTGAAAGAAGTTGTGATTTGCTGAGCCCATTCTGCACTCAATGGAATGAGTCTATTCCCAGATGACAGTGAAAAGTCAGAAATATACCTCCATTTGGAGAACATTATCTATTTCTGCAACGAACACTGGAGTGCATTATTGCCTCCCTTACACCACTTCTGTTACTACTGCAGCATTTTGTCCCAGCAGTTTAACACACAAATTTAGAGGCCTTCTCCCTAGCTCCAAGTCCTTCCCTTCTGGGTTGCAGCCTTTAAAACTGGCCACCCACTCATTACTCTCAACTAGGTCAAATCTAAATGAGCCTTTGGCCTCTGCAGCCCCACTCATGGGAAACACCTTTGGCCTTCTTTACTCCTTCCTGATCTCACTTTAATCAGACCCACATTCTAGGGCTTCTTGCCTTCTCACTCTTTCACTTTTCTCAAAATTCTCCCCTGGAATTGGACTTTCAGACTCGACAATAACATGTGCTTTCGTCTGAGGTTGTAACTCTCAGTGTTCTTTAGGGTCCAGTTTGGGAGCCTTTCCATTGCTTTTGGTCTGCATCTTGCTGGCTCAGCTCTGACCCATGGCACACCACATTGACACTGTCGTGCCCTGTGAGTGAGGGTCGGGGAGAGCTCAACCCCAGAGTCACAGGGAATGGAGTTTGCATCACTGAGCAGTAATTCTTGTCTTTGCTGTGGGAGGATTCAGTAGAGAGAATCCACAGTGTTCCCTGAGGATACTCTTTGTTAAGTTAAGGCCAATAAGGTGTTACCTACAATCCCTGCTCAGGTGTATAGACCCACATTAGCCTGAAGTGCAAGGGCTAAAATGATATCTCTGTAATTACATCCTACACCCTTATTGGAAAGAGATCTTACTGTTGATTTTTCTTAAATGTGCCCAGTATTGCCAGTTCTGGGATGAAGGTAAACATAACTATGAAGTTGGAAGGTGCTGTCATTAGTTTTCTGTGATTTAGTATCCATCTAGGGGATTTTAGATGGGGCCTCAGTTTTGTATTTTTTAATTTCCTGATTCCATTCCAGTTAATATATATTTATGAAATTACTTTTTGTGGGTCAGAAACCTGTGTTAGGTATTATTGGACATGAAGAAAGGAAAAGACGGTGTCTACCCTAGAGGTGCTCAAAACCTAGTTAGAGAAAGTTAGCAAATGAACATATTACTATACTACAGTGGTAAGTATGGTACTAGAAGGAAATACATGAAGAAAATGCAAAAATCTCAGTGTGTACTAGATACTGGGAGTGGGGAGGCATTCACAAAATGAAGTACTGGGATGTATCAGTGTCCTATCACTGCTATAACAAACCACCACAATTTAGTGGCTTAAAACAACACGCTTATTTTCTTAAAGCTCTGGAGGTCAGAAGTCTAAAATCTATGTGTTGACAGAGCTGCATTCTCTCCGGAGTCTTTAGGGGAGAATCAGTTTCCTTATCTTCTCCAGCCTCTATAAGCTGCATTACTTTGCTGGAAGAGCCCTTCCGGCCAGCTACTGAATCCCTCTGATTTCTGCTACCAGTAACATATCCCATTTCTGACTCTCCTGTTCCTCCTCTTTTACTTATAAGGACCCCTGTGATTACTTTGGGCCCACCCAGATAATCTAGGTTAATCTCCATCTCAAATTTGTTAATTTAATAACGTGTAAATTCATTTGCCGTGTAAGTTTACATAGTTAACAGATTCTGAGTATTAGGATGTGGACATCTTTGGGGGTGGGGGGGGCATTACTTTGCCTACCACAGAGGGCTAGATTGTCTTGAAGGTCTCTTCTAACTCCAAAATTCCATGGTTGATTGGAGCCATGTCAGCATGATTTGTTTCATTTAATTACTAGCCCTGACTGTATACTCTCTTTGTGCTTCATTGTGCTGAATGAAGAGACAACTTTGTGGAGTTCCAATTCCTTCTGTAGATCTTGACCTTTGGGCTGCTACAGAAGAAGTCATGTGGGGGAATTAGAATATGTAATGCTGAGGGTTTTCAAACCCAAGCTGTTTTGTAATAAACACAACAGTAACTAAAGGACATCTTTTGTCCCCTGCTCAGTTACAAAGCAAATCCTGATCCCACACGCTTACTCTTTCCTCTTAGATCATAGCCTATCTGTATCAAATAAGGCTTGGAAAATAGTCACCGCAGAACATACTCTTGCTCCTGTGGTCTGAAAAGCATGGGGACTACGGAAAGGCAGAGAGGTCGAACATAAAGATGGGTTAAGTATGTCTGCTGGAAATGTAGCAAGAAGCTGAGTAAGGATTATTTGATTCTTCACCATTTATGCAAATATGCAGACAACAAATAACCAGACAACAGATATTTTGTAAGTTATTGACATTCAGCTTTGAAATGAGCCTTTATTTTTATAATGCTTTAACTTTCATAATGATATATTATTTTGACCACTTAAAATTAGGGGTTTTTCCCTGAGCCATACCAGTTGTGGGGCTGCCGTGAAGCTGAGGGAAGCTGTCTGATGATTGAATAATTGACTAGAGGTATTATTCCACCTTTTGAGTTTTTAAGCTCTGCCCTTATTGGATCCTTCTTATTTTGCATTTAAGCAGAGTTGCTGTGGACACTGGGTTGTCACGCCAGCACGATTCACTGCTCTCTCCCCCACCAACAGAACCTGAATGTTTCCCAAGTACCCACCTCACTGTATTGTGAGGCCTGGTGATCTGCGGAGGTGGCCTGTCTCCTCAGCTCTGGAAAAGGGAACCTGATTGGTTTAAGTATAATTCCAATGCACTGGCCAGTGATCGGTTCAAGAATGGACATGTGACTCATGTCTAGCCAATGAGATGCAAGGAGAGTTTACTGGTAGCCTTGAGGAAAGTTAATTGCTCTTAACAGAGTGGCCTGCATAGTAAGTCTTTAGCTTTAAGATTGGATATAAAGAAAGATGTAGCTTCAGATATGGCTTGTGATAATTATATAACCATGAGAAAAAAGTCAAAACAAAGCAGCATTATAAGGACTCTGATAGCATGTGTGGGAAAAGGAGACCACAAAAACAAGCTGGAGGCTTGTTCACAGCTCTAAACTGTGTTGATCAACAAACTTTGGACCTTGCATTATCTCTACATTTTCTGTGGTGTGAGACATTCCCCTGTTGCTTATGCTACTTTGAATTAAGTTTTCTTACTTGCTGAAAGGATCCTAACAGATATTTTTCAAGTGGTTACTATAGCTCTACTGCCTTATGCTTTAGTAGCTTGAGGTTATGAATAATTTCACATTAACTCCAAGCCTTAGCTCCTAACTTAGGGACTCTAGCTTCTTTCACAATCTCCAACTACTATTCAGGACATTCTAAGGGTTCTTGAATGACTTGAGAGCCCTCTCAAGGCTGTCTTGGTGATCTCTGAACTGTACTGTTTCTATAGGAAGGACCTCAGTTGTTGCTTCGCTGCCTTTTAAAAAATAGGTGGGAGACTTATTTATCTGTTATATGCTCAGTTGGTAGCAAGAATGGTCCCAAAGCAGACTTGCTTGAGTTCCAAGTATTTTTAAAAATTTTTTTACTAATTTTAGAGTGCGAGACACAGCATGAGGTGGGGAGGGGCAGGGAGAGAGGATGAGAACATCTAAAGCAGGCTCCATGCTATCATTGCAGGATTGGATGTGAGGCTTGAACTCAGGAACCCTGAAATTATGATCTGAGTCAAAATCAAGAGCTGGGTGCTTAACTGACTGAGCTATCCCAATGCCTCTTGGGTTCCAAGTATTAAAGAGATTAATAAGCCAGTTTTATTATTTTTTTAAAAATTTAAATATACAATTTTCTGTTGACCTTCAGGATCTGCAACTAAGTTTGGTTAGATCAGCCCTGTCCCATAGAAATATGGTACAAGGTATAAGTGTAATTTTAAGTTTTCTAGTAGCCACTTTTAAAAGGTAAACAGAGTCAGATAAAATTAATTTTAATATGTTTTATTTAACTCAATGTACCCCAAATATTATCATTTTAAAATGTAACCAGTATAAAAGCTATTTTTATTTTACACCATTTTTTTTTTCCAAGTCAGGTCTTCAAAACCCAGTGTGTATTTTTTTCCACCTAGAGCACATCTCAATTTGGATTAGCCACGTTTTCAGTGCTTAATAGCCATGTGTGTCTAGTGGCTGCCATATTGGATAGACAGGGCTGTATTCTGCCAAAGTTCTTCCTACAGAGGGAATTTATTACAAGTGGCCCTTTCATACTTGCTTGGATTCTGATTTCTTTATTTACCATATCAGCTCCTACTTTTCTTTTTTTTTTAGTTGTTTGTTTGTATATCTGATTCTAATTCTGAACATGGCTAGAGCTAATTTTTCCTCAGATCTTATTAAGTCAATACATTTATTTGTTATAAATAGGTGTAGGTGGATGGGGAGGAGCTGTTTATGAATGTAAACATATATTTACTTGAGGGGATAGGTATTATCTGGTAAAATTTCTATTACCAGGGTGATAATTCCATTCTTTATATTAATCCTGATGGATACTTCTCAATTCTTTTTTTAATCTGCCCTGTCCCTTGAACTTGTTGAACATCATTTCTTCCTGGAATTCTTGCTTCTTTTGGGTTCTATGACATGTGCTTTCCTCAGATCGTCTCCTGTCCCTCTGACCTCTCCATCTTTGAAGCTCCTTTTTCCTGCCCTTTCCTTACTGGTGATGTTCCAGTGGTTTCTTCTGTGATGCTCCTATCTTTGTACTCCATATATTCACCCTCCATACTTTTATCCATCAGAGACTTAATCATAACTTATATACAAATATTTCCCAAATATGTATGTCCAATCCATACCTGAGCTTCAGGCCCATTTCTGCCACCAAACATTCAGTTGCCCAACTCTGAAACTGGGCATTATTTTAAATTAAATGCTTCTTGGTCTCCTACTTTCCACACTAAATAATCTCTAAGTACTTCTGATTCAAATGAATTAATATGTCCTTGCTTATTTGCATATTCCCCCCTTCCCAATGACATTATTTTGTATTGTCTTAATTAATCACCTGACTTGTTCTTGACCTTCAGTTTTGTCCTCTCCATCCATCCTCCTCACTGCATTTAGAGGACCCTTTCTCAAACAAAAATTGCTAGTCAATCCTTTGTTTCTTTGCATAAAGCTAAACTCCTTCATAATTTATACAAGGCCTTTGAGATCTGCCTTGCACTTTCCTCTCCCACCTTTCAGCCCCCTTATACTCTATGTGCCACTTACATTGAGCTTGCAGTTCTTTCTCTTCTAGGCCTTTACACATGTTGGTCCTAAGTCTTGGATAGTCCTTTTCCTATATTCTTTCCCTGGCTAAGCTATCCCCAGAAGTTCTCAAACTTATTTGTCTTAGAACACTTTTAAACTGATAAAAATTACTAAAGGCCCCAAAGAATTCTTGTTGATGGCGGTATAGCTATCAATATTTACAGTATTAAAAATTAAAAGTAAGAAATTTAAAAATAGTTATTCATTGGTTTATTTTATTTTTATGTTTTAAAAAAATGTTTATTAGGGGCGCCTGGGTGGCTTAGTCGGTTAAGCGTCCGACTTTCGCTTGGGTCGTGATCTCGCGGTTCATGGGTTCGAGCCCCGCGTCGGGCTCTGTGCTGACTGCCAGCTCAG
This sequence comes from Proteles cristata cristata, assembly GCA_017311185.1. Classification (NCBI taxonomy): domain Eukaryota; kingdom Metazoa; phylum Chordata; class Mammalia; order Carnivora; family Hyaenidae; genus Proteles; species Proteles cristata. The sequence goes on along the minus strand of JAESUZ010002499.1, from coordinate 1,037,000 downwards.
AGCCTGGAGCCTGTTTCAGTCTGTGACTCCCTCTCTCTCTGACCCTCCCCTGCTCACGCTGTCTCTCTCTCTCTCTCCTAGAAATAAATAAAACATTAAAAAAAAAAATTAAAAAAAAAAATAAAAAAAATAAAAAAATGTTTATTTATTTATTTTGAGAGAGAGGGATAGAGCGTGAGCAGGGGAGGACAGAGAGAGAGGAAGAGAGAGAATCCCAAGCAGATTCCACACTCAGTATGGTGTCTGATGCAGGGCTCAAACCCAGGAACTCTGAGGTCCTGAGCTGAAACCACTAATTGGATGCCTAACTGACTGAGCCACCCAGGTGCCCCACATTGGTTGATTTTAAAGTAACAATAATGACAGTAACAGAACATATAAAAATGTATTTGATAAGACAAAAAATTAGGAGAGTGGCATTGCTTTACATTTTTGCAAAAGTCTTTATGCAGATGGTTCAATAGAAGGCACTGAGGTCTCATATCTGCTTTTGAATTCATATTGCTCTGCAATATGTTGTTTTGGTTGAAGCACATGAAAAATAACTGGCCTCAAGCAGATATGTAGTTATGTACTCTGTCATAACAGAGTATCACAAACCAAGTGGTTCAAACAACAGAAATTTATGATCTTCTAGTTCTGGAGGCTGAAGTCTGAGATCAAGGTGTCAGCAGGACTGTGCTCCCTCTGCAGGTGCTGCAGAAGCCTAGTTCTCTCTCCTAATTTCTGGAGGTTCTTTGGCTTATCTCAGCAAACTTCAGTCCTTATATGCTGTTCTGTGTGTGTGTGTGTGTGTGTGTGAGAGAGAGAGAGAGAGAGAGAGAGAGAGAAATTTCTGTCTTATAAGGACACCAGTCATACTGGATTAGGGGCTACTCTAATGACTCATTTTAACTTACTTATTTCTCTCAAGGCTTCATCTCCAAATAAGGTTACATTCTGAGGTACTGGGGATTAGGACTTCAACACATCTTTTTTGAAGAACAAAATTGATCCCACAGCAGTTAGAAAAGGCAGGACTTCACAAGACTCCTCTGAGAGGGTCTCAGAGTCTCCCAGATCCCCCTGGATTACATTTGGAGAAATCCTGCTTGAATCTACCCTTTGCATGTCAGCTTAGAAGTCCTCCTACTTTGCAACACCCTTCCTGATATAAGACCATGTTAGGTACTTCTGTAGCATTCTGGGGTTCCTCCCCTGTCACAGATTTATCATGCTCTTTTGGAATTCCTTCTTAAATAATGTGTTAGCTTGGGCTGCTATAACAAAACACCACAGTGTGCGTGGCCTTAAACAATAGAAATCTCTTTCCTCACAGTTCTGGAGGCTGAAATCCAAGATCAGGGTGCCATCGGGGTTGACTTCTGGTGAGAGTTCTCTTCCTGGCTAGTAGATAGCTGCCTTCTCACTGTGTCCTCACAAAGCCTTTCCTTTGTGTTTGTGCAGGAAAGAGAGGAGAAGGCGAGGAGAAGGGAGGGAGATAGAGCTGGTGTCTCTTATTATTATAAAGACAACAGTCCGATTGGATGAGGGCCCACCTTAACGACCTCATTTAATGTTAATTACTACCCTAAAGGCTTTATATCTAAATACATTGGGAATTAGGTCTCGAACATATGAATTTTGGAGGGACGTAATTCAGTCCATAATAAGAGGTCACTTTCCTTTACTGGACCTGACCTTAAAAATTTATGATCAGTTGACCAGTTGTCAGGGACATTATTATTATTATTTTTTAAATATTTTTTTATTTATTTCTAGGAGAGAGAGAGAGACAGCGTGAACAGGGGAGGGTCAGAGAGAGAGGGAGACACAGACTCCGAAATAGGTTCCAGGCTCTGAGCTGGCTGTCAGCACAGAGCCTGACGCGGGTCTCGAACCCACGAACCGCAAGATCATGACCTAAGCGAAAGTCAGACGCTAAACCGACTAAGCCACCCAGGCGTCCCCAGGGACATTATTTTTAAGGTGTATTTTGATCAATATGGTAAAATATAACTTAATTTGCCTTTTGTAAGATTTAAACTTCTTATCGGAAAAATCTCTAAACTCTCTTTGAGGGGATTGTTTAAAATAATCCTCTTAGTGCAGAAAAGCTCATAGTCACATCCTTTAGATCAGTGATAGTAAAGGGTAATTTAAAAGAGTCAGTTATTAATACTTTTATTAAAATGTTTAAAACCGTCTTGTAGCAGATGTCTTTGCCAGTGTTTATAAAAAGAAGTTTTTATAGCTCCGTTAGAAGTAACTAAAATGTAACTTGCTTGTAGAAATGCAAGAGACTTTGGTACTGGAGTACAATTCTACAAATTGTCTGGGTCATCATATTACTAAAGGTGGGATTACTTGCATGCGATTTAACTGGGGTTTAATGAACAGTGCACAGCAATACAATGGAAGTAGCATGAATTATTTATTCTGGACCAAAATATTAGAAGAGAATCATCTGACTGTACACAGGCAATTCTAAATGTCCTGCTCCTGTTTCCCCTCCTTCTCTTTTATATATGATTGTCAAAAGTAGTTAACTCTCAGTCTCAACTTGGTTCATGGCATTCTATGGTCACCTGCCTCCTCACGTCTGTTCATGGACCTGCCTTCTTTAGAGAGAAAACTCTAATGTTTCCAAGCCAAAAATGTCAGTATTAGTGAAGATCCCTGAAAACACACTTAGATTAGAAACATATTTATTTTGAACAAAATTTCAAGTGATTTAAATTATATTGGCTGTAATTTGCAGGATGGTCATTGCTGAGGTTACTCCTCCTTTGGTTGCAGCCTTTTGAAGTCAGGGTCAGCCCTTGTGGCTGATCAGGATGGCTGGGCATTCTGATTTGGTCCATTTTAACTTCCAGAATAGGAGTGTGACACATGGGATCATAGCTGAATGTGGTAAAGTTCTCCATCTTGTCCACTGGATTGATTTGGATTCCTTTGCAGCCATGACCCACAACAAAAGGGAGAGAGTTCTGGAAAAGATTTCTTCAAATTCTTACAGCCTGACTCACTCTTCTCCCCATCTCTCCTCTTTTCCAACCCGATTCTCTGCAAAACTCTCCCAAGTGTAAATCATTTTTCTGAAATTATTTATCTGTCTGTCTCTCTACCTAATTGGAGATATGCCTAGATTTATGTGAATGTGATGTTGATTGTTATTTTAGGTACTTGGATTTGGAATGACTTCAGGATTTTTTCTTGTATTTTTTTTTTTTTTCACTTAACAAAGTTTAAGTCCAGTATAGTTGACATAGAGTTTTTTATTAGTTTCAGTGTTTTTTTTTGGTATTTTTTAATTGGTTGAATTTTAAAAACTTTTAGCAAGTATTGCTTTTATAAAAATAATGCTGCTTTAAGAAAATTTATTGAATTGATGTATTTTTTTCATTCAACCATTATTAACAGTCATTTGTAAACTTTTAAAACTGGTTGAAAAAAGGAGCCCTCTATACTCACAAGTGTTGAGACTTATTAACCTGTGATTTTGAGAGGTTTAATTAATGAGAGTATTAAAAAAGATAAGAAAGTGTAATAATAGATGCAAAAAAGTAATTAAAACCCTTACTCGGGGCTTCTATGAGATCTTACTGAGTAAATAACATTGATGTTAATAACTATACTGGCCCTTTATAAAGTGTCCCTACACTTTAGGTACCTGTAACCCTCACAACAACCCCTGAGATACATTCTAGCCTTTCTCCATTGTACATCAGGGAGGCAAGACACAGGGCAGTTAAGTGGCAACCCACTTAAGTATTAACAGCTAGGAAGTGGCGGAGCTGAGGTTCAAATCTGGGCAGTCAGGTTCCAGAATCCTCAGAAAGGTAAACTCTAGAGGCAGATTTGTAGGAGAATTAGATTTTGTATTCAACACCTTGTTATCTCAGCTTTAAAGGTTCTTCCTCTGGAACACGCAGGGCATTTATTCTGATTTCCTATTACCCAAGCATGCATACCAGGCCTATACTGTATGTCCCCATTTTCCTTCTTCCTTTTCTTTCATCAAAATGTGTCAGTCTTGTTTCTCAGTCTTCACAATTCTGACATTTGTATGTTGGTCTTTATTAGCAAACACAGGCCTGATGACATCACTAGAGACAAATTATTGCTCTTAGATAGGGAACGTCTGACAATTTATAATGTGCCTGCATCCAGAAGCTTCTAGTATACAGTAATAACAATAAAACATAAGGAGGATTTCAGGTCCTATCAGCAGCTGCTCTTTATTAGGTACTTACTTTCTGCTCTGGTTTTCTACAGGATTTCTAATTCTTTAACCATACTGTGAGCTTGGCATTGTACACTCAATCTATCAATAAGAACATAGGCGCAGCAACTGAGTTTCTTACGCAGGACCACAGAGGCATACCTTGAGCTCTCTGACGCCTGTTTCCATCCTTTCAGTCTGTCTATTGGCTGCTCCCACAGGGCTCCTGGGACATAGATCTCAATATGCTCCATCTGAGGTAGCCACTGACCTCACAGAAGAGCACAGCTTGTCTTTTTCCCACCTTTTCCTTTAGAAAGCTCATTACGAAAGGGGTTCTCAGTATATTCTTTTTCTTATTTCAACACACTACACTCACTTTCTCTTATTTTTAAATTTTATTTTATAGGGAATTAACATTCCAGGAATGTTGCCTTATTTACCAGTGCTTTAATCATTTGGTTACATTTCTTTGAGGTAGTTGCAGTTATTGCTTTGGAACTTCTTTCAATGTTCTAGATTTCCTTCCTGAAAATCTTAGTTTTATTTGAACAATAGGTATAAATGGCATTTTGTCACTTATATTTTTATATTGCATGAGTAATTTGAAGTATTCAAATCTGAATTAAAATTTGTTCAGACGTCAGTTCATTTCTAAGTAAAGGAGTAGCGAGGGGAGACTTGCCCTGAGTGGTGAGCAGTTATTTTTTCAGGGATGATTAAGTGTCATAGGAACTGTCCTTTCCTTTTCTGTGCCCTCTATGGATGCCCGAGCCTGAATCTGACATACTCTCCACAACACATCTAAAAACGTGCCGCAGATCATTTTCTAAATGTTGCACCTCCAAGTTGAGTCAACCACTTGTGTGTGTTAAATGTGTTGCTGAGCAGAAAGTTGTGGTATTTTGGGGAATGAAACAGCTTGCTCTATTAGTACTTCAGTGGTATTGCATTCCCCCTCTTTAACACTCATGCTACAATTCTTAGTGAGCGTGTAAGTAGGCCGGTTTCTCTCCCCCGGGAATATTGGGAACATCTGGCCATAATTTTTACATGAAGAGGTAAAGTAAGACTCTATTGGAGCACAGTGATCCAATGTCGTGAAGGTCCCCCATTGGTGCTGTTAGTCACTCCTGTCTCCCCCAGGTGCCTGTTGTATTCTCTCTGCACTCAGGGTATCTCCAGTTTCAAGTATCCTTTCCAACAGGGCTTTGCTTTCTTTCTCACCCCGTGGCCTCTGAACATTGATCTCTTCCCGGTTTTGTTCCCTCTCATGTGTCAGTGCCCCGGATCATAGCTGATGGACTCGTTATAGCATCTAGTGGTGCAGAATCCTAGAATGCTAGAGTTGGGAGGGACATTGAGGCCTTTCTGGCCCAACCCCGGGACAGATGAGAATTAGACCTAGAGATGTCAGGTGAGCTGCCACACTGGATCCTCTCTCCTCACAAGAACTGAGCCAGTTGATGCTAAGCCTTCCCTATTGGAAGTGCCTTTGTTTGCATTTTAACACAGACTTTAAGTACTCAGACCAGTGTTTCCTAAACTTGGCTAAGCATTCGAATCACCTCCATCTTGGTTTTGATTCTCCAAGTGTAGGTTGGAGGTCAGAAACCGTACTCTTAACAGGGCCAGGTCCTGCTGATGATTAGGGTATGTTGGAAAACTACATTAAACCCAGAGGCTGACTTGTAACATTGTACATTTAGGCTAACCAGTCAGGTTAGTGGGCTGGGCAGTTTGAGGCAATCCAGCTTTTCTAGCCTGCATTCATTCACTCAGAAGGCCAATGTTGAGTGGAAACAGAGGCAGATGTCCCTAAATGAATACTAAAATGCAGAAAATGGCTTACAAACTCAAGTGGCCTCAAATTCATATTTGTTAACATTGAAGATATTAACATAATCATGGAACTGGGTGAAAAATAAATGACTTCCCAAGGTGGTGCTAGAATCCTTCATAAAGAAGGGTCTATCTTTGTTGAGAGCTGTATCTTGGTAAGGCACTTTAAGCAGGAGACGAGAAGGACACTAGAAAGGTTGCTCAACCACACTTCACTGGAGAAGAATGGGAATTTGGAATTGGGAAAGAGCAGAGGAGAGCAGGGGAATAGAACAGGATGAGGACAAGACTAGACAAAATAGTGTAATAATAGCAACCCTAGAGCATAAGGTGCCTCTTCCGCAATTTTCAGTTGTTTGTGTTGCCATGATATTAACATCCCTCACCCCCACCCCCACACCACCTCCTTGGACCTCCAGCAAAGTGAGATGGGCATCTGAATTACTAGATGGGGAACTCCAACAGAACACATAGGATTGCAAGCAGGCTTAATAAATCAAACCAATTCAGTGAGGGAAGGAGCTTGAACTGAGGCAGGTCCATGGGTCATAGGATTGCCAGGCATTCTGTATACAGAGCAGGCCATTGTATTTCATTATTGTATCCTGAAGCATGCATTGACTTTGTCAGGATGCCCTAAATGTCCTACATTTTCAATAAATTGAAAAATTCTGCTGTTGAACTGAATATCCTATATTATTATTTGCTGAAATGGGTCACCCTATCATAGGACCATAGGTGCCCTAGTAAATTTGAAGAAACCTTGGCAAGGATGTTGGGCTTTCTGCAAGTGGTAAATGGGATTTCAGTCTTACCTAGATTATCTAGGGCAGAGTGATTTCAACTGACACTGAAGTTATAATTATAACTGGCCAGTCATATCCAGGGCCTGTCAGCCTTGGATCACCATCGTCATCTGGGAACTTTAAAAAAAAAAATCATGCCCAGGCTCTATTCCCAGGATTCAGGACCACATGGTCTGGTGTGGGACCAGGTCTCAGTATTGTTAGAGCTTACTCCAGGGCATTCTAAAGTGAAGCCATGATTGAGAATCAGTGGCCTATCCTTTGGGAAGTCTTATGTGTATAAAACTGTGATGGGTAAGTGTCGAAAACTTGAAGTTGGGGTAGAAAAGAGGGAGGGAAATGATTCCCAGTGAGGGGACTATTTCTACTGGGATTTTACTGACTGCTGGAAGGCCTAGATCTGGCTACACCTGACATATATGTCAGTTGGAAATCTATGGCCTCCTCCGCTGCTATATAATTCTACAACAAAAGAGAAAAAAGCCACGAGTCTCCTTTCGCACTCTGTCAGGCTTGAACCAAAAAAAAACTGTGATGGGAGTTAGAGATTAAGAGATATATTGCAAGGGATTGGTTTATAGGATTGTGGGGGCTGGTAAAACAAGTTCAAAATCTATGGGTTGTTTGAAATCCATAGGACTGGGCCTCGGGAAGAGCAGACTGGAACTCTTGGACAGGGGGTTAAGCTGATCTCCACAGGAAGACTTTCTTCTTCTTCAGGGAAGACTCAGGTCTGCTTGTAAGGCCTTGAAGGTGACTGAATCAGTCCCAAACTATTTAGGATAATATCTCTGAGAGTCAACTAATGGTAGATTTAGTCACATCTACAAAATGCCTTCATAGCAACACCTGGAATATTGCCTGATTGAACAACTGGACACTATAGTCTAGCCAAGTTGACACACAAAACTAACCACCACACCTACCTCATGCTTTTTTTTTTTGTAAAAACTCATGACATAAAATTTACCATATTAACCTTTTTAAAGTGTACACTACAGTAGGGGTGCCTTTATGCATAGATCTTTAGAAAAGTTTTCATTTTATGAAACTAAAATTCTGTGCTCTTTATTTTTAAAAAAATTTTCAAAGCAGTGAAGTATTTATTTTTAAATTAAAAAAGCATATTTAATTTATGTTAGTTGACATATATTTAGTGATTTATCACTTACATATAACACCCAGCGCTCATCACAAGTACCCTCCTTAACACCCATCATCCATTTAGCCCATCTCTCCACCCATCACCCCTCCAGCAGCCCACAGATTGTTCTCTGTATTTAAGAGTTTATGGTTTGTCTCCCTCTCTGTCTTTATCTTACTTTTATTTCCCTTCCCCTATGTCACCTGTTTTGTATCTTAAATTCCACATATGACTGACTGACTTATTTCGCTTAGCATAATGCATTCTAGTTCCATGCATATTATTGCAAATGGTGAGATTTTGTTCTTTTTGATCACCGAGTAATATTCCATTGTGTGCACACGTGCGTTTGTATGGATAAATATATTTTCTTTATCCATTCATTGGTAGATAGACATTTGGGCTCTTTCCATAATGAGGCTGTGGTCAATAGTGCTGCTATAAACATTGGAGTGCATGTGCCCTTTGAATCAGCATTTTTGTATACTTTGGATAAAAACCTAGTAGTACAATTGCTAGATCATAGGGTAGTTCTATTTTTAATTTTTTGAGAAACTTCCATACTGTTTTCTATAGTGGCTGTACCAGTTTGCATTCCTACCAGTAGTGCAAAAGGCTTTCCTCTTTCTCCATCTCCTCACCAACATCTGTTGTAGCCTAAGTTGTTAATTTTAGCCATTCTGATGGGTGGGAGGTGGTATCGATTTGTATTTCCCTAATGATAAGTGATGTTGAGCATCGTTTCATCTGTCTGTTGTCCATCTGGATGTCTTCTTTGGAAAAATGTCTATTCAGGTCTTTTGCCCATTTCTTCACTGGTTTATTTGTTTGTTTGTTTGTTTGGGGGGTTTTGAGTTTTATAAATTCTCTATAGATTGTGGATATTGACCCTTTATTTGGTATTTCATTTGCAAATATCTTCTCCCATTCCGTCTGTTGCCTTTTAGTTTTGCTGATTGTTTCCTTCGCTGTGCAGAAGCTTTTTATCTTGATGAGGTCCCAATAGTTCATTTTTGCTTTTGTTTCCATTGACTCCAGAGATACGTTGAGTAAGAAGTTGCTGTGGCTGAGGTCATAGAGGTTTTTGCCTGCTTTCTCCTCTAGGATTTTGATGGCTGACTGTCTTACGTTTAGGTCTTTCATCCATTTTGAGTTTTTGTGTATGGTATAAAAAATTGGTCTAGGTTCATTTTTCTGCATGTCTCTGTCCAATGTCCCCAGCACAATTTGCTGAAGAGACTGTCTTTATTCCATTGGATATCCTTTTGTGTTTTGTGAAAGATTGGTTAGTTGGCCATACATTTGTGGGTCCATTTCTGGGCTCTCTATCCTGTTCCATTGATCTGAGTGTCTGTTTTTGTGTTTGTAATAAAGCTTGAAGTCTGGAATTATGATGCCTCCAGCTTTTCCAACATTACTTTAGCTCCCTTTGTTTTGAGAGAGAGAGAGGGAGAGAGATAATCCTAAGCAGGCTCTGCACTGTCACCACAGAGCTGGACATGGGGCTCTATCTCAGGAACCATGAGATCATGATGTGAGCCAAATAAGAGTTAGAGATTTAATCAACTGAGCCACACAGGTGTCCCTTAAACTCTCTATCCTTTAAACAACAACTCCCCTTTCCCCACTACCCGATGCCTACTTCATACTTGTAATCCTTTCTTTAAACTCCTTTCAGGCTGCTGGAGTGCAGCAGTTCAAGGCAGAAAGAAGAAATACAGTGTAGGGTAACTTGGTTCTGGTGCCCTATTGTTTGTTACTACTACTCTTCCAGTCAGTGTGGCCCTGGTAGCAGCACAGGAATTATAGAAGATTCAGGCTTCATACCTGGCTCTTCTATTCATAGTGGAGGGAAGAAAGCAAGAAACAAGTGAAGAAAGAAGGCGAGAGAGGAAATGAAAGGCAAGGAGCTGAGATCCTGCTCAGAGAGGTTAGGGAAAAAACAAGTGAACAAAGGAGGCTGGAGACTTATTTATAATTTTGTTTGGGCAGCTAGGTGTGAGGTCCCAGTTAAAAAAAATTTTTTCGACATTTTATTTATTTCTGAGAGAGAGTGTGTGTGTGAGCAGGGGAGGGTCAGAAAGAGGGAGACATAGAATCTGAAGCAGGATCCAAGCTCTGAGCTGGCTGTCAGCACAGAGCCCTACGCGGGGCTTCAACCCATGAACGGTGAGATCGTGACCTGAGCCGTAGTTGGCCGCCCATCCGACTCAGCCACCCAGGCACCCCTGAGGCTCCAGTTTTAATTTAAAATACACTTAGCTTTTCTTTCTTTACTGCACAGGTGGTGTCAGTGAACTTCAGATTGTGAGTGTGATTTCTCTATGAGTCATTTAGCTTCACTATTTCACAAGAACAGATTGTACCCCTCACCCCAGAGAGTCCTCTTAGATGCTGCCATGACTGCAGGCAGAGAGGAATGTAAACAACTCAGTCCAAAATTTATTCCTAATATGGGGGAAAAAGTCTCTCTCAGATGTACAACTTCCTGATTATATATGTTCTTTGCAGAGTGAAAACACACTGGGTCAAAGGTTAGAAGGCACAAATGCCTGTATCTGGTTCCATCATCAGCTAGTTGTGACTTCCTTTGCTCTTTGCTGAAATGGCAGAGTTGCTTGAATTGGAAGGTGGCTTCCAGCCTGTAGGCTCCATGATCCTAAAGGGTAGTATTCTCTGTGTCGTAAGTGTCTAGATGGATAGTCACAGAGTGGTTAGTTGGGTCCCTTGGATTTTCTGGGGTTGCAGGCTTATGTTTAACATATGTCTAGAGCAGTTCCTGGGCAAGAGTGATATGAATCATAAACCAAAGAGTTTCAACTTTACTTTGTATTTGAACAATAATATTATTGCCCAAACCTGTGATACTTTTAAGAGTGCCAGGGGGTATACTCTTAAGATTTGTGTCACAACAGTGGCTGTAACTTGGGACTCTCCCGAGGAAACTGAAACTCAAGGTCCCTTGGATGGAGGGCAATGAGAAGTCACTGAATAGGTTTGGTCAGGGAAATGACTTAGTTTTTCTCAGATTGCTCTAATAATTAAACAAGAAAATATACATCAGCTTATGTGGAAAGGCAAAGTATACTTGTTAGTTTTGCTTAAGGAAGATTCATCTGCTACCAAGCATTTAGAAGAGTAGGAGAAGAGAGACCTGCAGCAAGGAGCTCAATAAAAGACTACCAGGATAATCTAGGCAAGAGGTGATGGGGTGGAGGGGAGGGGATGGAACCATTCTGGGAAAAGGCCCAGGAATTTGTAATCTTAGGCAATCAAACCATGGTAGCAAGGAAGATGAAGCCTACTCAAACTGTTCAGAAGAAAATCATTAGCTATACTTTGTAAATAAAGAAAATAGCCTGATTTTGTGGTTATTAAAAATGTCATAATTTAGTGACTTTAAACTTAGGGGTTGGTTCTGAATAATCATTTATTGCTCAGCATTACAAAAAAGGCATCAACTCCCTGAACCTTGAGATTCTGCTCCTGCCTTTTCTCAAGATAGAAACATTTGATAGCTTTCTCAGCCGACTGCCCTCACTTAAAGTTAGGCCAGTCTGAGAGATGAATTGGATAAATGTGTCTGGAGATATTTGGTCATGGGACTGTATCATTAGGACTTGTAAAGCATGTCTAATTTACTTAATGGATTATAATGTCTTGGAAATGGCTATAATGATCTATTTACACAGAATGCCTGAGTGCACAGACCATTTGTATAAATAAGCAATTATGTTCCCTGCTGTCAGGATATTTTGGTCTGAAGATCAGTTACCTGATGCCTTTCCTCTATAGTGTTAATTCGGGTAGTGATTGTATCCTGCATATTATAAATCTTCAAATAATCATTATGAGTAGCAGCTGCTGGGGGCTTGGCTATTTTTATCCAGATATAAAAGTTTTCCTGCAAAATTTTATTTGAGATGGGAAGTGATATGGAGGAGTCCAAAGGAACATTCTTGGGTCTGTTTTATGTGCACTCCTAAAATGTCCTGAAGCATGTGTGTGTTCCTTTCTTTTTCTTTTTCTGGAAAGGAATGAAAAAAAAAAAAAAAACTTAGGCTAATGTCGCTTGCTGTGAGTGCCTTATCCCTAACCTGGGATTTTCTGGTGTCTGCAGATTTAAAGCCTTATTCACCAACGGTTCTTTGCTGCCTATCTGTAGTATTGACCAGAATGGTGAAGGAGGCCTGATAGGGCTATGTTGGAGAAGTTTTTCCCCCTTTACCTCACTGGTGTATGTCAAAGGGTCCTAACTCTGTTTTCATACTATATGTGATAAACATGAAATAAATTTGAAATACGAAATGCAAGTGAAAGGAAAATAAGAAAGGATAATACAATAGAGTCAGAAGTAAGGTTAATTCACAGAAGGAATGTCATAAAGTCCTATGCTGTGGTCACAGGTGGGCCACAATTTGGCCTTTAAATCTTGTAACAGCCAACTGGAATGAGAAGGATGACATGAGCAAGTTTTACAGAATCTGTTAAGTAAAATCAAGCTACTTATATAGGCAAAATAGAATTATTTCTGGTACTGAACTCAGAAAATTTCCCTTGTGTTCTTAGAGAACACTGAAATGTGATAAAAAGTAGCTATGATAATATTATTCCATACAGTTATTGAAAGATAAGATGTTTTACTTGCCAAATAGGTTTTGGGTGAATTCCTGCCATTCTCTAGTTTGTATTAAGACCTCCCTATTTGTGACACCTGTTGTTAAGTCTGGTTGGCCCTCAGGGGAAGGTGTTATCACTTTTGGGCTCCCATGGACTAATGATCTTGTGATTCTTCCAGGAGCATCCATAGTTGTAGTGTTCTATGATCTCTGCGGTGGATGACACTTGAAGCATGTATTAGCTTTCTGTAGTTGCTGTAATAAACGAGAACAAACTTAGTAGTTTTAAATAATGCAAATTTATTATCTTATAGGTTTCAGAAGCCATGAAATGGGTTTCATGGGCTCAAATAAAGATCATAAGGGCTTGAATGCTCTTGGCTTTTCTTTCCATCTAGAAGCTGTCTGCATTCATTGGCCTCTGGCCTTCTCCAACAATTGTACCACTTCAGCTTCTGCTTCCACAGTCACATCTTTTCTGACTCTGACCCTCTATTTCCCTTTGTCCCTTGTAAGAGCTTTGTGATTACATTGGGTCCATCTGGAAAATCCAGGATAGTCTTCCCATCTCAAAACATTTAACTTAAGCACATCTGCAGAATTCCCTTTACCACGTGGGTGAACACATTCACAGGTTTCTTGGGTTAAGATGTGGACAACTTAGGGTGGAGGTGTGTGTTATTCTGCCAGTCACCCAAGAGAATAGAAAACAGGAGGGCTGGGTTGTGTACTATCCTATGCTGTATGAGCATGCTTGGCAAGAGTTTCATACAGGGTCCAGGCAGAAAAACTGGGCTGTGCCAGATAGCTCAGTAGAGGAAACTCTATCGAATAAGGGGACCTAGATATAGAGATGCTGCAGGAGCAGAAAACAAGGGAAGGTAGTTTAACTGAGAGATGAAGTGCTCAGGATGCTGCTAGCATCTCCAGGTAGAAGGGAAAACAGGAGGAGGTAGTGATACTAGAGCCCCGTCTGGCTGGAGCTGAAAACTTGGAGGAGGTGTGTTTGACAGGAGCTGAAGTCATGGGAGAGGCATAGGCACCACTGGAGACATTGTCTGCAGCAAGGGGAGAGGAAGAAATACCCTGGCTTCTTTCTCTTCCCAACTGCTCATTCCCCACTAACCTTGGCGAAACTATTCCTTGGCAAAACTAACCAAAAGCGAGTAGGGAAAGGCCTATGGAAGGTGTAGTTGGCAAGCCTCTGTAATGTAAAGCCTGAGAGGGTTCAGACAGGCTCTTGATCTGAAAGCAAATGAAAAATTGGCTCACACATCACACGTGGTGAGATACCCACATATAAATAACATGGGGAAGATGTCTGGTGCCATTTTCGTTCAACCTGCACATAAACTCTGCTCTTAATACAGTGAAGAAAAGAGGTGATTGTGCATGGGGAGATGGGGTTTGGGGGGAGAGTGTAAACAACTGATTTTCACTTTAGTAGGATTTCTCCAGGGACTAGACTTGAAAAGATTTTCAGCCACTTTGTAAAGGGCATGTTTATTTTTATGAAACTGAATAGATGATTTGTTCCCTCTGCTCTTGCATCTTAGCTGGCCCTCCCTTTTCTCTTTCTCCCCTCAGGTTTCACCCTTTCCCTCTCTTTCCCCTCCCCCTTCTTCCTTCCTTTCCCTTTCCTTTTCATACTCTATCCCTTCTTACCTCCCTCATTCCTGGACCCTTTGTTTGCTTTCATTTCTAAAAACACAGCTTTTATTAGTCAATAAGCACTTTCTTCTAAGCAGACTTACTGGTGACTGTCTCCTCCTTTCTCACCTTGCCTCCCAGTCCATATATTGATTGCAGTGTCCTCAAGTCTGTGGACTATAGAATTATTTTCATTACATCTCTTTTTAACCTTCTGTCTTAAGAAGCATTTTAGAACCTCTCCTGGTACACAAGTTGCTGGTATTGAATTCATCTTATGCCGAATTATCTGTATTCCTCTCTACCTTCAACTCCCTAATATTTCCTTCCACATTCCAAAGTGTCTTTCATTTTTGTTCTTAAGGTCCACTTTCCAGAGAGACCGTGGGGCTCATGTATAAGGCTTGACACAGTCAAAGAGCATGGCTTTGGATCTAAAATAAAAGGAGCACACAACATGAAACTATATGCTTCTATTGAGATTATAAGCATTCGTCAAATATCATTGACTATGCACTTAAAATGGTTTGGACTCCATGCTAGAGGGAAATGAGGAAAACATTTTTCATGAAAGTGGCCTACTGATAGAAACTGAAGCCTTCCATGCAGTCATCCTTACCAAGTTATTCTCATTTAATAATACATGGAGTAATTGGTTGATTCATTTTGGGACCTCTGGGGCAGAATGATGAACTAGTCATATTCCTCAGCATTAGTACTGCTGTGGATTGGAAACCCCAGGAGAAGCAGGACATATAAACTCTCATTCCAGATTTGCTAGGTTTCAGTCTTGACTTGATCACTTACCAGCTGTGTGACATTGAGAGAGTTACTTACCCACTCAGTTTCCTTAGGTGTGAAATAAGGATAATAGTAGTATTTGCATCCTAGGGCTGTTGAAAGAAATAAGTCAATGTAAAGCTCTTCCAACAGTGCCAGGTACCTATTAAGGGGTCCAAAGAGTGTTTGCTCCTTATTTTCTTTTATTTCCTCCCTTTCTTCCTGATAGTCACTTTCATAAGCACCTGTTTCTAATATGTTTGTGTTTCTAAGTATGTCTATATTCTTCTAAAGTATGTAGTGTCATGCATGTTTCTCTGTGTGTCTGTGTGTTTGATTTGGCTTTAGGCTATACACTTTGTTCTATTTTTGTGTTTTTGACGTGTATCCAGTTGGCTATATTTATGTCTAGTTCATTACTTCTCTCTGCTTAATAGCATGTGATAGTGTATGCCTATCACATTTACATATCCAGTGATCTAGCAGTGTCACCTGAGATGTCTCCAATTCCCTACCACAAACCACTCCATGACAAGCACACTTGTACAAAAAATGGAATCAGTGGGTCATAAGGCATTCACAGCCTCACTGTGAATAAGCCAGGTCACTTTCCAGAATGGCTATAGCAGTTTATACTCTTTCTAGCAAGGCACAAGAGTACCTGACTTGACATAACTTCCCTATCACTAAACACTAAGTTTAGTTTCTAATTTGATATAATGTGGTGTTTTATAGTATGAATTTTCAGTTTTTGAATATATATGGGACTGTACACCTGGTGCTTTTGCTTCTTGAGCTGATAGATTTCTTCTTCTGTGTATTGTTCATGTACCTTGATCTGCTTCTAGGTATGATGGAGTGCTTGCAACAGACTAGTGCTCTCAACAAGGGTTAAGGAGTTGAGAAAAGCCACATTAAAAAAAGGTTTAAGGGCATTGATGACCTTCCGAGGCAATCAATATTTAATGTGACAAAATCTCAGGACAAAGGAAGGTGAATGAATGTTCTGTAGCCGCTTTTATCCTTGGGGGCTTTGCCAGTTCTAGGTGTGGGGCATATTTATTTCAGACTTCTAGCCTCTAGAACTGTGAGAGAATAAATTTATATTGTTGTAAGCCACCTGGTTTATGGTATTTTTTTTACAGCAGCCACAGGGAACTAATATTTGTTATATTATGAAGTCATCTATATGCCACCTGTTTTACTAGCAAGCATCCTAGTACTTTTGTGGATAGGTGGGAGTTCTTCCCTAAATACTCCTTAAAGATCCCTGGAATGCATCCTCTGGGGGTCTGAGAATGAGCTCTTTTTATTACTCATCTGCTGCTTCCTGTTGTCATCTGTTGGGTCTGAATGACGCCATTCCCCAGTCTGACGTTTCTGTCCTAGGGAGTGAGCGCTCTGCAGATACGACTGCTACCAGTGTCAGAAGATACTATAACAGAGAGCATAATTCATGACTGCTGCTAGCTGTGGCTAATTTCAGAAGCCACATGCCCTACATTGCGCAATTCCAAGGAAATATCATTTATGTTTTTTGTACATGAAAGTTAGTCCCTTGGAGCAGTCCTCGCAAAGGCAGTTCTCCTGGATTTCCCTACAGAACCAGCTCCTCTACCTAGCACCACATCTTAGGTCTCAACCCAATTCCAACTGTTTGGAGTAAATTTATTTTATTTATTTATTTTTTATAGTTTTTTATTTTTGTTTATTTATTTATTTATTTATTAATTATTATTTTTTTACGAATAGTTTATTGTTAAGTTGGTTTCCATATAACACCCAGTGCTCATCCCCACAAGTGCTCCCTCTGTGATGTTTGGGGTAAATTTAAACACCACCATTATAGTCCAGAATCACAACAGTCATTAAAAAAAAAAAAGGAAAAAGAAAAGGAAAAAGAAAAGTTCCTCCCTTAGACCCAGTCTAAAGCTCACATTCTCAGTTTTTTGGCTCAGGTTCAGCTTCCTCTCATTAACGATGGAAATACCTTCAGTTTTTTGAGATAACCTCATCTCCAACCCACTATAGCTTCACCCTGTAATGCCCAAAGCCAATATCATCAAAATTCAGCTGCACAATATCACCTCATTTCTCACAGCCTGAGTCATTTAGTCTTGTGGTCATTCACTTAAGATTGTAGTAGCTGTCTCCAAGATGGTGTCATTAATGCCTTTTCTTCCTGAACATTCATGTTAATCCCACACTGAGAGGTAGAGAATATTCCTCTCCTTCTTTCAGTCTGATGTGGTCTTTGATGCCTTGATGAATAGAGAACTACAGAGGCAATGTGTCAGCCCCAGGCCTTGCTTTTAAGGAGAGTGGTAGCTTCCACCTGAGCTGCCTTCTGAGCTGCCATGTGAGAAGTCCAGTTATAAGGAAGTGTAGGCTGAGCTTTCCCTAATCTAGTCCATTCCTTGTATAATGATTCTCACAGCTCTCCTGTCTATTTTATGTCAGCTTTTGGGTTCTTGTCAGCATGCAAATAAGATATATATATATGTATGTATGTATATATATGTATGTATGTATACACACACACACACCCCTATACACCCTTCACTAGAACAAGTAATAGTATACCCACAGAGAAATATCTAAAGTAATACTTAGAAAAAGAACATTTCTTCTTAGAAACAAAAGCCCACAGAAATATATCTTTGATTCAACTGTACAAAAAATTTCTATCGTTAAAATGTTTGCAATCAGATTAATAGCTTCTTCTCATTTTTCTCTAAGTAGGTACTTGCTTTTGCATTTGTATTTAATTAAAGAATCTATTTAGTTAGTTTTCTCTAAACAAATAAAGAGGGTTGCCCCAAAAGAGTAGTCACATTTCTACCTCTTTTAAGACACACTCTATGCAGCTTTGAAATGATAATTATTTCCTTTTCTATCTCTTCCATCAAGATTTTTAAAGCCTTGAGAATGATGGCTAGGGCACCATGTTACACTTACATGCCTGTGTACTGCAGTTTCATTCTGAGAAACATTTAAAAAATAAAGGTGGCATTAAATTGCTCTCAATGTTTGGTTATCTCTGGAAAATGTTAATACAAAGACAGTGAAGGAAAAAGCAGAGACATGGAGCAGGTATGAAAAGGGGTCTCTCCCAGAGGGGTTAAGCAATTTCAGAAGCATAAAAGCCAAAATGAAGATATGGAATTTCATTTCTAATCTCTTTCTTCTTCCTCATATTCCTCCTGGTGGCTACACATACTTCACAAACATATCATCAAGATCACAGTATAACTCAGGCATAATTTTAGACTTAAGTGCTCCAAATGAGTTTCAAAATTTCCAAATATCTGGAATTTTCCCTAAGAAAATAACCTATAACCTACTCCTTGAGAGCTAATCCCAATGGTTCCTTAAAGTATCTACTAGGGGACAATATTTACATTGTCAAATCTGTCACCATAATTCCTGGCTCTATGCTAAGTCTTTTGAAGATAAATTGAGTTTACACTTAGGTTGTAGAAATTAATGTTCAGTGTATCCAAATTATACTTATCTAATGAAGGCAATAACAACTGTTTGTAATTTATTAGCATAAACAAAAAGTTATTCTGAATGTTTTGTTTTCAAATTATAAGAGTAGATTACCAGCTTGCCTCAAACATGGAGTTTATATGTATTGTTGATGCTTGACCAAAAATAGACACATTTCAAATACGTAACCCTCTAACAACATCTGTTTTATAATCCAATGTGTAATTATAGATAAAGGTGTCAAAAATCAATAATGCAATTTGTTTATGAGTCTTGAAAATCCCAAGCATATACTAAGCAATAAGTAACAATAAACTAGGAATAATGAAAAAGAAAATCAGTGTGGCTGCAAAAAAAAAAAAAGTTATTAAAGCCGTCTAAACCTGCAGACAGAAACACAGGGACAATGATAATTTTTTTTCACTTATTTCTCCTTAGAAGTGCAAAGTTAATGTATTTTCCCTTTTTACAGACTTTTAACTGACTGATAGTTGTCACTTCATGAAGTTGTAGATATAAGAGAGACAATTTTAGGAATTCGTGAGACTTGGAACAAGATTTAATTGAACAGTGGATTAGCAGTTGAAATAAACAACATCTAAAAAGAAAAGCATGTGAAATCTAATAGAAAATGACAAAGTACACAATCTAAACATTTTAATCATAGCTATAGTAAAACTCTATCAGAGATCTGAATCACCGATAGATCTGTTATCCTCTCCCTTCAGTCTCTCTCTTACATCATTTGTTCATGATTCACAGTTTGCCTGGTAAATTTTTAAAAAAAATTTTTTCTTAAATAGATTATTGTAAAGTTGGTTTGCCTGGTAAGTTTTAATTCAATGCCTGATGTTGTACATGAAAAATTGTACTGGATAATACTTTCTTCTTCAAGAGAGGCTTAGCTCTTTCCTTTGCTAGGTAGATAAAATAGAGGTTGACCACCTTAATCCAGCCTAATCACCAAGTAAGTTGTATCAAGGTTGAATTACAGTTCTCACAAGGCTCTCTCTACCTCTGTATGACTCTACTCCTAAGGTAAGTAGACCAGGGTCCAAGTGAAAAGTTGTTTGTGTTTACCTGATGAGTGTAGAACTCTTATCTGTATCTTCCCAGACCACTGTTCCGCTGAAAATTCCACTATGTTTTTTTTTTTTTCTTAAATAGTTTATTGTCAGGTTGGTTTCCACATAACACCCAGTGCTCATCCCAACAAGCGCCCTCCTCCATGCCCATCACCCCCCTTCTCCCACCAACATCAGCCCTCAGTTTGTTGTCAGCATTCAAGAGTCTCTCGTGGTTTGCCTCCCTCCCTCTCCCCCACTAGTTTTCCCCATCTTCTCTCCCTTGGTCCCCCATTAAGTTCCTCCTAATCCACCTATATGTTCAAACATATGGTATCTGTCCTTCTCTGTCCAACTTATTTCGCTCAGCAAAACACCCTCAAGTTCCATCCATGTTGCTACACATGGTCAGATTTCATTCTTTCTCATTGCCATGGAGTATTCCATTGTATAGATAAACTACATCTTCTTGATCCATTTGTCAGTTGGCAGACACTTAGGCTCTTTCCATGTTTTGGGTATTGTTGAGAGTGCTGCTATGAACATTGGAGTGCATGTGCCCCTATGTATCAGCACTCCTGTATCCCTTGAGTAAATTTCTAGCAGTACTATTGCTGGGTCATAGGGGAGTTCTATTGTTAATTTTTTGAGGAACCTCCACACTATTTTCCAGAAGGGCTGCACCAGTTTACATTCCCACCAACAGTGGAGGAGGGTGCCCATTTCTCCACATCCTTGCCAGCATCTATAATCTCCGGATTTGTTCATTTTTGCCACTCTGACTGGTGTGAGGTGGTAACTCAGTATTGTTTTCATTTGTATTTCCCTGTCGAGGAGGGACGCTGAGCATCATTTCATGTGTCTGTTGGCCATCTGGATGTCCTTTTTGGAGAAGTGTCTGTTCATGTCTTCTGCCCATTTCTTTACTGGATTATTTGTTTTTCAGGTGTGGAGTTTGGTGAGTTCCTTATAGATTTTGGATACTAGCCCTTTATCTGATATGTCATTTGCAACTATCTTCTCCCATTCTTTCAGTTGCCTATTAGTTTTATGGATTGTTTCCTTTGCCATGCAGAAGGTTTTAATCTTGATGAGGTCCCAAGAGTTCATTTTTGCTCTTGATTCCCTTGCCTTTGGGGATGTGTCAGGTAACAAATTGCTGCGGGGGAGGTCAAGGAGGTTTTTTCTTGCTTTCTCCTCTAGGGTTTTGATAGTTTCCTGTCTCACATTCAGGTCCTTGATCCATTTTGAGTTTATTTTTGTGTGTGGTGTGAGAAAGTGATCTAATTTCATTCTTCTACATGTTGTTGTCCAGTTTTCCCAGCACCATCTGTTAAAGAGGCTGTCTTTTTTTCCATTGGATACTCTTTCCTGCTTTGTCAAAGATTAGTTGGCCATACATTTGTGGGTCCAATTCTGAGTTCTCTATTCTATTCCATTGGTCTATGTGTCTGTTTTTGTGCCAATACCATACTGTCTTGATGATGACAGCTTTGCCGTAGAGGCTAACGTCTGGGATGGTGATGCCTCCCGTTTTGGTTTTCTTCTTCAATATGACTTTGGCTATTCGGGGTCTTTTGTGGTTTCATGCAAATTTTAGGATAGTTTGTTCTAGCTTTGAGAAGAATGCTGGTGCAATTTTGATTGGGATTGCATTGAATGTGTAGATAGCTTTGGGTAATAATGACATCTTAACTATATTTATTCTTCCGATACATGAGCATGGAATGTTTTTCCATTTCTTTGTGTCTTCAATTTTCTTCATAAGTTTTCTATAGTTTTCATCATACAGATCTCCTATATCTTTGGTTAGGCTTATTCCTAGATATTTTATGGTTTTTTTGTGCAGTTGTGAATGGGATTAGTTCCTTGATTTTTCTTTCTGTTGTTTCATTATTGGTGTATAAAAATGCAACCAATTTCTGTATGTTGATTTTGTACCTTGCAATTTTGCTGAATTCATGGATCAGTTCTAGTAGGCTTCTGGTGGAGTCTGTCAGGTTTTCTATGTAGAGTATCATGTCGTCTGCGAAAAGTGAAAGTTTGACTTCCTCTTTGCCAGTTCTGATGCCTTTTATTTCCTTTTGTTGTCTGATTGCTTATAGTCGGACTTCCAGCACTATGTTAAGCAACAGTGGTGAGAGTGGACATCCCTGTGGTGTTCCTGATCTCAGGGGGAAAGCTCTCTGCTTTTCCCCATTGAGGATGATGTTAGCTGAGGGCTTCTCATAGATGGCTTTTATGAGAAGTAAAGTTGGTACTTCTGGCTGGTGGAGTCTATGTGAGGTCTGAAGGAGAGAGGGGTTAAACATGACTGCCAAAGAGAATCACAGATCTAGGAGAGAGGGAATTACTGAGGAAGCAAATTCCAGAACTACGGCCAAGAGGTGTGCCTTGAACAGGGGAGGCAGTGCTGCTGTGGGATGCTATCCTTGTCCTTTCTCCTGTCTAGTCTTGAGATGTCGGCTAGGCTGTGAACTCTAACACCTCTTGCACACAGAGGCCTTCACTTCCTGTTTTGGTAAATTGTGAACTATTTTTCAACTTTTAATATTTTCCAGTTTTACAGAAAAATAATTGACATACATCTCTGTATAAGGAATATAGCATGTTGGTTTGACTTACATAGGTTGTAAAATTTTTACTGCAACATCCATCATCTTATGCAAATTCAGTAAAATGAAAAGAAAATTTTCCTTGTTATGAGAACTCTTAGGATCTATTCTCTTCACATCTTTCCTATAGATCATACAGCAGAGGTGTTAACTATAGTCATTATATTGTATTTTACATACCTGGTGCTTATTTATCTCATACCTGGAATCTTGTATCTTTGACCACCTTCCTCCAACTCCGTCTCCACACACCCCCCCTCACCTCTAGTAAAAATAGATCTGATCTCTTCTATGACTTTGGAGTTTTTTCTTTTTTAATTAGATTCTGTATATAAGTGAGCTTTTAAAATATTTGTCTTTCTTTGTCTGACTTACTTCCCTTAGCACATAACTCCTGTGATATATATTATCACAATGTCTTTATTAATTCATCCATAAATAGACACTTAGGTTGTTTCCATGTCTAAGTTATTGTAAATAATGCTACCGTTAACATAGGGGTGAAGATATCTTTTTGTTTCATTTGGATATATTCCCACAAGTGGAATTTCTAGATCATATGGTAGTTCTATTTTTAATTTTTTGAGGAACCTCCATACTGTTTTGTATGGTGACTATACTGATTAACAGTCCCACAAACAATGCAGAAATGTTACCTTCTTCCATGCTCATGCCAACATTTGTTATCTCTTGTCTTTTAGAATAATGGTCTTCTGGGGCACCTGGGTGGCTCAGTCAGTTAAGCGTCCGACTTTGGCTCAGGTCATGATTTCATGGTTCATGGGTTCAAGCCCTGTGTCAGGCTCTGTGCTGACAGCTCAGGGCGTGGAGCCTGCTTCAGATTCTCTGTCTCTCTCTTTTTCTGCCCTCCCCTGCTCATGCTTGCTCTCTCTTTCTCAAAAAAGAAAAACATTAATCTTGCTTTCTAATAGGCGTGAGGTAGTATCTCATTGTGGTTTTAGTTTGCATTTGCCTAATGACTTGTGATGTTGAGCATCTTTTCATGTGTCTGTTGGGTTTTCGTATATTTTCTTTGGAAAAATGTATGTTCAGGTCCTTTGGCCATTTTTATTTGAATTATTTTTTTTCTATTGAGTTATACTATTTCTTTATATATTTTAGATATTAACCCCTCATCATATATGTAGTTTGCAAATATATTTTCCCATTCTGTATGTTGGCTTTTCATTTTGTTCATGTTTCCTTTTGCTGCCATAAAAGTTTTTGTTTATTTCTTTTTAAAATGTGTGTTTATTTTTGAGAGAGAGTGCATGCATGATCAAGGCAAGAGAAGAGAGAGGGGAACAAAGGATCTGAAGGGAGCCCAATGTAGGGCTTGAACTCACAAACCATGAGATCATGACCTGAGCTGAAGTCAGATGCTCAACTGACTGAGCCACCCAGACACCCCAAACATAGAAGCTTTTTAGTTCGATGTAATCTAACTTATTTATTTTTGATTTTGTTGCCCTTGCTTTAGGTATGATTTCCAAAAAATAGTTATTAAGACTCATGCCAAGGAGATTTTTTTGTATGCTTTCTTCTAGGAGTTTTATGGTTTCACATCTTACATTTAAGTCTTTAATCCATTTTGAGTTAATTTTTATGGGTGATGTAGGGGTCAAGTGTCGTTATTTTACATGTGAATATCCTGAACTGCTTTTTATAAGCATGACTTATTTGTTGTTTGATCATGGAGTGCACAATGGGAACATGTGAGTAAAAGTTTCAGGGAGGTTCAGCTCTCCATGATCTGATTCTGCCTCCTTGGAAGGAGGACTGGTCACACAGAGCAGGAGGAGGGAGAAGCTGGCAGAAGGTGAGACAATCAATTGCCTGTAGTTTGAAAGCTGTATAAGGCCAGAAGCCAAGTAACAAGGCTTATGGGAGAAGCCTATCTAAATGGTCATTGGAGCAAGCTGGGCTTGAAGTGAATATCAATAGCTGTGAGCTGAGCCTGGGGTTTAGTGAACCTGGAAAGTTCAAGGAAAGTTAAGAGTGTAGCACTTTTACCCAGACTAGAAGAATGGGGGTGGGGAAATACAAGATACCATAGGATGGTAGAAGGCTTTTGCCATATCCCTGGCAATGTAATGTATAGATAGCAGAGATCTTTTGCTAGGTCTAAGATAGAAAGCACTTGTAGAAACTTTACCTCAAGCTGGAGTTGTCCAGTGATGGTATAAATGGTCAGTGGGTATGTCACCACTGGAATTCTTGAGTAGGCTTGATGACCCTCTTTTGGGGCTTACTGAAGAGGGCTAGCTCCACACAGCAAGGTGGATTGAGAGATTAGGTGACATCTGAGTCTCCACCACTTGGTGATGCTCTGGTTCTTTGATGTTCCAGGAATAGCCCAGGGTGTGGCCCTTGACTGTCACCTGACTCAAATCAGGGTTGTCACCTGAAATGACAGAAAATGACAGAGATTTCTGTCTGGGTTTTCCTTATAACTCAGAGGGAGTAGTTACATCAACTATACGAAGCTTAAGTTTCCCTCAGTGAATTTTACTCTAACAGGGAAATAAAATGTCTTTGGTTTGAAATTATATATTCCAACGAGTCTCTTTAATGTTTGTTGAAATAAAGATTTTCAGCCCTTCAGCCATGCAGGCTTTGCTTGAGCAACATTTACCAGAAATGGAGATTGGAGTAAATACTATGTTTGAGGAACATTAGTGGGCTTTATTGCAATTTTATAAAATTAATGAGTTCATTTTGTAGGTAGTTAGATGGTTTGAGATTTTCAATGTCTCCACATTCCTGGGAAATTGCTCAGTTAACTTACTGGTGGAATAAGGGTGTTTAAGCATTAATCCCTTAAGTCACTTGTTTGCCTGTGAAAAAGAAAATCTTTAGTGGCTCACCTTATCCCGTTAATTGAGATATTCTGATCAAAGTGAAGAATACATTGAAATCTGTGCAATGAGACTGGTAGTTGATCTTGAAAGAGTATGCATATGGTAACACTTACAAAAAAGAAGGAAACAAAAATACACGATAAAAGGCAACAAAAACAAGCATAAGCAAAGTGTACTGAGAATTGTAGAGCCAGAGACTTATTTAGAAGACTAACATTTTATAGCTAAGCTCAGAACATATTTTCCTTCTGGTTAACTTGGCACAGAACACTGCCACTTCCAAGTGTTATTTATTGTGTGTTCTCTCAAGATATCATTGTATTAAGCAAGATGAACATATTAAAACTTTATATTAGCTCTAGTTCCTGTCCTCGAGATACAGCGTTTTCTTACTAGAACGATATGACTGCCATTACTGCACTCAGTGTTTGGCAGAGATGAAGAGACCTGTGCTTTCCAGTGAATTTGCATAATAAAACTCTCATTGAATTATAGTTCAGTGAAGGGGAAAGTACAAACCTAATTTGATTTGACATTTATAAACTGAAGGTTTCTGAAAAATGTCTCCTCTGTGTTGCCAATTCCTGTTTCCACATAGAGGTGGTCTGACCTGTTCTGGAGGACAAAGATGGAGTTGAGACATGCTTTTCCTTAAGCAGATTAAAATGAAAGATTTCTTTTTCATAAACTTGAACATAGATGTAAATGTGAGTTGTTCTGCATGTCCTCTGTCACTACCATTAAAAGTTACATGGCTATCATTGAAAAACATATTTTTGTGGATCTATCCACATCCAGGGGTTCTTTCCTGCTCCATGGGTTCTTAGGGTGCACAGGCCACATTCTGCAGCTTTCTGAAGGCTTAGCCTCAGCCTACACAGAATTTCTCTTCATACACGTTGGCTGGTGTGAGCAAACATTCATCACTGATGTGAAGGCATATTATCACTCCAAACTCCTCAACTCTTGTGTGGACAGTAAACCTGGAGATATTCCTCAGGGGAAAAAAAACCTTTATATAGACCTCACAAGTATTTGTGTTTTTTAATTTTGTGTTTGACCATTCTTCCCCCCTGTGACTGGGAATATTTCAAAATGGCTATATTGTATTTAGTCAGTTTGATTAATTCACCTGATTAGCTAGCATCTTTAAACAACTTATTAATTCCTCTTCCCATGAAAATTTGGTTTCCTGATGTGAAATCTAAAATAATAAGTGTTGATCTTCTTTACTTTTGAGATTACTCATTATTATTGAATATATCCAAAGGGATGGCAGATTTTGGAGGTCATATTTATAAGATGTTAGGGTTCATGTTATGTTTTAGGCCTTAAAGCCCCTTAAAAATGTCAAGACCTTTTTTTTCACATGCATTTTTCTGGATGAATACAATTTGTTTTATCCACGCTTAAAATTTTGAAATATAATCAAAAATTTTCAAGTTTCTCCTTAAGCTCCTATTCCTGTAAGAAGTTTCTCCCAGAATGCCCCTTTAGACCACAGATCCTAAAAAAAAAATTTCTTTTTCTCTCTTTTTTTCCAGTTAATGAAGCTAATGGTCAGTACATCTTAGCTTGTAGTGTCATGGATATTAGAGCTGTGGGAGACTTGAGATTTCCCTATCCATTCTCTCAATTTATTGTTGAAGAACATAGCATGAAGCAAAAGGTTAGACTGACTTCTTTCAGATTCCAACGTCTAGTACTGAACTTGGAGAATGACCATAATTAGAATTGAAAACAGACTTAAGAGACAAAGTGAAGGCTATGAGAACGGCTCAGACTGGGAAGGGCTAGTAAGGACACTTAACAATAGTGTTGTATGCATGAAAAACTTTTCCAGCTCCTGCAAATGGTTTTCAAAAATCATGGCAATGCCAATATTATATTCAACCTATAGAGTTTGCATTGGCTCCTTGCTCAGGTTTTTTATGCACTTTGCATGGTTTACATCACTCTAGATCAAATCTCATTTTTTAGTCTAGCCCTTTGACACTTATCTGGAAAGGCAAATGGCCCACAGAGCCTGGGACACATCACCAGGACTGCTTCATGATTGAGGAGGACCCAAAGCTAAGCCAAAGTCGGGCCTGTCTGAGAAAGTAAATAAAGCATGGGATGCAAAGTGGGAAGAGTGACCTGGGGCACTAATCAGAAGATTTAACTGGAGGGGCACCTGGGTAGCTCAGTCAGTTAAGCATCTGACCTTGGGTCAGGTCATGATCTCACTGTTGGTGAGTTTCAGCCCCATGTTGGGCTCTGTGCCTACAACCTGGAGCCTGCTTGGGATTCTTTCTCCCTCTGCCCCTCCCCCATTCACATTTCACTCTCTCTCTCTCTCTCTCAAAAATGAATAAACATTAAAAAAAAGAAGGCTTAACTAGAAGGGCACAGGAAGGAAGAAGTTAGATAAAAAATGGATGAATCTCAGTCACTCTCTCGCTCTCTCTTCCATCAGCCTGGGGACTTTATGCTTTCACTGCTTCCTTATAGTTTCTGTTCCCTGAAAACATCAACTTATGTGTGGCTACGCTTTGCTATTCTCTCTGGCCCCTCTCTGCCATGTGACATGTCCTGATGCCTCTTTAGCTCCTCCCATTAATACCTGTTTCAACTCTATGTTTCCTAGTGCTAAATTGTGAAGAATGGAATTTGGTTGGTTTATGTCATCTTTTCTCACCAAAATTAAAGATCTAAGTCCAGACTATGGATGGATTGTCATATTTGTAAGGATATAACCCCTGATCCAACTGGCTATGGGTCACATGGTACAAGTATGCTCATTTATGCCATAGGGGCTGGAGGGCATTTTCCTTCCGGAAGGGTTGTAGGTGACAGGCCCCATAAATCTAGTAGTGGCTCAGAGGAGTCATCTCAAAGCCACAAGTTAGGAATGTAGGAGGGACTCTTCTTTCTACCCCAAGGCTTTTCTTTTCTATCTCAGTGTTTCTGCTGAAATAATATTGGATAGGTTAAAATGCCTCACTTGATTTTTCCAGGAATTGAAAAAAAGCTTGTCCCATATGTATAGATTTTTCAGATGTTGCTTACTCTACAAAATGAAATGTCAGGGCAAAAGAAACTCATATATATTGTGTAGCATGAAAAATATGCTGAAGGAAAGATTAACTGCTGATTTGGGTCTCCTGCTAAACTTGCTTTCCACCCTCTCATACCACAAAGCAATAGAATTAGGATTCACAGAGGGAGACTTCAACATGAGACAGGGGAATAAGAGGGTAGAAGATATTTCCTTGGCATTCTGTGTCTCTCAAGGGGTTGATGGCAGAAACTTGGGTTGCCTTGTTGTCATCTCACAAGTCAATCTGAGAAGCACGATGCTCTGAGAATGGCACAGATGCTAGAGAAAGGTAACTGCCATTTTTGCAGACACACTTGTCTTACAGTTGATCATGCTGCCGGCTGCTCTAAGTTCTGCTGATGAAGAATTGGAAACCTGGCTCAGTATTAAGGATGCTTGTGTGTGCGCGCGTGCGTGCGCTGCAGGCCTGGATACTTTGTAGACACTCTAATCATCAGAACTGTGACACAGAACATCTGACACATTTCTACCAGCCATATGTAAAAAAAGAGATTTATTTTTTCATTGTTATACTTGGTATATTCCTAAGGTTTGTGTAAAACAAATATTCTTAGGGCAAATAGTAACATTAATAATTGCTGTGATTTATTGAATGCTGCTATAAATTATTAAATGCATACTATGTTCCAGATCTTTGATACTTTCCAGAAAACCAGAATTGATATTTTTCCCAGATGACAATTTAGGAAGCTGGGGATCAATGTGTTCAACAGTGGTTTACCTTGCAGATGTAAAAAGTGAAGAGGGAAGTTGGCATTCAGTTTCCCACCTATTAAGCTTCTATAAGATTTCACTTATTTTACCACTCTGAACTTTATCATTCTATTGTTAATTCTACTGTACTTTGAAAGAAACAGTTGTAATGGCTCACCCATAATTATATACTGAGCTTCTTATAATCTGAAAGGAATAGAAATAAAGAGAGAGGGGAGGTAGGTAGGGAGGGACAGAAGGCAGGAGACAAGGAAGGGAAGAGGGACTGACTTTAGACCTCAAAGATTAACTGCTTCACCTTCCTTTTTTTTTTTTTAAAGTTACATGGAAAGATTTAATATCTCCCCAGATTAAATGAGGCCACAAACTCTAGGATTCTGTTTGTTCCCAATTCCAGGCCATCATATATGAGGAAAAGTAGCACAATTCCCTTCCTCAATATCACCAGTCAAGTGGTGATGACAGAAGTAAGGAGATTAAGTTCTTACCAGAACATCCTGAAAACTCATGGAGAAGGAGCTGGAGGGGGAGAAAGGAGAAGAGATGGATAAGGGATAGGAGGGAGGAAAGGATAAGGAGGAAGAGGAGAAGGTGAGGAGGAGGAAAAGGAGGGGCAAATGCTTTGGATGTTTTCAAAGGAGCAACTAAGGAGACTTTTCCCAATAGCACTATGGAGAGAAAATTACTTTATCCTGGGATCTGGTCAGGGGAGCAGAAGTTAGGGCAGCCACATTATGGTTTCAATTTGAATGTATTTTAAGGGTAAGACGTAGGAGATTTTGTCTTATTAAACCATAGGACATCCTTGAGATACTCCCTTTTTCTTTTTCCAGGTGCTAAATATCTACCATTTCCCTTCTTCAAGATGTGTACGAAGGTCTCCTTTAAGAGCTTTTGTTCAGGCACTTGTTTTCAGGGTTGTTTTTGATCTCAAGATGCTTCAGAGTCCTTGGCAATTTCTCAGTAGTTATCTCACATTCCTCTATCCAAAGAAGGGGTGCTTGACGTTTTTGGGATTTCCATGATGTGTAGTTTATGTTGTTTGCTTTTCCCAACATGGATGATAGCCTTGGCAGTGGTTTACATTATGTGTATTTTTGGCAATTGTGACTTGGGCTTATTTACATCTAGGCATTTGTTCCTCTTTTCCATGGATGATGCTATGTTTTGGAGGAATTTATAAGCACAATACAATTTATTTTGCTCTACTACTTCTATGTTTGAAGCATTGTCAGTTTAACAAAATAGTGGAGCATTCCACTGTGGTCAGGAGACTGGAATCCTGGTCCCAGATCTGCTACTAACTTGCTATTTGACCCGGAGAAGTCACTTCACCTGAATTACAGTCTTTGCCTGAGAAAGGTGGAGTGTGTAGATACCTCACTCAATGTCTCTTACAAGTGCTAAGTTTCTGTGATTCTGTGAATCAGACCATCAATAAGAATATTGGGGTGTTTTCCTGCATGGGTTATAAATGGTAGTAAAAGGTTGAAATATGCCTTAAGAGTATTTTTGTAAGGTTGTATTTATGTTCTGTCTTAAGGGTGTCAGGGAGGGATAGAGAGGAACTTTGGGATAAGCTTCAATTGTTTGGCACCTGTCCTGGCCTATCCACAGCTATTTGTAATAATTTCAGTTCAGAGTTCTTAGAGGATTTCTTATGAGTACGGATATTTGATATAGAGATTATAGATAAGTAGGAAGTTATTTGTCTAAATGAGAATGCACATGTGGAGAAGAAGATAGAGGTGAGGGAGAAAGGGAAAGAGAAAGGAAAGCAGTAAGTTTTGTAGATAATTTAAGAGAAGAGGATTAGCTGAAAAAGAAAAAGTTAAGCATAAGATGGGGGCTTAGATGCTATGTGCTGAAAGGTTACTGTAGTATGCACTGTAAGTTACTATGCTGTGCTGTAAGTTACAGCCATCTGTTAAGACAGGGACTGACAGAATAGAGCGGCTGGATATGAATGGGTGTGTAGGAAAATGCAGTCCTCATCACAGGTGAAGGTCCAACAGGTGAGACTGCAATTTCAGACTTACTAATAAATGTACCAAATGTATCCAAACTTTGAACAAGACACTCAGGATAGAAAAGATTCAGACACCTCTCCAATCTCTGTCTATTATCCCAGTTATCTGCTAGTGTATCTGTAAATTTCTCAACCTATTTAGTTATGCCTAGGAAGGTATGGTTTCTTCATTAGCAGCAAGGTAGTGGAGAGTCAGCTGGGAGATTGCTCACTTTTCTCCAGGAAAATAGAGTTTGGTAGAGAAAGAGAGAGAGAGAGAGAGAGAGAGAGAGAGAGAGAGAGAGAGAAGGAGGGAGGGAGGGAGAGAGAGAGGGAGAGAGGGAGGGAGAGAGGAGAGAATGAGAGAGAGAAAGAGAAAGGAAATTTACAACCTTTTAAAAGAAGACCAGGGTCCTTAAGTGTGTTTCTCAGTTTGTCCCCAAGTAACCTTGCCAACTGATGGAATCAAGGAAACTTAATTAGGTTTTTGAAATTCAAAGAGAAGACAAGGAATGACAGTTAACTGTGTCAGAAATCATTAGATCTTTAGGCAAATAGTTGCGCTCACTGGAAAGGAGGGATGATCTTTCATTTAGAAGGAAAGTCAAATTATAAAGGTCATTCAGTATAGAAGGCAGTTGCATTAAACTTTTATCTGATTCACCTGCAGAAATAGGGTGAGTAGAGATTCTCAGGGTATTTGTGTGTAGTTCTCCTCCATTTTCCCTCTGGTCTTTAACTGTAGGCACAAAGGACACAGTTTTTATAATTTTGCATATCCTATGCTAATGTAGAGCTGGAACATAAATCAACTATTTGGCCATTTTATTGATAGAATTGATTTAACAAATTTATAAGAAGACATACATTTGTTTAAAATTTAAAGATAAAACACGTACACTTTTTATTTAAAAAATAACAAAAAACCTCCCCAACTCAAGCATCAAGTGTCACTTGAACATCCTATGTTTACTTAGCAGGAGAAGACAAGACCTATATAGATAAGGAGAAAATTGGGTGTTCGAATTATTTAATTTGGAGATGACCTTTATGATACTCTAGTTGGACAGTAAAATTGTCACTGTAGTATCTGAGGGAATTCAAAGTTATAATGATAAAAACAGATTCTCTGAGGCCACTCTGCGAGTATGCTATAGACAATATCATTTAGAAATCAGACAATTTACCTTATGAGGTGGGACTGATAGGAAAAGCCTGCTTAAGAAACAGGTTTTGTTTCAAGCCCTGAAGAAACCA
The DNA here is from genome assembly GCA_017311185.1 of Proteles cristata cristata. Classification (NCBI taxonomy): domain Eukaryota; kingdom Metazoa; phylum Chordata; class Mammalia; order Carnivora; family Hyaenidae; genus Proteles; species Proteles cristata. The sequence continues at coordinate 1,004,841 of JAESUZ010002499.1, read as the reverse complement.
TAGAGTAGGGCTCGATTGGGGCTTGAGGGGTAGTATTCTGGATTGGAGGGAAGGATAAGTCAAGACCTGCAGCAAGGATATAAAGTATGTGTCTGGGCCCCTAGCAAGGAGGCTGGAGGGAGGAGTGGTGAGGTGAGCAACCGAGATAGGCCACATCTGTCAGGCTAAGTGTTCCCAGTTCAATTTAATTTGGAATAATTTTGCGATAAAAGGTACCATCTTGTGAATGCCAGACCTTTTGCTTGCCTCCTTCCTTTGCTGCTTACTTGTTCATCATGAAACATATGCAAGCCCGTAGAATAATGAAACAACGTTTTTGTTTGTGGGTATGTTGATCAAAGGAAATAAAACAGGTGACAACCCTAAAAACTTGTCAGAAATCCATCATTCTCATTATGGGCATTCTTACCTTAACCATCAACACGAAGGCTGCTGTTTTCTTCTTTTCCTTTCGAGTATTGCTTTGCACTCTGGCATTCTCGGGTCAGCTTGTCACACTTTTCAGTCACATATTTTGTTTTGTTCCATCTTATTCCTAAGAGGTATTAAACACTTTATTCAGAATGTTTCTGTGATTTTCTCTGTTTGTATTTCTTCTCCTTCCCAGAGCAAAGAGAAAAGAGGAGGGGGAATAACTTAAAGACATTTTCAAGAAGAAAGAGGAGAGAGTTTGCTGAAATGGAGAAGTAAACGGGTTATATAACTGATTGTTGTGCTATGAAATGGAAATGTCTTCTGTAGCAACGGTTGCCCCGGCACTGCTTAGAGGACCTGCTTCAGGGGGAGAAAGGCTACTTTACAGAAAACAAACCTCAATGCATAATTGGAACATTTGTTCTTTCCAGATTGTTTTGTGAGAACATGCTGCCAGAAAACATTTTTTTCCCTTTAAGTGCTTCTTTTGAAACTCCATTATGCTTTTTTAAAAAAATTTCAAGGATGTTTATTTATTATTCACTCCTTTCTTTTCGTATTTATTTTTTGAATTATGAACCCCAGTGTCTAGATGACTGAGACCCCTGGGTTTCCAATTACCCAGGTATGATTAGTTTTATAGTCCATTTTGTAGGCTTATTCAGACCACCCTGCTGGAGTTGAATCTTCAGATCAGCTTTGTTTGGTTCTAAGAAATTCAAAGTGTTTCTCATAATTTGCCTGACCCGTCTTCCTTCTAAAGTTGATCTAGCCTCTTCTGTTCATATGGAGTTACTCATTAGTAATCTAGCTCATTGTCTAACGGACATTGTGCATCATTTTCTGTTTTAAAAAGGCAAAGCACAAAATGTTATGAAGAAGAATTATGGTACAATTAAAAAGTGGAGGAAGGGTGAAGGATTTTCATCCTGACACTCTCTGAGTCACTTAAAGGATTTTCTGCTTGCTTTTAAGTCATTTGTTTCTTGAAACCTGGGGATTTGGTTTCTGAGTTTGAATTATCTGTGACACAGTGTTTGCTGAATCATAGTCCTGCAATAAAACAATTTTAAAAACTAAAAAAAATATTGAGGCATCATCTGTGAATGTAATATTCCAATCTTCTACAAAATTGCCTTTTAAATAGAAGAGTCATTTTGAATTTATAGGAACATCAAGTAACATTAAAATGTTAGTATTTTAGCTCGGTGCTCATTTCAACTTATAGACAACATCTCATTTACAAAAAATTATTACTTGATTATAAAGCTAGGCATATCGAATTTTAGAACAGAACCAGATTGTTTAGACAAATTCTGCCTCCTTGAAAATACATGGATACCGCAAGAATAATGCAAGTCCTCAGCAATATAATCTGTAGCTACTTAGTAATGACCTGGTCAGCATAGACCATAAAAATAGATGTGATGTAGTATTTTCTCTCCATTCAGTTTACTTGAATAATGAACAGATTCATTATCCAGATGGGATATCACCAACAAAACAGGGAAGTAACAGGCTTTAGGGCACAATAAGACCAAATTTCAGGATGTGAAGCTCAATGGTCACAGGATAAAAACTTCTATCCAGTGTTTTTATTGTTGACATGGAAATCTAGATGAATATCACTAAAACTAAGATGGAAAAATAATAAGATGTGTGTACAAATTCAGATTTGAGAGCTTTCAGACAACTGAATGCAGCATACACATTCAGCTTTCCAGTAGAATTACCTGTGCTATGATTTATGGTCCCTCATTCTTATTTCTCCTACATCTATTATTGGTAGTTGAAATGCATTATATATGTATTTTAAACTATTTATTTATTTATTTATTTATTTATTTATTTATTTATTTATTTATTTATTTATTTATTTATTTATTTTGAGAGGGAGAGGGAGCACGAACTGTGGAAGGGGCAGAGAGAGAGAGAGAGAGACAGAGCAGAGAGAGTATCCCAAGCAGGCTCTGCACACTCAGCACAGAACCTATCCAGGGCCCAGTCTCATGAACCATGAGATCATGACCTGATCTGAAATCAACACTTGGATGCTTAATCAAATGAGCCACCCAAGCACCCCTATTTTTCCCTTTTCACTTCTGTATTGGATGGTGCCTCCCTCCCATCTATCCTGGAATTCTCTCCAAGTATGAAGATTGCTTAGATTCTGGGAGACAAAATGACAAGTGTGTATGTTACAGGAAAGAAGAAGGGGGAAATTAAAGATGAAATCAAATGTGAAATGATACTTTTAATTCATAACTTCTATTGGGCATCCTTATAGTGCTCCATGTTATTTGCAATATCAAATACTTTGAAGAAAAGGTATAGTTCTGTGTGTTTGATCAGCAGTAAGGTTGTCATTTTGTAGAAGTGCTGCTGATTTTGTTTTGTCATTCCTGGGCAACAGCAAATTTGACTGTAATAGTCATGCAGGATTCATATAATCCACCTTTATATAAAGTAGTACCCGGATGAAGTCCTTTGACTCAGGACCCTGAGGCATCAAAAGCATTAGTTGAAAATGAGTTAACTTATGTCTTGTATGAAAGTGCATATACATAAACAAATGCACATGCATATGCACACATTCATATTACTCTAGAGACCTCAGGTGTACATGTATACTACAAATTATACATATTTTATAGCTGAATCCATGTATCAATCTCTAATTTTACCAAATTCATGCTCTTAGCTGAGAGAATTGTATTTATTCTGGTTCTTGTTTTTCTTTTTCTGGTAAGATTCTACCAGTTTTCCTTTTGACAGTGTTTTTGACATTTATCTTGGGAAGCTACTCTGCTGTTTTAGGGCAGAATTGCTATATCCTGGAATCTCTATGTTCCCTTAAAAAGTCTTTCTTCCTAAGCAGTCTTTGTTTTCGTTCTGTAAATAGGGCCTATTTTATACACCTATTATCTCTGTCTGGTGGTGTTCAGTTGTCCAGCCATGCCTCCTTGTGCTCCAATCCTTTACTCTTTAGTCAGTTCTTTCTGTATAGTGTTCCCTGCAGTCATGGAAGAGGTTAACTTTTAATTTGCTAAGAAGAATGACTGCTCACTTATCATCTTATCTAAAAAGAATTTTGTGATTCGGCAAAAATTAATCCGTCGTTGAGCTATACCACTTTCTGGGAGCCACTGTTAGGCATTCTCTCTGGGAACAAGCATTCACAGGGGTAAGCAGTGAGGGTATAAGTCATGAAGCACTGAATAGAAGGGGAGTATACCTGAGGGAGACCTCAGAAAGCAAGAAATGGAATAATCTACCTTCTAATTATTTTTTACATGCCTCTTATTTTTTATACCTCAAAGTTACTGGAGTAGTGGATACTTGTTCTAGAAAGCCTAGGCAATGTGTACAGGCATAGAAATGTCAGTGTTTTAAAAATCCAGTGACAAAACCAATTTCTCTAAAGTTTATTTATTTTTGAGAGAAAGAGTACAGTTGGGGAAGGGGCAAAGGGAGGGAGAGAAAGAATCCCAAGCAGGCTCTGCACTGTTAGCGCAAAACCCGATGTGGGGCTCAAGCTCATGAACCATGAGATCACGACCTGAGCTGACATCGAGAGTCGGACACTTAAACCAATGAGCCAGGTGCCCTGATAATAATTTTTAAATATCATTAAATTATTGGTCACTTTCAGTGGTAAAACTACTTTTGTCACCTGTTAGTGTGTGGCCTTGGATAAGTTACTCCAGTCTTTTGAATGTCAGTCCTAGAATGTGCAAAATGAGGAGACTAAGGAACTTTGATGAGACCTCTGTATACACAATAAGTCTGTAAATCCAAAAGTCTCATGGAAAACCCGGAGCATTTTTCTGATTCTCCTTAAAATGAGCCAGTTACGCCTGCAGTGAGAGGACATTTTAGGTTTATTTTATTAAATGATCTATTAATCAAATACAACAAGAATACAAGCTTGTCTTTTCCCTTACCGGGGCCACCTCTTGGTACAGACAAAGCTTGTAATGTGGAGTAGATGTTGGAAAATTCTGACCTCTCCTTTAACGCCCAACTAAATCAATCCTGCTGGTTGTTTTTGTAAATACAGTTCAGCTGAAATGCAGGCATACTTGTGTGTTTATGTGGTGTCTGTGGCTGCATTTGCACAACAATGGCAGGGACATAGGATTGTCAGATAAAGTACAAGAAACCCAGTTAAATCTGAATTTCAAATAAACAACAAATATTGCATGGGGCATACTTACACTAAAAAATTACTTGTTGCTTATTTGAAGTTCAAATGTAACTGAATGTTCTATATTTTTATTTGCACAATCTAGCAGTCCTAGACAGAGACTGTATGGCCCACAAAATCTAAAATTTTTACTACCTGAACTTCTACAGGAGATTTTTGCCAACTACTGTTGTGGAGGTAAGGTTTGTAAACTGGTAAGAAAAAATACCTGAGTGTTAGGTGTGATTTTGTTACTAACTTGCTATCTAATTTTGGTGTAGATATTAGTTTTCATCTCTACAAGTTAGTTTCTCTACAAGTTAGTTTGATGATGCCTACTCATGTGCTTCCCAGGTTTGTTTGGGGATAACTGGCTTCCTGAGGGTGGGAATGCACTTAGACGGATGTGGATAGAGTTTATACTAAGAAGCAAGGGTATATTTCCAAACTTACATTTATGGATCCTTAGTTTACACTCTCTTGCTTCCACTGAACTCTTGTTTCCAGGCTCTATTTTTCCTGGGTGCAAAGCCGAGAGGAAACAGCTGCACAAAGTCAGATGGTAGCTAGAAAGGGTGATAGTGAGATATTACTCATGAAACTCAGCTAGCTAAACAGCTGCTAAATGCAATTTCAAATATACCTTTTTGTTTCTTTGATGTATCTCCATGCTAGGTAGTATTTTATTCTGTGGCTTAGGTGTGAATGCAACTCTTATTCCTGGCTTGAAAAAATACCACTCTTTAGGAATCATACACAGGAGTGATAAATCCTTTTTTTCTTTTTAAAAAAAAATTTTATTTATTTACTTATTTTTTAAATAGTTTATTGTCAAGTTGGTTTCCATATAACACCCAGTGCTCATCCCAACAAGTGCCCTCCTCCATGCCCATCACCCCCCTTCCCACTCCCCCAACCCGTCAGCCCTTCGTTTGTTCTCCACATTCAAGAGTCTCTCATGGTTTGCCTTCCTCCCTCTCCCCAACTATTTTCCCCCTTCTTCTCCCCCATGGTCCGCCAATAAATCCTTAAGAAGCAGAATGAAGGAGTGCCTGGGTGGCTCAGTTGGTTAAGCATTTGAATTCCTGACTTTGGCTCAGGTCATGATCTCACAGCTCATGGGTTTAAGCCCCGTGTCGGGCTCCATGCTGACAGGTCAGAGCCTAGAGCCTCCTTTTGATTTTGTGTCTCCTTCTCTCTCTGCCCTTCTTCCACTCATGATCTCTTTCTCTCAAAAACAAATAAACATTTTAAAAAAGAAGCAGAATGAAGTAATGTGAAGAACAGAAAAACATGAAGGAGGCTAATATTAGTGTTATGCCACCTTTAGAGAATTATTCTCAGCCATCTAGCTTCCTACTGTAAAACATTTGACTGGAAGCTCACCAAATTACTGCTACATGCTGTGGTAAAAGATTGTGGCTACTTGGTTCCATTTAAAAGAAAATCTGTGCTAATGAAACTTTAGGTAATGTCGGCGACCATCTTCTGTGTTCCCATAACACATTTAATGTAGTTCTATTGTAGACCAATAACATATTTTTTGTGTGTTTTCTCAGTAGGTGGTGATTTTCTTGACCTCACAAATTTTTATTCATTTCCATCTCCCTCAGCACTTATTGTACTAGTAGGCAGTAGATAAATGATGAAGGGATGAACTGAATAAATATCAAATTGATAGAAACATTTCTAGGCTCTAACAGTCTTTACTGCTTTCACTTCAGCCTTTGTTTTCTGAAGTAATTATTCAATTACCTGATCATAATTTGATGTGAAATCTGTTTTAAAATATTTATTTATGTTTGAGTGGGAGGGAAAGTCAGAGAATCCCACACAACATCTCTGTGCTGTCAGCAGAGAGCCCACCGTGGCTCTTGAACTCACAAACCATGAGATCATGACCTGAGCTAAAACCAAGAGTTGGATACTTCAGGGCACCTGGATGGCTTAGTCATTTGAATAACTAACCCTCGGTTTTGGCTCAGGTCATGATCTCACAGTTCATAAGTTCAAGTCCTGCTTGTCCTGCTCTTTGCTGACAGCACAGAGCCCACCTGGGATTCTCTCTCTCTCTCTCTCTCTGCGCCTTCTTGCCTCTCTCTCTCAAAATAAATAAATAATCTTAAAAAAAAAGAGTTGGATGCTTAACCAACTGAGCCACCCAGTGCCACCTGTTGTGAAATATTTAATTAGAATTATAATCTAACTTGTATCCCTCATAACTTTATTCTATTTGTCTTTTTGACTTACCAGCATGGATTCCAGTTTTGTCTCAGTGTGACTAATTTCTAAGTTGGTGACTCTAAACTCTACCTCCTTTCCATGTTCCATTCTTGGATATTCCTACCTGGGTGTTCTGCTGATACTGCACGCTCCATATGCAAGATGCTCTAGGAAATGAGATGGACTAGGAGGCGGGGGACAGATTCCTACTTCTGCCTTTTCCATTAATGGGCTTGGGAATTTAGCAACTCACTTAACTTCTCTCAGAGTCAGTTTCCTCAATCTAACAGGAGGCGGTAGCTGCAGTAATGGTTTCCAGGCTGCACAGTGCAGGTTTATAGAGTTCTGAAATACTATAGAAGCCATCATAAGTATTTAACATTGGCTGTGTGTTACCTATGCTAGGTTGTGAAAATGTAGAACTTAAAGGAAATTCATGAAAAATGCATTGTAATTCTCAGGCAGCTCTCTGAAGCAGCGAAAGGGGAGGCTTTGTTTAGAAGGAAATCTGTTTGAATTTTGCCATTGCAGTTCCACTAGTAATGAAGTAGAGCCTTAATACCATGAGAAGGCAATGGAAGCCCATTCATTGGGAATGATTTGTGTTGCTGCTTGGCTAGTTTTTAAGAAAAGCTTGTGTCAACACTTTCTGTGATTGTCACTATGCCTTGCTGAGCTGCTTCATCTAGAACAGCTTGCTTCAGGACATACTGCTCCTCATTACAGCTTGCAGTAACCCAGTTACCAAGGCCAGGAGATACCAGAATGTGAACACATAGCCCACTTGGCAAGAATTACATGTCATCAGAGCAGGGGCCTGTGGCCACATGTCTGTAGGTCAAGATGGGTGGTCTGACTTGAATGGGACTTAGCATCACAGCATGCAGTTATTAACTTTTTGGAGCCAATACTTGGGAATAGGATATTGTGTTTTGATACCAAATATGTCAAAATGTATCATTTGTTTTTATGTATGTTTTTAAAAGTCCCTTTCCTGTTTTTTTTTTTTTTTTTTTAAAGGCATGAAATGGAAACCTTTTTACCCAGGGCTAACTTGAACCTTTCTGAGTTTGATCCTGCCCATTCCATTTCTGGTCTTTATTATTGGGCCAACTACCCAAACACAGCGAGTCCATGACTTCATGGAGGCCACAGATGCTCTCTAGTGTTCGTGGACGGTGGCTTTGTAATTCCGCTGATGTGTTCCTTCCTGGTGATCCTAGCACATCCCCACTCCAGAGTTTTAACTGTATGACTTGAACTTGAAAATATCTCTGACTTGAGTGTTGCTTTAGGTAAATGAATTTGAGGCATCTATGGGACTTACAAGTGGAGTGCCCTTTTGGAAATTGGAGGCATATACTTGCAGCTCAGAGAAGAGTTCTGAGCTGGAAACGTGAAATTGGGATTCACCAGTGCTACAAAGCTCTTGAGATGATTGCAGTAGAAGAAATCACTCGGGGCATGTATAGAATGAGGATGGTGTCTGAAAAAACTGAGAGGCATTTAATGGGTGAGCTGAGCTGAGAAGACCAAAAGTTATCCTGAGAATGTCATTTTATTGCTTCCTAATAAGATAGGCTATGTCTGAGAGCTATTTTTCTGCTTGTTGTCTAAATGTAGACACTGACTGGTTATACCTCTTTTCTTATTCAACAGTTTTTTTTTTTCAATTTTAAATTTCTGAGAGAGAGAAAGAGACAGCATGAGCCAGGGAGGATCAGAGAGAGAGGGAGATACAGAATCTGAAATAGGCTCCAGGCTCTGAGCTAGCTGTTAGCACAGAGCCTGACGCGGGGCTCAAACCCACGAACCGTGAGATCATGACCTGAGCCGAAGTTGGACACTCAACCCACTGAGCCACCCAGGTGCCCCTCCTATTCAACAGTTTTGAATTGAGTTATGTTGAATTTGTTACCTGTTCTCTAATGACCTTTTGTTAGTCCAGAGGTAGAGAATTCCTCCTTATTGATCATTTCAGTTTTTTGACTAGATTCCAACTAGTATTTTTTTGAGATCTTCCTTAGGAGAGTTGTGCTTAATAGCAGTTAAGGACATAATTCACATTTCAAATATGAAGTTTAGATTTCATATGAGTAGAGCTTTGGTTCTCAGCTGGTGGTGATTGTCCTCTCCATGGGAAACTCTTTGGGACTTTGTACATACGCATGTAAGGATGTTATTGGCATTTGGTGGGTAGAAATCAAGGGTGCTGCTAAACATCTTACAGAGCACAGTATAGCCCCTCACAACAAAGAATTATCTGGTTCAAAATGTCAATAGTGTCACTGTTGATAAATCTAGGTTTGAAAATATTCTATTGAAGGATTTTTGAACAAAAATATTGTATCCTCAAATTTGTATTTAAAAAATTATTCTGCTACAAGTAAAGTAGAGTGATTGGCAGTGTTGGAAGGGAGAAGAATGGAAACAAGATAGGATGCCATTATAATGTCCTAGGCAAGAGATATTGGTTTCTTGAGTTATTGTGGTGGAAGTGAAGATGGAGAGAAGCAGATGGTATCAAAATATGTTTGGGGCTAGAAATGTCAGGACTTGTCAGTGATAGAATGTGAGTGTTGAGAGAGAGGAATGAATCATGCTGGACTCTCAGATTTATGTCTGGAGAATCTAGGGGAATATGTACAGAATGAGATGGGGAAAATGGGCAAGAAGGAGTTTGGAGACTGAGTTAAGAGTTCTATTTGAGGTCTATTACATTTGAGATGCCTGTGAATTTCAAATAAAGTAGGCAGTTGGATATATATGAGCTAGAAAGTCAGAATACTTAAAATGTGGTTGTACAAATCTTATTTCTACATCCTAAAAGAAGACATAATATGTTTAAGAGGAAAATATCCTGAGTGAAAGATAGTTCCTAGCTCAGCCTACCACTTGTGAAAATTGGGACAATTTCTTTCCTGTCTCTGATGATATTTCCCTTATGTACGAAAGAAATAGATCAGTGTTTTTCAACCAATTCATACCCAAAAGTCTCTTCTATTAATTTTCTCTCATTAACCCCATGTTTGGAATTTTTAAAAAGTCATCATAATATATTGCATTCATCAAGACATCATACACTAATTGTATGTCCTCAACATTTTTGCATTTAATGTCCGCATTTTAAAGCTTTGTCCGCATTATGGCTTGTTGGATAAGATGGTATACATTCTCAGAAATGAAGTTTAGATGCAGTCATGCCCTGGTATTGTTGACTGCTACTTCTCTCTCTCTCTCTCTCTCTTGCCGTCCTTTTCAATTCAGGGTCAAATATATATTGGATATTTAGTTTGGATCCTGAGACCTCTTGGCTTATGACTATGTTAATAAGCATGAAGCAGCTATCATATATAACTAATCAAAAACTTCTAATCAAAGAGAACCAGTACTCTATTACTGTTCTACAGTGTACTATACAGATTTGATAAAATTCTATGCAAAACCAAAGACCCTGACATTTTAGTTAGTCCAATATCCTCATTGTGAGAAAGTATTTTCATTATTAAATATTAGGAAATATATAATGATTGTTTTTGCTACATTCCTTGGTCCCAGATATGAAATCATTGCACTTGGTATTATCTAGTGCTTCCAAATTTATCATCTTTTGATTCATGTTACTTTATATTATATTCTGGTTTGTACTAATGAGGGTTTCAAATTTAAGGGTCAAGTAGCCGTGTACTTGTTTTGGTGCTGGATGTCAACTTTTAGCATTGCAACTCTTTAGCAGTGGGACTTTATTAATAATTTCAAGATGGTTTGTCACTTTCTTCTTAAATCAAGGCTTTATTAAGTAAAGTTACATCAATGTCTTATGAAAAGAATTGTAGAATATTGTATCCTATAAATCAAATAGGTATGCAGAGAGGCGAGCCAAGGTTTTAGGACTATATTCGGAAAAGAATAATTCTTGAGGAAGAGGCAGGCACTAGTAAGACAATAGGAAGTCACAGACCTTATTGCTGGCAATGAGAAAAAAAATCCAGGTTGGTAGAAAGCCACAGCATGAATTTATCATAAATGATAATAGGCAAGAAGATAGCACAAAGAAATCCCAAAGCAAAGAATCCGGAGCACGGAACAAGCAAGTCTTTATAGTTCCAGGTGGGAAGTAGACATCAAGACAATCTGGGGTATAGTTAATAGGGCTTCAGTCCTAGAGCAACTGGCCTCTGGGCAGTTATCGGCATTGGAGTTTAGGCACAGAAAACTAGGTAGGGAACAAATATCTGAATAACTATATCAGATGGCATCTCCGTGTTTGGAGAAAGCTCCGCTTATTAGAATGTGGAATCAAGGTCAAAGCTAGAGAAGGAGTGAGTGTGATGATGCCAAGTCCCCACCTGGTAACAGCAAGTGGCAGAAATTCAGTATGGTGTAGTTCAAGAGAAATGAAGATTTTAGAGTCATATAATTTGGAAATCCAGGGGTGGTTGGTTGTTTTAAATGTCCACATGTGCTTGGTGGACATTGAACCTAATTCACCTCTCCTTGAGCATGGGCTGAATGAATGGCTCACTTCTAGTGAATAGAATAGAGTGGCTGTACCGTGTGTGGTTTTGGACTGTGACTCCTTATTTGCTCTCACTCTTGGGTCACTTATTCTGGGATCATTCACTCTGGGGGAATCATGTCATGAGGATATTCAGACAACACTGTGGAAAGACCTGTTTGGTATTGAACCAAGGCCTTTCTGCCAATGGTCATTTTTGAAGTAGATCCTCTAGCCTCAGACAAACCTGCAGCCTGACCCATCACTCAGCTATAGCCACATGAGGTATCCTGAGCCAGAACCAACTAGCTAAACCACTCCCAGGTTCCTGACCCTCAGGAATGGTGGGAAATAACATATTGTTTTAAGTTGCTAGGCTTTGGAGTAATTTGTTATGCAGCAATAGATAACTGATGGAGGACACAGTTTCAGGCATGTCTATATCCTGGCCCTCAAAAACACCATGTTATTCTCTACTTTTCACCTTAGCTTTCCAAGTCCAAAGTTGTTTTGTCCTGAATACAGCTCTATGCATGTGGCATAGGAGAGAACTTCAGGTAAGCATAAGCTCACAACCTTACAGCTTATGATTCAGGTGAGAGATTCTGTTTTTTCTAGGGTCCATATATGACAACTTAAGAGAGTGTTCTTATCTGACTCTATTGAGTCATGTGTCTACCATGCATCCTCTGTATTGGGGGATAAGAGTCTTTGCTTGAGTTAGCTCTTCTGTCTACTCTTGTGGCCCCATGTGGGGTCTGATTGTTAACATCCTTCTCCCAGTTCTGGGGGATGTGGGAGAGGTAATTCCTTCCTAATCCAGGTGCTATTTTCACAGGAGAGGAGTTAGGAGTATGGGTCAGGGGCAAATAAGAGATGTCTGGCACAGTGAAATCAGAGGGGGTGAGAGGATCTACAAAAAAGATTCTGATTCTTTTCATTTACAACTACACTTTCAGAACAATTTTGATAATGTTAAACACCTGACACATATGTTGAAAATTTTTTCAGTATCAACTTTTAAAACACAGGTGCACCACTGCTACTATCTAGCAATCTTGTCTATTCCAGATGAGCTCAAGAACCAAGAAGCAGAGAGACACAAAAATAGAATGAGTTTTATCAATAGATGGACTCTCTGGTCCTGTGTCAGAGCCTCATTTTTTTGTTAACCTACAGTTCTTAGAAACTGAATGTATTGCTCAGGATAGGACATCCTGGGAGCTCATCATACCCACAGCCCACTCCAGAGAAGCAGCTGCCAGTGTTTCCTAATGCATAACTAGTAACGAATATAATGGGTATAATCTGCTGAGTGCTTTCCTATATGTTCCAGGTCCTCCAGGTCCAACTCCAGGGAACTGATTTATGTGATTGTAGGGGTTAAGTCCATAGGGCCAGAAGTCAGTAAGGGAAGATCACGAGCAGGTTGGAACTTGCAGGCCTGGGCCCAAGCTCCTGCTGCCTCCCCCATGGAAAACCTAACTTTTCTTTTAAGGCCTCCCAATTAATTAAGTCCATCCACTCAGGATAACTTGACTTCCAACTGATTAACTGAAGCCATACAGGATAATCTTCCTAACTGAAAGTCAACTGATTAGGGACTTTACTATATAAGGAAAATCCCTTCATAGCAGCACCTAGGTTAAGACTGATTAAATAAGGGGGCACTGTAGTTCAGCCTAGCCAACTTGACACATCAAAAACCCATGATGGCGCTTTATAGAAATATTATTTTAGTCCTTGTAATAATAGGAACTATTATTATTTCCATTTTGTAAATTAATACAGACCTAGGAATGTTCAGTAACTTGCTCAAGGGCTCATAGGAAATGACAGAACTGGGCTACAAAACCATGACTTCTGTTTTCCAAACCCAAGCTCTTTCTACAATGCTGTTTCGTGCTGGCCACATCTGGTTGGGCCTTATCTAGACACTGATCTAGAGGCAAAGTCAGCCATCAATAGAGGACCAATGACTTATGTTGTGGTCTGGTTTGATATCTTTGTTCAGATGGAATGGCCCCAGCTGGGTAGCGATTAGGAGTCATGGTCAATTTCTCTGTGTTGGAGAGTTTGAAAGTGGGACAGAGAAAGGGACAGAAACATAATGTGTTGTAGAAGTCCAGACTCACACCAAGAGAAGTGTAGAGGAAATGTGGGGCAATGGAAGCCATGTACAAGAAGAGACAGAGAGAAGAGAGAATAAATTGGAGTAAAGGGGAAAAAGAATAACTGAGACACCATAATTGGGGGAAGAGCTTGAATTAAGGTGGTGAAGGCTGATGTCTGATGAGATGTCCAAGCAGAGCATTGGCTCCATTCTTATATTGCATGTGTGTGTTCTTCTCCAAGCTTATTTGGTAGTGGAGTGGCAAACAAATGATTCACTCCACTTGAAGAGTTTTAGAAGGTCTAACGGGATATTCAGCAGGTCAGTCTGGCAGGGGTATCCAAAATCTTAGTAGTCCAATCCTCTAGCCTGGACTCCTCCTGAAGTTTTCACAAGGGATGCAGGACACAGGTGGTATTTATCACCAATAGGCCACACTGAACACATCCAACAGCCTTGTTACTGGCTGGTCCATCATAGGCATCATGTGGAAGCTTGTTGAGCATCTAGGCAGTCTGGCCCCAGCCACACCATAATCCAAATCAGCAATTTAATAAGAGCCTGAACTAATTTGCATGCACAGTAAAATTCAACAGAATACATTATTCGGGCATAACAGGCTGTATCTGAACATTCCAAATCCTTTTACCTGGTGATGACTGTCCTAAGGAATCCATAGTTTCATCCCACCCATTATGTGAAACCCCACTTTGCCTCCCCCACAAAAAACATGGAAACTGGGTCAGAAGAGCTGGACCATGAACCCTGGAGAATATTTTAGTTCCCCATGGGAGCCGGCATTGGGAATGCTGAGCCTTCTTAATTTTTTTTTTTTTTTTTTTGCTGTGTTTTTATATCATCCTCCATTAACTGAGGAACCTGAGTGTATGACTGTCCTTGTAACCTAATGGATTGTGACAAATAGCCCGAGTAATTTAATTTGCAAAGCCACAGGGATTTTAACTATGGTAAATTAAACATGGGAAAAAGGGCTTTTAGAAACAGGTACACTGAGACCGAGAGGAAGTTGTTGACGACAGATAAACCACTCCTGATTACAATAACCTGTGCCATTTTATGTGGGTGAAAATAGCCCATAGTCCTCCCTCAAAAGGAACTCTGGCTCTTTCTGCTTTGCTGAATGTACAATACATAATGGTGATAAGGATGGCTGAGTCATAAGAGAAAGGTTTGGCTGCCTACAGCATACTGATTAGGAAGGTAGAGAAATTTAAAATACATTTTTAGAAGATTTTCAATAAATATGATGACAATAACATGTAGTCTGGGGCTTATATAAAACTTCTGCTCTCTGAAAAACAGATTTCCAGCATGACTCATTCTCCAGGCCTGTAGAGTACAAGGTGTATTAAGATGCTTACCACTCCTTCCCACCCTCTGGGACTGTGTCTCTTGTGGTACCAGGGGAAGCAGCCACTGGTGCTACTTGGTCCTTTCATTATCACCATGAGTTATTTTTTCTGGCTGGATTCATTAAATTCAGTCTCTCAAGAATGTGAAATTGGGACACATAGCCTTTCATTAGGTACATGAGTTGAGAAGCCATATGAAGATGGGTTTGGGTCTGCTAATGTTTGCCAAAGCACAGACAGTCGGCTGAAGAGAAAATGTGAGGTAAAGAACATTCAGGCCCATGGATTTGGAAAGCAAAACTTCCTCAGTTCCTATCACTCATTCTAATCCTTCTTGAGGTCCTATTTTCTTACCTGCTTGGAGTATCATGAAATATCTTGTCCTTCCCTGCCCCCTGCCACCCCCCACCCAATTCCACTATTATTGGTTAAGCTAATTTGAGTAGTGTCTGCTCCTTGCAAATAGTTGTTCCTTGTGGAGGATAAGAGACTCTTCTCTATTAAAGTCTATGATGATTATTAATATTTTACCAGCACAGGTCATGGTGGCTAAGAGAAAATAGGGTACAGAGGACAAAGCATAGAGGAAGAACTCATCATAGTCCTCTGTTCAGATGGGCCAGACTGGCAGCAGAAGGTATGGTGGTTAGATGACAGGCCACAGATACCAGGCTGGAGTCCCAGGCAGAGGTCAGTGACTGAAGGTACATGATGAGTAGGAGGACCTAGGAATGTGCCTGGCCACAGGGTTCAGGCTGGGCAGAGGGGATAGGCTGAGGATGATTTGGGAGCAGCACCTGAGGTTGCGGCACAGGTACAGAAAGCTTTACCTCCCAGCAACAAAAGGGACAGGTCGGCCTGATCATAGCAGCTATTTTAGTGTAGGTCAGAAGAAGGGATGTTGTGGCCCTGGAGATCACAGCAGAGCCCTAGGCCCTCTCAGGCCCACCAGAGACATCAGAGATCATAAATTCCATGTCCCCTGGCTCTTTGGTTGAGTAATTTTCTTTGGAGTGCAAGCCCTTTCTTTCTAGCCCACTTTTATACCAGCTATCCATTCACGTGGTCACGGTCTGTTGTGTAAGTTTGGTTCTCTCTTGTAAAAGAATCAGTATATTGTTTCTATTGTTTCTTTCCCCCAAGGTTAACCTAATCTTGCTTGTGGCTTGTTCGCACCCACGTGTTTCTTGGTCCAACTGGTGTCTCTTAAGCCTGGGTTAAAACTGACCAATATTTTCTTCTTTTTTAATGTTGGGGTTTGTCCCACACAATGCTCTGGCTAACTGCTGAGATAAATATTTAATTCTAAATATCCTCTGTCAATTCTCAAGTTTTTGTGTCTTGGTTTTTGTTTTGTTTTGTATTTTTTTCCTGATGTCTGACTGCAGAGGGAAGAGAAAGTAAATGACCTGGGGGTTATTTATATGTATGTATGGGTTTGTTGCTACAAATTTTTGGAGAGCCCAAGATAGTGTGTTTTAAAGAATTTCTCAAGAATTTCAAATTTATGAAATTCGTGCAATTAAACAGTGGGAATGCTCACTGTTTTGACATTTATTAAGAAACAACCAATTTTAGCTATTCAGGTGCTTCAGATTTTATCCCTGCTGCCAACTTTTGACTTACTATTTATTACTCTGATTTTAATATGATAACAAATTGCATTTGACCATTTTAGATTATAGCTTCCTTTTCAGAAGCTTATTAATTTTTGAAATTCTCTGACAAATGATCATATGTCTTATGTATTAACATCAACTATCTATATAAAAAAGTAAACAGGTTCCCATCTGCTTGCTTCAAATAGCCTGTATTTCTTAGAATGTATTGCAAAAAAATTCATTTATTTAACAAACATGTATTAAGTATGTATTGTATTGGCACTATGAACAGGGACAGGGCTTGACACTTCTTGAAGTATAACATTGTAAATAAGGGCAAGGGCTTTAGAGGTTGTCTTAGGATGGTTCCCTCAGAAGGAGATCCTAATGTACAAGTGCTTGTACATTATTTGTTCATGAAGGAAGTGCTTCCCTGGGAGACAAATAAAGAAGCTCGGGCAGCAGACCAATAAGAGGAGGAAATGAAGCAAGGATGTCTCAGGCAGAGTCTCACACAGGTAGGCTTCACCCTGAAACCGGTCCATCCCACAACAATCAGTAAAAAGGCATCTCAAGGGAGCAGAGTGAAGCATCAGTTTTACTTCTTAAAGAGTCAGAGTTTGAATGGACAGTCAAAAATTAACAGGTAGAGAAAAATCTCTAGGATAGATATCAAAGAACAAGCCAAGCAAAAGAAATAACAGAGGATGAAAACATAGAGTTGAATCTTTCAATTAATATCCTCCAAGAAATAATAGAAGATTATTATATCCATGAACAATAGGCTATCAGAAGGGGTATTTAGGAATAAAAGAACAGTTTTAAATACAAACTATTTCCCCAGAAAGTAGAACAAAATATAGAGAAAGGGTAAGAAAATTAGAAGATCAGTCCTGACTGTCTGTCATCTGATAAATTAGAATTCCAAAAACAGAGAAGAGGGAATAAAGGAAAATGTTCAAAGAAATAAGTAAGGTAATTTAGAAAAGCAGATACCCATGAACTTTCAGATTTTTACAGGTCTTGTAGCATGTGATCAGACCAATGAATGAAAAATGATTTACAAAAACGAATACTGTTGTAGAACTTCAGAAAATTGGAAATAAAGAGAAGTAGAATATATTTTGATAAATTAGAAAGGGGAAAGATTACATACAAAACTTAATGAATACAAATGACACTGGCTTCTCAACAAAAACACTGGATGTAAAATGCCAATGGAACAATGCTTTCAAAACATTTGGCACAGAAGGACATGTGCACAGTTGTTATAGCCATTGCTCGGGTCACAGTCCACTACCACCACAAGTGATTTGGCGATGACATACCTGGAAATTTTCTCACATCTTCATGGCACCCAGTAATCACACAGAACAGCATTTGAAATAGGAGACCCTCTGCTTGCAGGCTTCTCTTTCCAATCTTTATTAAAGCTGAGAAGCGCGGACTTCCCTCGACTCAAATCCACAGTTAGGGATAATTACAGGTTTTTAAAATCAGACCTTCAGGAAGCGTGGGGCTGTTGGAGGCAAGGGGCAGTAAGGAACAGGAAGAGAGACAGTAGCCTTATGTAGAGGGGTAACCCCCTATTACCACCTCTCCAAAAAAGACCTTTTCATCAAGCAGTGCTAGTCTACAGGGATGAAGAACCGATGCTGACTGGACTAGAGTTGTGGAGGAGCAGCAGAATCTGGGAATGATACATAGGAGGGTGATCCCTCAGCAGCCTGGCAACCATGAGGGGGTGGTGAAGAGAGGGCTATTTCTGGTTCCAGCTGGTAGTCCAGGACATGCATTCTTATATAAGTAAGGTACATAAAGAAGGTTCCAAAATTTGGAACTATTCTCCATTGTCCTCCTTCCCTTCCTTCTTTAATGACTAATAATATGGGCACTTTCTAAGATTCTTAACATACAGCATCATGTGAAATATCAGCCTAAATATAGATTTTCCTCCTTTTAAAGAAGCCACTGAATGCAGTGTACAAACCATGTATGAAGTTATCAGGCATATCCCAAACACCTATAGCTTAAGAATTAGAGGTTGGTTTTTTTCTTTCAGCCACATACAGTCATAAACCATTAGAATATTAAACACAGTTCTTCTTGTAAGTGTTTATTTCTTAGAGAGAGTGTGAGTAGGGAAGGGACAGAGTTAGGGAGACATAGAAACTGAAGCAGACTTCAGGCTCTGAGCTGTCAGCACAGAGCCTGATGTGGGGCTTGAACTCAACAAAACATGAGATCATGCCCTGAGCTGAAGTCAGATGCTTAAGTGACTGAGCCACCCAGGTGCCCCTAAACACAGTTTCTATTCACAAAGTAGTTCTTATTTCCTAACCTGGCCTTTGGCTCCAACTCTGGATTTATGGTGTGAATGGCATGGGGTAATGTGTATTTAGGTGGGAGGCACAGGCAGTCTAGTTTTTGGTGTCTGGTTTCAGGGTGGTGAGACATTTTCTGCCTCTCTGGCTCCTGTCCAGCTCCTGTGAGAGCCCAGAGCAACTCCAGGGCTGTATGGGGGTGGAGGGGACAGCATGCTAGAAATAGACTTGGGAAGGGTTTCAAAGCATTTGTGGATGCTGCATGACAGGGATTAGAACGAGAACCCTAACTTCTATGCTTCTCTCCGTGGTTAGATGATTCATTGGCAAGTGTGGATCTACAGAGAGAGAGGGAAGAGAGGGGAGGAGAGATTATGGGGTATGTAGACTCAAGTGTGTACCCTTTGTAGTACTGATTGGATTGTGTCTGGAAAATGCTTTTTTTTTAACAGGAAAAATAAGGAGAAAGAATAATTTAGAGTGGAGGTAGCAATATATTAGAAGTCAGGAGACTTGCATGTTCATCCTAAGGTATTAGTCAATTTTTCACTTTGGGCAAGTCCCTTTTGGTTTAGGTTTTACTGTTTTTAATCTAACCAGTTGGATGAACTCTGAAGTTCTTCCTTTTTCTTCTACACTTGTTTGTGTAAAGACTATGGGGCAACATAAATACTGAAACAATTAAGAATAGAAGGGCAAGAAAGAAGACCTACAGATAGCCAACAGACACATGAAAAGATGCTCAACATCACTGCTCATCAGGGAAATCGAAATTGAAATCACAGTGAGTTATTCACACCTGTCAGAATGCAGAATGGCTAAAATAAAACATGAAAAAAACAAGTGTTAGCAAGGGTGTGGAGAAAAAGGAACCCTCTTGAACTGCTTGTGGGATTGCAAACTGGTGGGGCCACTGTGGAAAACAGTATGGAGTTTTTTGAAAAAGTTAAAAACAGGACTACCCTACAATCCAGCAATTGCACTACTACGTATTTACCCAAAGAATACAAAAACACTAATTCAAAGGGATAATGCACCCCCATGTTTATGGCAGCATTATCTACAATAGCCAAATTATGGAAACAGTCCATTGACTGATGAAAGAATTATATATTATGTGATTATATATAATGGAATATTACTCAGCCATAGAAAAGAATGAAATCTTGCCATTTAAAATGACATGGGTGAAGCTAAGGAGTATTACATTAAGTAAAATAAGTCAGTCAAGAAAGACAAATACCATACGATTTTACTCCTGCATGGAATTTAAGAAACAAAAGAAATGAGCAAAGAGAATAAAAGGGGAAAGAGGGAGGCAAATCAAGAAACAGACACTTAACTATAGAGAACTAACTGACAGTTACCAGAGAAGTGGGTGAGGGGATGGGTTAAATGGTTATGGGGATTAAGGAGTGTTCTTGCTGTGAAGAGCACCATGTGTTGTATGGAAGTATTGAATATTGTACACCTGATACTAATATTACACTATGTTAAATGGAACTTAAATAAAAACTTGAGTAGAGAAGAATGGAAAGGTAAGGAAGGAAAGAGATTGAGAGGTTGAGGCACACATCAGGGAAGAGAAAAGGTCCAGGAGAAGGAGGAGATGAAAAAATTTAGTTTCCTATATTTATAGGAAAGCCATATATGATTGGCTGGATGTTCATCGAAATATTTTGAGGAGTAGAAGAATATTTATGAATGTAAATGAAAGGATGTTGAAAAGAAACTCTTAGGGGCACCTGGGTGGCTCAGTTGATTAAGCACCCAACATCAGCTCAGGTCATGCTCTCATGGTTCCTGAGTTCAAGCCCTGCATCGGGCTCTGTGCTGACAGCTCAGAGCCTGGAGCCTGCTTCCGATTCTGTGTCTTCCTCTCTCTCTGCCACTCCCTCCCTCACACTCTGTCCCTTTCGAAAATAAACATATAAAAATATAAAAGAAAAGAAACTCTTTCTGTGTGATGGGCCCTATAGGTCCTTGTTGCCTTAGGAGAAAGCAGCAGAGGGCGGGAGCTTATACATCCCGCACTGAGGTTAGATCAGCTATGTGGGATTTTCAAAACAGATGGCCCAAAACAAGCTTTATAGTCTTTCATCCAATATGCATTTTGAGATTAAGAAAGATTGATATTCAAAGAGTCAAGAGAAAGAGTATGTTTGGTGAATTGTCTGTATGCTCAGATTCTGCACCCGAGTCCCAACACCGCAGAGTATTTGAGTGCCTCCTTCTGCCTTCAGCCCAGCAGGAAGGCCTGTAAGGAGACCAGTCAGAAAGTGTGATATGTGTCCCTGGATTTGGGGGTAGTACTAGACTGCTGCCTGAGGTGCTATGGAAAATAGACTCAACGTAAAAGACTGGCTGAAGCCACACATAAAAGCAGGGCAAGAGCAAAGTCTGCACGTTTCACCATTTGACAACACTAGATGAACTTCCCATGGGGCAAATGAGGGTCATTAAAGGGAATCAGGCTTGTGCCTTCTGAACAGACTCTGTAAAGGCAGAGAAGCTCTGGAAAAATGAAGGTGTGAGGTGCATTGCCGAGGCAGGAACTGATGTGAGGGAGGTAGCAATGGGTCAGGCAAATGAGAGACATTAGGGACCTCTGAGAAATCCACAGATGTGCCCCTAAGAAACAGAGTTCGCTTTGATTACCCATCTGATAACCAAGAGCATCAACACTGAACAGGTCACGTAGGGCTTTTTGGACTTCATATCATTTCTCCTGTCTTCTTAACCCTGGGGATATGAGTGTGGGGCAGGGAGAAGCTGACAAAAGTATTGGGTTTATTCTCCTTTCTTTCACCCAGCAGGTTTCCAGACTCAGGCAGGTCCAAGCTAGAGGAATACAGTTTGCTGCCCTATTTTAAAATACAATTCCAAGTTATTATGAGAAGGCTAAGTAGGAGACAGACAGAACTATCTCCCATATTTTATCCTGGAAGTCACAAACCGAGCATGCACAGGTAATAAACCTAGTTTTATAAGCTTGTCAGTGTACTAGGCTGCATAAAACACTGATCTATTAGTACAAACCTTAAATTAGCTACTGGATTTTAGAACTCGGGGACAAGAGCCAAACAAAGAAGTTTCTTCTAAATCTATAGCAGCTCCAGCAGCTGAGAGCTACTAGCCAATAGTCTTATGAACAGATATTCTTGGATTCCTATTTATAGAGGCCATCTTGTCACATGGGCAAGCCACATTTTTCTGGCATTGTTCCTTATCATATTATGGAGCTTTACTTTTGGAATGTCCAATTCCTTTCAATACACTTTAGTAGGTTTTTAACCAGACCAGTACTGAATCCCGGAATGAAAAGTTTGAAGGAGTATCGGGTCTTTAACTTCCTCATTTTACAGAGAGGGGCATTGAGGCCTAAGAGATTAAAACATTTGTCAGTTACAGGGTTAGGAACACACCCAGTCTTCTTGACTCCAAGTCTCGTGCCTTTAATGTAAATTTAAACTAAAGAGTTTTTCTTGTTTTGTTTGGAGTAGGTGAGTTTTGGATACGAGAGGAGCTGAAAGTAAGTTTTATTCTTTATTCATGCAAGTAAACACATTAACAGTTTTGTAGTGGCTAAGGTTTCTATATTATTTAAATAGAAAAAGAAAAAAAGATTTACATTTTCTCAGCACTCAGCACTCATATTAGTAAAACTACATTTAGAATGGCATGATCTGAGTAACTTGTAGAGAGACTCAGGCCTTATGGTCAGGTACAGTCAGAATACATGTCATTGGTCTATCAGTTGGCCATCAGTTCTGCCATTTAGGAGGTGTGTGACTCTGCATACATCGGTAAAGTTTTCTGTAACTGTTTATTCTCTTGGTAAAAAAGAAAAGAAACCAGAATGAGCCAGATTGGCTCATAGGTCAATGATCTTTTAAATTATAAAACATTTATAAACGAGAACAAAGTATTACAGTTGTCTTCAGTGGTTACCATGTGGTAATCCTAGAGTGGCATCCTCTCCCTTAGATGCCTATTACCAGGGTCATTGCATGGACAGCATTTGCAGGCTGGTCTATAGAGTGATGCCCTAGGGATATAATTGGCTTAGACCACAGTACCAATGGTGTCTCAGTGGCTTTGAGCTATGCTGGAAGCCTGTTAACTTACGTGTTTATCTTCTCTTAGACTGTTGGAGTGCACACTGTGTAGCCATTGGCATACCCTGTAGAACACCTTCTTGCTTAACATTGCCTTGGCAGAGTGCCTTGCCTTTTAAAACTTCAGAGAACACATTTTTGTCTTAATTCAATGTTTTTGACCCATGTTTAAAACTTGGATTTATTTTCCTAGATTACAACAAAGTACTTTTTATAAAATGGTATGTAGAAATTTCTTGACTTTGTATTTTAAACTCAACTGATAAGAAGTTAAAATTACATGAAGACAGTTTGAAAATGTACCAAATGTCGACAAGACGGAGTTTGAAGGTATTAAGAGAGACATTTGGGTGTTGATGGTCCTAAAAGAGGCATCAAAGTGTCATGTATCATGTGAGCCAGTGACTACCAGGTGCTATTGTGTGCTCTGCTAGTCCTGAGCATGTTTCCACAGTGACCGACATTGCTTGTCCAGTGGAACAACTTTTGTGCTTTAACAATTCCTCTGTATGAGTTTTTTCAAGAGCTCTTTGACAGCCTTTTAATCTGTCTTTTCAAAACCAGCCTACTTTGCAAGAGCAACAATTTTCACTTTGGCTTCAAACCCCTCTTCAAAGTCTGAGATATGCCACAAATCACAAGCTTCCTTTCTTACTTGCATTCTTCATCTTCTGTGGAGAAACTTTTTGCTATTGTTTGCTGCTGAACTCAAGAATTATTCTTTACTTGTAAATAGTTGATTCCAATGGAAGTAGTGCAGTGCCCAGCAAAACAGCTATACCTCAGCTTCCCTTGAAGATTGGGAGTAGTATCCAGAAGACAGAATTCTAACTGATGAAATATAAATGGAAGTTGTTGAGAAATCTCCTCAAAAGAGAAGCATATGCTATTTTCTCCAGTGTTTCTTCCTTCCTTTTGCCTGAAACATGGACATAATGGCTGGGGCTTCAGCAGCCATTTTTAGATCATAAAATATGAAGGTTACATTTTGAAGATGGTGAACCAGAAGACTAAAAAGAGCCTGGATATCTGATGACATTAGGAGCCCCAAAGCGGACCTGGATCAGCTCCCTTTGGATTTCTTTTTTATGGGAGAACAATAAATCCCAAATAGGCCCAGGATTACTATTTTGGGGGTTTGGAACACAGTTTCTAAGTGATAAATATATCTTGCCAACTTTTGTTCACCTTTTCCTCAGATGATTCCCCCCAACCCTAATTTGCAAGGATATTACTTATTTCAGCCAAGTCAAGTTCTCCATTTCCTTTAGGACATTTTTCAGAACCACCTCTTGTAAGAGACCAGTTAGTCCTCTTCTTTCTCTCTGATCAGTCCTATAATTAAGAATCATTAACATTTTTTGATGTAGGACTCAATCTCTCTTATATATAATATTCTTTTCTAAAAGGGTCACTTTTGTGTTTTATATCCTTCAAGGTGGGAAGACCTTGGGAACAGATTCTATTCTAGTTCATCTTACTATCTGCCATTACTCTGCAGCAATTGAGACCAGCAAAGTGTTGAGTCTCTAAAAAAAAAAAAAAAACAAACAAACCTCTGAGTACCAATTAAATGCATTTAGTCAAAACTAGAGAAACATGGAGTGAGGATTGATAATTGAGTAATTCTTGATCTTATTTGTTCATGTGAATCATGCGTGAGTTGTAGAGCTGGTGTTGGTCTTTGCACTTCATTCTACAATTGGCTTCAACACCCTCCATTATTCCATTCTCCAGAATAAGTGAGGACTTCTGCTCTTGCAGGAGTCCCAAACCCAATCTGTCCCTGGGCTTCTCCCAGGGCTTTTTTAGGGCCTCTTCTTCCTCTTCTCTCTTCCCCTATGCCATCCGTCTTCTTTTCCTTCTTCTTTTTAACTTTTTGCAATACTTTTTAAAAACAAAACTAGAAAACAAGAGTTTCAAAATGCTATGAAAAATTATTTATAAACCTAACCTTTCACAAGCCATTTCTTTGCATGGAAACAACCCCCTTTGTGTGAACTCACCATCACGTACTTGTCACTCACACGGCTTCTCAAATTCTCTCTCTCTCTCTTTTTTTTCCCAAGAAGTCTTCAGTGGACTGACAGCATGAGGGGCAGTTTACTTAACATTTATTCATTCAGCAAAGATGTGTTGTAGTCTACTATGTGCACAGTACTGTCACATGCTTTTGGAGGGTACGTGTGCATATGTGTGTGTGGTGGGGGTGAGGGGTTCAAGTATAAAATGAAGTCTGATTTTGACCGGAAGGAATATACAATTTGGTTAGGGAATTTCTAACCAAAGAAAATAATAATGCTACATCTCTCATCATAAAGAGGTTTAAGATTAAGTGCATCCTTTCTCTAACTGCCTATATCATGTCTGCTCCTTACTCCTCATCAGGAAGGATGAGCAGTGAACTCCTAAATTTCCTACAAAATCCCTCCTTACTGGTCAGTTCACTTTCCACACTTACTCTTTATTTGCTCATAATATGAATTCAGTATTATTTAAATCCATTTAATTGCATTTGTAATTGGATGATTATTTCAAATATTAATACATCAATCAAAGAACAGGTAATAAGCACTTATGTGGCTAACATTGAGTTGGATATTTTGGGCAAAAGGTATGTGTCTGCCTTCTTTTTTCAACACCTCTTCTAGAAGACTTTTCTGACGCTGTCCCGTCTTGGCAGAGTTACTCATTCATAGCATTTCCATAGCAATGATAATGATGATTAATGTTCATTAAAATTTAGCCAGATGCTGTGCTAAGTACTTTACTTGAATGATCTCATTTAATCCTACAAACAAGCCAAAGAAATATATATTCTTCTTCTTCTAATTTTACAGATGAGGTACAGTTAACTAACCTGGCCAATGCTGTACAACTAGTAAATGGGAGAGAGACATTCCAATGTGGGTAGTTTAGTGTTAGCGCCTCCAGTTTCAAGATCAAGGAACTGTGTCAGTAAGCATAGGCTACCATAATGAGATACCACAGACTGCATGGGTCAACCAACAGAAATTCATTTGCTCACAGTTGTGGAGGCTAGAAAGTCCAAGATTAAGGTCTGACAGGGTTCTGTTTCTGGTGCGAGTGTTCTCCCTTGCTTGTAGATAACTAATGTATCTACACTGTATCCTCATTGGTGGAGAGAGAGAGCAAACTCTGTTGTGTCTATTCTTATCAGGGCACCAATTCCTTTATGAACACCTACCCTCACAACCTCATCCAACCTCAATTACTTCCCTGAGCCTCTATCTTCATATACCATATTATTGGGAATTAGGGCTTTAACATACAAAGTTTTATTGGGATATAAACATTTAGTCCATAGCAGGAACCAAGATTTAGGGAGATCACATAATATAGTCAAGGTCAGAGTTGTTAGGTGATGGGTCAAAGACTGGATCCCAGACCTTGGAGGGAGATGGCTTCTGTGTTACTCAGAGTCAAGAAGGCAAGAGGTTAAAAAAGAACAAGGAGATGGGCATGGAGGAGGGTACTTGTGGGGATGAGCACTGGGTGTTATATAGAAACCAATTTGACAATAAACTATTTGTAAATAAATAAATAAATAAATAAATATACATATGACAAAAAAAAAAAAAAAAAGAACAAGGAGGATCCATGATACTATCAGACATTTTGGATTCCCAAACAACATTGCATTTCAGGGTACCTTAACCCTGATAATTATAAAAATAAACATATCATTTTTCCCTCTGCTGTATTATATTTGCAGTGTTTTTACTTGCTCAGAAAGAAATCAACCTTCTTTTCCTCATCTGATTCAGTCAGTGAATGGTAATGTTTTAGTGAGGCTGTAGGTTCCTGCCAACATTTTCAATATTGTATCAGTCAGGATTTTGACAGGAAACAGATGGTACATTAAGTCTGGGTAATTTGAGAGGAGTTTGATGAAAAGTCTTTTTACAAGGATGTAGGCATGGCTTAGGAAAAGCACCAGGGATGATGTGTGCTCTATGCCATTATGGGTTCTTATTAATTCTGTCAGGGCTAAAGGAACCCATAGAAGGAGAGGTAAGGGCAACCGAGAGAGAGCTGTGTCCAGAGGGCTTCCTGACTGGCCCTGTGGCCTACTGTGGAAGAGTGCAGTCACCCTATGGCCAGCATGGACGCCTCCAGGAATAACCACCTACCCTCTCTTCCTGCTTCTCATCTCCTGACCCTGCTTCCCACTGGCTGAGTCTGACAAGAGCCAGTGGCAAGGGATTATATTGAAGTATTGTGAGCATATCAGACTGGTGGGGCAGAAAGCAGGGTTCGGAAGGACAGGGAATAAACTAAATGGAGACAAAGAAAGGATTCATCACAAATACTGTTTTCAATGAGATAGAGATATAGGTTGGGATTCTCAGTGCCAATTAAGTTGTTCTGCCTTCTTCTGTTAAACCTTATACATGGTAGGTAACCTAGCAGTTGGCATGGTTCACTCTCATATGTAAAAGGAGGGAGAAGGGAAAGAGGATATTAGACATCTTCCTTACCCAACAGTAGTGGAGAGGTGGGTACCACATCCTGGCATGCTCAAGAACTGGGTTTAGTGTTACTGTATTTATTTTTTTTAATGTTCATTTATTTGAGACAGAGAGAGAGACAGAGACAGAGAGAGAGACAGAGGATTCAAAGCAGGATCTGTGTTGACAGTAGAGAGCCCAATGTGGGGCTCACACTCAACAACTGAGTGATCCTGACTTGAGCCAAAGTCGGCGGCTTAACCTATTGAACCAATTAACAACACAGTTCAAAGTAAACACAGGTTTCATTGATTGAGCAAGGGGTGCTCAAGATTAAGTTATTGCGGCACTGGGTGGCTCAGTTGGTTAAGCACCGGACTTCAGCTCACGTCATGATCTCACGGGTTCGTGGGTTCAAGCCCCACATCGGGCTCTGTGCTGACAGCTAGCTCAGAGCCCGGAGTCTGTTTCAGATTCTGTGTCTCCATCTCTCTGGCCCTCTCCTGCTCACACTCTGTCTCTCAAAAATAAATAAATGTAAAAAATTTTTAAAAAAGATTAAGTTATTGATGAGAAATTCAAACCAGTTTTTGAGAGAATATTTTGTAGAAACAGCTCTGGCAGGCAATTTGAAGAGATTTGGTATGATAAACCATGGCTTTTATTTCTATACCCACAGGAACCACCAGTCCCTGAAGCCAGGGGATAGAGTGTTGGTGCCTAGCTCTGCTCCTCACTAGGGCACAGTGAGTGCAAATCAGAACACTCAGCCTCTTCAGCTGTGAGGTGAGGAAGATAATCTTGCCACCCTCAAAGAATCACGAAGACATGGAGCATAGTGTCTGGCGCAGAAGAAGTGTTTGGTAAATGTTAGATATTCTAGTTTGAGTGAGTTAGGGATTCTGGCCAACAAGCAGCAGACAATCCTATTCTAAATAAGGAAAAAAAAATACCTCCATGAAAATGCTGGTTTTGTTAAAAGTGAAAATGAGTTTCAAAGGGGACATGAGCCTCCTCCTGAAAATGATTAATTATGGATATTTTTGCGGTCTATGATACAATACCAATAACTAAATCAAAATTTGCCTGGAATATGTGGAAACTGAAAGTCAAAACTGCACTAATAGGTATTGAAGCAGGATGGAGGTTGAGAAACAGCCCAGAGGTGAGGTTGGGGAAGGGGGGGGGGAGGGAATGGGAGGAGAAGTTACTTTTACCTGAGCAGGGGGATTTTGCTACAGGCCTAGCAGCCAATTCATACCTTGAGGGCCAAAGGCACAGAAGATATACACAGCTGTCACTTCTATGGCTGTAGGAGATCCAGGAGATAGATGAGTTTTCCTGTACTGCAATCCCCCTTCTTCTTCTTTTTTTTTTTTATATTCACTTTTTATTTATTTATTTATTTATTTTTTACAAATAGTTTGTTGTCAGATTAGTTTCCACATAACACTCAGTGCTTTATGCTTCCAATAACCTGGTAGGGTAAGGAGGTATGATCAAATGCTCACAAACCTTGTGACATAATGAAATGGTTGATCACTATAGAAAAGGGAGTTACTTTTCCTTCTCAAGAAAAACAGAAAGATGATCTTTACTGAAAGGT
Source organism: Proteles cristata cristata (assembly GCA_017311185.1). Taxonomy (NCBI): domain Eukaryota; kingdom Metazoa; phylum Chordata; class Mammalia; order Carnivora; family Hyaenidae; genus Proteles; species Proteles cristata. The sequence goes on along the minus strand of JAESUZ010002499.1, from coordinate 975,913 downwards.
AACTAACTGAATAAGCCTCATATGTTAAAAAAAAAAAAAAAAGCTCGCTAGGGGCGCCTGGGTGGCTCAGTTGGTTGAGCATCTGACTTTGGCTCAGGTCATGATCTCGCAGTTTGTGGGTTTGGGGGCCCGAGTCAGGCTCTGTGCTGACAGCTCAGAGCCTGGAGCCTGCTTCAGACTCTGTGCCTCTCCCTTTCTTTTCCTCCCCTGCTCACGCTCTCTCTCTCTCTCAGAAATAAATAAAACATAAAAAATATTTTTAAAAAAAGCTCGCTAAAGAGAAAATACCGTCATCACAGTATTTCATTTTAAGTAGCTCTGAACTATTTTTAAGAACTGTTACCAAGAACACTGTTTCTCAGACTCATAGATTGGGCTTTCCCACTCTAGTTTCCCCTTTTTATTTGGTCTCAAAAACTCTAGCCCTTTGCCCTGTCCTTTGACCTTTTTATTTCATGTTGGAGAGTCATCTCTTTCTGACTATTGGATTTTCTACCAAGGAAGTTCCGTTCCTACTCCCCTCACACTTTTTTTTTTAAATACCATTTCCATGGCAGTCCACTCTTGTGAAGGCAGTGTCCTGTGATTAGTAAACCTTGAATCTAATTCCCCTTTAATATAGCCTTCCCTTCTTTGTCCTCTTTCCAAATTAAACTGGTTAATTTACTCTCTGTAGAGAGAGTTTTTATTATTTTCTGCATGGCTCATACCTTTTTAGAGAATGTTTTTCTGTGCAATGAAAATTTTTAAGAGTTTATGAATTTATAAAACCAAAATTAGACAAGGTTTTTACTTGTTTCAGCATCAGATACCATTAGAAGAAGGTCAAAATGAAGCTTCTTAAACCCATCCTGCGGGGAAAGAAATTTTTTTTTCTTTGGGTAATGGAAAAGTTATTAGTCGTAATAGCTTTATATTTTTTAAATTGAAGTATAGTCGGCATACAAGATTTTATTAGATTCAGGTTTACAACATAGTGATCCAATAATTATATACCTTACAAAATGGTCACAATGATAAGTGTAATTGCCAACTGTCATCATACAAAGTTATTGCAATATTTTTGACTCTATTCCTTATAATATGCTTTTATCCCCATGACTTCTTTATTTTATAAGTCTAAGTGTATACCTCTTAATCTCCTTCACCCATTTCACCCATCCTTCACTCACCTTCCCTCTGGTAACTGCCAGCCACCAGTTCTCTAGGAATCCGTTTCTGTTTGTTCATTTACTTTGGTTTTTAGATTCCACATATAAGTGGAATCATATGATAATTGTCTGTGTTTGACTTATTTCGCTTAGCATAATACCTTTTAGGATCTTCTAGATCCATCTCTATTGTCATGAATGACAAGATTTTATTTTTTATGGATGAGCAATATTTTATTTTATAAATATATACCACATTTTTAAAGAATTTTAAATTTTTTAGTGTTTATTTATTTATGAGAGACAGAGAGAGACAGAGCATAAGATGGGGAGGGACAGAGAGAGTAGGAAACACAGAATCCAAAGCAGGCTCCAGGCTCTGAGCTGTCAGCACAGAGCATGAGGCAGGGTTTGAACCCATGGACCATGAGATCATGACCTGAGCTGAAGTCAGATGCTTAATAAACTGAGCCACCTAGACACCCCATACCACATCTTCTTTATTCATTCATCTAACAATGGATGTTTAAATTGCTTCCATAGCTTGACTTATAAATAATGCTGCAATAAGCATATGCCTTTTTGGATTAGTATTTTCATTTTAATAAGGAAAGAAATTTTGCAAGGGTTCCAAATCAAGTGGCACTGAGAATCAGAAGGAACTCTTATATACCACCAGTGCCAAGTAGGTCTAAGGGCAACATTACCCTTGAATGGAACACCTGGTTGAGGATGATATTGCTCATGGTGCATCCTGGGAACTTGGGGAAGAACATTTCCTCCTCCTCATGGAAGCAGTGAGATTCTGCCTCCTACAGAAGGAGAAGTAAATAAGAGGAAATGGACGTCTTTGGTACATTAATTATGCGATGTCGAATTGCTATGTGAAGACAGTTTGAAGGAGGCTGGCAAGGGTAGCTCAGTAGATGGGCTCTGTGAAGCTAGATTTCACGCTTATTTTAACAAATATTTGAGATCCACAGCTTTTAAATGATATTTTTGATTTTCTTCTTTTATGCAAAGAATTGAGGAAAATGTTGGGTTACAGAAGAGAGCTGAATGATTAATTGATCCAGAGGGCCTATAGTACCTTTGATGAGCAAGCTACATGATCTGGTCTTATTTACTGCTGACTGAGGATGTGGAGAAACTAGTGCAGAATGGTCTTCCTTTTTACCGCTTACCTATAGTTGGGAGTTGGTATTACCTACAATACTTAGAATATGTATTTTATAAACTGGCTGCTGGAAGGTAAACTTTAGCTTTGTTGCTTATTCTGGAACAATAGCCATGGAGGGCCCACCATATCAGGTACCTTTCACTGCATAACAAACTTAGTGGCTTAAAAGAATAACTGTAATTTATTATAATTTTGTGGGTTGGCTGGGCTCAGCTGATCTGTTTTTTCTGTTCTACATGTTGTCAGCTGGGCTCACCTGTGTGGTTACATCCTTCTGGGACTGGTGGTACAAGGGTTCATTCACACATTTGGTGATTGATACTGATTGTTGGGTAGGATCCCTCTTTACAGGTGGTGTGCCCACTAGAAAAAGTGGGCTTTGTTACATAGTAGCTCACGACTCCAAAGAAGAGTGAAAGGAGAAGAAGGTCCCTTGAGGCCTGGGTCTAGAACTCAAACAGCATAGATCACGTTTGTTACATTCTATTGGTCAACAGAAACCACACAGCCAGCCCACGTCAAGAGTCTTGAACTCTTGATGGGCTTGTATCTGTAAAGATGGGAGTATTTATTGGTGACCATCTTTGCAGACTCATGGGAGGTAAGTGACATCAGAACTGATAAGCATTATAGCTCCTCAGATACTGCACCTAGGGCACAGAAGCACAGGCACAGATAAACCCAAATTGTCCTGGATTCCTTAAGCATGTCTAGTAACAGTTTACCTCACTCAGATTGCCAGGTTGGTTTTGAAGGTGATCTGATAATAACATATACAGAGATATTTTTGACTCATTCTACAGAGTAAACTGCCACAGAAAAAGCAGAGCAAACACACAAATAATAATATAAGTTATTCACCTCAAGCTATCAGCTAAAAGGTTTACCATTGATTTCAGGATTAAAGAGACTTAGTGACAGTGGAAAACAGAGAATTTTGAAGTGTCAGATTGGGGTTGAATCCTAATTCAATGAAGCACTGTGATCTTGGAAAACTACATAATTCTCTGAGTTTCATTTAACTTATCCATAATATGGGGGATGATAGCATTTCCTTAAGAGTTGTTGAAAGTATAAATTATCTAGCACACAGATTCTTAAAGAAAAATAGCTTAGTAAATATTAACTATTACTATTTTTGAGTCATTTGCTATCACAATATGACCCATGACTTTAGGGTTCCCTAAGGAGCAGACAGTCCCTCCATAATCAAATGTAAACATTTGGCAAAAGTATGAATGTTTCCAATTCCATGGGTTTCTAGGTGGATGCTTGTCCTTCTGTTCAGTTGGCTCAGTGAAGAAAATCTTTGAGGTTACTTTTCTTCTTCCTCTATTACCTGTTATGACCAAATTTACTGTTTCCCAAGTTGAAAATTTAGGAACTTAGCAACTCTGTCTGTTGGGGCATGGTTATACATTGACTATATCTGATGAAGCTTTATTCTGTCTTTGTTTTACTTTTCTTGGGGAAGATAAGAATTACCAATTAAGATATAAAAAGCAGATTCATAACCTGTCCTGTTAAGAAGAGTAGCTATGGGATTTGAACACTAAACATCCCACATTTCCTGGGACATTATTGAATTCAATTGCTTTTCCCTGTTATAGGAGCATGTATTAGACCATATAGCAGCATGTCCACATTTGAGGGTGTTAGAGAGACACTGTAGATATTGAAATTAGGAAGTGCATTTCCTGACCATGTATTTTGTGTGTACTTAGGAAATCTTTTTCCTTCTGCCCCAAAAGACAGATGGGAGCTGTATGTTTTCTTTGCCACTTCTTTGACTGCTAATCACTGCTTTGCTACCTTTGCCTTCTGAATCAACCTCTTGCTTCTCAGTTGCAGCAACAGGAACCATCATCTTATTTTGATATTAAAAAGATCTTCCTTTTTAAGGAGGGAAGAGATTAAGATGCTAAATGAGCAGGAGAGCCAAACATATGGTCTTCTAGGATTAGTTTGCCAACTCTTTCTTCTCAGGTCTTGTTATCTGATTATACAATAGCTAACAAGTGACTGGACAGAATTCATTTGGACATTGAGCATTTTTCTTCTTCTAAGAAGGTGTCTATTTATACTTGTGCTCTAGGTCCCATAAGTATTAGGGTGTTATAGGCCCCATAAATATTAGAGGTGTCTGCCCCATTTGACAGCAAACCAGAACTCTATACAGCTGAAGAAAAGGAGACAATTAGGAGACTAATCTCTGGTTATGGAGAGGCATGGGGCCATAGACAGAACTGCAACTTTGGTTATTGCGATTGGATCAGTTGCTTTCCTTACTGGAAGATTTTTACTCAGATACAGATGGCTAAATTTTTCCTCTGGAGCCTTGTCTTCTCAAAAAAAAAAAAAAAAAAAAAAAAGGAGAAAAATTCCAGTCCCTTACTTACTTTATTCTTGGAACTATTTGTGAGGATTAGAGTAAAAGTCTGTAAGCCCTTTGCAATTCTCCTCAGAAAGGTGCTATAAAAACACAAGACATTACAGTATAATCCTCAGAACACACTAATTCCAGAGGGCAGGGAGAAGAGACTCTGAATCATGAGTTCTGCCTGGCTTGCTCAAATGCCAGGTTTAGCTTTGAAGTGTTCTATGATTGATAGGTCAATAGCTGCTAAAAGGTTAGGAGCTTTTGTAAAGGGGTGACTAACTCCTGGAGGAAGCCACATATTTGACCTATTAATACCCAAGTAAAATAGTTACTGTAAATGTTAGAAATGTGACCATTAGTACACTGAGGTACTCTATGCCTTAAAATTTGTTGCTATCATGTCTTTTCAGCTACCCCTGCTATGTCTCCTACTTACTGAAAATGCCTTCCCGAGTTCTCTCGAGGTAAACTCAGTATTCCAGGCAATCTATAATGGGCATCTTCTTGGTCATGAATCACATTTCACAGTAGACTTCATGCCAAACAGATGACTCCTGACAAAAAAAAAATCACAAAAGGCAGGGGAGCCTTGTATATTTTTTGCAACTCTGCCCAAAGCAGCAAGGAAGCCGCTCCACCCTCAGCCCATCTGTACTCCTACCTTAGATGATATTCAATTAATAGTTCCTTTTAAATTCACTATCTTCCTGGTTTCTCAGCTTGCTGGATTTTTGAAAATTTTGTGTTTAATGAATGAGCAAATGAGCTACAATTATGAAGAAATATGCACTGTGAAATATTGTTCTTATTTTGTCTAAATAAAAAAAGGCAAGTATTCTATTCTATGTTCCACTTTCTTAATAGAGTTGGAAAAAAGCTAGGAAAACTCGGAGTTCTGGAAACTGTATATATATTGTGTGTCTATAGCTATTTGAGCAAACGGTTGACCCAGGAATTGTCATTGGTAAACTATATTTACTTAAATGAACAGAACTTAGATGCTATCATATCCTAGAGAAGTGTTTCTCTGGATGAAGCAGAATCAGAAGAGGGGCTCTAATCCTATGCTGTAATTCACTAGGTCTGTCATCTCAGCTTCAGATCACACTACCTGTAAAAATAAGGGCTTGTGGAGTTAGGTAGATCAATGGTTCCCAACCTGAGTGTAGAACCGGAGTCTGAGAGCTATTTAAATATTTCAAACAGCCCAAATGAAATAGAAGCTGTTAATAAAAACTGTGTCAGGGGTACATAGGCTAGGTAAAAGAAAATCCCTTCACTTTTGTCTGGAATAATGTCAACTCAGTATAGTATATTTGACAGTTTTGATCTAGAAAGACAGCAATTTCAAATGGTTCCAGCTAATAATATATGTTTATATATTTTATTTTATTTATTTATTTATTTATTTTTAACATTTTTATTTATTTCTAGGAGAGATAGAGACAGCGTGAGCAGGGGAGGGTCAGAGAGAGCGGGAGAAACAGACTCTGAAACAGGCTCCAGGCTCTGAGCTGGCAGTCAGCACAGAGCCCGACGGGGGGCTCGAACCCACGAACCACGAGATCATGACCTAAGCAAAAGTCGGACGCTTAACCGACTAAGCCACCCAGGGGCCCCTATATGTTTATATATTTTAGCATGAAGAGATAGTATACCATAGAGGGAAAAAGCTTTGACTTTGAAATAAGTCAGACCTGAGTTCAAATCCCAGTTCCACTGGTTATATGATTTCTGGTTACTCAGCCTCATTTGGCCTCAGTTTTCTCATATAGGAATTGTGATTGACAGTACCTATCTTATTTTTTATTAACATTTTTAAACATTTATTCATTTTTGAGAGACAGAGAGAATGCGAGTATGGGAGGGGCAGAGAGAGGGAGACAGAATCTGAAGCAGGCTTCAGGCTCTGAGCTGTCAGCACAGAGCCCATTGTGGGGCTCAAACTCAGAACGGCGAGGTCATGACCTGAACTGAAGTCGGACGCTTAACCGACTGAACCACCTAGGAGCCCTGACAGTGCCTGTCTTATAATTTTTAAAATATCAAATGAGATCACGTATATGAAATATTTATCATGATAATAAGCACATAGTAAGCCCTCAATAGTTCATAACCATTAGCCTCAGTAAACAAAGCTTTTGACACAGAGTGCATTGTTGAAAGAATAAGAGGGTTTTTCTGGTGACCTGAAGTTTGAGGACCACTGGATTCAAGAACATCTAAGATACCCTTTCATTCATATGTACATATTTAAGTGCTCAAGGTGGTAAAATCCATGAACATTATCATTCTCACTGATTGTTTCTGCCATATTTTCATATGCTTTAGACTAAGGTAGCTTTGAAATTGAAGATGATAGATATTCAGGTACCAGTATTGTTTGAGGAAAGTTTAGTCTCCCTCAGGGCACAAGGATCTGTGATCCTAACTCTGCACCTATAAGACACTTTCCCCTGGCTATAATAAAAAGGAATAAATCTATAGCCAGAGATAAAACTAACATATTGTGTGTATACATGCATATGTGAGTTTTGGTGTCAAGTTTAAAGACTCTTTACCTAGTCCTAAGAGGTCATGAAAATTGGTGATGTTTTTCCTATTATTTCTGTAGTTTCATGTTTTACATTTAGTCCATGATCCTTTCTGAGTTACTTTTTTGTATGAGGTATAAAGTTTCATGCTTTTGACTATAAATGTCTAATTATTTCAGTACCATTTATTGAAAAGATTAATGATTTATTTGTACCTTGGTCATAAATTAATTGAGCATATTCACTTGGATATAATTCTGATTTCTCTATTCTTTTCCACTGAACTATTTATTTTTCCCTCTACTAGATCCATATTGTATTGATTACAGTAGCTATACAGTAAACTTAAGTGTTCACTACCACTTTATTTTTCTTTGTACAAAATTATTTTGGCTATTTTAAATTCTTTCTCTTTTCACATACATTTCAGAATAAACTTGCATATATGCAAAAATCTTACAAATATTTTGACAGAAATTGTGTTCAACTATAGAACAATTTAGTGACCATAGATATCTTTACTATGTTGAAACTTCTAATCCATAAACATCATGTATTTCCCCGAGTATTTAGATCTTTAATACACATTAAAGATGTGTACAACATTTTGTGATTATCATCATCTATATTATATACATGTTTTAAGTTGATACTTAATAATTTTTTAATTTTCTTTGGAGCATTTGTAAGTGGTTTATGTTTTTGACTTTGGTTTCCACTTTTTTACTGCCAATATATAGTTAGTAAAGTTAATTTTTTATGTTGATCTTGAATTCTGTGACCCTGCTGAATCCTCTTATTAGTTCCAGGATTTTAATTTTTTTGGTAGATTTCCAGGAATTGTTCACAAAGCCAATCATGTCCTCTGTGAATAGAGACAATTTTATTTCTTCTTTGACAAAAGAGATGCTTGTAATTTGTTTTCCTTGCTTTATTGCAGTGACTAGAAATGCCAGTAATATGCTCAATAAGAGTGGTAAAAGCAGATATCGTTGCCTTATTCCTGATCTCAGAGGGAAAGCATTCAACATTTTACTATTATCTTTGATGGTAGCTATTAGATTTTTGTAGATCGTCTTCATAAAATTTATGAAGTTTTTCTGTCTTCAGTGTATTGAAAATTTTTATAATGAATAAGTTTTTAATTTTATTAAATGCTTTTTGTGAGTCAGTTGGTATGATCATATGATTTTTCTTCTTTAGCCTACTAATGTGATAGATACCAGTGATTGATTTTTGAATATCAAACCTCATTTGTACATGTAGAATAAATCCCACTTGCTGTCATGTCTTATTCTTTTTTATGTATTGCTGTATTTGACTTTCTAAAATTTTTCTGAGAATTTCTGCTCTGCTCTTTAATGACGTTTGTTTAGCTTCTTAACTTCTTTTCCTGTGTAACTTAAAGTTTGGCAAATGCCTAATGGCAGAAATCTCCCAAGTGAAGAGCTCATATTAGATTAGTTATCTGCCTGTAACCATAACCACTTTAGGTGGAAAGTCACTCCAGAAAGTAACTTTAACTTTTGTGTTTCTTTAGAGCACACAAAAGAAAAATGACGTAATTGGACAGATAAGGGGATAGTTTCAGAAACATCCCATGTACAACTTTTTCTAATTATTTATAGGCAGAGTGAAAAGATTAGATTTGAATCCATGTTGCCTGTGGGACCACAGCATGCCCACAAATGGTAGCCCATAGAGCCTACTTGTACATGAACTCATTTATGATGAGCCCTCATTCCATGTAAAGAACCATTCCAAGAATACCAAGTTTGAAGCTTCTTTAACAATTTTCTCTATTATGTAACATATGGAACTTTTCATAGCCATTGGAATGAAAATAGGTACTGCATGCTTTTCTTTGATCAAATAAACCCATGTAAACACATAATCTGGTTGGGACATCAGAGGAGGATACTCAGACTCATTATTTCTTCAAAGTATCTTGGGAGGAGAGTGGTGTAGGAGACAGACTTGACCTGAGCCATGTCAAAAGAGTAGGCCTTTGATGGGATCTTTGGGGTCGCTGTTAAGTGGAGTCAAGGTCCTCCATAAAAGGCCACATTTTATAATCCTCAACTAATTGTGTTGTCTTTGCCTTCATTGCTTATAATTCTCGGTCACAGGATTTAATGAGCCTCTGTATATGAACAGTAATTCATTTATGCAAACAAAGCATCTCTTTGGAGGCTGGATGATTTACTAGGTTGGATGATTTAATTAGCCCAAGAAAATATAGGTTTTTGGGTGAATTGCTGGTCATTAAAGGAATTCTCTTACTGATTTAGAATTCATGGGGACACTTTGTTTTTAGGAAAACTGATTTAAAAAAACCCATATTTTTGCTTTTTATACAGCTGGACCTGTAGCCACAGAAAGATGTAAAGTTTTCAGTGATAAACGTTCACTTGATTTGGGTAATACTCTGTTTGTCCTCTGGAAAACACTGCATCATCCCTAAAGCAGAAGAAGAAAAATGGCTTTGGCTTCACTCCATTTTCCAGGATAATTTTCTTCAAAGACTGATTTCAGATGACTTTGAAAGCTCTTTTCAAAGTGCTTCCTGGATATTCTCTTTAATGTTAGTGGAAATGCTGTTTGTACTATGCCTGACACTTTTGTACACTATTCACAATGCTTCTGTCATTTAATAAAATTTGTTCCAGGCTTATGTTCTTGAGATTCAATATGTTTATTACAGTTTTAATAGCATAAGCAGATTTTCTTTGTTATTTAATGACTGTCAGAAGAAGACAATTAATCCAGAGACAAAACAACAGCCATGGATTAATTTAAGTTTTTCCATGGTAAGTCAATGCCTGAGTTCCTATTTATGTTTTTCTGTCTACCATCGTCTTCTGTAGACAGAAAATAATAAAGTCAAACTTCCAATTTTACCAGTTGTAAAAACCCTTATTACTCTGGAGCATCTCATTATGATAGGAGCACTTGAGATTTCTGGACATTTATCCCTCTTCTTAAATTTCTTAACGACGTTATTCCTTGTATCTAATGATACAATAACCATTCTTACCAATGAAACTTTCTTCTTGTTTCCAGGTTGACTGATCTTTCAGAGACTTGCATTTATAAAGAGACCCCCATTAGGAGCATCTCACCAAAGCATTCACTTTACTTTCTTAAGAAGCCCCAAGTGAGGTTTTTTTTTTTAAGGTTCTGAGGTGTTTGATCATTAATATCTATCTCCATTTGAAAGCATGGTTCTTTGTGGAGTAGTGGTTGTTACTTTTGTTTCAATGACAGGGGCTGTCACCAGTGGATGTTTACTTAGGAGTTAGTCCTATATAAGGCCATTGTTTTAAGTGCTAAGGAGCATATAAGTACACTGCAGGGTATTGCTTTCTACTCAGGATAATGCAGTTATTTTGGATAAGTAAGTACTTACTTATCACATTCATCCCTACATTAGAAAGTAAGTTTTACCAATCTCTCTTCTGAGCTCTAATAAAGTGACAAATAGAAATAAAAATGTAATTATATATTAAAAACAAAGAATTAAATTTATTTATGGATCAGGCAACTTATCCAAAATCCTCTAAGTGAGAAGATTCTTGGTAAAGCTGAATATTGGAATGAAACTATTTCTTATCTTAATTCTAAGGGAGAGTTGAATTTTCATATCCAACAGTTAGCTAGCTAGCTGAAGGGACAATTATGGCCTGTTCCACAAAATCTAAATGCTTACAAAATGAGAAATAACCCACTATTCCTTTTATAATGCAGTGGTCTCATCCATGGGTTAACACAGCTCAGCAAATGTCAGACTTTCCTTGGTCTTTCCAGTTAGATAAGTTCACAGGAATGAATGAGCAGAGGAGAGGGGAACCAGGAGCATTAATCTCTGTACTACTTCTCAACCTACACATGAAAAAGAAGTTGCTTCCCCTCAGTGGAATAGGGAGGAAAACTGTGTCTTTTTAAATGTGACATTTAAGTCTCCTATTTCAGAGAATGTAATTGAATAACTGCTTCATCTGCTCTGCTTTGAAATTCATCATTATGTTATTGTATATGTTATATATAATATATATGTCACTAAGGCAGGGCCGTTTTTGAGAGATAACTTTTGCGAGGTATTATTTGTTCAAGGGGACCCCAGGCTAGCCTTGATGAACTTTATTAGAAATGCGCTGCAATCTAAGACCCCCTTCTCTTCCTTTCTTTCCCCTTCCCTTCTTCCTTCCTCTTTTCCTTCACAAGAGTCAGACCTGCTTTACCTTCCCCTCCCCCATTTTTCCTTGATTTTGTGTTATTGTCTGCTTCTTAGAAGACTTGGACAGATTCAAGGAGCAAAGTCCATAAGCTATCAACTAACACCAGACTGAATATACTGAAAGAATTTTGCAAAGTGCAATACTTTGTGAATTTGCCCATATCAAAAGCTATTCCTCAGGAGTAAGACAAAAACATAATCTACATTGATATTTTTCAAGTTAACAATGGTAAATAAAGGAAAGGTCCTTTAAAAGTTAAAGGTTCTTTTTAACTTCCCAACCCATTGTAGACTGCTAATTTTGTAAAATACAAGGAAAATGAATTATTTTTAAAATTTTTTATTCTTTTGAGAGAGAGAGAGAGAGAGAGAGACAGAGACAGAGCATGAGTGAGGGAGGGGCAGAGAGAGAGGGTGAGATACAGAATCCAAAGCAGGCTCCAGTCTCTGAGCTGTCGGCACAGAGCCTGATGCGGGGCTCGAACCCACGAACTGTGAGATCATGACCTGAGCCGAAGTCAGATCTTTAACTGACTGAGCCACCCAGGTGCCCCAGAAAACGAATTACTAAAAGCAGAAATGAAAGACATAAAGTAGAAGCCCCAATTTTTTTTTTATTAGAATAAACAGATACAGGAGCACCTGGGTGGCTCAGTGGGTTAAGTGTCCAACTCTTGATCTTGGCTCAGGTCATGATCTCATATTTGTGAGTTCTAGCTCCGCATTGGGCTCCATGCTGAGAGTGTGGAGCCTGCTTGGGATTTCCTCTCTCTCTCCCTCTCTGCCCCTCCTGTGTGCACTCACTCACTCTCTCTCTCAAAATAATTAAACTTAAAAGGATAAACAGATACAAAATTATTCAGTCAAATTGCAATTACAGCCTTTAAATGCTTCTCCTGGTGGACTGGTAATAGTTCTCAGGCTGGCACACGTCCTTGGACCACACTTTGAGTTGTCCTGTAGTAAGGTATATAGAAGTGAGTTATGTCTACTTGACAGTGACTCAAATGGTAGAAAAGTTGAAGATTCAAACCATCAAGTTTCTGTTTCTTTTTTTTTTCTAATATTTTTAAAAATTTATTTCTGGGAGAGAGAGAGAGACAGCGTGAGGGGAGGGTCAGAGAGAGAGGGAGTCACAGACTCTGAAACAGGCTCCAGGCTCTCAGCTGGCAGTCAGCACAGAGCCGGACACGGGGCCCGAACCCACGAACCACGAGACCATGACCTAAGCGAAAGTTGGACGCCCAACGACTAAGCCACCCAGGCGCCCCTCAAGTTTCTGTTTCTTGAGGCGTTGGAGTTTCCATATGATAAAGGGCTGGTTTGAGTAGGTTAGTGAATTGACTGGTTTCATTGGAGGGAAACTACCATGCTGTGGGCTGAAGAAGAAGGTTGGTGGTTTAGGTTTTGGTCACAGGGAAATATCTGGCTTGTGGTTTACCACAAGAATATTTCTTAGTCTTTTACATTTGTTCAGGGCAGATACATCAGAATCCCCATGGATTATTAGCAATTTCAGAACCTAGGGTGGGGAACCACTTTTTCCCTGACCCTGATTCTCCATTTATTACCCTGTTTCTGTGGGTCCCTTCAAGGGAATTGGAAGCCATGTAAAATTTTAAGTCAGGAGACCCTGAGATTCAAGAGAATCTTAAGTGAATCTATAGTAGCTTAGGAGAGCATACTCCTGCCTTACTAATTTTGAACTGATTTTTGAAGTTTACTTGAGTGCTAAACACAATTTTTACAAACATATGATTTTTTTTCTCTACCTCACGGTTAACAACACTGTAAGTAGAACCATATGGAAGCTTATTGATAATTTTTAAGCAGTAGAGTGCCTTCACTGGGGCCTTGTACTTACAATGAAAGAAACTGCTTTTGCTTCCTTTATGACTCTGTAATTATTTTGAGTGGACTTAGTGTTTTAGAGCATGTTAAATTTTCACAATGCTTTGTAGTCATTTTTATTCATTTTTATCTTCTGTAGAAGAGTAAAGTAATGTGTACCAACTGTCATCTTCTGCTGTACCGCTTAGCAGGCTCAAGCACTCCGGACCCATCATATTGTATTTGCCTAATGGGAAAAGCAAGGGAAATTAAGATGGAGGGAGAGGGAGGAAAGGATGGTTTACAGTGGGGGTATTTGGTTAGAAAGAAAGCTGGCATCAAACTGTTTCCCTACTGTGAAAAGAGGCACAGACACAGAAAGGCCAACGTCTGCAATTCTCTTTCTATTTCTAATGTCCTTAGGAGTTCACTTCTTCCTCAGCACCCTGAAGAGTTGATGGCAGCCTGAAGCTTGTACTGTACAGGGCACCATCCTGGGATTCAGAGAGCTGATCCCTGCTGAAAAGCCATTTAGTAATGCAAGGTCAATAGGCAATTTACAACGTGGACAGTCAGCTTGTTTTGAAGCCCCTGAACTTTGGTAGACCTCACTCTCTGCATGCTTTTTTTTGTTCTCCAAATAAAGATTACACAGCTGGAGAATAACAACTTTTCCATCATGGACAAATAGCCAGCGTTATTAAGCTGCATGACAAAGTCTCTTTCTTTTATCATTTTGTTGGATGACCCTATAAAAATACATTAAAGCTAATAAAAAATAATACATCTAAGCACTGCATCCTGAACATCTGAATGAATATATTTAATTTGTGGCCTCTTCCTCTTAAGCTAGCAGGAGCTTGACTGGTTATTAACCTTACAGTCTTTCACTGAGGGTCTTTAGTAGAGTTATCTGTATTCAGAAAAGAAATGGTCAAAGGAGAGCAGAATAATTTGCTGGTTTGCTAACTCCAAGCATGTGTTTCATATTTAACACAGATAAATCTATAGTCTGTGGCGCACAGAAGGGATCTGTTTTCAAACAAAACAAGGGTTAATGAAACAGTGCAGATAATAAACAGGTCATATCCCCAAAATGTTTGGTGTGAGTCATCCTTAGTGGAATATGAGCCATTATCGTCTGCCTTCACTAAAGTTCAGTGTTTCAGAGACTAAACTGTGTCTACTGTGTGTCTAACTGTACATATTCTTTCTGCTCGTTTGATTTTCTCTGTTCTCCTCTACTTAACAGGCAAGGTGGTTAAATATAAAGACTAAATAGCATTTTATAATTAACTTACAGAAAATGATGACAAGAATAACTGACAGAAAAAGTGTCTTTGACAGTTTTATTTCTTGTCTTCCAAAATATCTGTATAAGGAGATCAAAGGCATAGAAGAGACTGTAGTGTGTAGCTGGAGCCTGGGTTTAAATCAGGCATGGGCCAAGTGTCTGATTTAATAATTTTTTTTCCTTCTTGTCTTTTTTCCTTTCCACCGTTTTTACTCTAAACTTGATCCCAAAGAGCACAGAGCATAGGTTTTGTGTTGTTTAGAAATTATTTTGATTCAAAGTAAATACATCTAAGTAGGAAAGATGCTTCATTCATGGCACAGACTCAATGCATCCCCTCACGCCTTTTTGCTCTATAGAGGAACCACAGGATGAAGTCTTTGAACAATACAAAAGACACCCTTTCCACAAATCTTGGCCTGATTCCATGGGGGAATTCTGGAAGCTTCTACTGACATTTCTGGCCTCATGCTCATCCCA
Source organism: Proteles cristata cristata (assembly GCA_017311185.1). Classification (NCBI taxonomy): domain Eukaryota; kingdom Metazoa; phylum Chordata; class Mammalia; order Carnivora; family Hyaenidae; genus Proteles; species Proteles cristata. Next base: position 960,827 of record JAESUZ010002499.1, on the reverse strand, counting down.
ATGAAGAGGCTTGCAAAGTGGTTTTCAGCCTCCTTGCTTTTGTACCCTCAATGGCACGACATTATGCCAGTAGGGTGTGACTTGCAAAACAAGCAAGGCTTTGGGAACTGATTAAACCTGCTTGTAAAAATCTCTCTATCAAGCCATTGAACAGTAAAATTAAATAGGACAAGTGAGGAGGTAAATGAATAAAGACTGATGTGAAGAGTGATGTTTACATAAATAGCAGCCTAACTAATCCTTTGAAATAGGAATGTGAAGAACCTAAGATGTGCAAAACCTCAAGTTCCGGGCAATTCAAGGCTTCTAGAACCTTTTAACCCCCACCTCCAATATCCACCAGCATCTTTTAAAGTTGGAAAGAACAGAATAATTTTCCTTCTCAAGGTGAGATTTAAAACTACTCTTAGATCTTGCTCAACATTGGAATGCATGCTCTCCTTGACCCAATGCAGGAACTGTAACTCTCCAAAAAATACAAGTTGTTTTCTTGAAGCTCTCAGAACAAAAGTCACTTACACCAAAACGTCTCTGAAAAGAACAACTTCAGAAGGCATTTTTGAAAGTGAACAGGAACTTCCTTGAAGATAAGAAAAAGAATGGATCTGGCTTAACTCCATAAAACAGATGTGTGTGTCCCTCTCTTCTCAAGTTGCTGGCTAACCCACACCTTTTTTCAATTCTGAACACCAATCATATTTGTTACAAGTTCATTGCAAAACTTCTTGTGATAAGAATAAAGATTTTGTGCTTTGATATGATAAGTGCTTGATAGAAAACTACTTGGAACCTAAAATTATTGAAAGAATAGCATCAGGGTTAGCAGACAGATACCTTGGCACTCTCATTTTATATTCTGTTTGTAAGAAAATAATTCAGAAATCAACTTGGTTTTTTGGCAGAAGGGTAGGGTGGGGAGGAAGAGGGTTTGTAGCAAAGGTAAATATTTGTCCTCTGTCAAATCCAAGAAGTGTTCCAGGCCCTACCAGAAGCTTAATAGAAAAGAGGAGTTAGGTAGAGAGAGAATTACCTTCTCACCAACCATTTTCCCTTTTCTCTTGGAACACAGACTCCATTTCCCAAGTTGGCTTGCAGTTAGTCACAACCATGTGACCAGTTCTGCCAATGGGATGTGTGTGCGAATCACGTTGGCCACCTGCCGGCCTGGCCCATACGGTCTTTCAAAATCTCACATGTTCTCTCTTCTTTTATCTGCCATTGGATACAAAAGATCCATTGGAAAATTCTGGGCCCAAGAGGCTCAGGATCTGAGTCTGAAGTCTAATATTCTTGGAGTGCTTGGGTGGCTCATTTGGTGAAGTGCCTGACTGACTCTTGATTTCCTCTTAGGTCATGATCTTAGGGTTTGTGAGTTCAAGCCTCACATTAGGCTCTGTGCTGACAGTGCAGAGGTTGTTTGGGATTCTATTTCTCTCTCTTTCTCTCTCTCTTACCTCCACCCCCTGACGCTTGCATTCTCTCTCTCTCAGAATAAATAAACTTAAAAAATATTATATCAGTATTCTCTGACCAAGGTTGGGACAGTTAAAGACTGACCAAAGTCTTGTTTGGCTTTGTTATTTTTAAATTGAGATATAATTGACATATAGCTATCTTAGTTTTCAGGTTACAACATATTGATTTGATATTTGCACAATGATCACCACAGTGGATGTATTTCACATCCATCAATTGTACATAGTTATAAAATTAGTTTGGGTTTGAAAGATCACCTATGTGACGCACTGCAGGTACAAGAGGAAGCATGACAGATATAGATGTAGATATATATGTATGTGTGTGTGTGTGTGTGTGTGTGTATGTGTAGATATATATATAGCTCATCTTGTGTTGCTCTCAGGGTCTTTATTTCCTAACAAACATTGACTAAATACCTGTGTGTGCCAGGGCTTGTCCTTAGAACTGAATATTCAGAAGTCAGACCAAGGAGGTCACATGTGTGGGGGGAGAGAGAACAATAAGGAAATGCATGATTGCATCATGTTCCCACAGGAAACTGGTGTAGTGTTCTGACTGTGGTCATCCCACGGCCAAGAAGCCATACAATCTCCAGCCTGACGTGACACTGGCATTGAGGCATGGCTCTAGGGTGGTGGGGAATAAAGGCAGCAGCCACCTGGAAAACCCAGACCTCAGTCTTTTAATTCCCTTGATGAGATCTTTGGCAGGACGAAGTATACACATGAAGTTTTCTCTTCCTCAATTGTGGGAGGCCCTAACTGTACCTGTTTAGTTGCCATTAGGTTTGTTAGCACAATTTGGCTTTAATTGTGGTTGCAACTGCACCTGCTGATGTGACTGACCTCCCAGGCAACTTCATGGAAAGCAGAGTGGCTGAACCACTACTGGGTAAGTGTGATAATGGGCTTTGTAGGTCAGAGACACAAAGCTACACTCTGCAGACTCATCCTTATGCGGCAATGTCCTGCTACTGGCCATGCCATTTTCTTGTGGTTTGTTTACAGAAGGGAAAAGCAAGAAGGAGAAATCCACCTGATGGCTCAGCTGCTGTCAGAGTTGGGGTGAGTGTTGCCCATGCTCTGATTCATGTCCTACAAAGGAAAAGAGGTCCTCTCATTGACTGTTTTTTTGTTTTTTTTTTTTTTTGCAGTTTCAGGGGACAGTGCAGTTCCATTTTATTGCTCCAAATCATAACATGAGGAGAATTCTTTACTATACAGTAACAGGTAGCAGTAAAATTAAGTAAACTTAAAAGGCTAATATGTAAAACTGAGAGGCATCTTCAAACATGACTTACTGGCTGAAAGGCTAAAGAGCTGGATCTTAGTGGAGAAAGCTATTTTCAGCTTGCTATGTGTCCAGGTGCCCAGTGATTTGGAATTCTTACATCAGGCCTTGTTTCTGGACTCTGTGTACTTTTTCCTAAATACAGTGTTCCGGGTATCTATTGCCACATAATAAAGCACTTCAAAACCTAATACCTCAGTGCAATAATTTGTTATAAGATTTATGAATTGACCGGTTCCTACTTAGAGGTCTCTCATGCGGTTACATTCAGTTATTAGCCAAGACTGAAGCCATCTGAAAGCTTGACTGGGCTGAATGCCTGGATGGTTTCTTTGCTTCCATGTCTGGTGGATGGGTTAGGATGATCGGACAATGGGTTTTGCTGTAACTGTTGACCTGAGTGCCTACATGTGTTCTCCCCAAAATGATGGTTTCTGGGGTGCTTAGACTCCTTACATGGAAGCTTGGGACTCTAGGCAGAAGCTGCAAAGTTTCTTTTGACTAAACTTGAGAAGTCGGTAGCATGATGTCATCTACATTCAATTCAGTGAGTCACAGAACAGCCCAGAATCCAGAGGAGGGGCCTGCACAAAAGAATGGATATGGGAGATGTAATTCATTGGGAGGTAGCTTTTGTATTATTCTGTATGAAATTGAAGAAGAGTTGAGGGATTATAAAATCACCAGATCTTATTGTCAGCAAGCTGATGATGTGGGTCATTTAATATAAAGTGCCAAATCCTGATGGGACTGACTAAACTTTATCTGCCAAGGTCATGAACTTTACTGTATCTGCTTCAGTCTCTACTTTCTGGGAAGGCAGACAATTTGCTTTGACTTGGAAAATTGTATCCCTACTTTCCTGGGCAGCTTTCTCAGCAAAGACAAAATCCACACTTGATCATTTTGTCACTTAAAATAAAGATATAGTGAGAGAATCATGATTTCTCATGGCTACTCCACTTACTACAGATTTGGCTTCATCAGTTTGTCAATCAACAAATAGTAGGAAGGGACTCACTTGTGGTTAGTAGCCGCTCTGTGAGTTGTGTGGGATGGAGAAAGGAGTCTAACGTATGGTTTCTGCCTTTGAGGAACAGTCCGGTTCTGAAACTAGAACTAAGAAGTGAGGTTGTGCTTTAGAAGTAAGGTTGCAGCCTACATTTTAGTTGAGAAGGCAAGCCATTGCATATAGGAAAGAATAAAGAGCATAAGAAATTGCTAAATAGTGCAGTACAACTTTTTGGGTTTTCTGGCTGTCTAATCCTTCTTTATCGTTTCAACCATAGAACTTTGGATTTGAGATTAGAGATAAGCTTGTTAGATATTTTCTTTCCAGTAGTTGCTGTTTCTAGCACTTGGGATAAATTTAGGATTAAGCATTTGTCTTCTATATCTTCATTTATAATCTAGTTGGGTTTTGGTGTACAGCCAATGTATACTTAAAAATTGATGCCTGGGAGAAAATAATTTAATTTAATGTTATAATGACTTATTCCGTGTTGATGGTTATTGATGGAACACGATACATTCTCTGCCCAAATGAAGAGAGGGGTTGGAAGTGCCCAGACTTGTTAATCAATAACTGAACTAGAGAATTAGGTTCCTGCAGTGATGAGTACTAGTCTCTTGGGTCACAAAAGTTAAGAATTAGTTCTGCTTTGGAAGGGAGTCACAGTTTACTGAAGAAAGCAACATATAAACAGATGATATTATTATTATGGAGGATATGTTATGAAGAGATACAAACAAAGAACAACTGACCACATAAGGGTCACAGCAACATTTGAGCAGGTTCTTAAAGGCTTAGTAGGGTATTGCCTGCAATGAAAGAAGTTTACTGCAGGCAGAGAACAGCACATTCAGGGACATAGAATAGTGAAAGGACCCAGAATGTGCAAGGAATAGCTGGAATCACAGGGGCCCACAGGGCAGGGGGTGTTCGTGGGGTGGGTCTGATTTGGGGTGCAGGCGAGGGAACTGGTAGTAGAGGAAGCTGGAAAATAGGCAGACACCAAATGACACATTTAGGGTGTTTGCTTTTGTCAGAAGCAGGGTTTAGATAGTTGTGGGTTGGCTAGTGCATAGATCAAAAGAGGCCTGCAAAATTTGACCAAGTCCAGCTGCTAAAGATCTATGATTATGTCAGGGTTTGGTAATTGATCTCAGATTGCTCCACATCTGGAAGATTGGTCTAGGAGGACAAAAGACAAGCAGGATGTGAGCATCACTAGTCAGAGTTGAAAATGAATCCAAGATCAGGGTAAATAGAGGTTCAAACAGCAGCCACAGGAAACTGTCAGCATTTTTTTAGTCATTTAAGACTGGCCCTCAAGGGTGGGAATGCCAGTGCTGGTAAGAGAGGAGGGCTACTTGACAGAGATTTGATAAGTGGCACAATCCAAGACTCTAGGTACAAGGCATTCCGGATTAAATCAGGTTGACCATGTGGCAGTCTGTTATCCAGTCTAAAGCCTTCTCACAATCTCTGAATGAGACACTATCTCTGGGATATGTTTAGAGGCTAAACCTGAGGGAAAAATTAAGAATCCCAGCCTTTAGTATTTAGAAGTATATAAGACCATAGAAAAGCCCATTTTTAAAAAAATGGACAGGTGTATTAGGCTCTCCAGAGAAGCAGAGCCAATAGGATGTATACATTTAGAGAAAGAGACTTATTTTAAGGAATTGGCTCATGCCATCGTGGTAATTAGCAAGTCCAAAACCTTCAGGCTGGGTATCTGGGGAGAGCCAGTGTTGCAGCGCAAGTCCATCAGCTGGCAGAAATCTTTTTTGCTCAGGGGAGGTCAGTCTTTTGTTTTATTCAGGCCTTCAGTTGATTGGGATGAGGCCACTCTTATAGAGGGCAATCTGCTTTACTCATCCACCAATATAAATGTTAATTTCATCTTAAAACACTCTCACAGAAACATCTAGCATACTGCTTGCTGAAACATCTGGACACCATGGCTTGACCAAGTTGACAAATAATTTAACCATCGCAACAGGTAAGATATAAATGTGAGAGATATAACATTTATGAGTAAGTTTTACAAGTGGGTAATATAAATAGTAAATAAAAAATTAAATTAATTTACTGGAGTACTCTTCATTTATCATAAGCCAGTGTTTAACAGAATATAGATTTATGTCTGTGTTTCTCTCTCTCTCTCTTTCTCCCTCTCTCTCTCTCTGTGTGTGTGTGTGTGTGTGTGTGTGTGTGTGTGTGTGTGTGTGTTAGAGAGAGGGGAGGTGGCATGTATGCTTTTTATGAAACTATCCTGGAGATTTTTCTTTTTACCTAACTGTATCACTTGGACTAAGATGATTAGAGGGTGGTCAGTCAATTCCTTTTAGCTTTCTTTAATGATTAATGTTTCCTCTGATTGACTGGTTCTGTGATATACCAATACATGTATCAATAGCTATAAATGTCAGTCAGTCATACTGATATGGAGGTGTTGGCTAGAACTTTCCCCTCTTAGTCCATGGATCAGTAGCTCAAAACAGTTATAGACCCAATTACTTCACTTAAATCACCTGGAAGTTTGTAAGGAGGCAGAATCTTAAGTTTCTCCCAACCTGCAAATCCCAACATTTAATGCTTGTATTAAAATAAAAAAAAGTACACCCACTGATTTAGAATACCCACTGGGTGCATTACTTGAATGGCCAGCTCTGTGAAGCATCTTCTTTACTCATAGAAAGTGAGAGAAAATACTGTTACAACTCCATTTTAAAAATCAATATATGAATCCCATCAACATAAAGCTTCTACTGACAAAGTCAACCCATGATGGAAGGCTATTGAATCTGGAGTATCTTAAGAATTACTTTGCATCATGCAGTCCAACATCTGTTTTTACCCTTTAGCTGTTCTTACATAGATCTCTTGAAAACCATTGATCATACATGTTAGGCCCTACTTCACATCACTCCATGGCCTACATCTAGCCTCCAGGACACGTCCAAAATTCCTTTTGTTTTATTTACTCTTTGACGAATGGATGCTATTATCTTCCCACAGGAATTAGAACCTTGAAGACAAGGACTGAGTACACTTTTTCTCCATTTTCCTTGTCTAGTGCTCTTTGCATGATAGGTGCTTAATTAACATTTGTTTATAATGTAGTTTGGCCTATGAAAGAGCAGCGCATTGCTCCTCCAACCCCAAATAAATCCTATTATAAGGAAACCCTGCATACAATATTTTAGTGGAAGTATTTTGCATGGCATAAACATTATCTAAGTCATTGGCAATAGTCAACTAACCAATGTCTTCCTGTTAAAATTTTTTTAAAAAGTCATTTTGTATATTTTCTGTTATGTTTTAATTCACTTCTCATTTTTATTTTGTTGAAAGGAAAAGTGAAAGCACAAGACAAATGTAATTTAACGGCATGCAGTAAATTATAAAGATTTTCCTTATAAGGTTTCCCTTCAAAGGTCTACGTTTTTCTTTTCTTTTCTTTTTTTTAATATTTTTATTTATTTCTAGGAGAGAGAGAGAGAGACAGCGTGAGCAGAGGGGAGGGTCAGAGAGAGAGGGAGACACAGACTCTGAAATAGGCTCCAGGCTCCGAGCTGGCAGTCAGCACAGAGCCCGACGCGGGGCTCGAACCCACGAACCGCGAGATCATGACCTAAGCGAAAGTCGGACTCTTAACCGACTAAGCCACCCAGGCGTCCCTACTTCACGTTTTTCATTTGGTGTTTTTAATTTCCCTTTTTCCTTTCTGTCCTGTACCCCTGACTGTTTTGTTTCTGAATAATGACAAAATAGTCACTTTCTGTGATTATCAATTTGCCACACATTTTCCTAATGGGTCAAGTTTTCAAGGCCCATTTCCTAATGGCCTAAAGTTTTCAAGGTATGATTTATGATTTTTGTGATAGTTTTCCAGGGGAAAAAGGTCTCTATTTAAGCAGACTCATTAAAAGGGCACCTTAAATCAGTTATGCACAGAAAACCTTCTTTAATTTCAATGATTAACACCAGATTGAATGGTACATTTGAATTCCAGAAAGCCCTCTAAAAATGTGAACTCCATTGTGATTATAGAATATTTGGAGATCACCAAGTGAACTGAAAACATACTCTATTTACGTTTTTTTCTGTACCAGTTGATTTAAGAAAGGCATACGGAATCTCTTGAGGGGCCTGATATTCTAACATTCATTTATAGAGAACACCACATCAAAATAAAAAATGCTAGTGCATTACGTATCCTTAAGGATGGCTCTAGAATAACCTTGCCTTAAAAAAGAAAAGGTATTCCAGATGACAATGCTTCCTGTCATCTATCTCTAACCCCTGATCCCCACCCCCCACTTCTTTGCCTTCATTCACTTTCCACCTTAAATTAGAGATGCAAGTCTGATCTGACAATACCCCTCCCTTAGGGCATTGTCCAGGTTTAGCAGACATACTATTAACTAGAGCCTTTCAAATCTATTTTTGTTTCGTCCTTTAGTTTTATTTCTCACCATATCCTCCATATAACCTAGAATTCAGCCTTAAAATGAAGAATGTTTTGCTGTTTTGTGAACATACCCTGTCTTCTTTTTTCTCCAGGCTTTAGCACATCCATTCCCAGCTTTCCTGATTCTCCCCTTACCCATTTTTTTTTCCAGGTCAGTGGTTCTCAAGACTGTCTTTACTGCCCATTGTGCTTAAATAACAGGGAAGCAACAACAAACAACTGATGCCTGGGCCCCACCAATGAAATCTAGATGTCCTAGGCTCAAATTTAGTGAAATCCTTCCAGGTTAGCTTATGTGTATGCAGGGTAAAGAATTTCTGAAGCTAAATTTTTCTTTTCCTGTAGAAGCCATATGTCTTTCTCTTCCTCCAGGAAGTTTTTCTTGAGTTTCTCAAGACTGGGTTGAGACTATTGATTTATATATTCTTATGGTTTTTTGGGGGGTGGGGTGCTATTAATTGCATCATTCAAAACATACCTACTGATGATAACTATGTGAAGGCACAGTGCCAAGTGCCTGGGTAATTGTCATGAAAAAACAAAACCAGACTGTTTTCAAGAAGCTTAGTGTCTAGTGATAGTCATCTATTCAAACAAATTATAAATTGTAAAAAGGTCGGCGAAGTGAAAGGAAAGGATGCTGTGAATAAGCAGGTGGGTGGAAGGGTAAGGAAGATATTTTTGAGGCAGTGGCATTTAAACTGATACCTAAAGGGGTGCCTGGGTGGCTCAGTCTATTAAGCATCTGACTTCTGCTCAGGTCATGATATCTAGGTTCCTGAGTTTGGGCCCATGCTCAGGCTATGATCTCATGACTTGTTAGCTCGAGTCCCACATTGGGTTCTGTACTGACAGCTCAGAGCCTGGAGCCTGCTTCAGATTCTGTGTCTTCCTCTCTCTCCCCCCCTCCTCTGCCCATGGTCTGTTTGTCTGTCTCTCTCAAAAATAAACATTAAAAATTTTTAAATTGGTACCTAAAGAATGACTGAAAATTAGGCAACTGTCAGAGGAGGTGAAAGAATATTCCAGACTTAAGATAGAGTGTATGAATGGTTCTAGAATGGTACTCTTGAGGAGCTAAATTGAAAGGCTGGAAAATGGTTATTAGAGGAGAAAATGATATGAAATGAGACTCTAGAGGAGGCAGAAGCAAGTTCAAATGGGGTCCCAAGTTTTATCTTAAGTGCAATGGAAAACTAGTAAAAGATATTTTAGGAAGAACAGAATAAACATGTTAAAAAGATACATTAAAATAAAAATTAAAACCTAAAAATACATTTAAAAATATTCCCAACTTTTATATTGAACATGGACTGGAATGGAATAAAAGCCAATAGGAGGAAAGCTAAATAAAGTCTTAGTGTGGCAATCTCAGAAATATCTAATGGAGGCCCACCAAGAAGCCAATAGTACAAATGGTGAGAAGTGGAAATATTTGAAATAAATGTATTTTGTAGAAATAATCAGCAGGACTTACAATGAGAGAAAGGTCAGAGAGGACTCTTAGATTTCTGCGTGAGGAAATGGGAAAGTACAATTGTACTTATTTGCTGAAAAAGAGAAGTGGAAGAGGAACAAATGTACTGAAAAAATAAACACAAAAATTCATTGTTGAAAATCATACTTCTGCAATGCATGTGAGAGGCTCATCTGGACATTTCAAGTTGATAGTGTCTATCTGGGTCTGGAACTCAAAAGAGGGAATTTAGGGCAGGAGTTATTAGTATATTTCACTGAATAGTAATTGCCTATTTACCTGTCTCTGTCCTCTTCTCATTACTGGACTAATCATCGTGTGAAGACTAAGATTGCATTCCCAGCTATATAGTGTCCTCTTTGTTGAATAAATTAGTGCGTACCCATAGTAATACTAATGAGTAATGTTTATTGAACACTTGCACTGAGTTAGCCATTATTTCAGCGCTCCACATGTGTTGCTTCATTTCATCTTCTCTACAACTTTAGGTGACAGGAACCCTTGTCAACTCCATAGTATAATTGAGAACACTGGGGCACAGAGTATTCCTAACTCTCCTATGCTCTCCCAGCTAGTATGCAGAAGAGCATGATTCCAAGCCAGGCAGGCTGACTCTATAGTCTGAACACTTAGAGTCCTTATATGCACTTTATAATGTATTAAAAACTGCAGTGGACACCACAGAGATGCTCATTGAATGGAATGTTTTAAAGTGCCTTTTTCTGAGATGCTCTTCCTTGATAAGATGGTATTGGCGGTGATGAGCTCCTGAAGTCTTGACAGAGGAAGTTATTTGCAGGGCATGAATTACATTTTCTCTTTTTCACCACTTTCTGAGGTTTCCATGACCCTCCAGGCAGCAGGCAGCTCCATGCCTTTTTTTTTAAGTTTATTTATTTATCTTGAGAGAGAGAGAGAGTCAGAAAGAGAGAGAGAACACATAGGGGGTGGGCAGAGAGAAAGGAAGAGAGAGAGAATCCCAAGCAGGCTCCATGCTGACAGCACAAAGCCCATGTGGGGCTTGAACTCATGACAATACGATCATGACCTGAACAAAAATCAAGAGTTGGTTGCTTAACCAAATGAACCATGCAGGTGCCCCTCCATGCCATTTTAAAAGGAGTGTAGTGACTGCATACTTACTGTCTTCTCTCTTGCTGTCCTCATTTTTTACTTATATATTTCTTTTACCCTCCGGTAGTCTATAGGGTAGAATAAGCAGAGTAATTGTTTATAAATTGTATTACTAGAGAATTCTAATAATTTTATGATAGTAACTAACTGATCCTCTAGGTTCAATTTTAGAGATTTAAATGTGGAAAAATAAATACATACTCGGGTTTACTTTTCATATATCTTATCCCTTATTAGAAAAATTCATAAGCAAATCAACATAGGTTAAATCTGTCTACTTGCTTCAATAGACAGTACTTGAGGAAAGTCTCTATGAGTCTTAAGAAAGCTGGGAAAATAAAATTCTTTGCTCTTAACTGATAAGAGGTTATTTATTTATTTATTTATTTATTTTTGAGAGAGAAAGAGAGACAGCATGAGTAGGGGAGGGTCAGAGAGAGAGGGAGATACAGAATCTGAAGCAGCCTCCAGACTATGAGCTAGCTGTCAGCACAGAGCCCGACACAGGGCTCAAACCCACAAACCGTGAGATCATGACCTGAGCCAAAGTTGGATGCTCAACCCACTGAGCCACCCAGTCATCCCAAAACTGATAAGAGATTTTTGACAATTGTATTATCAGCCAAAAATCTGTTTGCTGGTTATTTTATTTTATTTTATTTTTTAAAGGAAGATTGTCTTGTTTTAAAAATATTTATTTATTTTTGAGAGAGAGAGAGAGAGCTCTCAGCACAGAGCCCAGCATGGAGTCTAACTCACGAACCAGGAGATCATGACCTGAGCTGAAGTCAGACACTTAACCAACTGAGCCACTCAGGTGCCCCTGTGCTGGTTATTTTAAATCTGACTTTCCAAATCCACTATCCACCCTTTTTTAAAATCCTACTCTGCACACCAGGGAGACTGGACTCTAAGGCCAAGCCTTTTCATCCTCTGCCTTTTTTGGGGGGATTGGATAGTGGGAGAAACCAGCAGGAAATTGGAAGGTAGGAGGAGACAGAAACTGTGGTAATTTGTCCTTGGCTCCCACTCTGCCAGGACACTAGCTGGTGGTGGTTGTGTTCTTCACCAAATATCACAGTTCCTGTAGAATGGCCCTATCCTATAGTTACAAATCTCACCAGGGTCCAGTAACAGCTCCATCTCTTGCCACTTCAAGTCTAGAGGTACTAGAGGTAGTTTGCTTTCAGCAAAATTTGCAGATGCAATGGGAGGGAATTAGTATTCTAGATTAATCTGGACCATTGACTAGGTCAAGGAAAATTAGTTAATGAAATAAATGAGAGAGAAACCTGAAGTGTCCTAGCCATCTTAAAGCTTACACAAGTAATGTTTATATTAATATTCCAATACTGAAGTTTTTACCAACTATTACATGAAAGCAAAATGCTGGAGTTTTGGAAATAATTATTTTTAAATGTTTATTTCTGAGAGAGGGGAGGAGAAGACATAGGGGGACAGAGGATTCAAAGCAGGCTCTCCGCTGATAGCAGTGAGCATGATGGGGGGCTTGGACTCACAAACCGTGAGATCATGACCTGAGCTGAAGTCAGACTCTCAACTGACAGAGCCACCCAGTTGCCCCTGGAAATAATTTTTAAACATGGGCGTTATTCCATAGTCATGGGTCCCAAAATAGGCCTGTGACAAAATTCTTATAATATAATTATAAATCGTTATTGATGGAGAAGTTAGGACAATGTCTAGTACATAATAAGTACTCAATAAATACTGAAAAAAATATATGAATAAAATCCATGCATTTTTATTAGGAGCTCTCTGAGGAGTTCAAATAAATAAAGCAAAATATTTTTTTTAAATATAGAAAGGAAAAGCACCCAACAAAGAATATGAAAGACTGATAATGACCAAAGACTTAGGACAGATTGTATAATGACAGAAGGAGAAGGTGGAAGAATTATACATCCTCTTTTTCTTCTCTTTTTTTTTCAAGCAAACAAAATAATCTTTAACCTAGAAGGGGAGCATATGTGTGTTTAATTTGTGAAGTAAAGCCTATTCTAATCAGACAATGAAATTAAGAGCATAACTTACATGCTTTCAACAAATTAATATATATTTTTTTTCTAGGAGAGAGACAGCGTGAGCAGGGGAGGGTCAGAGAGAGAGGAAGTTACAGACTCTGAAACAGGCTCCAGGCTCTGGGCTGGCAGTCAGCACAGAGCCCGATGCGGGGCTCGAACCCAAGAACCGCGAGATCATGACCTAAGCGAAAGTCGGATGCTTAACCGACTAAGCCACCCAGGCGCCCCTAACATTTATTTATTTTTGAGAGAGGGAGAGAGAGTGAGTGCAAGCAGGGGAGGGCCAGAGGTGGAGGGAGACACAGGATCAGAAACAGGTTCCAGGCTCTGAGCTGGCTGTCAGCACAGGGCCTGATGCAGGGCCGGAACCCACGAACTGTGTGATCATAACCTGAGCCGAAGTCGGACGCTTAACTGACTGAGCTACCCAGGTTCCCCTAATTAAGCATATTTTAACTAATTCCTACAAACTAATTGTAGTCTTTACAGGGTTTTTAAAATTTTTGAATATTTAAAAAATAAAGATCCCAGCAAAGAAATTACTAAATATCACAACATGACTTATGAATCATCCATAAAAAAATCTTTTTTTTAAAAAATCATATACAGCTATGCCTTCTGCTGTTCTTTTTTTTTTTTTTAAATGTTTTATTTATTTCTAGGAGAGAGAGAGAGAGAGAGAGAGAGAGGGTGAGCAGGGGAGGGTCAGAAAGAGAGGGAGTTACAGACTGAAACAGGCCCCAGGCTCTGAACTGGCAGTCAGCACAGAGTCCGACGCGGGGCTCAAACCCACTACCGCGAGATCATGACCTAAGTGGAAGTCGGACGCTTAACCGACTAAGCCACCCAGGCGCCCCAACAAATTCATATTTTTGACCGAGACAAATTACACCTAAATCTGAACTTCCATCCTTGTGTGAAGACCATAGGATGGCCTTCACAAGGACATTTGAAAGGAGTCCTTCACTGGGAAATAAGTTGGATAAATAATCCAAGATATCTAATAGTTTAGTTCTATTATTTGAAATGTTTTCATCAAATTCGGGTGTGAGATATTCATTTATAAACCATTCCTGCTTGAGTCAGGGAATGCTTAAGTAAGATGTCTTGGGAAGAGGAGGAAGACAAAACTAGGAAGACAAAGTCGCTACATAGAGTCCTGTTTTATTATTCCTGTCACAGACTTTAAAGCATTTTATTATGGTGACTATTTAGAAAAGTTGAACGATTTGGAATTAGGAATAGGAGTGCCTTAGACTGAAACATAACGATTCAAATTTTTTGTCTATACAATAATAATAATAGTAATAAAAAATTCTTTACATTTGGGGGCACCTGGGTGACTCAGTTCATTAAGCGTCTGACTTTGGCTCAGGTCATGATCTCACAGCCAGTGGGTTCGAGCCCCGTGTTGAGCTCTGTGAGCCTGGAGCCTGCTCTGGATTCTGTGTCTCCCTCCTTCTTTGCCCCTCCCCCTGCTCATGGTCTGTCTGTTTCTCTCTCAAAAATTAGTAAACATTAAAAAATAAATTCTTCACATTTGCTTATATGAAAACAAAATTTATGTTTTGACTCAATTGTCTGGACTGAGTTGATGGTGCATGTAGTATAGTCTTTAATAAGAAAATAAATTAGGAAAAGATTTTTGTCAAGTAACTGTGGGGGATTATTGGTTTGATGAAACAGTTGATTAATTATTTTCACACTTGAACTGGTTGTGACTCCACTTCAGAAATTATTTTTGTCCTGTGTAATGACCAGCTGTTTTCCATGATCTCCTGAGAACACAGGGAGAATGAACATCAATTGCAGGAGACAGTTTTCCAGTCAACGGAGGTACAATTCTGAGATCTAGATTATGTTACTAAGTGTGTTTGCAAGCTCTTTCCCTGTGTACCTTAGAAAAGAGACAAATGCCTGTCTTGGGTGTCATAATTACAGAGCCGTTCTGCGCTCGGTGGGGTCTCAGCTCAGAGGTACAAACATGGTGACTTTTTATTAGAAGAATAGAAAATCAGCATTCCTGCACGTTAGGAAGAGAAAAGGAGCCAGTTAGAGACTAAACGTCTGGACGAAGCTGAGAGATAGTGCGGGAATGAACTCCTGGCTCCATCATGGCAGAAAGGTAGCATGTTGTACTTCCTGTTTTAGAAATCTAATAATCAGTGTTTGAGGATGCGGCCCCTATTCCTTGGCTGTACATCTTTTCAGGTAAATGGAGTTGTTCTTTTTTTTAATAAAGTATCAGAATGACCTTAATCCTTCCAGACGGACATTCCCAAGGTATTTTTAAGAGGTAGCCAGGGAAGGAGAGTGTGACTTTTGACAGTCTGCTGACCTCAGCACGACCCACATGGGAACTGCCTGGAAAGGCCAAGGCTGTGTTTCTCCTCCCAGAGTTCAGCTGGTGACTCATCAGGGGTCAGGCAAATATGAGTAATTCCAAGTTGCAAATGGCATTGAATGAATGCAAATCTCTGATTTCCCCATTAGCCTTGTTCTAGTCAGGTTTTTACAGAAGCAGAACAGTACCTATTCTCTGGCCACGTTTTTGCTTTACATGACTCCCAACAAATGATGTGTCACTGAGGACAATATGGATTTATTCTCCATATACCCTTGTAAAAGAACTTATAACTAAGTGGGAAGGAAAATATTTAAGCACATGCACATATATGTGTACATGCCCTCTTATGTCATCTGATAGCTTAAGATGACTTGTTCATCTTGCCCTTGAATCTAATAAACGGTCTTTGTAACCAGGTTCTCTGTGTAAAGAGGTAAGAAAATGTCTTGACTGATGGAAAAAAAAACAAAAAACAAACAAACAAAAAAACAAAACAAGCCTCAGCAATATACCAGCCTCTGATATGGAACAGTGTCACAGAGTCAGGGCCACCCTGATTTCCCTGCTTTCTTACATCTGGCCAGCAGGGGAGTGCCCCCTGCCCTCCTTGCCAGAAGTTGTAGAAGTAATTTGAATCTTGCACATGCTTTGAGCAGTGAGCAGTGAAACAGGGTTCTGGTGTGCTCTTGAGTGGCAGTCTTCCACAATTTCATAGCCATGCAAGTGCCCTAAGCAAAGAAACTTTTGGAGTCTGTGAGTCCTAAACTATAGATCTGTCCTCTCACTATCAGAATAGCAGCTCTGAGCATCTGGAAATCTAGGAGTGAGGGGGGGTGCGGGGGGACAGGTGGCCAGTGGTTGTGTGCCCACGGAGAGGAGAAGGCAGAAGAAGGAAGGAAGAAGGAAGTCCCCACATGCTGGGGCCTTTCATGTCAGATGCCTACTCCCGTATAACAAGTGCCCTTTCAGGTAAAAGAAATAAATTTCCTCCTGTTTAAGTAACAGGTGGTGGAGATTTTTATCTTCACTTTTGCCAGCGAAGCCACACTGTTTGGAGAATAGGAATTAGGTTGAATGCACAGCCTAGAGTTAGAGTCCTTTGTAGCTGTGTCATGAACCGTGGAGTAAATTTCCCACAGGATGGAGAGGCCTGCTTCTGATTTGTTCACTGTGGTAAGGCTTCAGGTCCACAAAGATTGTGAGAAGTCTTTGGGGACTAGGTGAAGGGGAAATTTATGAGCCATCATTACTCTGCCTTTCCCTTCTCTGTCCTCTGAGAGGCCATGTGTAGACATAGAGGCCAGGAAGTCTAACAAGTCAGATCTGGACTTTAGGCCAGATTGCTTTCCAAAGTCCTACCCTTGGCTAGGCCAAAGGCATACCTTAAAGAGCAGTCATTCTTCTTCAAGTTCTTTGGCTAAATAAACCTAAACTGGGGACTTCACCCTGCAGATTCTTTGTTCCCTGTCTTGGCGAATTGGGATGATACTTTCTCTCTGACCTGCACTTTCTGGAGAGGTAGAGAGGGAAGGCACTGATACTTCCACCACTGCTGAGCTACTGAAGGTGACCTTTGCTGGCAATTCCAGTGGCTTTAAACTGTTTGGAGGGTATTCTACCAAATTCATTTGGAAAATGAATTCTCCATACAGTCCAGAGAGTCAAATCAATGCATTTTCTTCATCATATTCCTTTAGAATGCTTCAAAATAACCTTAGAGGCTATCTTTTCTCCAGCTTCCAGTAAAGATGCACATTCACTCTGATCTCTGGTGCATTTGTGAATGATGAGGCACAGCTGAGGAGCCTACCCCTCACACAGCTGAGCCGCAGCACAGCCTGATTGAGCACACCCACGAGGTTCACCTTCTGGGTTGAGATTGGCCACATATCTTGTTTGTTTTGTTCCCTTATATTGTTTTAATCAAATTAAAATTGTTTTGTGTTCTTTATGACTTCAAAAATTAAAAATAAACTTGGCTTGTGTTCAAGGAAGATAAGGAAGCCAGGATGATTCAAGTTTGGGGCCTGTAATTTCGTCTTCAGCACCCTGGGCTGCAATCTCATGGTGGTGGCAGGGGGGAGGGGGGATGAGTCTTCCATACTTGAGGCTGTATAAATAGCAGGGCTTTGTGATATGGGAGCACAGTAGCCTTAAAATAGTTGAACTAGAAGATGTTATGATAATGCTATTTTTAAGCTTTATACATCTGTGGAAAGTGAACATCTTATTATGTGTTCATAATGTGTTAACCAAATGCCTAGCAGAGAGTGGTTGGCTTTGTTTGGAGGAGAAAGAGGGTAATGATGAAGCCACAGTCTGTTGGTGTGCAAAGAAGCAGAAATTAGACAAGGAGTCACAGTGCCGGAGAGGCAGGATAACATCCTTGCCTAAAACAGTTCTATCTGATAGCTGGCTAGACACACCATAAAAAAGGAAAGAAAATGAATCTTAAATGCTTATGTGCCAGGTGGCTAAAATCTAAATAACAGTTCTATTGTCCAAGGCTATTCACTTGTCAGGCTTAGAAACTTATCTCTTAAAAAATTCCTATCTAGTTAACTTACTTGAATTGATATTTTGGGGGGAAGGTGGAGAATGGCGTCTAGTAACTTGCCAGCTATGACATAGAGTAGGTGTGTTAGGTTTGAATACAGAAGCCAAGATCAACTTTCTTTTCTTTCTTTTTTTTTAAATAATAAATTACTGGTTGAAGTAGAAGAACAGGGATATTTATGTTAATATGACTTTTTATTCCCCCTTAATCCTTTAAAACCTTGAAGGTAAACTGTACACATTGTATGCTGTTTCCTAATATAATATTATGCTGCACTCTGTAGAGTAAGGTAAGCTTTCTGACTGTATTATTTTCATAAGCAATTCATTCAGTTTTATTTGTGAAGGGTCTCATACCATCATTTTTAGTAGAAGAATGAAGTTTTATATCTTCCATCACAACCTTACCATGATCCAAGAGGAACATTTCTGATTGAGATTTGAGTTTATAACTTAATCTAAACATAGAAAAGAAATTGAGTATCATAAGGCCAGATACTCCCTCTGTATGGCAAATAAGGCTTAATTCTCTGAAGTCACAAGGTAATGGGAAAGTGATTAGTCCCTGATGACCCTTGAACCTCAAACTGAAAGGTACACATTCTCCACTCTGCCCTGCCTTCCTTGCATTGTATCGGGCCATGTCAACAGGACCAAGTGCTCAGACCTCAGTAAAACATATAGACTCCATGGTCTAGACAACTCCTTAGTCCAGTATGAAAATTTAAGTTTAGATGAACAAAACATGAGACTCATTGTATCTTAGAGGTGTGATAAGAACAGAGGAAGGAGCCGTTAAGACAACTGTGAATAATACTTATACTTTAACAGGAAGACAAATTAGATCCTGATATTTTCATATGGAAATATTTTTAAAGATTAAACTGTACATATGAAATATATCACTTTCTGAATGAGAAACCCTGAAGAAAATAAACTCAGTTCTAGAAACTGTGGCTTTAAATTTTGGCAGGATGACTTTTGTTTTTCACAGTTTTTATTAGGGAAAATTCCTTTGGGAGACATATTTTTATTTATTCTACTTGTTAGCCATATTAGAGGCTCAATTCTAAGGCAATCTTCATTTGTATGTTAAATTAAACCCAAATTATTCTATAACTTTTTAAAGTAACATAAAACATAAAATTTTTTCAAGATTCTTATTATGTTCAAGCATTTCTAGTGTGTGTTATGTTACAAATTACATATTTTCTTTTAGATGGCTGAGTAATATTCCACTGTGGTAGAATATGAATATATATATATGTATGTATATATATATATATATATATTCCTTATCCATTCATCAGTTGGTCGATATTTGGGCTCTCTCCATAGTTTGGCTATTGCTGATAATGCTGCTATGAAAGTTGAGGTGCATGTATCCCTTCGATTCTCTATTTTTGTATCCTTTGGGTAGATACCTAATAGTGTAATTGCTGGATTGTAGGGTTAGAATGTATTATGCTAAGCGAAATAAGTCAATCAGAAAAAGATAAATACCATATGACTCACTCATATGTGGAATTTAAGAAACAAAACAGGTGAACATATGGGAAGGGGTGAAAGGAAGAGAGGGAAACAAACCACAAGAGACTCTTAATGAAGGAGAACAAGCTGAAGGTTGAATGATGGAGGTAGGTGGGGGATGGGTTGGATGGGTGATGGTATTAACGAGGGCTCTTGTGATGAGCACTGGGTGTTGGATGTAAGTGATGAATCACTGAATTCTACCCCTGAAACCAATACTGCACTGTATATTTACTAACAAGAATTTAAAAATTAAAAAAAGAAATTACATGTATTCATCTTTTTAAATTTATTTTTTAACATTTATTTATTTTTGAGAGACAAAGAGAGACAGAACATGAGTGGGATAGGGGCAGGGAGAAAGAGGGAAACAGAATCCAAAACAGGCTCCAGGCTCTGAGCTGTCAGCACAGACCCATATGCAGGGCTTGAACCCATAAACTGTGAGATATGACCTGAGCTGGAGTCAGATGGTTAACTGACTGAACCATTCAGGCACCCTTTTGTTTGTTTTTTTTTATATCAAAATATTTGGCTAATGTTATATTTGCTTTTCACATGAAGAAATTGAGGCCTATCCCACATAATGAACAAAATAAGTTGAAATTACAATTTTGGAATTCATCCTTTCTGTTATTTTGAATTATTGTTTTAACATTCTGTTCCTTTTGCAGTGACTTTATATTCATATTTAATAGGTTCTTAGTGTTTTCTTTGTCAATTTCCTAAGTAAAAGTCACCAAGTAAGCTAAAGGGAGGTTTAAAACTGAAGAAAAATATCAGGATTGGCTTTTCATGGAGCCAAGGTAAATAAGTATATAAGGCACCCGCATAGAAAGGTAAATGTCACCCTTCACATTTCTGTGAATGACACTTCACTATGGGAAGCAAATACTCCAGATGAACAGATGAAGAGGCTGCTTACATAGTGATAGAATAATGCTCTCACTTCCCACTTGCTCTCAAAATCACAATCATCCAGTGGTAAAAGCCAGCAAATTCATGTCAGGCCTGGATTCTTTTCCTATCTCCTTTTTTTCTTTTTATATTATATGAAAATTAGCATAAAGGTAAGAACAGAGACCATGGTGATACCCTACATAGAAGTTGTTTCATAAATTACAAGGGCAGTTATTTTATAAGTGTGGAAGTGACCAGTTCAATGAACAGATGCATTTGATGCCTGCCTGTATGACTGAAGACAATTGCTGTTCCCTAAATACCTGCTCTGTGGACACACGATCCATGCTGGGGAATCACAGAACTCAGCACACTGGTCCAGTGGCTGGTTCAGGAGTAGGTGTGTAGGCAAGCATAGCTGAAAAAAGTCTTCCTGGTGTGCAGACACAGGAAGAGATCTTTCTTCCATATGGGCTGTCATGAGTCCAGAGCCAGACTTGTGCTATCAGTAGATATATATCCTGGGATGTGGGGAAAATCTGTCTGGAAATGAACCCCAGACTTAGATGAAGGGAATCACAAGAGTAGGAGAAGGTTTTGATGGCATTATTAGAGCCTCCACATCTAGATGACCCTTTGGATTTTCTAGTGACACAAATCAGTATTCTTCCAAAAGCCAGTATGAGTTAGATTTCTTTAGCTGGCAGTTAAAAGACTATTTACTAAAAGGTTAAGAAAATCCAATCCCTGATGCTCTGTAACTTCCCCTTTCAAAGCTTTTTATGTTTTTCATGTATTTCTCATATGCTTCTCAATCTGTGTATTTTTAAAAAATTTTTTAATGTTTTTATTTATTTCTAGGAGAAAGAGAGAGACAGCGTGAGCAGGGGAGGGTCAGAGAGAGAGGGAGTCACAGGCTCTGAAACAGGCTCCAGGCTCTGAGCTGGCAGTCAGCACAGAGCCCGTCATGAGATCATGACCTAAGCGAAAGTCGGACGCTTAACCGACTAAGCCACCTAGGCGCCCCTCAATCTGTGTATTTATATTATATCACAGTTTGAGATTGAGAATAAAAAATATGATAACTTTAAAGAATTAACAAAAATTATAGTTCTGTCTGTATTGAAGCCTGAAATGGGTTGCACAAGAGATAATGCTTTAGGATTTTAGGAAGGGGTAGATAACTAGGAGAAAGTATAATTCAGGGAAAGCTTTTTTTATTTTTTTATTTTTTTATTTTTTTGTCAAGTTAATTAATGCTTCAGGAATAGATTCCCATGATTCGTCACTTACATACAACACCAGTGCTCATCCCCAAAAGTGCCCATCACTAATTTCCCTACTGCTTCCAATCCACTCCCCATCAACCCTCAGTTTGTTCTCTGTATTTAAGAGTCTTTTATGGTTTGCCTCCCTCTCTGTTTGTAATATATTTTTCCTTACCTTCCCCCTTGGACTTCTGTTAAGTTTCTCAAATTCCACCTATGAGTGAAAACATATGATATTTGTCTTTTTCTGACTGAGGAAGTAAACTTGGACCTTCAGTGATGGGCAAGGGTTGAAGAATAGATGGTAAGGCAAAGGAAGGTTATTGCAGGTAAAGAAAATAAGAGGAAGAAAGGCACAGAGATGGGAATAATTGTAAGTGAAAATGCTTCAGGTAGAAAGGTGAGGTTGTATTTGAGCTGGCAGAAAGTTGTTGCATTATAACAGAGGGATTTGAAAACCAGGCAAAAGACGTTAGATGTGATGTGGTGGGAAATAGGGGACCTTAAAAGTTTTGGCCAGGGATGTGACCTGATAAAAGGGATGTTTCACAAATATTAGTACTGCTGTGCTATGTACGTAGAATGGAAAGTACAAAGAATGGCATCAGGATGGCTAGTTAGGAGGCTTATTTTCAGCTCTTTCAGTAATATGACACGAGAGGCAATTAAATCCTGAATGTAGCTTGTGGCATTGAGAATGTGGAAGGAAAATGAGAAAGACATAAAGACATTTTAAATGAAAAACATCCATAGGATTTCATTGGGAAGATGGAGAAGAAAGTAGAGGGATGGTTAACTTTAAGTTTCTGATTCTTGCGCCAGGACACATTCTTGCACACATGGGGTGTGAATTACTGAGAGATCCACATTGGAAGGATATACTACTGAAGGTATAGGATTGGAATTTGGATTTCAGAACATAGAGGTTAGGACTAGGGACAGTGCTTCGGATTATGTTACAAAGAAATGATAAAGTCAAGAGAATGGATGATGAGCATTAAAGAGGTTGAGAAAGAGAGACGTGTGTGTGTGTGTGTGTGTTTGTGTGTGTGTGTGTAAAAAGAAAAAAGTAAATTG
The DNA here is from genome assembly GCA_017311185.1 of Proteles cristata cristata. NCBI lineage: Eukaryota > Metazoa > Chordata > Mammalia > Carnivora > Hyaenidae > Proteles > Proteles cristata. Next base: position 938,241 of record JAESUZ010002499.1, on the reverse strand, counting down.
TGAGTACTTATTATTTACAATTCAAATATGATAGCTGAGGGTTTTTATTTTTTATTTTATTACTATTATTTTTTAATGTTTTTCTTATTTTTGAGAGAGAGATGGAGAATGGAGAAGGGGCAGAGAGAGAGAGATTGAGAGAATCTGAAACAGGCTCCAGTCTCTGAGCTGTCAGCACAGAGCCTGATGCAGGGCTCGAATTAATAGACTTCAAGATCATGACCTGAGCCAAAGTTGGATGGTTAACCAACTGAGCCAGTCCAGCACCCCAAGGGTTTTTATTTACATCTTTGGTTGTACAATTGATCTTATGCTGAAAATCTTGATTATGAGTGGAATTAACATAGTAACTTTTAAATTTTGCCTTAAATTTACGAATCACACAGTGGTATAGTAATTCTAAGGTCTAGATCTGAATTTCTTTAAATTGATACCTGGTTTTAATGATATTTAGATAAAAAAGATACATCACAAAGATGGGAATAACCAAACAGAATCTTTAATGGCTATATTTAATTAAATCACAATCCTTATTTTTTAATTCTATCTGTCAATTACAAAGTTCTTCATTAGAATTCAGTTTGAAAATTTTCTTTGTCCCCAATGTCAACAAAGTTGACAACAAATTGTTTTTGAACTATGAGTGGTATTTCACTTTTATATAAAACAAATAAATTCACCACATTTATTTGGAAGATTTAAAAAATATTAAAATAATATAAAAGCATGTATAATTAATATACTTGCAATGTTTTTGGCACCAATATCATATAATTATTACATACTAGATAATAATTTTCAAATATTTAATTTCAATACATGTTCTCTGTAGCGTGTTTCTTTTGAAAGTATCTAATTTCTTAGTTATTATTTAAATGTCACTTTTATCTTAAGGTTAATTTAATTTTTTATTTTTTAATGCCTCTTGCATACACTTGGTAGCAAATTGTCATCACAAAGGAAGATAAACAAATTTGAAACATTTGTCTTTTGACAAAATAAAATCAAGCCAACTTTACATTTGAAAGCTCTTATCACTAATAATAATAGAAATAAATTTGTATTTTTCATAGTCTTCTGTATATTTTAATCTCACTCTGTTGGATCTTACTAATTTTTTTTAATGCTTATTTATTTTTGAGAGAGAATAGGTTAGGGACAGAAAGAGAGGGAGACACAGAATCTGAAGTAGCCCCAATACAGAGCTCGAATCCACAAACTGTGAGATCACAACCTAAGCAGAAGTCAAATGCTTAACCAGCTGAGCTAACTAGGCACCAGTGTTGTATCTTATTAGATTTTTGCTTTTATTTTGTGATGTAGTAGACAAAGAGGTGGATCTAAAGGTACAGATATATCATCTTTGCCATTTTCTTGTGTTCTTATTTTATCAACATTGTTTTTTCTAAACCTGTGGTTTCTTATCAGGAATCTTTTTAAGATACTTACTGTATATTAAAAACAGATGACATAATCTATTATTCCACCTCAACAGGCACATGAATTGTGATATGTCTAATATAGTAGAAGTGGATCAAATGCATGTGAGTAGTATACTAACTGTGTGTCATGTTTTCTATAGGTCTGCTTGTACATACATATATCATATTATCTTTATATTAAAATAATATCAAAGCTTATTTTATATTCTTATGGAATAAAGGATATGAATAGAAATTTTAATTTTTCTCCATGCTTCAGCTATTGTTCATCTCCTGGGTTCTTACACCCTACTTTCCAGATTCGCTCTTAAAAGATGGGACACCTTCAAAAAGAACAGCAATTGCAGTAACTGGTTGATGATGAAAATCAGAGTTCATTAAGTTAATGAGAGAATTAGAGAAAGAGAAAGTGATGCAAGATTTTAGATCCCATGTGGCAATGAAAGGAATGAATAGGAAATAGAAACTACATTGTGCTTAGAGAAACCAAGATGTAGAAAATTCCTCCCCATTGGTAAGTATGGAGATATTTTTGGATTTGGAGGGTAAGAGTAAAAAGAAAATGTTGGGTGTGGAATAATGACATATTGGGCAGGCAGGGAAGGGGAAAAAGAAGATTGAGTTAAGCTCAGTGGACCAGAGGGCTTACCTTTCAAGACTCAGACAGAAGAGCATCTTGGAGATGCAGACCGAGATAAAACAAACTCCCAGCTGTAATAAAAAGAACAATATAAATATAAATTCCCTTTATATTTTCTTTCTTCACATGGAATTCTTGATGGATAAAATTGCTATGGAATATAGACACAAAATAACCATTTTAAGTAGGGGAATGACATGAAGGAAGTAGCTTGGAGAAAGAATGATCTGGCAACAGGTACTCTGTACCTGTATTGTACTCTGTACGATAGTAGAATGAAAGTGAGAAACAAGGAGTTTGCTGTAGGTCAGAAAAAAGTTATAAAACAAATTAAACATGATAGCAGGAGAAGAAATGATGGGCATGGGAGATTTTTAAATTTTTTTTAAATATTTATTTATTTTTGAGAGACAGAGATAGAGCACAAGTTGGGGAGGGGCAGAGAGAGAAGGAGACACAGAATCTGAAGCAGGCTCCAGGCTCTGAGATGTCAGCACAGAGCCCAATGCGGGGCTCAAACTCACAAACTGAGATCATGACCTGAGCTAAAGTTGGACGCTTAACTGACTGAGCCACCCAGGCACCCCTGAACATGGGAGATTTTGGATGCAACAGAGTGACTTTGGTGACTGATAAATAGTTGGAAAAGTTAGATCAAATATGATTTTTCTTTTGTGTGTTTTATTTAACCTTAATTTTCTAGATATCTGATTTCAACTTAGCCTGCTTGACTATGAACTCTAGTGAGTCACACCCATGCCCATGGGACCTTCAGGAATACTCATTTCCAGATTTCAGTCTGGCAGTAGCAGAACTACACTAAGAGTAGGAATATGTTGATTTCACAAATTCTCATTTTTATTTCCAGTGAATATAGTTTGAAGGATGCTTTTTACCAGATGTCCTTTCAAACTTTCTCTAAATTCATCTGTTTAGCTTCATCTATTTAGACTTCCATGAGGAGTCTTAATATTCATTAAACATGAATATTTAAGAGTATTCATGTTAATAGGTTGCCTGAGATTTTATGTTAATGATACATCCAAAAACCCTGAATCATTTATTCTCATGATTACAAACAAAGCGTCGTGATTGTTGTCTAACCAGGTAAGTAGCTGATGTGCAGAGCCTAAGGAGTATCTGTTTTCCTTTTAGTAATTGATAGATTTTGAAATTTATCCTTGACTTTAAGGACTATCATCAGAGTTTAAATGTAAAGTTATGCATCATTTCTGTTGATGTTTGGGGGATACATAGTGGCAGATGTTGAGAGAAAAACAGAATGCATATTGAACTTTGTGATTCTGCTCAGTTTTTTCCAACTGCACGACCATGATCTATTTATTAGAGTGTTAAAAATACACCCATATCCAAGTACATAGCTAAAAGCACAACACCTCTAAGCTGTGCAGATTTTTATTGCAGAGAGTGGGAGGACAGTGCCTCTTTTAAAAATACTTTCTTCTCTAAATTAATAATGACTTTGTACTCAGCTTTAAACAAATTATATTTCAGAATCGTTAAAACCTAGGTTGTTTGGAAATCAGTCTCATCTCTCTACCTGGCTTTCAACTCTTTAATTATTACAGTATGAGTTCATTTTGGGTTCTGTTCTTCCAATTCTGATAGTCAAAGAATTAGACTTAAGAATCAAGCATCCTGTATCCTAGATGTATTTTCACTAATCATTTGTTCAGTAACCTTGAGATATCACTTCAGCTCATTCACCGTATGGAATCTCCCTTCCTCCTTCAAATTTGTTAATGAGAATCATTTCCACAGAACTGCGAGGGGATTTAGAGGATAAATGGAATTTGGATTGAAATGAGAGGTATATTTTTGCTGATAAATGTCTCTGGGTTGGCTTTGAGAATGTATCAAATATTATTTGCATAGAATTGAAGTGAGCTGGGTAGCCACTTCTATTCTGCTGGCTGGTTTTCTTTTTTAAAGAGTGTTTCCTGTAAGTGTTTCTAGCAGCCATGCAGAATGAGATGTGGCTTTCTTTGAAGAGAGGAAAAGAATAAACATATAGATTACTTACAGGCTCTTAAAGAATCCTGTGCTCCACTCCTGACACAGTTTCTTGTGGTTCTTATTCTTCCTGGGGTCAGAAATAAATACTTTCAATTCATCCTATCAGAGGATTTCTTGGGAACTGAAATAAAAGAAAATTTGCATCTCTTATCTGTGGGTCTTGTCATTTAGCTCTACATATACTTAAGTTATCTGATGGCACTCTTATTTATGACTGTGGTTTGGCTTGTATTTGTATGGAGTTTTATGGATTAGCTTTTTTTTTCTTTTGCAAAGTTTGAGATAACTTTTAAAAATACACTGATGAAAAACTGCTGAGGATCGTTCCTCAGTGTATAGTCTTTAAGTTTCTTTAATTAAATGAACTTAGAAATTATATCCCCAATATCTGGCTGGGGAATTTTAGATTATACTTACTAAGGTAGAGAACTATTTCCAAATGTGAATCATGTCTCCTAGGATTGAAATATCTATCTCTAAAAATATTAATTGGCACACTTAAAACCTTTGTCAAAGTCAAATCAAATCCGAAGGAGAAAAGCAAGAACTGACTTCGGTAATATTGAATCTAAGGGAATAAGGCTCAGGACAATTGGCCACAGGTTTGGCTTACTAAGTTAAAAAAATTTCTATGAAATAATAACATTTACACTCAAATATGCCCCATCAATCCTTCTTATACAATTATAGTTCATTATGACACTGTTTGGGTTTTAGCTAGATGTGCTCTTTCTGGGGGCCCTTTCTTGTTACAGTCTTCAGATGTCTGAATGTCTTAAATTAGTATTACCCCTGGGACACTGTACAGGGTTTGGTTGATACCTTGGCTGTTCTGCTCACAAGTGTAAGTTTACTGGGCATTTACCAACTTCACGAGTCTTTCTTTTTACTATTAGTGTCTAGATATTCAGTAAGCCACTCGAAATTCTTGGACTCTTCAATAATTAAGCCCTTCTGAATGGACACATTGGGTTAATAATCCCATCTTCTTCCTTTTTTAGGCCTGCCTCAGATTTTCCTAACACTGGTTTTATATACAATAACAATCAAAACAACCCTTGTATTCTAAAGCTGATTGTATTTTTAACTGACAGTATTTCTGAAACATCGTGTTTCACACTTTCTCTTTTTTTATGAATGAACTCAGACTCTAACATTTATTTTTTTAAAATATGTGTCAGTCACTGTAGTTGACACTGGAGATCTAACAAAGTCATGGCATCTGATCTGAAAAAAATTTACAGTCGATTATACCCTACTTGGCTTTCTGTATCACCAAGATGCATAGTAAAACATCTAGGCAATTTTTATATGCACAGCAGCTCAACAGAAGAAAGTTTTATAGGAGAGTCCAACATGTTCTAATTTTAGCTTACTTTTGCTTTATTCTCCAGGGGCTTTATTTTGCAGGATATAGGTGGAGTTAATGGGCTTGGTATAATTCCTCAAGGTTCTCCTTTGAAGGGGCATGCTTCACCCAAACAATCAGCTGTATACTTAAAACGCATAACTGGGGTTACTAATAACTGTGAGGTCTGCACCCTAAATTGGTGGCATAGTCAGGGTCTCTTGAGAGATTGCTCAGAAATGCTGGATGGTATCCATCAGAACAATTTTAGCAAGGAGAGCTGTTGCTGGGTGGGCTGTGGAGGTCTCATAAAAATTAGAGAGGATGGAATATTTCTTGGCCCTTTTAGAATGGAGAAATGGTACTGATTCTAACACATAGGGCCCCAGGTAGACTAGTGTCATAAGTAAGTAGTGTCAGGAGACAGCTACAACTTCATGAGTATACCCTGATATCACTGTTTTTTTTTTTTTCCCCCACAACACCGTTTGTGGACTTTTTTAAGTGAGGGAAATCTGTGAGTCCTGAGATATAGAATGGGACATCTCGACAGCATGGCAGGGCTGGACACCAAATATCAGCAGTTCCACCCTCCACCAGCGAGCACCCCACCTGGAGTAACAACATGAAGGAAAAGCCTCACAAAATTCTTAAATGTATAGCTTCTTATGAAACACAAATCTGGTATTCAAGACACACCAGAACATTCCAATGTGTCTGACCTCCTCAGCTCAAAGGAAGCTTCCCCTTCCCCAGCTGGATACAGCCATATTTGTGTGACTTAAGTGGGATGAGCCAGAAGGAATTACCTATGCTATTTATTACTGCTGTGGTTTGAGAAAAGGGTAAACTGCATCTCACATCTGATGCAGCTGGATAGACATGAAGCCTCAAATTGCCTCCAGATGATATAGGAATCCTTTCAACTCAATAATTCAAAATTAAGATTTTGTCTTTTTTCTTCCTTTGTCTTCAGCATTTACCTCCATTGTTTTAAGTGACTGCTCACAGCCTGGCCCCCTCTATGGGCAGGATTTTCTGAGTTCCAGTCATGGTTCCCCTGTTTTCAGGGAAACCTGATCTTAGATGCCAGGCTCGCTCTGGGAGGGGTACTTCAGTCCTGGTAGGTAGCAGTAGTAGGAGATGAGGATTTCATAGTGTATTTTCTCGCACATTTTTAGAATTCGCTTGGTTTTCTAGACCAGAGTAGGGCTACACCATAACAATCTCTACTCTTTCCCGTGCTAATTGGAGTTGAGTTCTCCCTATCAGAGATGTCTGCAGAGAGGACTTTGCAGTTTCTTCCACAGTACATCATCACTGTTGCCAATTTTCTCTAGCTGATTTTTCTTCAGCTCAGTAATTAGCTATTTAATGGTTTGGGGATGTTGAGATCAGAGAGATGGCCTTTGTCCATGTTCTGGAAAGACTGCCTTCCTGCTAGGTCAAAGACCAGGAGGGAAAAAAATTGAAAAATTTTGACCTTGATTTCACAAAATTCAGATTTATCATGACCACGTCACTTGTTTTTCTAAGTAGTAAAATCGCCTAGGCATCCCCTTTATATCTTCTCCTTTTAAAACCTTCTTGCTTTGCTTATAAAATAAGAAATTCTATAAGTGCACAAATGATGTTATACTTGGATAATAACTGGATGTTCTAGATATATTCCGCTGGAGCATATTTATCATGCTACTAACTTCTGGAGTAGGTTAAAATACTCAAAACAGTCCTAGGTGGATTATGTTACCAATTTTTCATTTATTGAAAATACTGCATTTGAATGTCATGTATTTTCTAAACTGCAATTATTTGCTACATCTCATGGTACCACCGTGAGGTGTTTAGTCTGGGCAAAGCTTTTCACTTCATTTGATCTTCCACAAAATAGAGATGATTTTGTAGATGGTTAAGTGAAGCAATGCTGGTCTAGTATCTGGACATAAAAGAAAAGAATAAAAATTAGGAGTAGAATGGAGACAGTTTAGGATTGCAGATGCTGAGGAGGGGGAGAGATGGGCACAAGGAGAGGCTGTGCAGAAAAGATGCCTTTCTGCAGGACGCTGGATCTCAGTTGGGTCATGTCCAGAGGAAGAAGGGAATTGCATGTCAGAGGAACCGAACTCAGAAAGCCTGCTTAGTTTGGCTAAAGGATATTGAGGAATAAGCACTGAAAAGGGAAACTCAAGCTAGATTGTGGAGGGCTTTTGATATCAAACTAAGAAACGTTTAATACAGATACAGTATTTGGTAAAACTGCCATCAAGATCTGGGTAAGACTGTTTTCCCTTTAGGAGCTGAACTGGCCCCAGAAGCAGTCTATTTCAGGGCACGCAGGGGTTATCTGACACAGTAGTCTCAGTCAGAGCGATCCCAGTCTGCTTTCATCTCTCACTCTGGGGAGGAGTGCCAGGAGCTGATGTATTTCTTGCTGTCATTACCTATGGATGAGTTTTCACTGTGGAATGATCCTGGGCTAGAGGACTATTCTACACCATTTTCCTGAGGTCTCCTCAGACACTCAGCCATGTGAATTGCTATATGCAGTACATCACCAAGCCCGGTTTGCACAAGTATCCGGTCCTTTCTGAGATCCTCATAGAATCCTCCTCCACGACCACACACATGATCACCGCCTTTTGGTGGGAATGTAGTCACTGTGAGTGGGATTTGTGACATGATTTGCACTGATGGAACATGGCAGAAGATTAGGTTAGCAGCTTTATTGGAAGAAGACTCAACTCTAGACACAGTCTTTTTTACTAAAAGGCCATAAAGCCCAGTGGTTTTAGCTTAGATTGATTTAAGGCTATAGACCCACTTTGTCTCCATTTGATAAGAGCATGAATTTCTTGTTGACCCTTCATGGTGAGCACATGCTCTCCTCATACAGTCTGGGTGATATAAGCCCCAATAGGAGTAAAGTTTATTTTTCCAAGGAAGTTTCATAAATCATAACATAACTTTCCATGAACTAATCCATGTTTCTAATTTACAGACAGGGTATATTAGATGATATTGTCAGTCTCCCAGTTACGGGACAATTACTCAGTGTTTCTTTTGGAGCTTGGTTGGCTATGATTTTAAATGATATAGCAGACATCAAACATTCTATTTTGAGAACTGTTTCCCTTTCTGTCATTGTTGGTGAACTTCTCTGTCAGTGTCAAGACTTGCTTGTGCCAGCTCCTAATGGGCAGAATGATAATTTTATGATGGCTTCCAGGCCCTCTAGGATATAGCAGACTTTTATCAGATGTAGTTAGGCTGAAGAGCTGTAGGGTAATGGATGTATTTGACATTCAACAAGTATTTCCGAGTAACTATTATGAACCAGACACACTCAAGTCTTGAGCCATATTATAATGAACTTAGGAAATTTGGATTCTTTTTTAAAGTCAAACATATGTGTATAAGTATCTTTTAAATAGAATAATAGATTAGGAAGACATTTTAATCTTCCTGGAATATCATTTGTCATTCTCTATGGTCCCATCCGCCTCAGCATACAATCTGGCACTACTAGCTGAGACTTCTCTCTCTCTATTCCTTAGACATCTGGATTTCTTTCAATTCCCTGGAGATGGCAAGCAATATTTTTTTCCTCAGATCTTGTATAGACAGTTATTTTTTTCTTTCCTGGAATGTTCTTTACCTACCCCAACTGTGTTTTCCACCAGCTAGCCACTACCCTGCTTAATTGTGACTATTTTAGGGAGGCATTCCCTGATCTTCTTAGGCTCATATCTCTTTGATTTACATTCCCAGATCTCTGTTTTATGTATATTTTCTCTTTCAGAAAATAATAGACCTAAATAATCTTTTAGGTCTATTTTCTGCATTAGAACATGATTTCCATGAGAGCAGGTGTTTTGCTCACTGTCACAGTTCTAGCACATAGTACATTTCCAAGAAGATATTTGACCATTGACTGAGAGCTCATCTTGTTTCAAACTTCCTTCAAACCAGAACTCTGAAGCAGAGGTGATAAATGGCTTGCCCAAGGAACACAGTTAGGAGCTGAATCAATATTAATTATTCAGACTCCAAGTTCTATGTCTAGTGTAGTAATGTGCCAAAGTAGGAGGCCAGATGGGTGGTGGGACATGCTTCTCTAGGTAGCAGAGGCAATGAGGTAGCATTCTTCATGTCTGCTCTTGCCTTCCAGCCAAGCTGAATTAAAAAAAAATATTGTAACATATTTTCAGATTTACAGAAAAGTTGTGAGAATAGTACAAAGAATGATAACACACTTTACCTAGATTTTCCAGATGTTCACATTTACCTATTTATCCATCTATCTGTCAGTCCGTCTATCATCTATCTATCTATCATCTATCTATCTATCATCTATCATCTATCATCTATCTATCAGCTCTTTATCATCATCAGTCTGTCCATATATGCTTTTGTCCTTGAACTATTCACCAGAAAGCTCTAGATGGGATGTTTCCTTACCCTCAATGACTTTAGCTTCATTTTATTAAACAGCAAAAATTCTTTTACACAACCACAACACAATTATTAAAATCAAGACATTAAACATTAATACATTACATAATCTGCAGTCCTTATTTAGCTTTTGCCAATTGTCCCCCCAATTTTTTTTTTCTTGCAGAAGAAAATCCAGGATTATGCGTTGAATTTAGTTTCCACCTCCTCTCTTAGCTCCTTTTACTCTGGAACAGTTTTCTAGTTTTCTGAAAAGTATAGGCCAAGTACTTAGCAGAGCATCCTTCAATTTGCATTTGCTGATGTTTCCTCCTGATTAGTTTGAGCTTATACACTTTTGGCAGAAACACTGCAGAAGTGATGTTGTGTTCTCAGTGTACCTGTCAAGAGCTGTATGTTGTCGATTTGTCCCATTATGGACAATGTTGACTTTGATAAAGTGCTGTCTGCCAAGTTTCTCTCTTGTAAAGTTATGACTTCTCTTGTAAAGTAATTAATAAATATCTGTTGGAAGGTACTTTGAAACTATGTAAATATCCTGTTACTCCTCAAATATTCATTGTGAATTTTAGCAGTTGCCAAAGATTCTGGCCTGAATTAATTACTATTATGATTGCTAAACGGTGATTTTTTAATTTTATAACTTCCTCCATATTTCTTAGATGCCTTTATACTCTAAAGATTTATTTTCTTTCATTAGTTTGTTTATAGCAGATGGCCTCATGAATTATTGCTTTATTCAACAGGTTTAATACTTCGCTATTATTTATTTTGATGCCCCAATTATCTCAGCTTTGGCAAGTACCAGTCTTGCAGACTGGCTCTGGCTCCTGTATCCTTTTGGCATGTCCTTATGTTTCTCTTAGTTCTTCTTTGTTTTCTGGAGCAACAAGATGTTTCCCGCTGATTTTGTCACCTCCCTGCCTCAGCCCTGAGACTGATCTTTTATCTAAAGAGATGTCCTCATTCCTACTGAAGCATAATCATTTCTAGATCCTTTCAGACATTTATATCTGTTTTTATCTCCTCCCTCTTATCCTCTTCTCTTCCCTTCCCTTCCCTTCCCTTCCCTTCCCTCCCTCCCTTTCTACCTCTCTTCCTCTCTCTCCTATTTATATAAAAACATATGAGTTTACACTGACATCTCCATCTCCAGTCCAATGCTACAGGACCCATTCTCTCCCTTTTTAATTTTGGCTTCACCTCTTTCTGTATCTTTAACTCCCATTACCAGCAGTAAGAAACCTGCCTCCCATTATCCACAATATAATAACTTCTATGTCAATCCTAGAATATAAAGAAAATAATTTCAGAATTGCTAAACCTCTGCAAATAAAGAAGCCCAATAACTAGAATTCAATACTTGTTTAAAATTGGTTTTTCTTGGGGTACCTGGATGGCTCATTGGTTAAGCATCCAACTTCAGCTCAGGTCATGATCTCAAGGCTGTGAATTCGAGCCCCACGTTGGGCTCTGTGCTGACAGCTCAGAGCCTGGAGCCTGCTTTGGATTCTGTCTCCCTCTCTCTCTGCCCCTACCCTGCTCATGCTCTGCCTGTCTATCTCTCTCTCATAAATAAATACACATTAAAAAAATTTTTTAAAAACCAAGAAATTTATTTATTTTTATTTTTACAAAGTTTATTGTCAAGTTGGTTTCCATATAACACCCAGTGCTAATCCCCACAAGTGCCCTCCTCCATGCCCATCTCCCCCCTCCCCCCAACATCCATCAGTCCTCAGTTGGTTTCTCAGTATTCAAGAGTCTCTCATGGTTTGCCTCCCTCCCTTTCCCCCACCATTTTCTCCCTTCTTCTCCCCCATTGTCCTCAGTTAAGTTCCTCCTAATCCTACTATATGTGCAAACATATGATATTTGTCCTTCTCTGCCTATTTCTCTCAGCATAACACCCTCAAGGTCCATCCATGTTGCTACACATGGCCAGATTTCATTCTTTCTCATTGCCATAGAGTATTCCATGGTATAGATAAACCACATCTTCTTGATCCATTCATCTGCTGATGGACACTTAGGCTCTTTCCATGTTTTAGCTATTGTGGAGAGTGCTGCTATGAACATTGGGGTACATGTGCTCCTATGCCTCAGCATTTCTGTATCCCTTGGGTAAATTCCTAGCAGTGCTATTGCTGGATCCTAGGGGAGTTCTATTGTTAGTTTCCTGAGGAACCTCCACACTGTTTTCCAGGGGGCTGCACCAGTTTGCATTCCCACCAACAGTGTAGGAGGGTGCCCGTTCCTCCACATCCTCGCCAGCATCTAGAGTTCTCTGATTTGCTCATTTTAGTCACGCTGACTGGTGTGAGGTGGTATCTCAGTGTGGTTTTGATTTCTATTTCCCTGATGAGGAGGGATGCTGAGCATGGTTTCATGTGTCTGTGGGTCATCAAAATGTCCTCTTTGGAGAAGTGTCTGTTCATATCTTCTGCCCATTTCTTCTCTGGGTTGTTTGTTTTTCGGGTGTGGAGTTTGGTGAGTTCCTTATAGATTTTGGATATTAACCCTTTATCTGGTATGTCATTTGCAACTATCTTTTCCCATTCCCTTGGTTTTTTATTAGTTTTGTGGGTTGTTTCCTTCGCTGTGCAGAAGCTTTTGATCTTGATGAGGTCCCAATCGTTTATTTTTGCTCTTGATTCCCTTGCTTTTGGGGATGTGTCAAGTAAGAAGTTGCTGCGGTGGAGTCAAGGAGGTTGTTTCCTGCTTTCTCCTCTAGGGTGTTGATAGTTTCCTGTCTCACGTTCAGGTCCTTTATCCATGTTGAGTTTATTTTTGTGCATGGTGTGAGAAAATGATCTAGTTTCATTCTTCTGCATGTTGTTGTCCAGTTCTCCCAACACCATCTGCTAAAAAGGCTGTCTTTTTTCCATTGGATATTCTTTCCTGCTTTGTCAAAGATTAGTTGGCTGTATACTTTTGGGTCCACTTCTGAGTTCTCAATTCTTTTCCATTGGTCTATGTGTCTGTTTTTGTGCCAATACCATACTGTCTTGATGATGACAGCTTTGGAGTAGAGGTTAAAGTCTGGGAGGGTGATACCTCCTGTTTTGGTTTTATTTTTCAGTATTACTTTGGCTATTCGGGGTCTTTTGTGGTTCCATACACATTTTAGGATAGTTTGTTCTAGTTTTGAGAAGTATGCTGGTGCAATTTTGATTGGAATTGCATTGAATGTGTAGCTAGTTTTGGGTAGTACTGACATTTTAATTATATTTATTCTTCCTATCCATGAGCATGGAATGTTTTTCCATTTCTTTGTATCTTCTTCAATTTCCTTCATAAGTTTTCTATAGTTTTCATCATACAGATCTCTTGTATCCTTGGTTAGGTTTATTCCGAAGTATTTTATGTTTTTTTGTGGAATTGTGAATGGGATCCATTTCCTTATTTCTCTTTCTGTTGCTTCATTGTTGGTGTATAAAAATGCAACCGATTTCTATACTTTGATTTTGTACCCTGCAACTTGGCTGAATTCTTGGATCAGTGCTAGTAGGCTTCTAGTGGAGACTGTCGGGTTTTCTATGTAGAGTATTGTCATCTGTGAGGAGTAAAAGTTTGATTTCCTCTTTGCCAATTCTGATGCCTTTGATTTCCTTTTGTTGTCTGATGGCTGATGCTAGGACTTCCAGCACGATGTTAAACAACAGTGGTGAGAGTGGACATCCCTGTTGTGTTCCTGATCTCAGGGGGAAAGCTCTCAGTTTTTCCCCATTGAGGATGATGTTAACTGAGGGCTTCTCATAGATGGCTTTGATGATGTTCTTTTTTTTTTTTCTGTTTTTATTTATTTATTTATTTATTTTTTCTTTTTACAAATAGTTTATTGTCAAATTAGTTTCCACATAACACTCAGTGCTCATCCCCACAAGTGCCCTCCTCCATGCCCACCCCTCCTCCCCCCCACATCCACCAGTCCTCAGTTTTTGTCAGCATTCAAGAGTCTCTCATGGTTTGCCTCTCCCCCTTTCCCCCACCATTTCTGCCCTTCTTCTCCCTCTTGGTCCTCTGTTAAGTTCCTCCTAATCCTCCTATACGTGCACACATATGATATTTGTCCTTCTCTGCCTGACTTACTTCGCTCAGCATAACACCCTCAAGGTCCATCCATGTTGCTACACATGGCCAGATTTCATTGTTTCTCATTGCCATGTAGTATTCCATGGTATAGATAAACCACATCTTCTTGATCCATTCATCTGTTGATGGACACTTAGGCTCTTTCCATGTTTTAGCTATTGTGGAGAGTGCTGCTATGAACATTGGGGTACATGTGCTCCTATGCCTCAGCATTTCTGTATCCCTTGGGTAAATTCCTAGCAGTGCTATTGCTGGGTCATAGGGGAGTTCTAGTGTTAGTTTCCTTAGGAACCTCCACACTGTTTTCCAGAGGGGCTGTACCAGTTTACATTCCCACCAACAGTGTAGGAGGGTGCCCGTTTCTCCACATCCTCGCCAGCATCTAGAGTTCTCTGATTTGCTCATTTTAGCCACTCTGACTGGCGTGAGGTGGTATCTCAGTGTGGTTTTGATTTGTATTTCCCTGATGAGCGATGCTGAGCATCGTTTCATGTGTCTGTTGGCCATCTGGATGTCCTCTTTGGAGAAGTGTCTGTTCATATCTTCTGCCCATTTCTTCACTGGGTTGTTTGTTTTTCGGCGTGTAGTTTGGTGAGTTCCTTGTAGATTCTGGATATCAACCCTTTATCTGATATGTCATTTGCAACTATCTTTTCCCATTCCGTTGGTTGCCTATTATTTTCTGGGTTGTTTCCTTGGCTGTGCAGAAGCTTTTAATCTTGAGGAGGTCCCAACAGTTTATTTTTGCTCTTAATTCCCTTGCTTTTGGGGATGTGTCAAGTAAGAAGTTGCTGCGGTGGAGGTCAAGGAGGTTGTTTCCTGCTTTCTCTTCTAGGGTTTTGATGGTTTCCTGTCTCACGTTCAGGTCCTTTATCCATTTTGAGTTTATTTTTGTGCATGGTGTGAGAAAATGATCTAGTTTCATTCTTCTGCATGTTGCTGTCCAGTTCTCCCAACACCATCTGTTAAAAAGGCTGTCGTTTTTCCATCGGATATTCTTTCCTGCTTTGTCAAAGATTAGTTGGCTGTATACTTTTGGGTCCACTTCTGAGTTCTCAATTCTGTTCCATTGGTCTATGTGTCTGTTTTTGTGCCAATACCATACTGTCTTGATGATGACAGCTTTGTAGTAGAGGCTAAAGTCTGGGATGGTGATCCCTCCCGTTTTGGTTTTATTTTTCAGGATTACTTTGGCTATTCGGGGTCTTTTGTGGTTCCATACAAATTTTTGGATAGTTTGTTCTAGTTTTGAGAAGTATGCTGGTGCAATTTTGATTGGAATTGCATTGAATGTGTAGAGTGCCTTAGGTAGTAATGACATCTTAACTATATTTATTCTTCCTATCCATGAGCGTGGAATGTTTTTCCATTTCTTTGTGTCTTCTTCAATTTCCTTCATAAGTTTTCTATAGTTTTCATCATACAGATCTCTTGTATCCTTGGTTAGGTTTATTCCGAGGTATTTTATGGTTTTTGTGCAATTGTGAATGGGATCAGTTTCTTGATTTCTCTTTCTGTTGCTTCATTGTTGGTGTATAAAAATGCAACCGATTTCTGTACGTTGATTTTGTACCCTGCAACTTGGCTGAATTCTTGGATCAGTTCTAGTAGGCTTCTGGTGGAGTCTGTCGGGTTTTCAATGTAGAGTATCATGTCATCTGCGAAGAGTGAAAGTTTGACTTCCTCTTTGCCAATTCTGATGCCTTTGATTTCCTTTTGTTGTCTGATGGCTGATGCTAGGACTTCCAGCACTATGTTAAACAGCAGTGGTGAGAGTGGGCATCCCTGTTGTGTTCCTGATCTCAGGGGGAAAGCTCTGAGTTTTTCCCCGTTGAGGATGATGTTCGCTGAAGGCTTCTCATAGATGGCTTTGATGATGTTTAAGTAGGTTCCTTCTATCCCAACTTTCTCGAGAGTCTTTATTAAGAAGGGATGCTGTATTTTGTCAAATGCTTTTTCTGCATCTATTGACAGGATCATATGGTTTTTATCTTTTCTTTTATTAATATGATGTATCACATTAATTGATTTGCGAATGTTGAACCAGCCCTGTAACCCAGGAATGAATCCCACTTGATCTTGGTGGATGATTCTTTTGATATGCTGCTGGATTCGATTTGCAAGGATCTTGTTGAGAATTTTTGCATCCGTATTCATCAAGGATATTGGCCTGTAGTTCTCTTTTTTTGCTGGATCTCTGTCTGGCTTGGGAATCAGTGTGATGCTGGCTTCATAAAATGAGTCTGGGAGTTTTCCTTCGCTTTCTATTTTTGGAATAACTTGAGAAGAATTGGGATTAATTCTGTTTTAAATGTCTGGTAGAATTCCCCAGGGAAGCCATCAGGTCCAGGGCTCTTATTTGTTGGGAGATTTTTGATCACTGATTCAATTTCTTCACTTGTTATGGGTCTGTTCAGGTTTTCTATTTCTTCCCGTGTGAATTTTGGTAGTGAGTGTGTGTTTAGGAATTTGTCCATTTCTTCTAAGTTGTCCAATTTATTGGCATATAATTTTTCATAGTATTCCCTGATAATTGCTTGTATTTCTGAGGGGTTGGTTGTAATAAGTCCATTTTCATTCATAATTTTGTCTATTTGGGTGCTCTCTCTTTTCTTTTGGATAAGTCTGGCTAGAGGTTTGTCAATTTTGTTTACTTTTTCAAAAAACCAACTCTTGGTTTCATTGATCTGTTCAATTGTTTCTTTGGTCTCGATGTTGTTTATTTCTGCTCTAATTTTTACTATTTCTCTTCTTCTACTGGGTTTAGGGCGTTCTTGTTGCTCTGCCTCTAGTTCCTTTAGGTGAGCTGTTAGATTTTGGACTTGCGCTTTTTCTAATCTCTTGAAATAGGCCTGGAGAGCAATGTACTTTCCTCTTAGGACTGCCTTGGCCGCATCCCATAGATTTTGAATTGTTGTGTTTTCATTTTCATTTGTTTCCATATATTTTTTAATTTCATCTCTAATTGCCTGATTGGCCCATTCATTCTTTAGAAGGGTGTTCTTTAACCTCCATGTTTTTGGAAGTTTTCCAGACTTCTTCCTGTAATTGATTTCAAGTTTCAAAGCATTGTGATCTGACAGTGTGCATGGTATGATCTCTATTCTTTTATATTTCTTGAGGGCTGCTTTATGTCCCAGTATGTGATCTATCTTGGAGAATGTGCCATGCGCACTTGAGAAGAAAGTAAATTCCCTGGCCTCAGGATGTAAAGTTCTAAATATATCCGTCAGGTCCATCTGGTCCAATGTGTCTTTCAAGTCCATTATTTCTTTAGTGATTTTCTGTCTGGTTGACCTATCCATTGCTGTAAGCGGAGTATTAAAGTCCCTGCTATTAGCACATTCTTATCTATAAGCTTGTTTCTGTTTGTGATTAATTGTTTTAGATATTTAGGTGCTCCCATATTCGGTGCGTAGACATTTATGATTGTTAGTTCTTCCTGATGGATGGACCCTGTAATTATTATGTAGTGCCCTTCTTCATCTCTTGTGATTGTCTTTAATTTAAAGTCCAGTTTGTCTGATATAAGTATCGCTACTCCGGCTTTCTTTTGATTTCCTGTAGCATGATATATATTTCTCCATCCCCTTACTTTTAATCTGAAGGTATCTTTCCGTCTAAAATGAGTTTCTTGTAGACAGCATATAGATGGATTTTGTTTTTTAATCCATTCTGCTACCCTATATCTTTTGATTGGAGCATTCAGCCCATTTACATTCAGTGTTATTATTGAAATATGTGGGTTTAGAGTCTTTGTATCTTTTGTAGGGTTCATGTTTGTGGTGGTGTCTCTGGAATCTTTGTTCCTTGCAACCTTTCCTTCAGAGCATCCCCCTCAGGATTTCTTGTAGGGCTGGCTTCGTGGTGACAAATTCTTTCAATTTCTGTTTATTTGGAAAGGTTTTTATCTCTCCTATTTTGAATGACAGGCTTGCTGGATAGAGGATTCTTGGCTGCATATTTTTACTGTTCATCACATTGAAGATCTCTTGCCATTCCTTTCTGGCCTGCCACGTTTCAGTAGATAGGTCTGTCACCACTCTGATGGGTTTCCCTTTGTATGTGAGGGCCCTTTTCTCCCTAGCTGCTTTCAAAATTCTCTCTTTGTCCTTGTATTTTGCCATTTTTACGATGATATGTCATGCAGAAGATCGATTCAAGTTACGTCTGAGGGAGTCCTCTGAGCCTCTTGTATTTCCACATTGACTTCCTTCCCCAGGTCGGGGAAGTTCTCTGCTATAATTTGTTCCAGGACTCCTTCAGCACCTTTCCCTCTCTCTTCCTCTTCTGGGATTCCTATGATACGGATATTGTTGCGTTTGACTGTATCGCTGAGCTCTCGAATTCTTCTTTCCTGTTCCTGGATCAGTTTGTCTCTTTTTTTGTCAGCTTCTTGTTTTTCTAGAATGGTGTCTTCTAAACCACTTATTCTCCTTTCTGCCTCTTCAAGCCGTGCATTGGAGGCCTCTAATTTATTATGGATCTCATTTATCGCATTTTTTAATTCTTCATGCCTATTTTTATTTTCCATTCTGTCTGTAGCCATAGTTTCTTTGATGTCGCCTATGTTTTTTTCAAGCCCTGCTATTAATTTCACCATTATTATTCTAAAATCTTGTTCACTTATGCTGCTGATATCTGTTTTGAGCAGTTCATTAGCTGTCATTTCTTCTTGGAGTTTCTTTGGAGGAGAGCTCTTTCGTTTCGTCATTTTAGTTAGCTTTCCAGCTCTTGTTGGTTTTAAAGACCTGTTATGCTCTCTGTTTCTATGAGCGCTGCTATATCCAAGAAGACTCTTTGACTTTCCAGGGCCTATCCTTTCAGAGATTGTTTTTGAATGGTATCCCTCGGTCACTCTTGTTGGGACCTTAGTTATTTTATTTTCCTATTCGTAGTGATATTTGGGACTCTTCACCTTGTGTACTCTAGCTTGTTTCTTGAGGTAGCCCTGGAAAAGAAAACAGACAGACAAACACACAGGGAGCAGGAGCACACAAACGCACAGGCTGATTCAACTAACATGCAAAGTGAGAGGGAAAACGAAAAAGTTAATAGAAAAGACGGAGGAGGGAGGGCGAATAGGGAGCATAAAATACATAAAAGGGTCAAAAAGGGGAAAAGAAAAGGAAAAAAGAAGAAAACCGATGGACAAAGAATGGTTTAAAGCATATACCTGGATTTCCCAGCTACAGTTAAATAGCCGTGTCTATGCAGTGCTGGTTGAAGAGCATAGAGAAAAGAGAGAAGGCAGGGTGAGACAAGGCAGATTTGGAAATAGAATGAACAGGCAGAAGGGATAAGAAACTTTTTTCAAAGAGATAAAGGGTAGAATGTGGTTGGATAGGTGAGAGAAGGATGCTGGAATTATCCAGAGAAACTATATAGTCTAATTACTCCTGAGAGAAATAGCTGAAAAAGTCGGTAGGTGTAGAATTTACAGAATGGACTTGTGATTGTTTAAGCAAGCTGGCGACCAGAGTTAATCAGGTCAGTGTTTTGGGGAAAAAAGCGAGAAAAGAGAAAAAAGAAGAAAAAAAAAGAGAAAAGAAAGGGAAAAAAAAAAGAAAGAAGAAAAAAAAAGAAAAAAGAAAAAAAAGGAAAAAGAAAAAAAAAAAGGGGAGGAGGGCACCTCTCTGGCAGGGATGGGCGTGGCGTGATCCGATGCCTCAGGCGGGGGTTCTGCCTTGTCGGTTGTGGGAAGGAGAGTGACGGTGCTCCAGTCCCTTCTTGAACCCCGCGCTGCAGCTCGTTTTTTTTTTTTTTTGGCGTGTCAACTCCCCGTTCCGGGGACGCAGCCGAAGTTGGTTGCACTCTTCAACCCAGGCCAGTTCCAATCTCCAAATCCCAGCCCGTGCCCCGCTGAAGTTGCCTTAGACACAGCTTCCCAGACAACCCCCTCGGGCTATTCCAGGCTCCCTGCTGAGCTCTGGGGGCGGAGTCAGGATCGCTGCTTCCTTCTCTGGTCGGCTCTGGTGCGCATGCGCGGGGGCTTGCCTGCCGGGTCCGTGTAGCCTGAGCCCGCTGGAGTGAGGAAAACCGGGTCTCTCTATGGCTCGTCACCCGAAACACGAACTCACAGGCAAATTTCCCAGTTTTTAGCTCTTTGCCTTCCCTCTCGAGTTCCAGCCAGTCAGGAGCGCGGACGCCTGGTGTCTGCGCGTCTCCTTCAGGGGTCCCAGCCGCCCTGGAGCTACAATGGCGGCAGGCGCACCCGCTCCGCTTTAAAACCCCACCTCCAGGAGCGGCACAAAGAAGCAGTTTGTGTGCTCAGCCTCCCCCAGGACCAGTTGTCGCGAGGGGACCTGGTGTGCAGATATTTGGCAAGTACGGTCTTTCTATGCACCGAGCGGAGATTTTTCTGTCTCGGACTCTCCCTTTTCCCCTCTCACTCCCCGTAGAGGGTAGAGGGGGATCGCCTCCCACCCTGGAGGCTCCGATCCCGGGCTGATTTTACTTTCCCTGGTTCGCACTCACGTTAGAAGGCTTTCTCAGTGGATTCTGCCTCCTTTTTTCTCCCAGTCTCTCAGGTTTTGTATGGTTTCCAATGGCTTCAGATCTTTTCTGTGTGATGTATGGGCGCGAGTGCAAGTACGGAGCTCCTTACTTCTCCGCCATCTTGCCTCCCTCTTATTTTTGATGATGTTTAAGTAGGTTCCTTCTATCCCGACTTTCTCGAGAGTCTTTATTAAGAAGGGGTGCTGTATTTTGTCAAATGCTTTTTCTGCATCTATTAACAGGATAATATGGTTTTTTTCGTTTCTTTTATTGATGTGATGTATCACGTTGATTGATTTGCGAATGTTGAACCAGCCCTGTAACCCAGGAATGAATCCCACTTGATCTTGGTGGATGATTCTTTTTATGTGCTGCTGGATTCGATTTGCAAGGATCTTGTTGAGGATTTTTGCATCCGTATTCATCAAGGATATTGGCCTGTAGTTCTCTTTTTTTGCTGGATCTCTGTCTGGCTCGGAAATCAGAGTGATGCTGGCTTCATAAAATGAGTCCGGGAGTTTTCCTTCGATTTCTATTTTTTGGAATAGCTTGAGAAGAATTGGGATTAATTCTGTTTTAAATGTCTGGTAGAATTCCCCAGGGAAGCCATCAGGTCCAGGGCTCTTATTTGTTGGGAGACTTTTGATCACTGATTCGATTTCTTCACTCGTTATGGGTCTGTTCAGGTTTTCTATTTCTTCCCGTGTGAATTTTGGTAGTGAGTGTGTGTTTAGGAATTTGTCCATTTCTTCTAAGTTGTCCAATTTTTGGCATATAATTTTTCATAGTATTCCCTGATAATTGCCTGTATTTCTGAGGGGTTGGTTGTAATAATTCCATTTTCATTCATGATTTTGTCTATTTGGGTACTCTCTCTTTTCTTTTTGACAAGCCTGGCTAGAGGCTTGTCGATTTTGTTTAATTTTTCATAAAACCAGCTCTTGGTTTCATTGATCTGTTCAGTTGTTTCTTTGGACTCTATGTTGTTTATTTCTGCTCTAATTTTTACTATTTCTCTTCTTCTACTGGGTTTAGGGCATTCTGGTTGCTCTGCCTCTAGTTCCTTTAGGTGAGCTGTTAGATTTTGGACTTGCACTTTTTCTAATCTCTTGAAATAGGCCTGGATAGCAATGTACTTTCCTCTTAGGACTGCCTTTGCCGCATCCCATAGATTTTGAATTGTTGTGTTTTCATTTTCATTTGTTTCCATATATTTTTAAATTTCATCTCTAATTGCCTGATTGGCCCATTCATTCTCTAGTAGGGTGTTCTTTAACCTCCATGTTTTGGAAGTTTTCCAGACTTCTTCCTGTAATTGATTTCAAGTTTCGAAGCGTTATGATCTGACAGTGTGCATGGTATGATCTCCATTCTTTTATATTTATTGAGGGCTGCTTTATGTCCCAGTATGTGATCTATCTTGGAGAATGTGCCATGCGCACTTGAGAAGAAAGTAAATTCCCTGGCCTCAGGATGTAAAGTTCTAAATATATCCGTCAGATCCATCTGGTCCTATGTGTCTTTCAAGTCCATTATTTCTTTATGATTTTCTGTCTGGTTGACCTATCCATTGGTGTAAGCGGAGTATTAAAGTCCCCTGCTATTAGCACATTCTTATCTATGAGGCTGTTATCTTTGTGATTAATTGTTTTATATATTTAGGTGCTCCCATATTTGGTGCATAGACATTTATGATTGTTAGTTCTTCCTGATGGATGAACCATGTAATTATTATGTAGTGCCCTTCTTCATCTCTTGTGATTGTCTTTAATTTAAAGTCCAGTTTGTCTGATATAAGTATAGCTACTTCGGCTTTCTTTTGATTTACTGTAGCATGATATGTATTTCTCCATCGCCTTACTTTTAATCTGAAGGTATCTTCCAGTCTAAAATGAGTTTCTTGTAGACAGCATATAGATATATTTTGTGTTTTTATCCATTCTGCTACCCTATATCTTTTGATTGGAGCATTCAGCCCATTTACATTCAGTGTTATTATTGAAATATGTGGGTTTAGAGTCTTTGTATCTTTTGTAGGGTTCATGGTTGTGGTGGGATCTCTGGTATCTTTGTTCCTTGTAACCTTTCCTTCAAAGCGTCCCCCTCAGGATTTCTTGTAGGGCTGGCTTAGGGGTGACAAATTCTTTCAATTTCTGTTTATTTGGAAAGGATTTTATCTCTCCTTCTAATTTGAATGACAAGCTTGTTGGTTAGAGGATTCTTGGCTGCATATTTTTACTGTTCATCACATTGAAGATCTCCTGCCATTCCTTTCTTGCCTGCCAAATTTCAGTAGATAGGTCTGTCACCACTCTGATAGGTTTCCCTTGGTACGTTAGGGCCCTTTTCTCCCTAGCTGCTTTCAAAATTCTCTCTTTGTCCTTGTGTTTTGCCATTTTTGCTATGATATGCCGTGCAGAAGATCGATTCAAGTTACATCTGAGGGGAGTCCTCTGAGCCTCTTGTATTTCCACATTGACTTCCTTCCCCAGGTCAGGGAAGTTCTCTGCTATAATTTGTTCCAGGACTCCTTCAGCACCTTTCCCTCTCTCTTCCTCTTCTGGGATTCCTATGATACGGATATTGTTGCGTTTGACTGTATTGCTGAGCTCTCGAATTCTTCTTTCCTGTTCCTGGATCAGTTTGTCTCTTTTTTTGTCAGCTTCTTGTTTTTCTATCATGGTGTCTTCTAAATCACTTATTTTCCTTTCTGCCTCTTCAATCCGTGCATTGGAGGCCTCTAATTTATCATGTATGTCATTTATCGCATTTTCAATTCTTCATGCCTATTTTTATTTTCCTTTTTGTCTGTATCCTTAGTTTCTTTGATGTCCCCTATGTTTTCTTCAAGCCCAGGTATTAATTTTACCATTATTCTTCTAAAATCTTGTTCAGTTATGCTGCTGATATCTGTTTTGAGCAGTTCATTAGCTGTCATTTCTTCTTGGAGTTTCTTTGGTGGAGAGCTCTTTCGTTTCGTCATTTTAGTTAGCTTTCTGGCTCTCGTTGGTTTTAAAGACCTGTTATGCTCTCTGTATCTATGAGCGCTGCTGTATCCAAGAAGTCTTTTTGACTGTCCAGGGCCTATCCTTTCAGAGAGTGTTTTTTGAATGGTATCTCTTGGTCTGTCTTGTTGGGATCTTGGTTATTTTATTTTCCTATTCGTAGTGATATTTGGGACTCTCCACCTTGTGTACTCTGGCTTGTTTCTTGAGGCAGACCTGGAAAAGAAAAAGACAGACAAACACACAGGGAGCAGGAGCATGCAAATGCACTGGCTATTTCAACTAACATGCAAAGCGAGTGGGAAAACGAAAAAGTTAAGGGAAAAGACGGAGGAGGGAGGGCGAATAATAGGAAGTATAAAATACATAAAAGGGTCCAAAAGGAGAAAAGAAAAGGAAAAAAGAAGAAAACCGATGGACAAAAAACGGTTTGAAGCATATAACCAGATTTCAAAGCTACAGTTAAATAGCCATGTGTATGCAGTGCTGGTTGAAGAGTACAGAGAAAGAGAGAGAAGACAGGGTGGGGATGAGGCAAATTTGGAAATAGAATGAAAAGGCAGAAGGAATAAGAAGCTTTTTTCAAAGAGCTAAAGGGTAGAGTATGGTTGGATAGGTGAGAGAAGAATGCTGGTATATCCAGAGAGACTATAGGGTCTAATTACTCCTGAGAAAAAGAGATGAAAATGTCAGTAGGTGTAGAATTTACATCTACAGAATGGACTCGTTGTGATTGTTTAAGCAAGCCAGTGACCAGAGTTAATCAGGTCAGTGTTCTGGGGAAAAAAGAAAGAAAAGAGAAAAAAAAAAAAACGGAAGGAGGGCAGCTCTCAAGCAGGGATGGGCCTGGTGTGATCCAATGAGTCAGGCGGGCATTCTGCCTTGGAGGTTGTGAGGATGAGAGTGAAGGTGCTCCAGTCCCTTCTTGAACCAGGCGCTGCACCTCACTTTTTTTGGGGGTGTAAATGCCCTGTCCTGGGGGTGCAGCCAAAGTTGGTTGCACTCTTCAACCCAGGCCAGGTCCAGTTTCCAAATCCCAGTCCAAGCACCGCGCTGAAAGTGCCTTAGACACAGCTTCCCAGGCAACCCCCTCGGGGTAATTCCAGGCCCCTTGCCGAGCTCTGGGCGTGGAGTCAGAATCGCTGTTTCCTTCTCTGGGTCGTGCTGGCGCGCCTGGGTGGAGGCTTGCCTGCCGGGTGCTCTGAGCCCATTGGAGTGAGGAAAACCAGGTCCCTCTGTGTCTCATCACCCGAAACACCAACTCACGGGCACATCTCCCAGTTTATAGCTCTTTGCCTTCCCTCCGGAGCCCCAGCCAGCCAGGAGTGCGGACGCCGTGTGTGCGCACGCACGGCTCTTTCTGCCGCCCACGCCCGCCGGGAGGACAATGGCGGCAGGCGCGCGCTGCTCTGAAGTGCAGCTGCCGGGAACCCGCACAAAGAAGCAGTCTGTGCGCTCAGCCCCCCCGGGACCAGTTGGCGCGAGGGGACCTGGCATGCAGGTATTTGGCGCACAGGGTGTTTCTATGCCCTGAGTGGAGGTTTTTTCCCCCGAGTGGAGGTTTTTCTGTTCAGACTCTCTCTTTTTCCCCTCACTCCTTGCAGAGGGGGATCGCCTCCCACCTTGGAGTGTCCGATCCCGGCCTGATTTTATCTTCCCCAGTTCGCACTCACGTTAGAAGGCTTTCTCAGTGGATTCTGCGTCCTTTTTCTCCCAATCTCTCAGGTTTTGTAAGGTTTCCGATGGCTTCAGATATTTTCTGTGTGAGGTATGGGTGCGAGTTCAAGTACGGAGCTCTTTACTTCTCTGCCATCTATCTCTTAATTGTTTTAAAAGCTTGTTATATACCCTGCACCTGTGAGTGCTGCTGTACCAAAGAAGGCACTTTGACTCTTCAGGGTCTGTCCGTTCAGAAAGTGTTCTTTGAATGGTGTCTCCTTGTCTCTCTTGCTCAGAACTTGGTTATTTTATTTTCCTACTCGTAGTGGTATTTAGGAGTCTCCACCATGTGTATTTTGGCTTGTTTCTTGAGGTAGCCCTGGAAAAGAAAACAGACAGACAAACGCAGAGGGAACAAAGGCATACAAACGTACAGAGAAATCCAACAAACATGCAAACCAAAAGGGAAACAGAAAAAGAAAAAAGGAAGAGACACATACAAAAAAAAGAGGAAGAAGGGAACGTGAATAACAAAAAAAAAATACATAAAAAAGAGAAATGAAGAAAAGAAAAGGAAAAACAAAAAAGCAAATAGACAAAGGACAGTCTAAAACATAGAGCCAGAATTCCCAGCTACAAATAAACAGCCAGGGTTATGCAGTGCTGGTGGAAGAACATATACAAAGAGAGAAATGACAGGGTGGGGAGGAAGCGAAATTGGAAATGAAATGAGCAGGCAGGAAGACTAAGAGGCTTAATTTGAAGAGAGAAAGAGGGTAATATGGTTGGAGAGAAGGCAAAAGAAATGACAATAATGCTACTCAGAGAAACTATATAGTCTGATTACTCCAGAGAGAGAGAGAGATAAAAAGGTAGTGGTGGAGGTGCAGAATTTACATCTAGAGAATGGATTAAATGTGACTGCTTAAGCAAGCCAATGACCAGAATTAATGAGGGCAGTGCATGCATGTTGGTCTTGCCCCCGGATCCGGTTAAAAAAAAAAAAAAGAAGGCAGTTCTCTAGCGGGGATGGGCGTGGTTTGGTCCAGTGCGTCCTGCAGGGGTCTTGCCTTGGTGGTTGTGGGGAGAAAAGTGGCAGCACCCCAGTCTCTTCTCGAACCAAGCGTTGCAACTCACTCTTTTGGGTGTGATCTCCCTGTGCCGGGAGTGTAGCCAAGGTGGGCTGTACTCTAAGCCAGGCCTTATTTCCAGATCTCAGTCTGTTTACCCCATTGATATTGCCTGAAATATAAACTCGCAGATGCCTCAGAGCAGTTTCAAGCCTCTCACTTCCCCTCTGGCGATGCACCTGAGCCAGAAGCACAACAGCATGGCTTCAGACGCAGCTCGCTTCCCCTCCAGGTTGAGCTGGCGAGTTGGGAGCAGTTTCACCTGGGGTCACTTGGGACGAGTGCGTCTCTCCTAGGGTCAGCTGGACAGCAGGAAACCGGATCCCTCTGTGTCCCAAGCGGAGGTTTTTCTCTTCTCCAGTGACAGGGACAGTGTCTTGAGCAGTTTCGGCCACTCTCTTTTTTCCCCTAGACTCACTGTGGCTCCCTGCAAAGGGGGATCCCGCCTTCCTCTCTGTCTCCAGTCCCGGCCTGATTTTATCTTCCCAAGTTCGCACTCACGCTATAAGGTTTTCTCAGTGGACTCTGTCTTCTTTTCCTCCCAAACTCCTGGCTTTGGTAAGGGTTCCTATGTCTTTAGGCCTTCTCCGTTTGAGAGATGGGGGCGAGTGAAATGTACGGAACTCCCTACTTCTCCGCCATCTTGCCTTCTCTCAGGATAGCACCAATTTTCATTCTCACCAGCAGTGTAGGAGAGAGCTCATTTCTCTGTAGCTTTGCCAACAGAGTGTGTTGTTATACTTTTTAAGTTATTGCCAATCAAAAAAGTGAGAAGTTGTATCTCAGTGTAGCATGAGTGAGTTTGGACAAACTTTTCTATATTTAAGGGTAAATTGTTTGCTTGTATCTTTGCCTATTTTTCTGTTGGATTTTCTTTTTTTCTAATTTTTAAGGTTTGTGTGTGTGTTGATATATTGGAGAAAACTTCACTCTCTCTGTGATTTAATTTGCAAACATTTCTCCCAGTAGTTCTACCTCTCCACTAATATATAACACTGAACTGAAGGAATTAACCAATAAATTAGATATGAGAAATCAACAAGAGGCATAGAATTGGAAGAGAAGTAAAATGATTTCTATTTGAAGATGGTATGATGATGTCTGTGGAAAACCCCCAGAGAATCTATGATTAAAATCAAATTAAAAATAGTAATGACTCAAAAAAACAAGAATTAAGTAACATGTCAGGATATGCAGTTAACAAATTAAATCAGTTAGATCATAAAATGGTAGAGAAAATCTCCTTTATAATATCAACCAAAAAGATAAAATACCTACCTAGGAAGAGTCATCGCTAAGGTCTCCTATGAAAAGAAATCAACTTAGATATAGTCCGTTAATTTTTACCCCAGTTTCAATAAAACATTAACTCCCTTTAGGAAACTTCAGTCTGAAGGCTCCAGTTTATTTTAGAAATCTCAGGTTATTCCAGGAGGTATATTCTTTTCCCATAGAGCAATAGCATACCCTAACTGGAGTTCACAAATGCCTATAGATCAAAAGCTCCTAAGAGTCAGCGGGTCACAGAATCATAGATCCAGGAAAGACTTTGTTTGTTGAAAAATTTCCCCTGTCAAAGACAGGGACTGAGAAAAAACGGGGGGTGGGGAGCCTGGTTATTTGAGTAAGAAGAAGGGAGTTGGCAGAACTAATAGATTGTCATGGTCTAGACAGAAGGGATGGATTCTTGTCTCTGGTGAAATTAGAGAGCAGTAAGGAAATAGGGCAGAAACTGAGCCTCAAGGCTTAGGGTAGGGAGTTAACATTGAAGAAGCCAGTAGGAAGCCACAAATGAGAGAGCCTGTGGGTAGTGGAGAGGCCCACTCAGGATATACGGAAATTTGACCTTGGGCAGAAGAATAATTGTAAACCCCATAAACACTTAGAATTGCCAGATGTTGTTCTTGTGGGCTTCATGGTGGGGCTGACTCTGAAGGTTGTAGGAGTTATGAGCCCAAACCCTCTGTGATAGAAAAATGTCACTTATTTTTACCCTTAGGCAGAAGCATCAGAAAAAAGGAAACTGAGATGGAGCATGAACAGGATAAGGAACTGGCGCAAGGGGAATGTTGAGTCTATTCATTTGGGTGAGGTCAGCTTCCTTTGAGCTGGTTAGGCAGATGAGTGCCTTCCTCAGGTCCCAACGAACAAGTTTTCAAGAGAAAGTAAATTCCTCAGGCAAAATCCCTGTTTTTTAAATTTGAACTCCCTTTTCTTCCATTTTTGCCATTTTCTTCAGTTGGGGCCAATGGAATTACAAAGAGTTAGCTTGAGGTTTGAATATTGTTTTTTGTTCTTATACCCATATCAATGATGGTTGAGGTAAAAATGGCTCCCATATTTTTCTTTGTCAATTACTTTTCTTCCCTTTGCAGTGAACAAGTAATTTGTGGAAATATTTTCAGACTATAGAAATACCTTCTCTTACCAAACTTTGACCTACTAAGTCTACTATTCATTGATAATTTTCTAACTTCATCCTATCTTTCATATTTATTACTTGGGCATTATATTGCAAAGAAGAATTTTCTTTTCCATCTATGTATTTATTTCAGTATGGACCCAGGATCTTTGTTTCATTCAAATAGTTATAATTCATGACCAACAACATTATTTTTTGATGCCCAAATTGTTCCAGACTACATCAGACTGGTTCTTGTGTACTTTTGGTACCATTTTTGAGATTTCCGTACTTCACGGAGCTCATCTTGTACTTCCCCTGACTCAGCCCTGGAATCAGCCCTTGGTTGTAGGTGCTTTAGCTATCCTTTTTGATTTAATTAGATGCCGTTTGTGCTGTTATGTGATTTTCTAATCATCTTCTCACTCGCAGCCAACACAACTCTGTATTCCAGACTTGTCAGCCTCCTTCCTATGTTTTGCAAGTCCACAGCACTAACTTCTACCTTGTCCACACTCTCTCTGTCCCTTTTGCTGCCCACCAAGATCTGGTTCCATTCTCCTCTCTGAGAAGGATGCATGTAAAGAGGAGCTTCTGTGACATCTGTAACTCACTCATCCCCAGGCTTGATTCCACTAAATTGGCTGGCTTGCTTCTTAAGGAATTCTGATATGGTTCCAGAAGCTTCTCAATCAGGAAAAAAAAATTAACTTAAAAACACTTTTTTAAGTGAAAAGTTATAGGAATACTTCCAATCCTTTGCAACAATATCGAACATATTTTCGAGCTCCCCCTGCAAAGATTTTCCCGAGAAACTCCAGCCCATGTTCATATCTCCCCTCTTTGAACTCCTACTGCACTTGGAGTCTGAACCACACAATTTAGCTTTTGTTTATATGCCTAGTTTTTCTCTGATTGCTTCAAGTTTTCCATAATGGTCATTAACTCCTTCAGGGGAAAGACTGTTTTGTATGTATAAATATATATGATTTCTCCCACAGCATCTGGGCTTAGGCCCCCCCCCCCCAATACACACACAGTTCCTAGCCCTATGTCACACACATGTAGGTACATTAGGAAATGGTTGTTGAGGAAATTAACTCTCATCGTAGAATTCCCACAGCCAGTTAGAGGAAATGGGACTATAACCCAGGCCTCATGAGATGCACACCTATATTATCTTGATTCTAATGTATTATAAATATCCCCAAACTTTGCCATCTGTTTAGAAGTGCTACATTGTATGTGAATATAACCATCTTGTAATATTGCATGTTTTATCCCCTTTCGGAAAAAAATTAGAATAAAAATTTCCTAGACATGGAAGATGGGGACAGTATGGAACTCTGACATCTATAGGTAATCTCTAAGCACAGTGAAGGCACCCTATGCAAGAAGCAGATCTGATTATTTGTTTCCCTTCCTCTGGCTGACTTTTGCCTACTAGCTGAAGTCAGAATGTTATCTTGACAGTAGGGAAAAAAAGGGATCTGGATGTCTGCATATCCATGGTTTGATTTATCTGTAGCTCTACTTTCTTTTACTTTATATGTTTCCCATTAAATCTCTTCCATAGGTATTCATTTTAATTTTTAGAAATATTTAATTTTTAGAAATATTTATCGGGCGCTGGTGTGGCTTAGTCAGTTAAGTGTACAATTTCAGCTCAGGTTGTGATCTCATGGTTCATAAGGCTGAGCCCTGTATTGGGCTCTGCACTGACAGTGTAGAACCTGCTTGGGATTCTCTCTCTCTTTCTCTCTATCTCTTCCCTTTCCCTACTTGTGCTCTCTCTCTCTCAAAATCAATACATAAACTTAAAAAATAAAATATTTAGATTTTAAATGCTTGCGCAAAAAAAGCTATATTGAATTTTTATTCCAAACCATTTGTGAAATCTACTTTTTTGATATTTTATTCACTAATTCATGAAACACTTTAATATGTGCCATGGGCTTGGCTAGGCTCTGGGGTAAGGAAAGGTTTGCTGAGGAAGTGACATAGAAGGTGAGGCCTCAAGGATGAACAGAAGTTGCCAGGTGACACTTGGGAGGAAGCAGGGAGACATGGGGCAGCAGAGGAAACCACACAGGAGGTGTCTGGGGTGTGAAGGAGCTTTGAGAAAATGTCCAGAATATAGTGAGTGCAAGGAGTGATTTGGAGGAGATTGCAGATGTAGGCAGAAACTCCATCAGAAGGGAGTGCATATAAGAGTTTGAGCTTTATGTCAAATTCAAGGCTTTAAAGTCAAGTAGAAGAACCTCAATGACTGGTAGCAAACAGCTTCATGTTTCTTAATTGCCCTTATTAGCCCTATAACATGGTTTGATCATATTGATGTCCACACATACAACTCTTCTCATAAAGAAAAGTTTATATTGCATGTCCTGTAATTTTGTTAGGAAGGCAGGAAACTTGTATAATATACTGTTGAAAGATTTCTTTCTTTTACCAGAAATATTTAAAAGTGTGTTGGAAGGGAAAGGGGTAATCTGCAGTTATCCCGAAAATCTCTTTTTAAAAAAATCTATGTGTTTATCTCAGCTGAATGCTGACTTGTAGCCTTTTAACTTAATATATGATATTGATCATAACATAGACAAAAAGCTTTTGAATCTATTTAGAGCTCTTTTTCATCTACCATTTATTATACAAAGGAAATTTGATATTGTATTTTTCCAGCCTAAAACCAACTCTTCATTCTGCCATTAAATTTTACTTGTTTAATTTCTCTAAGAGATGTCAAGATTATATTTTCAATAACATGTGTGTATTTCATAACATTCTTCATGTTCTCAGGAGATGCATAATTCTTTACATATAGGATGCCTGTCATTTGTCATGAACAAAACAAATTCATAACTTTAGTGACACGTATAATGTAACTGTCACTGTACACTATGATTTTTTTTTCAATCAAAATATAACCATAGGATTACTACTTAGAGTATTCCTTGGGGAAACAACTATTCTTTGGTGAGGAATTGAGGAAAGAGAATGGCATTTAGATCATAGGTGATATTAAAAGCCACAAGAGGGGTGCCTGCTGACTCAGTTGGTTGAGTGTCCAACTCTTGATTTTGACTTAGGTCATGATTTCACAGTTTGAGGGTTCAAGCCCTGCTTTGGACTCTGTGCTGACATTGAGGAACCTGCTTGAGATTCTCTCTCTCTTCTTTCCTTCTTCTTGATTATAGCAACTTTTCATTTCTGTTATATAATGATCAGTGTCCTGGCTGGAATTCATATCACACAGATCACTATGGCATATTCTAATGTGATGAGTCCATTTATAACCTGAGTCTGTGAACTAGAGACAGGACAATGAATAAGATCTAGCCCTCCAGAGAAAGGGACAGTCAAGAGGTAGGCTGTGTGTGTGAGAGAGTCCTGTCAAGTAATCTGTAGTTTACGGCAGGGCCACAGGGCTAGGAGGATATTGGAATGTCATATATGCAAACTCACGAGTTCAGTAATGCCACAGTGGGTTGGAATAGATGGCAAATGAGTAGGTCTACAGATACCTAAGGCTTTTCTAAGCAATGCAAATGTGAAATGAATGGCAGAGAAAGACAAATACTTGACTTAACTTGCTGGTGAACTAAGTCTGTTGGGTCAAGTCCATGTGGTAGTTTGAATGTTCGTTCACTAAGAAGTTGGTGGGGCTGAGTTGTAGATTGAGAACATCAGTGGCCCTGATAAAAGGGGCAAGGAGAATAAGAGCTGAAAACAGGAATAGTGTTATCAAATGTGAAGCCAAGTGATAACATCATCTGAGCTTACCCACTTTTCAAATAGGCAAAGCCTGTGTATCATTTTTGGAGAAAACCACAAAGTGGTCTAATGGAGAATGTCCAGACTCAGTATCTGAATGAAAAGAAATACTATATATAAAATTTAACAAATAAACAAACAATAAAAACAAACTAAAAAAATAGGCCTAGAAATCTAACACTCTTTTCAGTTGTGAATATGACAGGGACATGAAAAAAGCTAGTCATAAAGCCATGACTATATTTAAAGACAGAATTGTAAAATTATTTGGGAATGGTATAACCAGAAGAGTCTCCCGTATTTGAGATCCACCATACGGAGTGTTATATTTGTTGCCAAGTTTTGCTACTACTGGAGGAATTTTATAGTCAAAATTACAAGTACTGAGCACATTACAAAACTACTGGATTGATATACTTTTGACAGCACATTTTCCCCATGGGCAATCAGAGGGAAGAGTCAGTATAAATGTGAGTCTGGTACTGCAGATTCAGATCAGGAAACCACAAGGTGGCCACCTATACTGACCACTCAAGCATTAATTCACAGCCCTAGACATTACAGAGAGGACTACTTCTTTCTAATCTTTACGGTCTAGGCTTTAGAAGTAATGCCCGTGATGTTATGCATGAGCTTATGTTGGCACCATCTTTGTTTTTTGTATTAGAGTGACTTTGACTCACTTTACACAAATATCATGATCATTCCGTTGCATTTCATTTGGTGGAGAATTTAACTTAAAATGTAAGAGAAAAAAAAAAAAACAGGAGCAAAAGGTAAGCTATAATTTCACAACTTAATCTCATGTGAGCAGTGTCAACTAATTTGTTTTTTTTTTTTTGCTAGCTTAACTTTAATCAATTTAAAGCTACTAACATAAACATAAAATTGCTGTCTAAATTGTGAATGTTGGAATAAGAGTGAGGGCTCAGCACTATCGATTTCTCTTTCTTTGAAGAAGAATAGCTTTGCTGAAAAATGAAGTTAGTATATCCAGAACTCAGATTTAAGGAGGAAAAAAGACCAACAGTTTTATTGTGCATTTTTCTCCCCTTCTCAGTATGTAAACAAATATAACACATATCAATTTGAATTGCAAACCATTAACTCAACCATAATCAGTTTTAGTTAGGAAAGCATGCTATACTCTTCTCTTATATCTCTCATATAGCTCTTAGAAGTACTCAAGAAATTCTTGTTGACTTTGACTTCTTTCCTATTGCAGTAGGACATAATGAAGTTTGGAGGATTCACTACACTGGAACCATTTCTAGTCTAGACAGAGACTAGCTGCTATCTCATTTTAGTTCCAAATAAAATAGGATTCTGCCTAGGCAATTCCTCTAGATCCATACTTTTGGAAGAGCACATAATGGAAAACAATAGGTATATAGCTAAGAGGAAAAGAAAGTCTTAGAAAAATAATGTAGCTAGTCAAGATGTTTACTTATAGCACATGTGTGATAGAACTGGAACACAGTGGTGGGGCTGGAACACAGTGAGAGCAGAGAGCCATAAGGATAGAAGTGAGGGAGGTGGCTTGCACATTGAGTAGATGTTTTTCAGTATTGAAAACCAAGTGGGCTTTTAATTTAGGTGAGAGGAAATGCCAACAGAGTATTAGAACAGAAGAAATTGAATGTGCAAAGGCATTGAAGAGAGAGAATGAAATATGTGGGAATTCAAAGTAGTTCCTCTCTTGTCTGTAGTGTTAAATGCTTTAGAGAATCAGGTAAGACAGATCAGAAAGTGTCTATTGACTAAGAAATCCTGGGTGTTCTTTAACTATTTCCTTGGAATAGAGAGAGGGGGAGGAGGGATACTGAGGTAAGCTGATGATTTACAGAGCCTGGGGTCTTTAGAGGCAGTTCAAGGGCTGCCTATGGCAGCAGAAGTTCAAGGCCGGGGTGGGGGGATCTATGCTCACTGTCCCATCTTTCAACCAGGGAAGTTGTGTGTGTGCTTATTTTCTGTCTTAGGGTTCTACATTAGATTTCATTTGAAAAATAATGTTCTGCTACTTAAAAAAACACATTAAAAATAAGAATAAGTGGGAAGTAAGACAAATAAAAAAATTTTAATGTTCATTTATTTTTAGAGAGACAGAGAGAGAAACAGAGCATGAGTGGGGGAGGGGCAGACAAAGAAGGAGACACAAAATCCAAAGCAGGCACCAGGCTCTGAGCTGTCAGCACTGAGCCTGATGTGGGACTTAAACACACAAATTGTAAGATCATGACCTAAGCCAAAGTCAGACACCCAACTGACTGAGCCACCCAGGTGCCCCAGAAGTAGGACAATTAAGATACCTGTACAAAGTAGCTGAGAAAGGAGAGCTTTTGCAGTACTGGAGGGGGATCTGGAGACATAGTAGAACATTTTTGTTGTTAAGGTAGAACCATGATAAACTTGCTTCTTTTTATATTGAGAAGTAAGAACCGTCAGTAGGTTAAAATTTGATATAAAGGGCAATGGGACATGTTGGGACACTGACCTGAGGCTCTGTCACAGATAGGAAGGGGTCAAATCCATAGCTGACATGAGTAGATTTGTGTTATCCTCACTTTAAAAATGGTGAGGGTAAAAGCTTAAGGATTCCCTTTGACTTTTTTTTTCTTTCAGGCTTTAAATAAACATTTAAATAAACACATTGCTTCAGAGAGCTAATTATCATGCATAGGTGTTATTTGGTACTTTCTTCAAGATACCATTATCTGATTATTTTCTCTGTGGCATAAAACTTGACAGGAAGGATCTTGGTTGAGTATGTCAACTACTTCCAAACAAAGCTTGACCAAAGGTCAGTTCTTTTATGGTTGTAATAGGAATGTGTTGAACAAATATTGAAAGTCACTTTTATGTGCTTTTTCCCACACACTCCCAGAGTGGACTGAGTCTTTGAAAAGCCCAGTCACCATTCCGGTCTTCAGGACAGATGAAAACTCAATATACTTTTTTCCTCTTAGAATCCAGGAAGGGAAATTTTTATAATCTGCTTTAAAACTTATCTAGCTACTTGAAAGATTTCCAGGCAATGGGTTTCTCATCATGAAACTGCATTTGTGTGACCACCAATGTAGTAGAATCTCTCAGACCTCAGAGGAGATGGAGAGCAGCCACTTGCCGCCTTCTGCGTGTGTAGAATTCCAGGTTGCAAAGACCTCGGTTGTTAGTGTATCATGGTCAAATAAATACTTGTTCCATTTCTCCTGTCATTCCTTGCTGCAGAAATAGCTGAAATCCACTGTAATTTAAGGCCTACTATTCAAATTGTAGCCCAAAGACAGTAACATGAACATCATTGGGATCTCATCAGAATCTTCTGAATAAGATTCTGTCTTTTCACAGGATATCTCAGGCGATTTATATGATTCATATGATCTCAGTTGGTTCATATGATGCATTCTTACGTGTAGGAACCACTCACTGCATTAAGAGACTCTTTGGAATCATTATACACAGGCTGGCTGCCCCTTAGAATCCTTTCCCCCAGTAGCCATCTCTTTAGGCTTGTGTCTTACTCTTACACATCTTTGTATTTGTCATGCCCAGCACAGTGCCTGGCACCAGGCCCTTTGATTTGCTTTAGTGCCACAGCTCAGTTCATGTCTACTGAATGAGTTCCAGAATTGGCACATGTCACAGTATTATCCTATCTGCGCCATAGGAGATACATGGGAATGATTTCTCTGAATTTAGTTTTGACTGCAAACAGTATTTTAGGCCAGGTACTGTGAAACAGAGAACCCTACTCCAAATAGATAACCTCTTTGTTTCACCTGGAATGATCTCCCTTTCTTACTCAGAGCAGCTCTGCATTTCCACGTTCCCATTTTTCTGGGATTCAGATGATCTCCTGCTGTTGAATTAATCTGTTTCTTATCCCTTACTCTACCTTCATCCCAAGGGACTGATGCTGGTGGCAGGAGGTATTTGTTGAGTTATTTTTGTATCTTGCCTTTATCAGTTAGCTTTCACCAAAGTGACACATACGAGGATCCTGGTGGTAAAAAGGAAGGAGAGGGAAGGCTTAGCCCCCCCACCCCCCCAGAATCTTCAAGAAGTTTTTTTCTCCCAGATTGCAACAATAGCTTTGATTTTACTTTTTGTCTGCTCTAAGCAGCATGAGAAATAACCTTAGCCTGATAGACAATGTTTCCTTATTTTTAGCTGTTTGTAATTTTTCTTTCACATGTGCTCTACCATTGCATGCTTTTGAAGTAAAAGTGAGAGTTTTTCCTAACAATATTTCCGCTTTCCCCTTCTGCTTCTTTCCTTCACAGTCATATCGTGGGCTGTTCATATATAGAGTGTTTTGTGGAGTGACGAAGATGAATTATTTCTGTTATGCACAAAGAAAGTTATTTTACCCGTTGCCTACATCGAAAAGAGTCAAAGGATACTGCTTGGCTTTAATCTGTCAGCAAGAGCTCAGGAGAAAGGAGTTTCAAGTTAAAGAACGCATTTCTAAAACATCTGTCCACACTAAAGTGAGACCAAAGATTGGTACCAGTGTTTGACAGAGTTCAACTTTAATCTCTAATTTCACCAAAATCAGTAGGGAAGGAGAATGACAGCTAGGGGTGGTGGCTTTCCTAGTCTATGAGAGAATGCTCATGTGAAGTGTTGAAAACACTCTAAATGACCCTGATATAATTTTGAGTCTAAATCCTCTGTGTGTATATTTCTTAGGAGGGGTTAAAGTGGAGGGAAATAAACTATTTTTGTGGTTGCCAAAATTTAGGTAAGAAATCTGGGACTTTCTGAGTGTTAATTGGCGAGTCTATAGCCTTGAGTCAAATGCAAGATGGGAAGTATCACTGCAGATACTTCTCAGGAGAGAAAGCTGTCCATAATTACTAAAATTATGGCAGGTTGAGCTCTTTGTTTTTTAATTTTTAAAAATGCTTGTTTATTTATTCTGAGAGAGAGACAGAAAGTGAGACATAGAATCTGAAGTGGCCTCCAGGCTCTGAGCTGTCAGCACAGAGCCTGATGCAGGGCTTGAACTCAGGAACCATGAAATCATGACCTGAGCCCAAGTCAGATGCTCAACTGACTGAGCCACCCAGGTTCCCCTGGCAGGTTGCATTCTGCTTCAAACATCCATAGCAGTCTCTCCTTGTGACTACCTTGAAGGATGAAACAGTTCTTAACTGAATAAAAAGCACCTTGGAGGATGTCAACCAAACATATGAATGAGAGATGATTTTTAAAAGCGCTCCTCAAGCTTGAACCACCTAAGTAGATGTAGAACAAAT
Source organism: Proteles cristata cristata (assembly GCA_017311185.1). Taxonomy (NCBI): domain Eukaryota; kingdom Metazoa; phylum Chordata; class Mammalia; order Carnivora; family Hyaenidae; genus Proteles; species Proteles cristata. Next base: position 900,499 of record JAESUZ010002499.1, on the reverse strand, counting down.
ATGTTCAGTAAAATCTGGGCTCCAACCCAGATGGAACCTATAGGAAGATACTGGCATCTACTTACATTTTGAAATTTATGGTTTTACTGTAGAGAATGAAAAGCTTTGCATTATCTCCCTGTCAACGGAAATTTGTGAATTATGTTTTCTTTTTATGGTTTGTCTGTCGGGAGAATGATTTTAGGGTCGGAGTTGGTGAAACTGTACCTCTGATCCCTTAGAACCAGGGATTTCCCCCCATTAACCACAGAATGAACAACTCTTCTCCTGGCAGTGGGAATATTGAAATTATCCTCTTAGATTTCATTGATTTTACTCAAGTGATGGTGTTTTCAAAAAACCAATGCTCTTGCTTCATATTGTCTTGTCCTTGACTCAACTGCAATCTAGATTTTTCCCAGGGATGCTTGTCCAAAGTTGTGGAAACCAAGGTACATGAAGTCGACTTTTAGTATTGACTTTAGGTTCATTAGAGCTGTTTGAGACTGAGTGGGAGAGACTGTCAACAGAGACACCTGAAAGTTAAAATACAAGTTCTGCTTATTAACCTCATGCCTTTCTTTCTGAGAAATATCTACTGTCTGCCTGGAAAATCACAAATCCCTTTTTCTTTTTTTCTTTTTGGCCCCACACATTCCTTTTAAAAATTAACTTTTGTCTTTAATGCTGCAGCTCAGGTGATCTCTGACACATCCTTATTTCAAGGTTCATCTCTCTGTAATTCATTAGACAAAGGAGATTTCAAGCTCACAGGAATCTTTATTCATTCAGGGGAAGAAAAGACCTCCTTTAAAATAGTAAATGAGGGGATTTGTGGAAAGACAAAGATATTTTTTTCCAGACCTTCTCTGTCACTTTGATCAGTGTTAAAGGCCATTAATGCTTTGATTTATATTTGGGGGTAAGAGAACAAAGGAATCACACTCATTTAGAATTGGATTCCACATGGATTATTAAGTAGAGACATTAGAACATATGATTTATAGACCATTTTGTAATTGTGCATTTGTATAGTCTATTGATAAAGGAAGAGAAGTGTTGTGTTGTGATTTCCGTATCTTGTTCCAGGCCAAAGCTGTGGCCAGTTTCTTCCAGCTGTGACTCTTGAAACTGATTTTAGCATTTACCTCTAAACCAGAGTAAGTATCAAAATATTTTCAGGGACACTAGTCGCAGTGCAAAGTGATTGGAGACAGGGATTTGGGAAAGCCGTCTCTTACCAGCGTCCACTACCTTCCCACAGATCTAGGACCTTCTGAGTGCACTCATTGTGCTTTATGCTTTCTCCTAATATAATCCTCATCTTGCTACTTAAAAATAGATTTTAATGTTTATTTATTTTCGAGAGAGACAGAGCATGAGTGGGCTAGGGCAGAGAAAGAGGAAGACATAGAATCTGAAGCAGGCTCCAGGCTCTGACCTGTCTGCACAGAACCTGACATGGGGCTCAAACCCAGGAACCATGAGATCATGACCTGAGCTGAAGTCAGACACTCGGCCAACTAAGTCACCCAGATGTCCCCTCATCTCATGCTTTGTCCCGTCATGCCTTGAAATAGCCTGGTCATCCTCTCTCTTCTCTGCTTCTGTGATGAGAATAGCTGTAAGGCCTTTGCTTAGGGCCTGGCATGCCCATGGCCTTCACTTAATATATGCTTGATTAATAAGGAGGAAACAAAGAGATTGGACTTATAGAGGAAGCTTGTGAGCCATGTGGACTTTGAGAACTGTACTTTGATCACTTTCAGAAGTAGAAAAAGAGAGAAAATGAAGTCTTTGCAGCAATAGGCATTTTCTCATTCTGTGTAACAACTCCTTCAAGTTTGCTTCATTTATCTATTTGGGAGGTAATGTACACAGGACCATTTGAAGGCCAACAAAAGGTAGCCTATCATGTAAGGGCAAAGTTTCCATAAATGCTACGCACACTTTAGATTTTGAGGTATCTTTCTTGGGTTAGAGAAGGAGACATAAAATTTTTAAAAGTCTCTTTTGTATCTCAAGTAAGCAATGTTTTAAAATATCCTCTTTGGCCTAATGAGAATGCAAGATTTATTCCTGAAATATCAAACAGAACATATTTATTAGATACCCATTGTTTTTTCAGCCCAATCCAAAAATATGTATAGTTAGAGCAGAGTAGAACTGGTTTCTGGAACCAGAGTCAGTAATGCAGTTGGGTTGGGAACAGCCTATAAAGAGAGACATGATGAATTGTTTGCTTATTGTTCAGGAACATTTATGCTAAATTATGTTCCTTAATAAATTATATCCAAAGTCACAGACAGAAATTCTAAATGAAAAAGATTAATATAAATAAAATTTTGGTACAGTAAAAGAATTTATTATCGAAGGCCAGACTGAAGCCTGAGATTTTGACCAACAGGGATTGGAAACTAGACATTGAGACATTTTTCTAAGTTCTTTGCTGATGACAGAAAATCCTAAATGGTTTGGAATTTTCAAATGACCAACTCTTCTGAAGAGTAATGGTAAATAACTGATCTTTATATCCAGGATATACTGATTCACCTTACAGCTCAGTAGTAACCCCACTGATGAGGATCTATAAATTAGGATAGATGCAGCCAATAGAGTATCTGTAATAAATACACAGGAACTTCTGCACCTCAGACTTCTCCCCTTCCAATTCCTTTTCCACATTCCATAAGATTCTAAACCATTAGAATCCTAGGCTTTATGCTAATCTCCTTTCTCCTTTGCCATATTCTTTAACAAAGCAACAAACCCAGTTTTCCAATCTTGTCATTCTCTTTTGTCCCAGGATGCTACATTCCAGCCTGATTCTCAGAACTCTTGCCTCTGTTTTACTTCCTCTCGGCGGCTGCCCATTGTGCTAATTCTTTGACCTCCTCAACTGTACAAAGGTCATCTGTCTGCTGCCCTATCCAAGTTGATTTGTGCAGTAGGCAAAGATGTAGACTCTGTTAGCTCTCTCAAATCTTTGTGTGCAAGAATGTTGAGACAGTATGCGGTCTTTAGACAGTGAAGCAAGTAATTCCCTGGAATGCTTTCTGAGATTCCATTGTTAAACTCCAGTTTCTCATTAATGGCTCTAAATGGTCACAGCTGGAATTTTAACATTCTTTTCTGTGTGTGTGTCTGTGTGTGTGTGTCTGTGTCTTAGGGTAGAAGTATTGGGAGTATAGTTGAGGGGGTGGGAGTGAGCACTGTGATTTGTAAGTACTTAGGCTCTGAAGGCAAAATCTAAAAGCAAGGCATCTTGCTAGGAATAAGAAAAAAAGGTTACTGTGGGTTATAGATTGCTAGTGCAATGCAGCTTTCATTTGTAATTTCCTCAATAAAAATTTACTGACATCTTTTTTCTGCACCAGCTACTATGCTAGGCAGTAAGACATAGACCCTATCTGGAGGAAGCAACTCCCCCAAGCAGACAGGCTATTGAGAAGGATGCCGTGAGTTCTGGTGGAGATATTTGCAAAGCATGATGGTAGTATAAACATTACATTATAAGCTTATTGAGGGAAGAGCCTGCATCAGACTTACCTTTGTGAGTTTAATCCCTAGCTCAGTGGTTGGCACATAGGAAGTACTTGATAAAAATTTCATGTTGATTCAGTGAATGAATGAGTGAATCCTGTCCCCTCCTTCGGTACCAATCATTTCTGTCCTGTTTTGTCAGCTGTCTCTTATTTTGATATGTGGTTTTTTGTCTGTGAGAATGTTTTATAAATGTTTTACATGTTTTCTATATTTCAGTCAGAAAGTTTTAAATCAATGATAGTTATTGATGAATGAGTTTGTAGCCAGTCAGTGCCTTGGCTTGCCATATATAGAGTAATCAAGGTTAAAATTTATTGGGGGTAAATAGAACTGTTTTCAGATGCCGTTTTTGGAGATGATTTTCACCCGTGGTTCTCACAGGTTTGGGAGATTGATTGGGAGGATATAGGAAAAGAAAGGTAAGGGAACCGACACCTCATACTGTGGGTCACTCTTTTTTTTTTTTAATATTTTTATTTATTTCTAGGAGAGAGAGGGAGAGAGAGACAGCGTGAGCAGGGGAGGGTCAGAGAGAGAGGGAGTCACAAACTGAAACAGGCTCCAGGCTCCATGCTGGCAGTCAGCACAGAGCCCGACGCAGGGCTTGAACCCACGAACCGCGAGATCATGACCTAAGTGAAAGTCGGACCCTTAACCGACTAAGCCACCCAGGCGCCCCTGTGGGTCACTCTTTAAGAAGGACTTAAAAACACACACACACAGTGATGTTCATGCTAATACAATTTTTTTAAATGTTTATTTATTTTTGAGAGAGGGGGAGAGAGAGGAGCATTGGTGGGGGAGGGGCAGAGAGAGAGGGAGACAGAATCTGAAGCAGGCTCTAGGCTCTGAGCTGTTAGCACATCCTGACACGGGGCTTGAACTTACAAACCACGAGATCATGACCTGAACCAAAGTCGGATGCTTAACCGACTAAGCCACCCAGGTGCCCTTCATGCTAATATAAAGTGAAGATTCGTCCGTGATGAGATGATCATGTATTTTGGGTCAGATGAAAAAAAAAAAAAAAAAAGCAGCAACAGCCTCCTCTCCCCCCACCCACTTGCAATTTTGATATTTTAAAATATTTTACAAATACAAAAGAAAATAAATAGTATAAAACAGAGAATAACGAAATGAATGTCCCCCCTATTTAGAAATGACAAATGTTTACCTCCTCACTCTTGGCCTTTCTCCTGTTGTTCTTTTGCTTGTACTCAAGAGAGACCAGCATTCTGAAGGTGGAGGCCAGATAACTAAGTTGTGGTGTATTTATAAATAGAAACCATGTAGTAGTGAAAAAAGTGAACTACTGATTCATACATCAGCATGACTGTTCTCAAAAACGCACTGTTGAGTAAAAAGGAATGCACAGAAAAAATGTATCCAATGTGGTAGCATTTTATGTTAGCTTAGATTTCAAAATCATGTAACATGTAACATTATGTCATTTGGAAATATATAAATATATAGTACAACTCTAATAAAAAACAAAGTCATTTTTAAACTATATATATATATATATTTATGTATATATATAGTTTAAAATATATATATTTAAACTTTCATTGATCTCTAAGAATATATTGGTGGCTACATTAAGTCATCATGCAAACAGGAAGAAACCTTGATTCATTATGCTGGCTGGCTGGCTGGCATGGAATTCCAACAGACAGATTCATTAAATGAACATTTAGCAGCTCAGGGGTTATTTTCCTCATTTGAATTTTTCCCAAAATTTAGGCAACATCACAGGATGTTTTTAAAGAGTACATGTACTTGCTATAGCCCTTATGTAGTGCTGTAAAACTGGAAACATCTATCTAAAGGCCTCAGCAACTGATTTTCACCTTGGCTTATTATATTCATGCTGAACGTCTTAGGTAACTAGATGAGGTAATCCTTAACTAGTAACGGTGTCAGCGAAATAGAGGAAATATCAGTGAAATGCAAGTAGCCTGGAGCAGAAAAAGACAGATTATCAATTCAATATAAATTATTTTATCAAAGTTGAGGCAAAATAAGCTGAAGTCAGATGTTTAAAACACTTTTGAGTGCCAGGGTCTGTGTTGTGTCTTTTCTCATTTAATCTTTTTGATGGCTCCTTTAAGTTAGGCATTATTATCCTTGGTTTACAAATGAAGGCACTGATGTTTACAGGGATGAAATTACTTGTCAAAAGTCATAAGGTTGGTATTTGAGGATTTTATTTCAGGTTCACCTGACTCTCAACTCCTAGCTTTTTCCAAAATGCTATTAACATTGCTTATCAAGGAGGAATGCATGAACTTTATGTGTGTGAGGTGCTCTTGATTAAAATATCAAATAAAATAAATAAATACCAGTTTAGAAATATTGGTGCCTCTTGTTCAAATTATCATACAGATGGGAAGCTGTTATCACTTACATAATTTTAAGTTCTTGGTAGACTATGTAGCCCAGAGACCTAGGAACTTAGGGAATAGGAACATGGAGTCAGAAGACATGGGTTTGAGTTCCTCCTTGGCCACAGTTAGTTGAAATTATGATGTGTCTCCCACTCTTTGTTCCCCTCCCCACTCTCACTCTGTGTCTGTACCTCAAAAAATAAACATTAAAAAATTTAAAAAAAGCATTAATAGCTTGGGTTTTAAACAAATACGGAAATTCATTACTCTAGCAGACCCATTCAACAGTGTTTGTTTGAGCACAGTGAATTTAAATGTATTATGTAGAGTGCAAAGAATTGCACTTTATGGTATGGAAAACCATTCCAGTCCCTGCTTCTCTGATAACACTGGTGGACATTTTGCCTTAACCCTGCAGGTTAAGAGGATCAAAATGGTGCCAGCTTTACAAAAAGCCACTAACCTAGGTCAGTGGACATCTTCTGCTGATGACTAAGGCAAGAGATGGATTTTCTTTACTTTGGTATTAGTAATTGTCCGTTGGTACACTGCACTGTATCTATTCCGGTGACCTGGGAAGCCTTGATTTATTTATGTAAATTTATATAAACACCAAGCAGACAGTGTTCCAAAGGGGTTTTTGTTTGTCTCGGTCTAAACTTTTTAGAGTTTCGGCTGTTGTCTATGTCACTGCTAATTGCAGTCTGCTTGTCTTGCCTCAGTTGGGCCTCTTAGGTCTTTTTTATACCTCTGCTTCTAGAAGTTGAGAGCTTCTAGAGTTGGCTCATGTTCCAGGCTGTTGCTTAGGATCTTCCCACCCTCCCGTAAGAATGGGATGTGCCCTCCAAGAGAAGCCCTCTGCGTATGCTTATATTTACCCTTCTGTCTCTGGCCGCCTGCATATGGCAGTCTTCCTTTATCTCCTCCTGCTATGTTGGTCTTGAATTTTCTCCTCCGTTTTCATCTCAGACAGCTACCCAGACTTTTATTCTTGTTGGGATAAAACTTCCACTTCTAGGCTTTGTCTCAACCCTGCTACTCAAAATGCGGCCCAAAGATGAGCAACATTGATGATACCTGGGTTTATTATACATGAGAATCTTAGGCTCCACTCCAGACGCATTGAATCAGATTTTATTTGCAGGTGATTCATATGCACATTAGAGTATGAGAACCTGCTCTAAAGTCCACTCCCTTATTCTGGACTCTGTATTAGCGTCCTGTCAGCTAGAGGCTTCTCAGGAAGTAAGGAATCGCGTATTGTCATTGTGCTGTATTTGTATGTTTTTTATTTCTGTTTTTCCTTCTTGGGTGTGTTTCATTCATTTGTTACCGGCCTCTGACCTTATATTATTAAATCTCTGATGGAACTGCATGTAGGTGTTACTCATTAATTAGTACATTCGTCTCTGTCTCTCTCACACACATGTAAGGAAGGCATTGGCCGGAAGAGCCCTAACTCAGATCCACACAGCACAAAGTAACTGACTAGAATACTCTATTAAAGGTCTTGTGATGTATTTTCCACCCATCCTCAAAGTACAGAAAACTTCTGTTTCTAACTGATTTCTCAAACCTCTCAGAGCTTTCTCCTGTATGTGGGCGACCTAGGATTGCATGTTTTATGATATCTAGGAGTTATTCTCTCCTAGTATTCATTGGATTTAGCTGATTACAATTTGTTTTGTCTGACTCATCCTTGATCTAATTTTTTCTCTCTCTCTTTTTTTTTAAGACCCGATGCAGTCTTACACCCAAACTGGGACTCAGACTTACAGCCCTGAAATCCTTGAGTTACATGGTCTACTGATTGAGTTAGCCAGGTACCCCTAATTTGTTTTCTATTGTAAATACCGAGAATCTTATATAATTTCTTCTGTCCTACTGTTGCTACCATTGGTTTTTAAATCAAATTTGCTACAAGACAGTAAAGTTATTATAGTTAAAGTGTTTATAGAAATAAATTCAGAGAACACTATGTACAGAGGATAGATAGATTACTTGATACTATAATTCTTAGTTCTCTTTAGGAAAAAAAAGTAATTTTCTGCAATTACTCTGTCAACTCCCAACTTGCATAAATATAATAAGCATCCCAGTATTGAATTGGGTTCCAGCTTATGTGCATTATTGTAGTCTGTGAACAAAGACACTTACACAGACCTCAGTCCTTCCTTTTGGAGATTTAAAGTAAAATAAATAAGTTACCTCTGGCTCTTCCTACTTTTCTTCTAACTTCCCTTTTATTGGGATACATTACTAACAAAGCAAAATATCAAGAAGTGTCATCATTTTTATTTAATCTACTAGGGGTGCCTGAGTGGCTCAGCTGGTTAAGTAACTGACTTTGGTTCAGGTCATGATCTCAGAGTTTGTAATTTTTGAGCCCCACATCGGGCTCTCTGTTGTCAGTGCAGAGCCTGCTTTGGATCCTCTGTCTCCCTCTCTCTCTGCCGCTCTCACATTCACAAACACTCTCTCTAAAAAACAAATAAACATTAAAAAAAGTAAAAGTACTGCATAAACACGGTAAGAAGAAATTAAGCCTTTAGGCTAGAAAGAAGTAAAATAGGAAAACAATGATGATGTCGAAAAGATAGAATAAAAGTAAACTTGAGTTGAATTTCATAAATGGGCTCATGGCTTCTATGTCTACATTTATTTTACTTGATCTCAGTGTAGTTTTAACTCCAAAATTCCATCACAGTGAAAACCATGGTACATGAGCTCAGAGTACACATGTGATCCTGCAAGAGGCACAGTGGGAAAACCCCAGGACATGGTTTCATAAGAGAAGAGGTAATTCTTGGGGAAAAGTCCCCTGAGAACCTAAATAGGAGCCACAGCATGTTTCTTAAAGAGATAAGATGAGAAAGTAGCCTTTTCAGCATATCTTCCCATGCTCATACTCTAACCCACACCTGTTGCCATGGTTTCCTTAGCCCACAGCATCCATCAGAGCAGCAGCCCATTCTCCTGAGGCCATGACCTGAGTTTTGGTCGGGCACACAGCTCCCCCTGAGAAAATTAACTCTGTGCTGCTTCCTCAGCATCTTTCAGGCCCAAAATGACCTTTCAGGCATCAAAATGACTTCTGATTAATAATTGAATCAAATCATAATTTATTCAATCATTTAAAATCTGTAATTGATTACTTCATACTTCTATCAGTGCATTTTTCTACTACTTTCTAGAGAAATTATATTTAAAGAGAGACATCTTGGAGCCATCAGTGCTTTAACTCAAAGAAAAGAATCAACAAAGAGCCAATCTCTGAACCAGAGGTGTCAGTGTTGAGATAGGGAGGCCAAGAGGTCTTTGCACACCTACTCACATGTATACCACTCTCATGAGAACCAAAACTAGCTGTAACACAGCTCACTGTCACCTTAATAATAGGACACTACTAGTACAAGAAATTCTTGTTTGGGAAGATAAAGTTAAAAATAACTATTACTGGGACGCCTGGGTGGCTCAGTCGATTAAGCGCCTGACTTTGGCTCAGATCATGATCTCGTAGTTCGTAGGTTCGAGCCCCGTGTCGGGCTCTGTGCTGACTAACAGCTCAGAACCTGGAGCCTGTTTCAGATTCTGTGTCTCCCTCTCTCTCTGACCCTCCCTTGCTCACGCTGTCTCTCTCTCTCAGAAATAAATTTAAAAGAAAAAAAATAACTCCATTACTTATTTCAAGAATTTATGGAACATCCTTTTTTTTTTTTTCAAAACAATAGACCTTGTGGGTAGCCTCCTTACCCCTTCTACATACTAGGTCTCTCTATGAGATTCAGCCAATAGCTGGCCACTCTTCAAGTCTCCTTTCTAAATCTCACCATGCTTCAACTATCCTAACAGTTTTGTCATGGCCTTCGCCCAGTTCCAAAGCCCTTCACTTCCATTTCCTACCGATGAAAAATTCACCTTACACAAGACTGCAAACCTCATAAGAATCTTGTCTTTGCCTGCTCCCCTCAAAGCTACTAAGTTGTTGTCACAGCAGCGGTCTTGCTTACTACAGGAAGCAATAAACTTGCCTTTGTTTCAGCCATAGGTTATTTGGGGTAGTATTTTCAGGGACTCCATAGTTGATACACTGGTCCCCAGTGGGTTTTATAAATAGTGATACTGCAGATACTGTTTGGTTATGATGTGGATTTTCTTAATGGAAAGGTTCAATGTTTAAAGATGCCTGTGGACTTCCCAGTAGTGTTCTCTGCAGTCAGAACACAGACATCTTTGCTTGGGAACTATCTTAGAAACCAACAAAGAGTTGCCATCTCCAACTTATCCATGACCTTATTGTAATGAAAGCTTTGAGGCATCAGAACTCTCTTTTTACTGTCATTTCATCCATTATTATGTGTCTCCAGAAGAGAACTGTGTAAGTTCATGAAGAAATGATAAAACATATTGGGTGTTTATGAAGGGTAAAAAAATGTGTTAAAACAGCAAATGTTTATGTATTTGTTTATAATTGGCACTTAGAATAATGTCTTCACAGAAAGCATTGAATAATTAGAAAATTCACTTGAGCTCATTAGGATGCTTAGAGAGATACGATTAATGACTGGAAGGAGAATCATATTCACATAAGTGTCATTCCTAGTGCAAAGCATAAATGGTTTCCTGAGAGCAGAAGAGAGTTTATTTAACTTTTTGGGATGGCCAGTTTTCTGTAATCAAAATGCAGCCTGCCAAGTTAGCAACTTCCACTCTTTATTAAGTGAATACTTATATCTCTACTAATGCAGTTCTGAAAAATGCACTTACTGCTGATTTAAAAATGCCCTGTGCTTCTTAAAACAGATTTTGTGAAGTAGTTAGAAACTCGAAGGACCACTGACCATAAGTGGTATTGAAAATAGATTCATAATTTTGACTTAGGTTGCAAGATGGAACAGGGACTTTGCTTAATCCACTTTGTTAGAGCCTAGTCAAGTCATCTTCAAAGGGCTTAGTTATAGTGATATTATATGCAACAAAAATTTCTATTAATAACATTAATAAATGCACATCAATAATGGCAGGTAGCATTATTGAATCTTTACTAAGTGCTCTGAGGACACTGTGCTTAGGCTTTAACTGCATAATAGGATTTCATCTTTGCAAAACCCCTGTGAGGTATGTGCTGTTATCATCACCATCACACCTATTGATTAAATGAGGCTTTAAAAATTACATAACCTGCCCAAAGCCACATGGCTAATAAGTGGCCATATGGGGCTCATCCTAGCATTGCTTGACCATGAAGTCCTTCTGTGTTCCCATTATGCCATGTTGTGAGAAACCAGTCCCTTAAGAACAAGGACCATATCTCATATTGTAACTCCCTTAGAGTGAATATATCTGTGCATATATTACACAAAATATAGTAATATCTTGATTGATTCAAAAAGTAGTAAGTGATATGAACAGATGGCCACTGAAAAAATGCTGGAGAGGATAAAAGATAATTTAGTGGAAATACTTTCTACTTCCTCTCAAAAATTTAAGCTAACTTAGGTGTTTCACCACTTCTAAAAATCAAAGGAGCCAAATTTCTTTCATTCATTTAATAAACTTTTATTCATTGTAAGTTTGCTATGGGCTAGATTGTGCCAAATGCCCTGGAAACAGAGTTGAGAAATACACAATCATCACTTTCAAGTCCACTGGGAGAGTAATAGAAAGACAGGGAATTCAACAATTAAAACACCATGTGATATGGAACAAAGTCCAAAATCTAGAAATAGAACTATGAAGTTATGCCAAAAAATGCAGAAGTGATTCAATAGGGAAAGGGTAGTCTTTCGACAGATAGCACTAGAACAATTGACTATCCATAGTTCAAAAATGGGCCTCAAAATAAAACTCACACATTACACAGTAATTAACTCAAAATTGATCAGAGATCTACATGTAACATGTAAATCTATAAAGCTTTAAAAAAAAAAAAGGAAAACCTCATTGACTTAGAGTTTAGCAAAGAGTTCTTAGATGACCTCAAAAGGACAATCCATAAAAGAAAAGTTAATAAATTGAACTTTATTAAAATTACAAACTTTCACCCTGAGAAGGATTCTTTTAAGAGAATGAAAGGACACATCACAGTTGGGGAGAAATATTTGCGAGTCACATTATCTGAAAATGGACTTGTAGTCAGAAAGTATGAAGAACTCTAAACTCAATAACAAGAATACAACCCAGTTAGACAATGTGCAAAAAATCATGAACTTCTCTAGAGAGGATGTTCAGATGTCCAGTAATGGCTGCTCAAGATAATTAGCCATTAAGGAATTGGCTGAATAAAGTCACAGTTTGGTATCACCACATACCTATTATAAGGGCTAAAATTTAAAAAAAATGATAATAAACTTTTGGTAAGGATTCAGAGCAACTAGGTCTCATATATACGTTGCTGGTGAGAATGAAAGATGAAACAGCTCCTCTGATGAACAGCTTGGCATTATTTTTTAAGGTTTATTTATTTTTGAGAGAGAGACAGAGCACAATCTGGGGAGGGGAGAGAGAGGGAGACATAGAATTCAAAGCAGTCTCCAAGCTCTGAGCTGTTCAGCGGGGTTTGAACCAATAAACCATGAGATTATGACCTAAGCCAAAGTTTTAGCCCCAACCAACTGAGCCACCCAGGTGTCCCAATGGTTTTTTATAAAGTTATATTTAGCATATGATCCAGCAATTACTCTCCTAGATATTTTTCCTAAAGCAATTACAACTTCCATTAACATAAAAACCTATTCACAACAGTCAGAGAAGCATTATTTATAATATCCCCAAACCTGAGGCATTCCAAATGTCCTTCATGGGTGAGCAAATAGACAAACTGTGATAGATCATACAATGGAATACTACTCAGCAATGAAAGGGAATGAATTATTGACAGATACAGCAACGTGGATATATCTCAGGGGTATTATGTATGCTGGGTGAAATAAGCAAGTCTTAAAAGGTTACTTTTTGATTCTATTTATATGAAAATTTTGAAATGACAAAATTATAATGATGCAAATCCATACCTGAGATAAAATTTTTGGAAACATTCAGACACAGACACACAATGTATGCAGAAACTAAAGAATGAGTACACTCTGTCCTTCAGAGTATTTTCAATGTCATTTTCTTGCTTTTGATAATGTACCACTGTTATGTAAGATGTTATCATCAGGGAAAGCTGGGGGAAGAGTGTATTGGCATTTTGTACTATTTTTTGCAAGTTTTCATTAGCCTAAAATTATTGCAAAATAATTCTCTAAATCTTTTTAAAAAATTTATTTATTTTAGAAAGAGGAAAAAGGGAGGGAGAGACACACAGAGAGAGAGAGACAGAGAGAGAGAATCCCAAGCAGACTCCAGGCTAAACTGAGAGCCTGATACAGGGCTCAATCCCATGACCCTGGAATCCTGACCTGAGCTGAAATCAAGAGTTGGATACTCAATCCACTGAGCCACCCACGCACCCCTCAAAATGATTTTTTAAATAAGAAAGGTAGATTAAGGATGTGATAGGAGCACAAAGATGGAGATAAAAGATCTCTATTTATTTGGGTGATGAAGGACTGGTAAAAATTTGGAACAACAACAACAACCACACAGGAGAAGGTAACACTCAGCTTAGTGTTGAGAATGAGAAGAGGTCTGCCAGCAGTGGGGTAAATTGTTTCAGACACAGGAGTCTTCATGCCAATCAAGTGTCCAGAGGTCCCTTCTCCCTCATCTGAACACTGCAAAACCTTCTGAGGATCCTGATTCCTCCCTGGTCCCACCCCAAGTTTCAACCCAGCTTCAGCCTGAATGGTTCTTTTAAAATGTAAATCAGGTGAAGGCACTTCTTTGCTCCAGAAGCTTCTCTCTCACTGGAAGTAGTAGCCCCTGCCCTTGCAATGGCTTCTGCAATGGGTTCTAACCACCCCACCTCTCTGACCTCAGGTCCAGCTACTCTCCCTTCATAGCTCTGATCTGGCCTTGTTGGCCTTGTTGCTGCTTTCACATATCAGGCAACCTCCTATCCAAGTCCTCACTAGCCTAGAATCCTCTACTCACTTGCCTGCATTGCTCATTCCCTCCCTTCCCCCACATATCTGTTTAGCTCTCTGCTGCTCTCTGAGACCATCCCTAAAGATACTATTTAAAATTGCAATAACTTCCACCTAGCTTCTGTCTCTCTCCCCAGTTTATTTTTTCCCCTAGTTTTAGTTACCTTTTTACTTTACCACATAATAGGTATTTATTTTAGTTTTTCAAATTTATTTTGAGAGAAAGTGAGCGAGCCGAGGAAAGGCAAAGAGAGAGAGAGAGAGAGGGAGAGAAAGAATCCCAAGCTCGGGGCTTGACACAGGGCTTGATCTAATGAACCCTGAGATCATGACCTGAGCTGGAGTCAAGAGTCAAACGCTTAACCGACTGAGTGATTCAGGTGCTCACCACATAATATATTTTTATTATTTATTTTTTCTTTTAATTCTGCTAGATTATAAGCTCCATGAAGACAGAAATGTATGCCTCCTCCTTTTTTTTCTTTACTTCTTTATCTCCCACACTTAGAATCCTTTTATTCTTTCAACAAACTTATCTGAGAGTCTGTACTCATTTCCAGTTGCTGCTTTAACAAATTACACAAATTTATCTTACTGCTTCTGGAGGGAACAAAAATCCAAAATTGGTCTTATGGAGCTAAAATCAAGATGCCAGCAGGGCTGCATTCCTCTGGGAGGTTCTAGGGGAGAATCCATTTCCTTGCTTTTTTCAGCTTCTTGAAGCTGCCTGTATTCCATGGTACATGTCCCCTCCTCCATCTTCAAAGTGCCTCACTCCATCTTATACTTTCACTGTCTTATCTCCTGTCTGTGACTTTTAGATTCCTTCTGTTCCCATTATGAGGACCTTTGTGATTACATTGGGCCCACCTAGATGATGCAGGGCAATGTCTACATCTCAAGACCTTTAACTCAATCACATCTAGAATTTTTTTTTTCTATATGAGGTCACATATGCACAGGTTCTAGGGATCTTTGAGGGAGCAGTATTCTATCACAGGGCCTATTACATGTTAGGGCCTATTATATGTCTAGTATAGCCCAGTCAACAATATATAAACCTAAAATAAACATGATATTTTTACCTGGTAATAAAGGTGATACAGAAAATGAAATAGGGTGATCTAATAATCTAATGTAATGGAGAAAAATGGCAGGTATAGGAATGGACACCTCTGAGGAAGAAACTTTGAGCTCAGAGATGAATGATGAGAAAGAACCACCCTATCTGAGAGAAGAACTTCCCTGGGACAGGGAAAAGCAAACACAAAGTCTGGAGCTTGCCTTTTGGCGTAGACAGACCCCAGTGTGATAGGCCTGATGTTGGTAAAATAGATAGGAGCCAAATTATCCAGGCTCTTCTAGGTCTTGTGAGAAGCTCTGATTATATCTGGAGGTTAATAGTGAGCCATTAGAGGTCTTTGAGCGGGGAGTAATCTATGCTGATTTATGTTCTTAAAAGATGACCATAACTATGGAAAATGGATTACAGGGGGCAGAGTGAATGTATAAGACCTGTTATAAAGCTATCACTGTGGTACTCTGGGTAGAAGGTCATGTTTTTTTAGACTAGGGTGGAAACCATAGACACACACACATACACACACACACACACACACACACACACACACACACACACACAGATATGTTTAGAATGTATTTCATATGTAACACTAATAGAACTATTTGTCTATGGGAACAAAAGAGATTATTCCAAGGATTTTGGCCTGAGCAGTGGAGTATACAGCAATGTTATTTACTGTGGGAGTTTTGGAGAAGAGTGGATTTGTGGGGTCATGCTGAGAGTTATGTTTTAGACATGTGAAGTTCAGATGCTTATAAACCATCCAAGGGGCCATGTAAGGAGGACTTTGGCTATGTACATCTGAGGCCCAGAAGGAGCTGCCAGGAATGGAACTATGCATTTGGGTGTAAAATACAGCCTAGCTGGCATTTAAAGGCATGGGAGTGGATGGGATCACTTAGAGAAAGAACAGAAATGAAGTGGTTCTGGGAAGCTACAGACAGCAGTGATAATAATAGTAAAATCTCACATAAGACTTAAAATGTGCCAAGCCCAGCACCTTGATCTGTACATATATTAATATATTTAATACTTAAAATAATTCAATGAGGTTGTTTCTATTATTATCACACTCTGTTTTCTAGTTGAGAATACTGAGGTAAAGAGTAAAGAAACTTTCTCAAGGTCACACAGGTACTAAATGGACAAACTGGGATTCATACTCAGGAAGTCTGATTTGATGGTCCAGGCTCTCAGACTTCGAGTTTATATGGTATTGTATAAACTCAGAAGCAGAGTCTGGATGAATCTAAGATTATGGACTAAATCATTATAGTCTGTACTTGCTCAGTGTTCTAGTATCTGAAGCAACTACTTGGATGCAGATTGGAATTGGAGTTGGCAGGCAGCCAAATTCAGTGGTGAGAGCGTCCACTTCCACAAAAATATGTTCTTCCCTTTCAGTGTGCTCTGACTTTTTAATTTTTAAAAAACTCTTCTCAATTCTAGAACCACAGCTCTTTATGCCGTGGTGAGGTGGGATTTGATAAAATACATTATACATATATATTTTTTATATAAATAGACTTAACAGGAAATTCTGTGGTTCCCTGCACCACTGCTTGATAATCTGTTCACTTATCATGACAAACAGCCATCTTTGAAAGGATAAAGTATTTGGAATTGATTCCAGGATGAATCACATTTTAATGATTGCATAAGATTACTCACAAATTCAAGGGAGTTAGGTTTGAAAAACTAAATAAAAATCAAATATACCCAACTTATATTTTGCTTGCAACTTGTTCTCATATACACCCACAAAATGTTTCTTTTGTGAAGACTCAACCTGAAGATACACTGGAGGGAAATTTCCATTTCTGTGACTGTGTCAGTGATACAATCAGTTTAGTCATATGCAATGTTCTTATTTCACTGTGTGGGACACAGAACAGTTTGCTGATTAACTGACAAATGTCTGTTCAATGTAGAGTTCAGCATCTAAAGAGTGAGTCAAAGAGCAGATGTCCCAAGAGAAGCATCAACAAGGCTGAGTCTCCAAGATTTCAGGATGAGGGCATTGATGATGAGAAAGCTGCCTCTGATTCAGTATGTACTTTGTGGGTAATAATTCAACAAAGTCATTCACCGATAATTGATTGAACACCTTCTCTGTGCCAAGTGCTGGGTATTCATAATAATGAGTGAGAGAGGCAAATGAGCACTATTTGCATGAACTTCATGGACTAACAGGAAAAGTAGACAAACAGCTAATACAAATAAAGTTAATGGAGGAATACAGTTCTGTGGGCATGGGGTGGGTTCAGAAATTTTGCTAGTTGGCTTTCACTGCCTTGATAAATGTATAGGATCTTGGCAAAATACTTGAAAACTACTTTCAGTGTTAATATTGATCAGAGGATTAGATTAATTCAAATTCAATTCTCTGGACTCCTTAAGCGTCACAAGCTTACAATGTTAAAAATCTTATACTCCGTACAGTAAGCTACATGTAAGATTTTTAAGACTGGAGATATAATGTTTTTTTCTTTAAAGTTTTCTACTCCTTTTATCTATCAATGCCTAAAGAGATGCTAATTTTAAATGCTTCAAAAACTGCTTTGCATCTCTCTCTCCTCCTGAATTCCACTGGAGATGAACTGGTCAGGGGGCGTTTGGTGGCTCAGTGGGTGAAGCGTCCAACTTTGGCTCAGGTCATGATCTTGGGGTCCATGAGTTTGAGCCCCCCTTGGGGTTCTCTGTTGTCAGCTCAGAGCCCATTTTGGTTCCTGTCTCCCTTTCTCCCTACCCCTCCTCCGCCCCTCAGAAATATACAAACATTAAAAAAATGAACTGGGGAGATGTCCTAGTTAAGAGGAGGGCATTTTCTGGGTTTAGAGGAAAACACCCAGCTGTGGGTACAGAGAGATGTGTTAATTACTTCATTAATAGTTTGATTTGGATTCACTGAGGGCTTAAATGCACCAAGCATTATGCTAGGAGCTAAAGGTTCTAGACCCTTGTATGAAGCAGACTGACCCCCAAAGATTTCCACAACCTAGTTCCAGAAACTGGTATAAGTTAGGTTTCATGGCAAGGGGAATATAAACTGCAGACGAAATTAACGTGGCCAATCAGTTGACGTGCAATGGGGAGAGTATCGTGGGTTATTCAGGTGAGTTCAATGTAATTACGAGGGTGCTAATTAGTGGAAGATGGAGGCAGAAGGAGATTCAGAGAGAAGGCAGAATGAATACCTCTCATCCTGGCATTGCTGGCTTTAAAAATGGAAGAATGATTCCACGAGCCGGAGTGCTGGTGGTGTCTAGAACTGAAAAAGGCAAGGAATTGGATTATCTCCTGGAACTTTGGGAAAGCAGCACATTCCTGCTAACCCTTCAATTTCAGCCCATTGAGACCAATTTCATGCTTTTGACCTTTAAAAATGTAAGATAATACATTTGTGTTGTTTGAAATAACTAAGCTTGTGTTAGTTTGTTACAATAGTAATGGATTTCTAATGCTCAGACCATAGATAGTTCCTGGCCTCAAAAACTAATAGACTGATGGAGATGTATGAGTTCAATGAAGCAATATTATAGCTAGCAACACTGAGTGCTGCCCAGGGATGTCACTAAAAAAAAAGGCTTACAGAAAGGATAAAATACCCTATGTACTGGGCAAGACTAAAGAATTGAAGCCAGAGCTTTTGTTTTGTTTTGTTTTTGTTTTTTGGCCATATGATCATTTGTGGCCAAGAAATGACAGAATAATGCTTTGTGGGCAT
Organism: Proteles cristata cristata; assembly: GCA_017311185.1. NCBI lineage: Eukaryota > Metazoa > Chordata > Mammalia > Carnivora > Hyaenidae > Proteles > Proteles cristata. The sequence goes on along the minus strand of JAESUZ010002499.1, from coordinate 881,746 downwards.
GTCTACGGACAGCTGAGGAATTTGCCAAATATATTAGCAGGTAGACCCACAGATTGTTGAAGAGGTGAAGGTAGGGATGCTACCTATGTTTAAAAGAACCTGAGAGGTTAATATTTTAAACACTACCTATACAATGACTTCTAAAAGTTCTATTTGCCCTTTCAGTAAGTAGCACCTCTACTTTTCTAGTTCTTCAGGACGAACACCCTGGAGTCTTCCTTGACTTCCTTTTATCTCACACCCCCTATCATTTTCTTCTGGGAATCTAGTTAGTTTTACTTCCAGTATATTTCCACTCTGAACACCTCTCAGCACTACTTGTGCTGCATTCCTGGTCTTAGCCACTTTTGCTATTAAAAAATAATGGCCTCAAACTGATCTTCTATCCTTTTCCAAATACAATCTACTCTTAACCACAGAATTCAGAATAGTCCTTTAAAAATGTAAATCATTGCTTTGCTCAAAACTTTCCAATGATGTACAATCTCACTCAGAGTAAAAACCAAAGTTAAAATCCTAGGGATATACCCATGAGAATGAAAAGTATGTTCACACAAAAATGGCCCACAAATGTTTGCAGCAGCATTGATACTAGCCAAAAAGTAGAAATGACCCATCAGCTCATTAACCGATAAGTGGTTAAATAAAATGTGATATATAGAAAGAAGCAAAGTGTTGGTACCTGTGAAAACATGCATGAATCTGGAGAGCAGTATGCAAAGGAAAATAAACCAGTCACAAGAGCTCACATACTTTTTTATTCTATTTATATGGCATACCCAGAATAGGCAAATCTATGGAAACACAGTACATTAGTGGTTGCTAGGGAGAGGGAGAAAGGAGTAGAGAACAACTTAAAAAGAAGATGGTGTTTCTTGTGGGGTGACGAAAATGTTCTGGCAGTAGGTGAGTGGCTGCCCAGCTTTGTGCATACACTAAAAACTGCTGAACTCTGCCTGGAGGGAAGTGTGTATCTGAACATAAATGGTATTCTATCAGGAAGCTAGAAGGCATGAAGTTAGATGTGGAAACGATGGGCAAAGAAGTCCGCCTCATCGCTCTAGCCATTTGCGTTGATGATTCCATGTAAATCTTCCCTACCTGGAGAAGTTCCGACACAGTTTATGCAGACATCCTGGCACAGGCTGCAGTTGATGTAGTATGGTGCGTACTATCAATTTACAACTTCCCTCTGTTGGTAGTGATCTTGACCCCTTGGGTGAGGCAGTGTTGGTTGGTTTTTCCAGTGCCTCTAGCAGGGCCAGCCTGAGATCTTGGGAGGCCTTAAACCTTGAAAACATTTCAAGATTCATCTCATTATATTAATTTAAAAGAATAAAATCACCATATTGGAAAAGAAATTCTGATATTTTCCAGGATGGCTACATTTGTGGGAATTTTCTTTTCTGAAGCTGTAAAAATAGTTTCTGAAACTTTTTTTTTTTTTTTGGTGCTTCTGCCTTGTTTGTGTCCTAGGATCATTTGGGACATTTTATCACTTTCTGTTTCATGCCCTGTTCCTTCTGAAAGAGACCTGATAGATTTTGTTTGCTTTCTTTCTTTTTCCTCCCTCAAATACATAGAAATGTAAGGACAACTTGCATTTAAATGAAATAAGTGTATTTGGTTCTATAAGCATTTATTTCTGTTGTGTTAAAACAGAAGATCTATGCTAGAAATAAGAGCAGCCACAAAGGTTAATAAACTTTTGCCCTTAGAGACCTAGTCTGTGGGAAGTGCTACCTCAACCTAACCCAAATGCATCAATCACTGCATCAGAGTTCTGTCACAAGGCAGATGACATGTGTTTTCAGATCAGAAGCTTGCTGGGAAACTCCAAAACACATTCCCACCTTCTATATTTGACCTTATGGAAATGGAGGCTGGTTAATTTTTAATGTTAAGTAGAATCAGCCATTTGTTGGAATATCTACACTGAGTAGGAATATAGTAGATCAAAGGAAATTCAGAGAATAAGTAAGAGGTTACAGTCATACAGCTGTAGTGTTCATCCTTTCTGCTGTGTTTGGAGACTCTTGAACTCACTAGATGGCTTATATTTTTCTCACATCAGGTTTATGTAAAATCCTGGTGAGTTTTGGACTCCTAGGTCAAAGGATAAAAGGATTCTTTTTCTGCTCTAAATGACTTTTTTTCATCTTGGTGAGGATTTACTCTTAAAAATCAATTGAGAAAGTTTTAGAAAGGGGTTCAGTGCTTTTGTTCTAGTAGTATTCTCAAGCAAGTCAACATCACACACCAAGATTAGCTGTTTATCGGGGATTTCGTATTACTTAAATTTAGCATTCACTGAATGAGCCCTACAAAAGAATATGTTAGAAGAATTAATTCTTCTCCATTACTGATTACTTATTGCAGGAGGAGAAGAGTATATAATGTGTTAATAAAAATGATCCATGTATTGGGTAGTAATAACACATTGGGGGCCGCTAAAAGGTAGACCTTCTCCACTGATTCTCCTGTTTTTAACTCATATATACATTATCCTTCTCAGAAACTGAAATAATCTATTAAATGGGATTTGTAAAGTGCTTTCCTTTAGTCATACCAGAGAAGTAGCCCTAATTTATAAAACCCCAAACCAAAAAACCTGCTTAATCTCATTGATACTGATTATACTATAGGCAGAGAATTTATTGAAAATATCCAACATTTGGTAGGGAAGGGGGTTGAAGCACATGATAGCAGATTTGAAAATAAAAGTTTTAAATTTATAGCATTAAAATGAGATAGCATATTAGTGGGTTCTATATCACTAAAAAAATAAAAGTCACTGACTTTTATAAATGCCACAGTCTCTGTCAGCCACCTGCTTATTTCTCTAGTCTAAAACCAGAGATTTTCCTCCAAATTCTAATTTAAGAATAGTAGTTAATTTTTTTTAAAGAATATCTTTTTTTCCCCAGTAGCAGCAGACATAGCTAGTTGGCTTTAAAACACCCAAAGAGCTCTCCATTGCCTCCTTTATCATTAATAGAACCTCGATTTTGTTTGGAATAGTAATTACACAGGTTCATTTCATGATCTGAGATAAGGTTAAGCTAAGGTTAAATGACAATTTAACCTGTCCTTTTAAAAATTCTCCTTTGAATGTATACCTAATGCCTGGTGCTATAGCAGCCATCTTGTGACCATGAGAACACAAGCTACATGAACAGAAGGATAAAAGGAGCTCCTTTCTTATGCAGCTCTTTGAGTCTACCATGCATTTCCTATCTTCAGACTTCCTACTAAAGTATTCAGTTTTAAGGTACATAGTTATTTCTGTGCTTTAACATCTGAAATTAGAAATGTGCCCATGACTTAAAGGCTAAAGCAGAGCACACTTTTCATTTCTAAAAACTAAGGAAGGAGATGGGGGACATGGTGGATTCAATGGATTTTAGCAGCATTCTTTAAGGGGGGAAACCTACTTACTTTAAAGTTGGCTTCAGAGCTCAGCACCAGTGGCATTTAGCTCTTTAGACCATTTTAAGAATAAATAACTTTTGCTCTTTTTTTTTTAATGTTTTATTTATTTCTGAGAGAGAGAGAGACAACGTGAGCAGGGGAGGATCAGAGAGAGAGAGAGGGAGCCTCAGAATCTGAAGTAGGCTCCAGGCTTTGAGCTAGCTGTTAGCACAGAGCCGGACGCTCGGCTTCAAACCCACAAACCCTGAGATCATGACCTGAGCTGAAGTCAGACGCTTAACTGACTGAGCCAAGCAGGCGCCCCTCACTTTTGCTCTTGATAGCATAGTGACCACTATAGAATGGAAAACTCATTGGCAGGTTTTACTTAAAAACTATTCAGAAGAGTTAAACTCTGAATTTGAAAAATTCAGAGATTTCTTAACCAGTTTATTTGACATTTCAAAGAACACACAGAAGTGATAAAATACAGATCCAACTTAAGACCTCAATATCTAGTAAAAATTCTAAATAATAAAAACATGTTTCATAATTACTTGGCAGCATTTTTCTTCAGGAAAAGAAAACAATAACTCTTTGGGTTCATAGTGCTTGAGTTTTGGCAAGATGCAGTATATTACAGAGAGAGAATTACAGAGCTTACTTGAGTAAGCAACTTCTAGTTGGATATTTTGTTGGAACTGAAGTTAGTCCCACTTTATATAAGCTGTACATGAAAATATGTTGCATATCTTAATATATTATTTTCAAGAATATTTAGCATGGCCTTCTAGTGCTCTGGGTGTGAAAAATCTGCCTTTAGATACCCAGATTGGCTTAAATATTAAATAATATTTCCTTTAAAAGCTTGCGAGTGCCTTTGCTTTTGCATGTTGGAAAAAAATCCCTTCCTAAACCGTACTAGATGGAGCATGTTCTACATTTTTTAGCATGAAAAAGCCACAGTATTTTAAGTCATAAAACCTTCACTAACAAAGTCATCAATTATAACTTCAGTTCATATATGAATCTAGGAGATGGTGATTAAAGAGAGCTAGGCACCCATGCCCACACATTCCCACCCCCACAAACATACCCATATTGTAATGGTATGCTTGTCAACTCATTCTAGGACCTGTTTACAAATTTCGGAATACTGGGTGTTAGCTCCCACTGGACTTTATAATTTAAAGAGTGATTCCTACCAGAATGAATGCTATATATTCTTATATTTAAGATAAATATGTACCTATCAGTGTGCTAAATAATGTGTTTCTGTGAGAACTGAGTAACTTCATATTGCAGATATTCCTTACTAATGGAGCTTTGCAGGTTTCCTTAATGAAATGTATTTTATGATTAATTTTCTTCATTATTTACTATTTTATGATTAGTATTCTTTTTATGATTGACTTCTCTTTCCATTAAAGATTTTAATCTGATAATGTCTGTGTCCTACTACATTCAGGGAAGAAGAGAAACGTGTTAAGTCCCCAAAATGTGTCAGTAACTGTCACAAAGGGACTTGTTCCATCTTCAAAAATAAAAACAAAAGACAAGCAAAAACAGAAACAAGAAAACATGAGGTAGGTAGGCCCTAAGGTGTGCTCTCTGTTATAACTGAGGAACTCCAGCCCGAAAGAGGCACAGTACGTTGGTCAAAGTGCCCAGCCATTTTGATCCACATGAACCAAGCTCCAAAGCCCACTCAATTTCCAAACCATCACATGGTCGTCCTGAGAATGAAGGATGATTGGCAACAAATTGTTGCATGTCTACTATGGACGAGTCATTGGGCTGGCAGTGTCCCTGCCTTCCAAGTGCTGACAGTCACCTAAACACTAACACGCTGCCTGGTATTATGAAGCATCTCTAACTAAGTACAAAACTAATGATGGGACCAGAACAGCTGCTCTTAGAAAAAGGCTCTGGCCTTTTAGCACAGAGTGTGGTTGCTTTGAGATCGAGATCTCGTGGAGTTCTTTCTTTAGTGTTGACTTACTGCTTGACTTTGTGCAATTTGCTCACCTCATGCAGCTTCAGTCTCCTCATCAGCAAAAGGCAGTACTGATAGTAAGGGTTACCTCCCTTACAAAAACAATGGGGTACCATTTACGAAACACTCAGATGGCACCTAGCATTTAGCTGGCCCCTGGTAAAGTTCTGGAGGAGCCAAAGACTAAATAGGAATGGGCAACCTTAAAGACAGGTCTCAAGCATCAGTCGGCCCTGGGGCCAGGAAGGCACTGGGAGGAGTGGTTCCCACAGACCTAACACAAACAAACAGTGAAATGTTCAACAAGGACTTGCCCAGGAACACTGTGAATAAAACCAAGCGAACCTCTGTTTAATTGCTAAAAACTGCTAAATGTACACAGAATCAGCTTTGATTTTCAAAGGTGATAAATATCACCAGTAGGATTACTCAGGTACCTAATAACTTCTCTGAAGAGGCAGTGCTCTGCAGTTAGCCTGGAGAACAGCTGTGGTCTCTGTTTATAGGGCTCACCAGTATTTGCGTGTCTCTGCCTCCAGGGCTGTGAAATAAGCCAACTCCTCCTGCTTGCTTCTGGTAAAGCATTAAAAAATCAAAACAAAATAAAATTTGGTCAATGAAACCACCTCCACCAGTTGAAACTAAATCATCTTGGATAGCACTGTGCTCTCTGATGCCATATTCCCTATTTTCTATTCTGTAGGACCCTAGCAATCTGTAACTTGACAAAAAAACCCCCCAGTTCCATATTCTTAGACATAGAAAAGCAGTATTGTATCTGTAAGCCAGATCCTTGTTTTATCCTGCTTTATATTCATTTTTACCTGTGTTGTCCTAGAAATGCCCGTTTTGCTTGCTTACACTGCTGAGGACATTTGAGAACTATTTTGCTTCTTAGATTTATCCAGGCAATTATCTCAAACTTTTAAGTGCTTCTTCCCAGTTTTACTGCCTGTAGCACTTCTCAGCTGAAAGCTCTTTGTCTCTGCTTCTAATTGTGATTAGGCATCTGCTGTCAGGGAAGCCGGATTTGCTTTACGGCATGGCGTGGGAGATTGGAGTGTGCTAACGCTTGCTAGCTGCAGAACTCTGTTCAGCCCTAGACATGCATCAGTAAGTGGCGGCTACAGAAATAATATCTGATTTTGAAAAACTCCTCATAACACTATACTAACCATCCTTCCTAGGGTAGGAACTAGATAAAGATGAACAGCACATACTCCTCAGGAAAATGTGTGCAGTTTCCTGCTGGCTGGGAATCCTGCTACAATTCTGTTATTAACTGCTCCAGGATGGCAAAAAGATGGAGAAGGTTTAAAGGGCTTTGCTAATTAGTGCTTGTTCCAGTGACAGACGGTTGGCCTTGAAATCGGAATAGGGCAGGTCAGATATGAAAACTCAGGGGAAAGCTTTAAAGCATCAGGATTCTTTGAACTGTGTTCATTCTACTCCATTAAGTCCTCCAACCAGGCAACCCCTCATGGTATGTGGGTACTGGTCTTCCTATACTTCCACAAACGTTGCTGAAATTTCACCTCACTGGAAACCAACATGGGAATTTTCCTTACTCTCTGTAATAATTGCTACAGTTCAAGCTAACAAGCTTCAATTTGTCAAGCTCCTTAGGCTTGATAGGAAGCCCCTGATGCCAAATGAGGGAGGCTTGTCACTTTTTAAAAATAATAGCATTGAAGATCGGGGTGGTTCCCAGGAATCTCTTCCTTTTATTGCAAAGATGAGTCATAGAAAACTGTCAACAACCATGGTGTGGAGACAGTGCTAATAGAGATCATTGAACTTCTCACATAATCCCAAACCACTGCTTTGTTACTAGCTTCTCAGCCTCTTAACAAATCTTCACTAGAAATGCTGACAGCATTTCAGTGATAAGCATTTCTGGGACCTTCTTGAGAGGTGTTAACTCAAGAGATAGGATCAGAGCTGGGCAGTAGAAAGAAGACCTAGAAGGAAAAATGGATGAATACCTATTGTTGTGTAATAGATGGATTGTATAATTTTTGTTCCTATCATGCTATCCTTTATGCCATGCTATACCATAGTTTTATTATTTATTTATCGATATTAATGGGATAACAAGATATTTTTTACAAAACTTTCACATGAGAATAGGGGTGGAAACTGGCCAGCTGAGAAATTGATGGGGTTTTCCAGAAGTCATATGATAAGTGGTTGCTTAGAGAAGAATAAAATTTCCAGTTGTAGAAATGCCTTCTGATGTTCCATTCTCCACCATCATCCTTCCGATCTTAAGTTTTTAGACTTGCTGTTCTTTTAATGGGTTGTGCTTCTGCCCTGGGGAGTTCAACTTGCTTTCTCCTATAGATGTCCATAAGGACACTTGCTCTTGAAGAGAAAATGGTGAGAAAAGCCTTGGGGTTAGAGGTGAGAGCCTGAAAGATCTCCCCACTGTGGAAACCAGGTGAAGTAAATGGGAGAAGAAATATTAAGGGAGAAGTATTTTATGTTGATGGCATTAGTGACCCTTTCTAGCTTCTGCAAAGGCAAGGAGGGAATGATCATGGACTGTATATAAGGACCCAAGCACTGGCCTGGGAATTTAAATACTAGCGGTGAGCTCCAGCTCTGTCACAGGGCTATTTGGCCTCAGGGTGTCATTTTACTTCCTCTGTCTCTTGATTTGTAAAGTGAAAACGCTGAACTATGAGCTCAGCAGCCTTTTTCAGTTCTAACTTTGGATCATGTTAGAAGCCTTGTGATAGAGTGGGAATTACACACACAGAAGCAAACTTCCGGTGATATGTATGGTTTTCTCAGGTTGAGCTGTCTGGCTTCCGGTTTCTTCACAGAGAAATGAAGAGAATACCATTTACCTTGCAGCGCTCTTGTGAAACGGAGAGAGAACATAGAAGCGGTCCTACATGGATTAGCCTGATTGCCGTCACCAGGGATAAGTAGCCTGGGTTCTGTCATTTCCTAAGAAAGCAAGTGATTCAAGGTGCCTGGCTCTTCATGAGCTGAGAAAGGCAGCTACGTCGCCCCAAGACCTTGTGCAAAGCCTAACAGTGATTAGCGCCTCAGTGTACATTCTTTTCCTTCAACCCAACCTCTGTGGTCCTGATAACCTCCCTGACCCTATTCACCTGGCTGAGAAGCCCTACTGGTGAGGAGAATGTAGTGAACCATGGCTTAGAGGGATTCAAGAATAGCTTCTTGAAATGTTTTTTCTGGTGCTCTGGAGTTGTGCTGAGAGCTGGGCAGCATGTAGAGGTGTGGGGAGCAGACCAAGAAGAGCTGAAGATACTCACTTAAGTTAGTCTCTAGTATTTCAGCTGAGTTGAGAGTCCTTAGGAAAATGAGCTCCAGTTGGGAGAGAAAAAAAATCCATCTTTTCTTAGATTTTCATGAATAACCAAGTTCTCTCATTTAAGGGAAAATGGACCACTCGACACCTTGGAGACTTTTTCTGGGAGGAGATAATTTCTTGATCTCTTGTGCTGTAAGAGCTAAAAGTTATTTTGCAGCTATAAAATTAATGATGTATTCATCTTTCCTGAACAGTGGGTTTGCATTCTTACCACGGAGCCTGGACAACAATTATGTCCTGTAGAGGTCACCAGTGCACCAGATTTGAAGGCCATGGAAGCTTCCAAAATGCCTTAGGAAAAACCAAGTGTCCCGCTTATGTCTCAGTGAAAGAAAATAAGGGAAATAAATTATTGGAACAGCTGTTCTCCAGCTAGGCTCTTAAGAAATAGGAAATCTTGTTTTGAATAGCACGTTTTATATTGATTTTTCTTGGTTTACTTTGGCTCTCTTATGCACTAATTCTAACTGTAGGAAACTCTTAAAAAGGTTAAAAGCTTCCTCACAGAACAGCTTAATTTTAGAAGCCATGGAAGAAACTTACGTATATGGGAGAAAACGGTTTTAGAAATAAACTATTTGAGCTTCTATTAAATGAATGTTACATTTGGTGGTGCTCGGTCCAAGGAAGAGGCTGTGCGTATCTCCTCAGCTGGCTGTCCTCAAAGGGCATGGGCACCTGGAGGTGAGAAGCATGGGAAGTGGCCTTTTAATTAACTGTTACATAATTTCTGAGTTGTCTTACGTGGGAGGGCCGTATCCCGAGTGCTTAGATCTCTGCAGAAGAGTCAGAAACCGCACATGAAGGGATCACTTGGTAGTCAAAACATGTCTTTACTTTGGAAGAGCTACCAGTCAAGAGGATGGCAAGCTGGAAGTCCCAATGGGACTGTTCTTAGGTGATTCGCCTTTTTAGTAATTCCTCAGCTTTAACCTTGTGTGAAGCTAATTGTCTTCCTTAGAGAGAACTCGCTTTGAGCGCAATGCTACAGGCTGGCTGTGGAACAGAACCAGGGGGTGGAACGGCAGGCTGCTGAGAGCCTGGGACATGTTGAGGCATGGCCCGCTGCCGCTGGCCTGTGTTGCTCAAGTCCTGTGACCTGGGAGTTACCACCAGGGGATCATTGTTCCTGCTGCTCCGGTTCCTCTCTGAGGAGAGGAATTCCTACATCAAGACTTTCCCAGGGTCCAGACACTGGCAGGCAGCTGACCCATCAGGAAATAGCCTCTCCCCTCTGCCTTCCCACATTCCTTCCTGATCATTCCCTAACCCAAGGTGTGGCCAGTCCTCAGAAGATCTGCCGATGTTGATTGACATGTAAACAAAAGCTTCCTCTAGATAAGAAACATCACAGTGGTATAGGAAATTTATGTGTTCTGGGTGGAGCTTTCTTTCTTTCTCTCCTTCCCCCACCCCGACCCTCGGAAAGTCTACATTGCTGACCCTGTAGTTTCTTATCCTTTTTTTTTTTTTGGATACGTGGAACAGTCAATCTTCAAACAATGAGTTTTGTTTGCGTAACTTGTTTTTACTGCTAATTCACGAGGAAGTAAAACAGTGTCCTAGCGGGTTTATGGTGTTCTTTGTCAGGATTATTAGACTTATTCCTGAGCTCTAAAAAAGAACAAAGGCAGATTTCATTTCTGAAATGTATTCTTTAGCTTCTTTAAAAGCTACCACTTTAAAAGCTGCCCATACCCACAAAAACAGACACATAGACCAATGGAACAGAATTGAGAACTCAGAAGTGGACCCAAAAGTATACAGCCAACTAATCTTTGACAAAGCAGGAAAGAATATCCGATGGAAAAAGACAGCCTTTTTAACAGATGGTGTTGGGAGAACTGGACAGCAACATGCAGAAGAATGAAACTAGATCATTTTCTCACACCATGCACAAAAATAAACTCAAAATGGATAAAGGACCTGAACGTGAGACAGGAAACTATCAACACCCTAGAGGAGAAAGCAGGAAACAACCTCCTTGACCTCCACCGCAGCAACTTCTTACTTGACACATCCCCAAAAGCAAGGGAATCAAGAGCAAAAATAAACTGTTGGGACCTCCTCAAGATTAAAAGCTTCTGCACAGCCAAGGAAACAACCCAGAAAATTAATAGGCAACCAACGGAATGGGAAAAGATAGTTGCAAATGACATATCAGATAAAGGGTTGATATCCAGAATCTACAAGGAACTCACCAAACTACACGCCCAAAAAACAAACAACCCAGTGAAGAAATGGGCAGAAGATATGAACAGACACTTCTCCAAAGAGGACATCCAGATGGCCAACAGACACATGAAACGATGCTCAGCATCGCTCCTCATCAGGGAAATACAAATCAAAACCACACTGAGATACCACCTCACGCCAGTCAGAGTGGCTAAAATGAGCAATCAGAGAACTCTAGATGCTGGCGAGGATGTGGAGAAACGGGCACCCTCCTACACTGTTGGTGGGAATGTAAACTGGTACAGCCCCTCTGGAAAACAGTGTGGAGGTTCCTAAGGAAACTAACAATAGAACTCCCCTATGACCCAGCAATAGCACTGCTAGGAATTTACCCAAGGGATACAGAAATGCTGATGCATAGGAGCACATGTACCCCAATGTTCATAGCAGCACTCTCCACAATAGCTAAAACCTGGAAAGAGCCTAAGTGTCCATCAACAGATGAATGGATCAAGAAGATGTGGTTTATCTATACCATGGAATACTACATGGCAATGAGAAACAATGAAATCTGGCCATGTGTAGCAACATGGATGGACCTTGAGGGTGTTATGCTGAGCGAAATAAGTCAGGCAGAGAAAGACAAATATCATATGTGTGCACGTATAGGAGGATTAGGAGGAGGAGCTTAACAGAGGACCAAGGGGGAGAAGAAGGGCGGAAATGGTGGGGGAAAGGGGAGAGGCAAACCATGAGAGACTCTTGAATGCTGACAAAAACTGAGGACTGGTGGATGTGGGGGGGAGGAGGGGTGGGCATGGAGGAGGGCACTTGTGGGGATGAGCACTGGGTGTTATGTGGAAACTAATTTGACAATAAACTATTTGCAAAAAAAAAAAAAAATAAATAAATAAAAGCTGCCCATACCACAGAGATACAGGACTTCAGGAAAAGATGCCTCTTGTCATTCATTCTGGAGAATACTTCAACTTAGATGATATCCCAGGGGAAATTGTACAACACTCTGCAATGTTTTAGCTCAGCTAGGCTAAGAGTGGCTTCACATCTTGCCATTGTGGGGCAGATAGGAAGGTGTCCTGGGACTCTGCTGTTTTATCTCGGTTATGAATTGTGTGACTGTGAGCAAGTCTCTGACATCTCAGTTTTTCTTATTAAAGAGTTGGTCACAATCCTCTTTGAGGGTCCGTTTTGAACTGAACATCTACTCTGAGAAATTAAATCTGTTCCGTCATGGGCCACTAGCACCTTGACAGGTGTAGGAGTCCCCTGGGGTTGTTGGGATAGAATACCAAAAACTGGGCAGCTTAAACACACACACACACACACACACACACACACACACACCAAATTAGCACAGTTCCGGAGCCTAGGAGCCCAAAATCATGGTGTCAGCAGGCCATGGTCTCTCTGGGCTCTAGAGAATTCTCCCTTGCCTCATTTACCTTCTGGAGTTCTCTGGCGTTGCTTGGTTTGTATATGTCTCCCTCCAGTCACATCATGGTTTTCTCCATGTTCATCTTTCCTCTGTGAGTATTGGTCCATGTCCACATTTCCCCTTTTGATAAAAACACCAGTCATATAGGATTAGGGCCTACCACAATGACCTCCTTTTAACTTGATTATGTCTGAAGGGGAGCAATTTCACCACAGAAGATAGGCTTCTTTGGCATATTGAGTATTTGAAGCTGGTTATTGTTTTATAATATTTATTTTTGAAAGAGAGAAAGAGAGAGAGTGCAGGGGAGGAGCAGACAGAGAGGGAGACAGAGAATCCCAAGCAGGCTCTGCATTATCAGTGCAGAGCCCAAATTGGGGCTCAAACTCACAGACTGTGAAATCATGACCTGAGCCGAAATCAAGAGTCAGATGTTTAACCCACTTAGCCATCCAGACGCCATGAAGCTGTTTTTTTTCCAGAACCTGAAGACACAAAAGAAGCACTGAAAACCAGATAGAAGTAGAAAATCTCCATTTGCAAGTTTGTCTATCTTCTGTACCAGGAAGAGGGGGAATGACTGAGTTTTTTGAAATAACAACCATTCCCTTGTTTGCTTGATTTTCCAGGTAATTTCTCTTTATGGACTCCCCACCCCCAACATCTTTTGTCTTTAGTGGAAGATGGCATGTAAGTTGAGGCTTCAGGCATTTCGTAGTTGTTCAGTTTTCCGGCGTGCTTCCCATGTGTGCAGGAGGTATACATGTTACTTTGTTTCCAAATTTTTATTTAAATTCTAGTTAATTAACATACAGTGCAATATTAGTTTCAGTAGTAGAATTTTAGTGATTGATCACTTACTTGTAACACCCTGTGCCTTCCTTAATACCCATCACCCATCTAGCCCATTCCCCACCCACCTCCCTCCATCAACCCTCAGTTTGTTCTCTGTCTTTAAGAGCCTTAAGGTTGTTTTCCTCCATTTATTTTTTCTCTTCTCTTCTCTCCTTTTTTTTCAAGAGAGAAAGGGAGAGTGCACACGGTAAGAGGGACAGAGGGAAATGGAGGGAGAATCTTTAGCAGGCTCCACGTCCAGCACAGAGTGCAACAATTCAGGCTTGATTTGCTGACCATGAGATCATGACCTGAGGTGAAATATAGGGTCAGACACTTAACTGACTGAGCCAGCCAGGTGCTCCTCCTTCTTTCTCTCTTTTTCTTTTCTCCTCCCATATGTTGATCTGTTTTGTTTCTTAAATTCTACATGTAAGTGAAATCATGGTATTTGTCCTTCTCTGACTTACTTTGTTTAACATAATACATTCCAGTTCCATCCGTGTTATGGCAAATGACAAAATTTTGTACTTTTTGATGGCGAAGTAATATTCCATTTTGTATATTTATACCACCTCTTCTTTATCCACTTACCAGTCCAGGGATATTTGGGCTCTCTCCTTAGTTTGGCTATTGTAGATAATGCTGCTATAAACATCAGGGTGCAGAATCTGTGTTTTTGTAAACTTTGAGGTAATACATGTTATTAATTGTTTTTCTCCTCTTCATCTGTTTTATGTCAGTTTAATAATTAGACCACCTGAAGACCCTAGCAGGTAAGAAGGGAACACTTCTCTGTTAATATACTTCTTTAAAGATCCTTTTTCTTAGTAAGGTCACATTCTGAGGTACTGGGGAATACAGACTTCAGTATATCTTTTGAAGGGGCACAATTCAACCCACAATAGCAAGTAATTAGAAAATTTCTGTATTGCTTATTTCTCTTTGACCTCTTTGTCAGGTCCCCATGTCGCTCTATGCCCTGTGGGTCAGTCCTACATGAATCGCACCAAGGGCCCCCTTTGTTCTCTGGTTTCCACTTGGCTTGGCCAGTGGCAAGGTATGGGATTATGAGGTAGGGTCTAGTATTTTCTCCCTTGAATATAGGAGGGTATGACCATATTTGGCTGTGTCCTATAGGGACACCATATTTACACATATTTCTTTGCTTCAGGGGACGCTTAAGGGCTTCTTCAAGTGTTCTGGCTTACTAATTCTTCAGTAATTCTTCCTCTGTCTTCCTCTAACCCATCACTCAAATTAGTTTCCCTACACATACTTTAACAGTGTTTTCTTTATTACACTCTTTTTATATTATTCACTTTGAGTGGGACATCTGCAAGTTTCTATCTCTGCTCTTGAGTGACCTAGAATGACCTATTCTTAGACTACTCTGTGAAGTAAATAATATTATCCCTTTAACCACTGGAGGAAACTGAGTTTTGAGTGGTTCAGTGAATATCTCTACTTAACTCAGCTACCCATGTTTTCACATTCCATTATTTGCTTTTTAAAAATGTTATATTTATTTTTACTGTGATGTTCATCAGCCCTTAAAAATGAACATCTGTGCCATGTGGTCAGGGACTTGGCTGTTTCTCTTTCCTTCCCCAAGCCAGTCCTTAGCACTCAGCATACTGACTGCGTAGCTTATTCCTTTCTTAATTGATTGCATGATTAGTTATAAACTCGTTTGTTTCTCTGTGTCTGATATTTCCAGAGTTACTTACAAGCCCTCAATATCATCTTCTTTGCTTGAATTCAGTCTTATTTTCCTCCTAGTGACCAGCCTTCAATGTGTTTCAGGCTTCTCTATCTACCCTGGGCACCCCCATGGGTGTTACTTTAATTCTCTGGGACCTGGGATAAAATCTACACATACATCAGTGTGCTAACAATATCTATTAAAAGCCCATTATACCCTGGCTTAGCTGAACTGCACTGTGGTCTTAAAAATGGACACCCACATTTAAGGGTGGGAATTACACCAACGATATGAAATGTCTCTTAAAATGTACAAGAGAGTCGGCTACATTACTAGAAAACAAACGCATTGAGTACATTGAGTATTTGTGGCTTAAGTTTTTAGTTTAAATTTAGAGGATTCTGAGTTGGTTTGCATTAGAATTCTCGTTACCCCTTTTAAGGGGGGGGAAAACTCATTAAAAAGTAGAAAGATTTTCTTGGATATCAAGTAGCTTTTTCCAAATCATATTTGGCCTACTAAAGTGTGAAGGGATAAGAAATGCTTGAATTCTAATTTCCTTAAACCCCACTTGGGTTTAAGTAAGAAATGGAAAACATCCTACTAAATGCCTTTTGAATTATTTTAGAGCTCAAATAATTGGAAAGGCACTTAGGATATTGGAGAATGCCCAAGTTGATTTCAGTTTTACTCTGGACATTTTCTAAGTACATCATTACCATCAAAGTTGTATTATTTGTAAGCATGATAGCACTAAGGTTTTTTGTTTGTTTGCTTTTGCTTTTTAAAAATGTAAAGTGGTATGAAAGGAGTGGCTGGTGAAAATAAGAATAACCAGCTCTCAAGAACCCTTATTTCGATTCTACTTTTAGGGTTAAAAACATGGAGCAGACTGAGCTTGCATCATGATAAGGCAAAGGTGGTGTGAATTGCACTCAGTGGGCTGTATAGGAGGCAGATCTCTGTATTTATCTGTGTGTCTTGTGTTGCTTTCCTACTTAAGCACTTAGCCTGGCTCCCCGTTGTCCACTGAATTGAGTCTAAGCCTCTCTCTCTGGAGTTCACAGCTGGCCACAGTAGTATCCAGCCTGGTTTCCTGCTGTTGCATGAAGAGTGGCTGAACATCCTGGAAGGGATCGGACTTGAATGTGATGAGTTCTTTGAGGGGGAAAGTGGCACTTGCAGTACAGTTCTTGGGGGTGCCAAGTCCCTCATAGAGGTTATTGAGGCAGGGATTGAGGTTCAGCTTCCTGATCCCAGTAAAAATGTGGGGACTTGGTTGCAGGAGTATAGCAGAAACCTTGATATTTATGCAAGGGCACAAAGGCCAAGAGCAACTAGAGGCGAGGCTTGAAATGCCATCCTTGGAGCTACTGCACAAGTGCCCCTCAATAGGAGACAGGAGCAGTTCTAAAAGCCTAAACATCCTGCTGCCGAAGGCAAGCATCACAAGGCTCCAGTGCTGGAAATCAGAAGGCGGGAGTAGAGATCCTTCTCCCCTGTGAAATGGCACTTATTTTAAGCCTCATCTGTGTTCTCTGTGCTGTAGACATGTCTGGGCATAACTGACAGATTGGAAGGAAGAGCCAGAAGGAGTGTGTTTGCCGAAAGGAGCGTGATGATATCTGGTGCATGTGGCTTTCTCCCGCAGCAGTGGGGTGGGGAGAGTGGGTGAATATGAATACAATATGGGCTGTCACTCTAACTGTCATTAGCTCTCCTTCCACGGATTTGTGTCTGAGTCTTAGATTCAGAGGAGGCTGCAAATAAAAATGGGAGGAGTTGTTCTCATGTACAATTTGAGAACAGAAATTAGCACTGTTTTGAGACTAATGCACAGAACAAAATGAAATGGAGAGAGATTTTTCCGACTCCATTATGAGACTCATGGAAGCTTTGCTGTGCTGAGGGGCTTTTAGAGGGGACACTGCCATTGTTTCATTGGTGACTAGATGTTGTGCTTTGATCGCACATCAGAGATTTAATCTGGAAAAGAGATAAGCCCACTTAATGTAAAATTACAATAACTAATGACATGCATCACTGCATCTTCCACTAAAGTACTCATTTTATTTCTTCTTCTTAGAAAAATCATGAGAGATTTTTATTGGGTGCTTTGTAACATATTAGAGTGTCATTACTGCAACATATTTTTTTTACATAATTAATGCTAAAGTTGTCGATCTCTTATTATTAAGCACAAAAGCCACAGACAGACATTGTCTTTGTGGCATTTCTTTTGAGGCAGTAGAGTAGGCTGCCATTCCCTTGCCGTATATGTTTGCTGTGGGCAGCAGAAATGATACTATTATGGATGATTATTTATCATAATTATATGGTTTATTGAAAAAAATATTTTTGTATGCTTATAAGGAAGGCAAAAAGGTGATTCACCGTTTTAGAATTTGACATTTTTTTCTTCCCCTGACTGATTAAAATAGCAAGGGAAGATTCTGATGAGTCCAAAGAATAGAATCAAAGGCCTAGAATTAAGAAAAAAAAAAAGGGAAAGAAAGAAAAAAGAAAAAAAGAAAGTACAATTAATTGATGCACTAAACCGTCAACTGTTCTGATTCCCACAGTCATTGGTTTGGGCTACCCTGCCATATATCGGAAATAACCCTAGCCTGTAACTCCAAGAGCCACAATAAAATAGTCTCCTTCATAGAAATAGTTTGTATGCAATATATGATCTTAAGAATTAGAGAAGCCTGAGGTGTTCTGTTTCTTCTCAATGTCATGTTAATGTTAAGGGAGGATCCCCAGCCTGATATCCAGGCTAATTCCCAGTCCAAAGGCCTGAACTTCTTTTGAAACTAGATAAACATTTATGTGAATCAAAGGACTTGCTTTTTGCTTTGAGACTCCTAAAAGAATGGATTCAGGAGAAGGAGATGAAAAGAAAAATAATGTCAAGTATCTGAAAGCCTTTGAGTAATGGAGTCTGAGATCTGGGAGGATGCTTGAAGTACAGTGACCAAATGCCTAGTTTACCAGGATTGAGGAGTTTCCTGTGATGCAGGCCTTTTTAGCGCTAAAACCTTTCATGGTAAGAGGAGCCCATGATCACCTATTGCTGAGCATATCCTGCTCAACTTCTTCACCATACACATGAAAAAGTAAGGCCCAGTTAGATGAAATGACTAGCTCGGTAGCAGAATCAAAATGACAGTCCAAATCTGGTGTTTGTCTCCCTACCCTGTGTCATGTCATTAAAAACTGAGAGAAAGAATAGATAGGCTATGTGAGATATGAGTAAAAACCACAGGAAACAGATGCCTTTACTTAGGGAGGTACTGCTGCAAAGCATCCTGGGAATTCAGATTTTGACAGTCCCTACCAAGACAGGGTTGGTGCCAGCTGTAGGCAGATTTCCCATGGTGTTCCTTACACTCTTCAGTGAATAGCATGACATTAGTTTCCTAAGGCTGCCATAATAAATTACCACAAGCTCAGTGGCTGAGAAATGAAAACAGTTTTCCCAAAGTCCCTGAGGCTGGAAGTATAAAATCATTGTATCAGCGGGGTCATGTTCCCTCCAAAGACTCTGTGGGAGAATCCTTCCTTGTCTCTTTCAACTTCTGATGGCTCCAGACATTTTTTGGTTTGGGGCTGTGTAAGTCCAATCTCTGCCTCCATTTTTACATCTTCTCTTTTCCCATTATCTTACAAGGACTCTTGTCACTGGATTTCAGGCCTATCCTAGATCTCAGGCATATTGTTGTATCAAGAATCCTCTATAACTGCCAGTTGGGTTCAATTAGATGATGGTATAGTTCAGACTTTCTATGTCTATACTGATTTTCTGTATACTTGTTCTATTAATTACCGAGAGAGGGGTATTCCAGTCTTCACCTATGGTTGTACTTTTTTTCTTTGTTTGTTTGTTTCACTCTTTAAATTCTTGGAGTAGGTTTCTCTTTTCAGTGTCAGGGATTAGCTGTTTCATGTATTGGGAACCTCTGCCATTTGCTGTATATACATTTAGGTTATTAGGGTTTCTTGAAAATTTGACCCAGTTCTTCTTTATGTCTGGAAGTATGTCTTGTTCTGAAGACTACTTTTTCTGATATTAATATAGTTATTTTGGCTTTCTTTATATTGATGTATTTACAGTGTGTTTCTCATCCTTTGATGTTAAATATCCTTAAATAATTTGTGGCTTTGCATCTAAAATCAGTTACTCCTAGACAACATCCAGTTTGAATCTTCATTTTATTTTTCAATGTTTATGTGTTTATTTTTGAGAGAAAGAGAAAGAGAGTGCCTGCTCGAGTGGGGGAGAGGGAGAGAAGAGGGAGAGAGAATCCTGGGCAGGCTCCATGTTGTCAGTGTGCTGCCCAACATGGGGTTAATCTCACAACAGTGAGCCAAAATTGAGAGTTGGATGCTTAGCTTATTGAGCCATCCAGGTGCCCCAGGATCTTGATTTTTTAATCCAGTTTGACAGTCTTTGTTACTTAACTGGACTATTTGGCTTTTCATAATTAATGCAGTTATTGATATGATTTGGTTTATAGGGTTGACTCTTGGACAACTTTGGCTTGACTTGAACTGCACTGTTTATACTTATAAGTGAATTTTTAATTTTATTTTTATTTATTTATTTCTTCATTTTATTTTATTTTTTATATTTATTTATTTTTGAGAGACAGAGAGACAGAGAACAAGTAAGGGAGGGGCAGAGAGAAAAGGAGACACAGAATCTGAAGCAGGCTCCAGGCTCCGAGCAGTCAGTACAGAGCCTGAATTGGGGCTTGAACTCACAAACTGTGAGATCACAACCTGAACCAAGGTCACATGCTCAATGGACTGAGACACCCAGGCACCCCATAAATGGATGTTTTTATAGTTCATTATCACAAAAGTATTTTCATTTCCTTATGATTTCTTAAATAATGTTTTCTTTAGCTTTCTTTATTGTGTGGATACAATATCTAATTTACATAACATGTAAAATATATGTTAATCAACTATATTATTGGTAAGGCTCCTGTCCATTAGTGGGATATTAATAGTTAAGTTTATCGGAAGTTAAAAGTTAAAGGAGGATTTTTGACTACATGGAGCAGAGTTTGCATCCCAACTCTTCTGTTGTTCATGGATCAAGTATATATCACCTTACTGTTTGTTTTCTCTGTGTTCCATCTGTTCTTAGTGGGTTTTTTTCCCTTTTTGCTTAAAGAAATTCCTTAGAAAGTGTTTATAAACTTTCTTCGATTCAGTTAGTCTGAGAAAGTTTTTACTTGGCTTTTAATCTGAAAGATATTTTCACCAGATGAAGAGTTGCAGGTTGAGAATTATTTTCTACCGCCTGTGTAAAGATGCTATTCCATTGTCTTTGGATCTACATAGTTTTTGATAATAAATCTATACTAAATTTTAGCAATATTATGAAGGGCATAAGAGTGAGTACATTTGCAAGTGTGTGTATATACATATACATAGGTGAGTTTATCCTTTGGGTTTCATGGAGCTCTTTGGATCTATGGGTTTATAGTTGCCATGAAGTGTCGAACATTTGGTCATCATTCCTTCAAATTTTTTTAGCCATTTTACCTGTTTTTTTTTTAATGTTTTATTTATTTCTAGAGAGAGAGAGAGACAGCATGAGCAGGGGAGGGTCAGAGAGAGAGGGAGTCACAGACTGAAACAGGCTCCAGGCTCTGAGCTGGCAGTCAGCACAGAGCCCAACGCAGGGCTCGAACCCACGAATGGCGAGATCATGACCTAAGCGAAAGTCAGACCTTTAACCGACTAAGCCACCCAGGCGCCCCTCATTTTACCTGTTTTTTTTTTTTTTTTTTTACAAATAGTTTATTGTCAAATTAGTAAATTAGTTTCCACATAACACCCAGTGCTCATCCCCACAAGTGTCCTCCTCCATGCCCATCCCCCCTCCTCCCCACACCCACCAGTCCTCAGTTTTTGTCAGCATTCAAGAGTCTCTCATGGTTTGCCTCTCTCTTTCCCCCACCATTTCCACCCTTCTTCTCCCCCTTGTTCCTCCGTCAAGTTCCTCCTAATCCTCCTATACGTGCAATGAACAGACACTTCTCCAAAGAGGACATCCAGATGGCCAAAAGACACATGAAACGATGCTCAGCATCTCTCCTCATCAGGGAAATACAAATCAAAACCACACTGAGATACCGCCTCACGCCAGTCAGAGTGGCTAAAATGAGCAAATCAGAGAACTCTAGATGCTGGCGAGGATGTGGAGAAATGGGCACTCTCATTTTACCTGTTTTGACCTCACTCCCCTGCCACCATTTTCCTCCTTCTGGAACTCCAGTCACATGTATGTTAGACTACTTGGTGCTGTCACGCTGGTTGTGAAGTCTGTGTTCATTTTTTTTTTTATTTTTTATTTTTTAGTATTTGTTTCCTTGTATGCTTCATTTTGGATAGCTTTTTTTTTTTTTACTCTCTCTTCAAGTTTATTGATATTTTCATCCAAAGAATCTATCGACTATTAAATGCTAGTAAGTATAAGTTTTTATCTGAAAAAGTTACATTTTGTTCTTCTTTATATAATCTACTTGTTTCCTCATTATGTTATCTTTGACATCTTAGTGTATATAACATTTATAATTGCTGTTTAAAAATTTTTAATATTATTTTTGAGAGAGAGAGACAGAGCACGAGTGGTGGGGGTGTGAGGGGGCCGCATGGTAGAGAGAAAGAGAAACAAAACCAAAAGCAGGCTCAGCACAGAGCCTGACACGGGGCTCAAACTCATGGACCCTTGAGATCATGACCTGAGCCAAAGTCAGTCGCTTAACCGTCAGAGCCACCCAGGATCCCCTATTTGCTGCTTTAATGTCCTTGCCCACTACTTTTATCATCTCTGTTATTTTTGAGTTTCTTTCTTTTGTCTAATTTTTCTCCCAGTTATAGAACACATTATCGTGCTCCTTTGTATTCTAGCATTTTTTTTTTTTTTTTTGGTACACCAGATACTGTGAATTTTACATTGCTGATATCTCATTTTTGTTATTTACCTTTTAAGAGTATTAAACATTTTTTTCTTATGGAAAGCCAAGTTAGTTACAGATTAGTTTGATACTTTTTTTGAAAATTATTTTTAAGCTTTCTGAGAGTTGAGCTATGGTGGCTTTACTCTAGAGCAGATTAATCCCTACATTTAGGGTGTAGACTTTTGTATGTCTGACTGATTTTCATGTTTATTATATGAGGACTTTCTACTTTGGATGGAGCAGAACTAAACAATTTCTACTACTATGCCACTCCTCAGAATTCTGCTATAGTTCTCCTGGTATTTGTTCTTTTCTCAGAAACTGATTTTGTACATAATATGTAATAATTGATATTCAGCCAAAGAGTCAAGAGAATTCCTATTGAGACATTTGAGCCTCTCTCTCTGTGTTGATTTCTGCTCTTAGAAATTGTCTCGCACTTGGGGGACCTGAGTGTCTCATTTGGTTGAGGGTCTGACTTCTGCTCAGGTCATGATCTCATGGTTCATGAGTCAGAGTCCTGCACTGGGCTTTGTGCTGACAGCTCAGAGCCTGTAGCCCGGTTTGGATTCTGTGTCTGCCTCTCTCTCTCTCTCTCCCACTCATGCTCTGTCTCTCTCTCTCTCAAAATAATTAAGTATTTAAAAAATTTTTTAAAAAAGGAAATTATCTCCCACCAATTCTAGAAACTTAATCTTCCCTGAACTCAGATATTAATCTCAATTCAATAAGGCCACTATCTTTGTTTAGATTCTCTCTCTCAGTTTGTAATCTGGAAATTGCCTCCAGGCAGGTGATGATAGGGTTCATCTCATTTTTTCCTTCTTCTGTCAGGTATCAAAGTCCTGGGCTGTTTGCAGTGTCAAAAAATATTTTTTGTGTAGTTAATAGTTTATCATGAGAAGGTAATTCCAGCCACTATTACTTGCCTATAGTCAGAAGTAGAAATTGGTAACTGTATTTTTTTACACAAGCAAAATTGGCTCTAAAGGTTAGAAATTTGGAATTTATCTTGTAATTCTAGGTGTACATATACAACTGGTTAATTGATATTTCCACTTGGATCTCTAATAGATATTCCAAACTTAACATTTTCCTAAAAAGAACTCTGATTTCTCTAGCAGATTCTCACCTGAAGTATCCTTCCCTTTGTCTTTATTATTGACTAAGTGGCATCAACATCTGCCAAATTATTCAAGCCAAGAATGTAGAAGTCATATTGATTCTACTTTTTCTTTCACATTCCTTATTCAACTCATTAAGAGTCCTATCAGTTTTAAGATATGCCTCTCTCATATCCCTCCAATTCTTATTATCTCACCAATAACCACTTGGGTTATTACCTCTCATCTAATTATTGTAATAACTTCTATACTGATTTGCTATCTTCCAATTTTGCTCTTCTCTTGTTCATTCTCATACAGTAGCAAGAGTGATTATCTCTAGAATGTAAATTGAATCCTATCATTCTTCAATTTCAAACTTTCAGTGGCTCCCTGCACTCAGAATGAGTTCTAACTCCTTAATGCAATCTGCAAAGTCCCACAAGACCTAGCTCTTATGGATCTTACAAATCCAGTCTCTCACCACTATCCCATTGTTCACTCTGTTCTTCCTATCCCTTTATCTTTGCATGGGCTATTTGTGTTCTGATCATACAGTTCTTGTAGTTGGTAGGCTACTTGTCTCAAAAATGTTTGCATATGAATTCCTTTTCTAAAGTGCACTTTTCCAATTCTCCATGTAATACTTCTTTATCCTTAAGGTTGTAGTTTATAGACAACCTTTTCTGAGATATTTTCCCTGATCATTCCATCTAAAGAAGTCCCCTAATCCATTCTTATATAACATTATTATATATATCATAGTTACTTTCCCACATGAAATTTATCATTTTCTTTCGGCAATTTGTAAATTTAATATTTTTCTCTTTAGCCCTATAAAATATAATTTTATTTGGTAGAGGCCTACCATGTGGTAGAGGCCTACCTATTTCTATTGCCTTTTATTGACCTTCTAATGTCTAGCATAGTGCTTGGCTCTGTGATTATCCAGGCTTTCTGTCTCAAGGCAATGCTGAAACCATGGTGTTGAGAAGAGAAACCCAGATAGAGACAGGTAAACTTACTGAATTGAGAAGATAAAAATCTGAGTTTGTGGGGGTCTGAGATTCCTAGAATTGGTTGATTGAAAGAATTAATATATCAGAATTATATAGAGAAAGCAAACTTAAAGAAGAAAGAGCTTAGAATAGAATAAATTGATGTATCTTGTAGAACTATATAAGGTAGATTAATTGATGCATCTGGTAGAACTGGACATAAAATGGTACAACATTAGAGGTTAGCACAATATCTGACTTAACATTCAATATATTATTGTTGAATCCATGAAAATTGACAGAGCCTTCAATCACACAATGCTCCCTCTTCATACTGGAAAAAATCAGCCTAGAGCCTCCGTTTTATTTCATCCACAGGCCTTGGAATTCATTTTGACTTGTTTTCCCTCTGACTGATGAGTATTTTAGACAGTCTTGTTCACTTTCTAAAGTAAAGCATTCTCCTGCAGTGCTAATACTAGTTCACTTTTCTCCCTGACAATAAAGGGCTATATGCAGTGACAAAACAGTCCCTTTACTACCATTCTTCGGATGAGCACATTGTATTCAACACCTAGGTATCATTGTGAATCCTTAAAGGCTTTTGATGTCATCCTGTACTGCAGTATGTGCATGTACAAACCACCTGACACTCAAACACCTTCCTCTAAACCCCATTCCACAAACATGATCATGCTTGTCAAGCAATGGGCCATGGGAAGTAGGAGGTTGCATTTCTTTTTTCTTCCCTGTTGTGTTATTTCCAAACACATAATAGTAGCATTGCTTGTCATTTTGAGATTAGTTACTTCTTGTTCTGCCAATTTCTTCCTATTGTTTGCTGGAAAGAAAACAATTCAGCACCCAAGAGATTTGAAGGACTATTTTAGGGTATTTACAGTGATAAATTTGTAATATGATGTAACCGTCATATTAGCCATAAGGAATGGTTGCTATTAACCCCATTTTATAGATGAGAAAGTGAGGTTCAGATATATATTTGCATACTTGGTAACTAAGGTAATTGGAGTCTGATTCCAGCTCTCTTTAACACTACTGAACAATTAAGTTTTTCATCTTATTTATTTATTTTTAATATTTCCATGTGGAATAATCTTAATGAAATGGTCTTTTGTAGTTAGAAGTCGTGTGGCAGACTTTGGAATAATGATCAATGTTCTGTACCTTGTTTGGAGGGGAAATTCAAACTCTCCTAGCCAGGGGTATGCCCTTTGGGGTTTGTTAGACAAATATTTTAATATTTTATTTTCTTTTTCTTAAATAGTTTATTGTCAAGTTGGTTTCCATATAATACCCAGTGCTCATCCCAACAAGTGCCCTCCTCCATGCCTCTCACCCCCTTTCCCCTCTCCCCCACTCCCCTCATTCTTCACTTTGTTCTCAGCATTCAAGAGTCTCTTATGGTTTGCCTCCCTCTCTCCCCCCCAATTATTTTTCCCCTTTCTTCTCCCCCATGGTCCTCTGTTAAGTTCCTCCTAATCCTCCTATACGTGCAAACATGTGATATGTGTCCTTCTCTGCCTGACTTATTTTGCTCAGCATAACACCCTCAAGTTCCATCCATGTTGCTATACATGGCCAGATTTCATTCTTTCTCATTGCCATGTAGTATTCCATTGTATAGATTAAATCACATCTTCTTGATCCATGTGTCCGTTGATGGACACTTAGGCTCTTTCCATGTTTTGGCTATAGTTGAGAGTGCTGCTATGAACGTTGGTGTACATGTGCCCCTATGCATCAGCACTCCTGTATCCCTTGGGTTAATTCCTAGCAGTGCTATTGCTGGGTCAGAGGGGAGTTCTAGTGTTAATTTTTTGAGGAACCTCCACACTGTTTTCCAGAGGGGCTGCACCAGTTTCCATTCCCACCAACAGTGTAGGAGGGTGCCCGTTTCTCTACATCCTCACCAGCATCTATAGCCTCCTGATTTGTTCCCTTCAGCCACTCTGACTGACGTGAGGTGGAATCTCAGTATGGTTTTGATTTGTATTTCCTTGATGAGGAGGGGCACTGAGCATCATTTCATGTGTCTGTTGGCCATCTGGATGTCCTCTTTGGAGAAGTGTCTGTTCATGTCTTCTGACCATTTCTTTACTGGATTATTTGTTTTTTCGGTGTGGAGTTTGGTGAGTTCCTTATAGATTTTGGATACTAGCCCTTTATCTGATATGTCGGAGTGTATTTGAGAAGTGCAGCAGATTGCCTTTGCCCACCTGTATCCTCTCAGCACCCCAGGGTCAGTATATAAGTTAATTTCCTATTGCTCCATACTTGAAGCCTCCCCCTTGACCTGGCCACCCAGCAAGTGGAATTCATGCCTTTGAGAGTATCCCTCAGCCAATGATGAATGAAGCTAGAGAATAAATACTTCATCTCCCTACCTTTCAAATGTGATAACTCTGAGTTGTGTTTCACATTTTTTCCCAAAGTCGCAGTTGAACTGAGAACCAGTTACCTTCTAAGGTTACTTGCTTAACAGTGTATCCTGTTAGAGCTTGTTTTATTCCCCTAGTCCTACTTTGCTACACACCTACCCATCTCAAAGCCCTTTTTTTTTTGTTTTATAAATAGTTTATTGTCAAATTAGTTTCCACATAACACCCAGTGCTCATCTCCACAAGTGCCCTCCTCCATGCCCTCCCCCTGCCCCCCCGACATCCATCAGTCCTCAGATTTTGTCAGCATTCAAGAGTCTCTCATGGTTTGCCTCTCTCCCTTTCCCCCACCATTTCCCCACTTCTTCTCCCCCTTGTTCCCTCCGTCAAGTTCCTCCTAATCCTCCTATATGTGCAAACATATGGTATTTGTCCTTCTCTGCCTGACTTATTTCACTCAGCATAACACCCTCAAGGTCCATCCATGTTGCTACACATGTCAAAGCCCATTTTTAAAGGCCTTTTTGGACACCCAGACTAAAAAGAGAAACAGTAAAGAATTTTGGGTGGTTGGATTATGTGTAGGGATAGTATATGTGAAGAGAATACCAAAGTAAATGAGTTAAGAAAGGCAATTTGTGAACTGATTGAGAAGATGGCCAAGCAAAGTTAAACTTTTAGTATTACAGGTATTTCTTTCCCACAAGCTTCATAAAGTGATCCATTTTCTTGTACTCATTTGAGTAGTTAATATTAATATTTTTTGATCTCTCTCTTTTCTCTATGATATGTAGGGTTTTTCCAGTCCTGGCTAAAAAATGTGTTTTATAAATGGTGTCTATTATTATATGCATCCTCAGTCTGTTTTTCAAGTGAATGAAAATCTTCTTTTCTGTCCTCTCCTATTTTCTGCCTCACTTTATTTAGTTGATTTTTTGGGGGGAAGGGGTAAGGGAAGACAAACACTTTCCCCTTCTTCTATTTTTCAATATTTTAGAATGCACCTGTGTTACTTTTAAGAGAAAATGAAAATTTAAAACTCAAATTTTCAGATGCTGAATAATTGGGTTTCTTAATTTTATGTCCCAATATTTCTAGGTAATTGTTTCTTTTGTTCTTCCACTGCTTTGTGTCAACCTTCTGATAAGACTGCAAAAACAAGATGTATTTGAAAGTCTTTTAGTCTATTTCCTGCTTCTGAGGTGTAAATGCTTTAATTATTTGAAATTCTCTGAGGTCTCCTTCCAAAGGGCTGTCAGAACATTGCGATTTTACTTATGAAAATCTCTCTCAAGCCCAACTCCAGGTTTGTGATTTAATGAGATACGCATTTCAAATAGCAGCTTGGTAAGTATTTCAGAGGAAAACTTACGATAAACGTTCTGTGTTCCTCAGGGGATCTTTAATTTTGGGGGGATTAAGTTAATTCCTGGGAGGGTATTTACTATGAGATTGGCATGCATTACCTCGAATTTATAAATGAGGTTTTTCATCTTGCAAGAAAACAGAAGTTTCATCTCTCATCATGCTTTTCTATTTTGAAGGAGTACAAAAATTTCCAGAGTAAGGGGTATACCACATGACTTCCTGGAGTCCTTGAGGTATCCTATGAGATAATGGATTTGTATATCTTAATGTGTAATCATACCTGAAATAATATGACTAATATTGTTGGAAGGGTTGAGAGGCTATCTAGTCCAACCAGATTTTGTAGATGGAAAATCTAAGATCCAGAGAGTAAAATGGGCTACCTAAGATGACCAGGCAGGTTAGTACTGGCCAAATACTTGTTCTCTTGACTCCTTGGTTCAGTGCTCTTTCCATATTATAGAAAAGTTTCTGTTATGTTCCAAACACGACTTTGGAGAGTTCCTTCATTTAAAAATATTTTTATTGTTTAATGTTGAGAGAGAGAGAGACTGAGTGTGAGCAGGGAAGAGGCAGAGAGAAAGGGAGACACAGAATCCAAAGCAGGTCCAGGGTCTGAGCTGCCAGTGCAGGGCCCAATGCAGGACTCAAACTCACAAGCTGTGAGATCATGACCTGAGCTGAAGTCAGACACTTAACTGACTGAGCTACCCACGCACTCGAAAGACAGTTCCTTCACTTTGTCTTCAAAGGAAAAATAAAATTATTCATTTAAGCTCCTGCAATGTACAAGACAACATTTAGGACATAATATGATATACACATTTCTCATTATCTGAACGCTCTCTAAACAGAGGAACTGAATAGATTCAGATAAAATTATTGAGATAGGGCTAGTATCCTTTACTATCCATATTCATCCCATTTGATAACAAATGTATGTGAATAAATTATGTAGATTCATTCAATATCTGAACTTACTTTCCTAATTCTTTGTCCTGTAACAACTGGATTAAATAATGAAGTTGCTTAGATTTGCAACAGGACAGGTCTGGGAAAATTATGCATCTTAGCAATCATAAAGTCTATTTGTTTTAAGCATTGCCAATATTCATCTAGTTGAAACACTCGTATTTCTGAAGAAGGCACTTAACAACTATACCATTTGAATCGGCATAGTTTCCTAGTTGTAGGGAACCAGGGACCAGCATCTGGAAGCTCTAAGATAGTTGGCCATTGGTACGCAAGGAGGCTGATTTGAATGGCTTATTTCTGTCAGCGAGTGCTCTGGTGATAATTCTCTGACTAGTATAATCTAAACGTCTGACGTTGTGAAATAAAAGATCATTTTTTAGTCCTTATCTTGCTGGAATTACTGATCTTGATCTCTGTTCTCTTGACCTCTATAATACCTACCCTCGTTATTCCTTGAATTGGCTGATGGTTTCTCCTGTTTCATTTGTAGAATCTTCTGCCTTCTTTTACTTCCTGAATATTAATCTTATTAGCTATCAGTTTTTTTTTATTCCTGTCCTAGTTCTTCTCACTCTGTTTAATGATCCAATTCCATATAAAGTACTTAATATGTATTCAGTCCACTTGGAAAATAAGCAAATAGATGCTTCCTTTGTTCTTGAGATTTTCAATGCCACCTATATGCTTATAGTTCCAAATTCTGTATCACACTGATGATCTGGACTCATATATATAATTTACATGCTATGTCTCCATCTATATGTTACCTAGACTGTCCTAACTTAGTGTACAAACTAACTCATCTATAGTATTATCTGTCTTAATTGTAGAACCTGCCCATTCCCCACAGTTAGAAACTAATTGCCCTTCCATTTCTCCTGTGCCCTCAGCCAACTCGAATCCAACACATTCCCTCTGCATTCTGCTGCTATTTTATTCTAGGAAGTTCTCTCATTCATTGTGCTCTTCATCCTTACTATTACCAGCGTTGGTTGGAATTTCATCATGTCTTTTTCTGGTTACTTTAAGAGACTTATACACTGTATCCTTGCCTTTAGGTATGCTCTATCTAATCCCATTTTCTTTACAGATACCACAATATCAGTATCTGAAATGTAAATCTGATTGTATTCTTTTTTGTTCTTATTGTTATTTTCAATGACTCTCCATTTTCCAATGAATAAAATCTCACCTTCTTAGCGTGGCCCAATAGGTCTACCCTATGAACCTCTTGAGCTTTATCTTAGAACAATCTGTCTCTCACTTCATGCTTCATTTGCACAATATTGCTTATATTCCTCGTGTAGAAACCATGCTACTCTTGACTTTCAGGCCTTATATATTTGATGTCATTTCCCCTTCCTCCTCTCTTCTTCTATCTATTCCTACTTATTATTATTTTTTTTTCATCAGTTCTGGACCCAGTCAGTGAAGCCACCCACAAAGACTTTAATGATTTCCTTAGTTGGATTATATGTTTCCATGTACTCAGAAGTACTATCACTTCACTTACAACCTTGTTTTGTAATTATCTTTTCACAGATCTGTCACCTCTACAATACAGTAATCTTTAAGTGTGGATACTGCATCTTTTTTACTTCTATTCCCAAGATCTGAACCAATACGTGAAATACAGCAGACCCTCAAAAAAATATCTGTAGGATGAACGCTAGTGAGAGAGGATGGCTTCTGTTAGCTTTTATCCCATAAATCTGGAAGACTCCAACCTGGCAACATTGGAGGCTGGGTAGTTTACTCTGGGAGCTTTGTTGATGGATCTGTGATCTCCTGAATTTATGGGCTTTGGGGCAAGAGCGGGATAAGCCCTTGGGTATACTCTGGTTTGCCCTGGTAAAAACACAGTTCTGTCTATTCAAGTGCATAAATACTTGTTCAGTGCATTCCCAATTTTAATTCGGACTACCACATTGCTTGCATGGATGTCTGAGCTGCCGCTCAATAACAGCTATCTTTGCCTTAAATCTTGTCTCTTCTAATTCTCGCCCTGCACAAAATGTAATCTCCATAACCTTTCTCAGAGGTTAAAATTCTTTATTGTGTTCAGAAGCTTTTCGACAGAAGTCCAAACTCCTTAATGCAGCTCTTAATAATTACATTTATGACCTGATTCTTGGTTGCTTTTCCAACCTCATGACTCACCATGCTATCCTGGCCCATCTGGTCTCCTGCTAGACTGAATGGCTTTTGGTATACTCAGCCTGTTTTATTTCACTTCTGGGTCTTTGAATTTACTTGGAACACTTCCCTTTTTGTCCCCATTGTCATTTCTGGGTTAACTCTTAACTCCTCATTCAGGTGATAGCTCAGGTATTAGTTCCTCCAGGAATCTGTCCTTCATGTTCAAATTCAGGTTAGGGATTTTTTTACTTCTTCCTCTCTACTGATTTCCCTGTCCATAGTCTTCTGTAACAGTCTTGTACTTCTTTCACACATAAATGTCACACTAGCACAGTTGCCTTTCTTACTGCCCATGTAACCCACGAAGCCAAGTTGAGAAGACAGAAAGCAAGTCAATTGTGTTCCTTGTATACTCAACATCTAGTACAAGAGCTTGCACATATTGGAGCTGAATATTTATTAAATGAATTAATGCATGCAATATAAAGCAATTTTAGATTATCTACTGCATTCCATATTGCCATGCTGTTGAGAAATTACAAAATAAAGACAACTGAAACTGTGGAGTTAAAAAGAAACTTTGCTAGTTATACATGAGACTATTCCTGAGAGTACTGTGTTTGTTGTTTTCAGGTATGTAATTAGGAACCTGGATTTTCTGACTTCTAAGTTTCTTCCAGACTTAGTGAGTCTGAATCTGTGAGTAACCATAAGAATGAAGAATCTCCTGAGAATAAATCATTAATAAGGGGAATGTGGTGACTGATGGAGCTAAGGTAGATAACCTCATTTCTACTTCTGTAAGGAGGAGAGTCCCCTTTCTGTACCAAAGTGAAAGGGAGCCTCTAAGTCACTGACAGTTCTCTCCTATGCCAGGAATAGTTTTCTGGAATCATTGTGAAGTTTGGGGTTAGTTTCATGACAAGAATACGGACTGAGGAAGACAAGCTAAGTAATGTTATAGAGCATTTGTCTTGTGAGGTATACAGCTGAAATTTATTAGTGACTCAGCAAGACTGCCCTATTTTTAGGCCTAAAGGTTAGCTTGCCACACTTCAGAGAGTGGGAGACAAAGAGGAAGTGTTACCAGCTCAACTGAGTCTTGCTGTATCTATAAATTCTGTGTTGAATAATTTTAAATTGGTTATATTTAATTTGGGACCTGAAATAGATCAGACCTGCCTCTTAGTTCCCTCATTTGTGTCAAAAGAGATCAAAATAATAATTACATATGTATTGACAAATAGTAGGTGTGTTGTGTTTGTGGCTTTATTTGGTGCAGTGGGTATTAATGGAGTATATAAAAAGATTAATCTTTCTTTCCTTGCAATTGATTCCAGAGTCCAAGGATCTACCCATTAAGAAACTTGTTTTTCTCATTGCCATGTAGTATTCCATGGAGAAAATGAAATCTGACCATGTGTAGCAACATGGATGGACCTTGAGGGTGTTATGCTGAGCGAAATAAGTCAGGCAGAGAAGGACAAATATCATATGTTTGCACGTATAGGAGGATTAGGAGGAACTTGACGGAGGAACAAAGGGGAGAAGAAGGGCGGAAATGGTGGGGGAAAGGGAGAGAGGCAAACCATGAGAGACTCTTGAATGCTGACAAAAACTGAGGACTGATGGATGTGGGGGGAGGAGGGATGGGCATGGAGGAGGACACTTGTGGGGATGAGCACTGGGTGTTATGTGGAAACTAATTTGACAATAAACTATTTGTAAAACGAACAAAAAAAAAAAGAAGATGTGGTATATTTGTACAATGGAATACTACATGGCAATGAGAAAGAATGAAATCTGGCCATGTGTAGCAACATGGATGGACCTTGAGGGTGTTATGCTGAGCGAAATAAGTCAGGCAGAGAAGGACAAATATCATATGTGTGCACATATAGGAGGATTAGGAGGAACTTGATGGAGGAACAAGGGGGAGAAGAAGGGGGGAAATGGTGGGGGAAAGGGAGAGAGGCAAACCATGAGAGATTCTTGAATGTTGATAAAAAGTGAGGACTGATGGATGTGGGGGGGAGGGGGGATGGGTATGGAGGAGGGCACTTGTGGGGATGAGCACTGAGTGTTATATGGAAACTAATTTGACAATAAACTATTTGTAAAAAAAAAAACAAACTTGTTTTTATCTTTTATTTCTCCTATGGAGAAAAAATCCTTAGCTGTAGCTTGTGCAGTTATTTCTCATATGTGACATTGGTCATAAGAAGGTCCAAGAAGGGAAATGATGACTCAATCTGGATGAATCACTACTATTCATGTGTAAATTGAGGAACTGTGGGCTTTATGACCTCTTTTGCTCTGAGTTCAGGAGATCTGTCAGGGGGAGGATTTGTCCCAGAATAAATTCTAATAAGAGGAGTTAGGTAACCAATTGAGTTAAACACAACTTTCTAATTCATATTCTTTTTGGGTCATTGGTATTAATTGTGACAGACTGGCATATTGTTTTTAGACAACTGGAGTTTGGTCAAACAAATTCAGCTTAGAGTAATAAGAACTGCCCTCTGCCTATACCTGTTTGATACTGGGTAATCACTTAAACTATTTCAGCCTCAATTTCTTCTTCTTTAAAATGGAATTAATTTGAACATGGCACAGAAGCCAGGAAAATATGCCAGGCATGTTGATGGAAAAATTTTGGTGTTACTGACTAAACTAGGAAAGTCAGAAGATATAGATGTAATGAGTGTTATGGCTAATATGGTTAAGTCCAGTCAGCAGACTGTCCCCTCCCCCAAATTTACACACATGTGCGCGCACGCGCGCAGGCACACACACACACACACACACACACACACACACACACACACACAAGCTTTCTAGTCATTCTTAGGCCCTTCTTCCCAGGACTTTCTCAGGGATTTGTATACCCTTCACCCAGCATCCAGGTGACGGTTGACGTGTTCATAAGTTTAGTTTTCTTTTAACTTATATAAGAGCTAAGATTTACTGTGCATCCATTCTAGTCTAGACAGAAGCTCAGTGCTGTGCATAAATTACCTTGTTGAGCCTTCAAACTGATATGTTGAGGCATGTATTACCATGGTTCCTGTCAAAAGAGTAATTATGGAGGATTATGATGAACCCACACCATACTCTACTCACCCAGCTCCTTTCCATAGTAGAGAGCCAGGACTACCCAGAGAATGGGTCTGCATGCCTCACATCCCCTACTAGTGATCATTGGCCAAGTTACCTGCCTATGGAGCTGCTCCTATTTTCTAATTTCCACAAAGATAACATGTGGCTCAGCTGAGGCTTTATGAGTTTGAGGGACATCTGTCTAGTTTGGTCAGAGAGGTCAACAACTTTTGATCTTGAGGTTGTGAGTTTGAACCCTACATTGGATGTGGAGATTAAGAGACTTAAAAAAAAAAAAAGAAGAGTTTGAAAAACAGCTACCTTACTGAAGACTGAGTTATTGTACACAGCATGAAGTGTTAACATGGCAAAAATTTAAATTGTTAAAAACATCTTTTGGCTTCAGAGCTTAGTATTTTAGTGCTTAGAGCTCAGTGTTTTTCTTCTGAAGCTCTGCACTGCAATATGGTAGCCAGTAGCCATATGTAGCCACTTAAATTTAAATTAAAGAAAATTAAATAAAAAATTCACTTCCTTGGTTACATTTGCCACATTTCATGTGCTTAAAAGCTATAGCTACATATGGTTTGTGATTACCATAGTGGTCAGTGCAGAATTATAGAACATTTCCATCATGTCAGAAAGTTCTACTGGGCAGTGCTGGTATAATCAACTTTTTCTAAGCTGGAGATTATTCCTTGATCCATATTAAATTATTCAGGCCACTGAATAAAAAAAAAATAATTGTATTTCTTCTAGTAAATGACTGCTTACCAAACCTGAATAACAAGTAAATTCATATAAAAGTTTTCATGTGGTTTCCAAGTTTTCCAACTCCAATTATTTATTCTTTAGCTCCCTGGTCTTTAGGGTCCCTGGTCCCCTCTCCAGAGGTAACTCTTGTGATCAGTTGTGTGTATTCTTCCTAAGATTCACAAGAATAGATATAGCACACTCATGTATGCCAACACAGACCTTCTTTCATTATTTTTCAATCAAATGATAGCAGACTTTACAAAGTTGTTCTACAGCTTAACTTTTTTTACATTGTGTCTTGAAAATCATTTTCTGTTAGTACAGAATTGTATACTAACATTCATTTTGGTATTTAATTATATGATGTGTGTGTGTATTGTGTGTATGTGTATGTGTTGTTTCTAATTGTTTTCTGTTAGAGAAATTACAAAGAATGACTTATACATATGTCATTTTCAAATTTATAGGACTATGTTTATAGGAAAAAGTTTCTAAAAGAATTGCTGTGTCTATATGAAAAACATTTGAAGTTTGCATGAATACAGGCAGATTTTCTGTAAGAGTATTCATATATATATATATGTATATATATATTCATATATATATAAAAGTATTCATTTATACTTTGATTAGGTGTATATAAATGTTCATGTTTCTCCATACCATCATCAACACGGTACATTATGCATTTTTCCCCAGTGTTATAAGTGGAAAATTACATGTGTGTGCAGTTCAGATTTGGATTTATCTTGTTGTAAGAGGATACAACTTTCATTGTTTAATAATCATTTAGTTATATTTTTGACTTTACAAAGAAGTATTTCTTTTTATCTGAAGTCCTGTTACCTGGGATACAGCTCATGTTGACTTACCTGGGTCACTATTTTTAGATTTCTTCTTTGTTATTCCAATTATGTATATGTTGAATCCCCTTTATCTATACTCCTTGTCTTTTTCTCTCAAATGTTAAACTATCATGATTTACTCTTTCTTTTTCTCTTTCACATCGGCTATCTCCTTCCATTATTGTGTTTTTAATACTACTTATTCTCTTTTATGTTTCTTCCACTTTTATCTTCATTTATGTATTTTGTTTGTTTAATATTCTTCTGGGACTTTTAGTTCACAAACATTCATCCTTAAACACATGTAATCTTTTTTATAGGGATGATTAATTCATTAATTTGGAGGACTATACCTAATGGAATATTTTGTGATAATTTTTATCTGTCCCATGGTATTTTTTGTGTGTTTCTGGCTTTTCTTTATTTCACTTTTCATATTTTTATTTCTGCATTTCTGTAGCATTTTGTATAGATCATATTTTTATTTCTGCATTTTTGTAGCATTTTTGTATAGGTCTATTAGGTTCATTATTCACGTTTAAAGGAAGTAAAATTTTCCTGGACCTGGTATTGATAGAAAATGTACGTGATGGAGGGGTTGTTATTATATTCCAGACTAACTGGAATTATTTTAAGATCTTTTGACTTTTGGAGAGTTCATATAGCAATTACTTTTCTCCAGTTTCGGGATTGTTGACAATGTACAGTCTCTCTTCTGCTTTATTGGTTCAGAGGCAGACAGCTTCCTGATAGAGCTTGTCTGTGCAATAAAAGTTTCAAAGGTTTTAGCTCCACCCTTATTTCCAACCATTCCCCCCCCACCTCCCCGCCCCAGTGTGGTACCGCTGTCCCGCTGTTAAAAACAAAGGCTTTAACAATCATGACTCAGGTTATGCTCTTTTAAAAAACTGTTTTTACTGTTTGTTTTTTTCCTTAGTCTAACTGTCATGATTTCTTCTACCTGATTCTTTGTGTGTGCTCTTGCTTGATTACCATTGTGTGAACAGCTCCTAAAACTATCCTGTGGTTCTACACTTTATGTCGACCATTTTTGCCAAAAATGGGATTTTAATTACATTTGTAATTCTCACTCTGAGGAAGAAAAGAAGGAAATGCCCACTTTATTCCTCATTATTAAATTGAGCATCCTTTGCATTATTCTTTGGGATATTTGTAATTTCTTAACGTTTCCCATAAAAATGAAGGCTTGGTTCTTGATATTTCAGCCTTTATCACTTGTTTTATTTCAATCCAGTCCAAGATGTCCTATTACTTAACAGAACTTCTTCCAAGCAATTCTACTAATACCTCACATTTAAATTGTTTAGACATAAATTTATCCTCTTCTCTCACTATACCACTTTTTCCTAGAATTATGAAACCTCCTTATCAGCAGACTTCAAACATTACCACTGTGTTTTATTCCTTTATGTGTTCCCCACTCCACGCCTGTGTAATTAGTCATAAACTTCTTTAACAACTACAACATTAATTACACCCTACCATGTGTATGAGGCAGTGTGTAGGTGCTGGGTAGTAATGCCCTTGGACTTGAGTTATAGATATTTCTGCCTTGAGCCCTTAAGCTCTTGAGAATCCTGTATGTCATAAATCCCTATTCAGAATTACTTTAAGACCCTTAGGCATCCAGAGTTCAACACTGGCACACATGTTTTTGTGGCTCTAAGAAATGTTTCTTAACATATTCTGCCCCATTTCCTTGGAAGAAAAAGTGCCCCAAAGCCCCACAATTGGTGGATTGTTTCCCTTTTATGTTGAATATGGACACTCCTTTGAAGTATGGGGAGGATTTAAGCAGTGAAATCTTACACATGAAAAATACAAATTATTTTAACTTGTCATATTTTTTTCCTTAGCATGAATGCAATAAATTTTAATACTATTTTTTCCCAGTAGTGCTGAGCAATCATTTTTTCTACTTATTGTCATTTATAATTCATGGTTTGGGAGGTACTCTTAAGTTAACACATTATTTATCACAGTTGGACATAGGGAAAAGAATCTCTTAAAATATTAAATAATTCATATTACTCTTAAGTGAGTATACTTATAGGTCTAGCTATACGATTTGAAGCCAAGTCTTTATATTAGTAACTAGATGAAGGATGATCACTAAAATTTCAAATAGTCTTATTTTTATAAGAATACTTTATCGGGATAAATAAGAATAAGTTACACAGTTTTCAAAATTAAATTAAAATCTCCAGCTTTATTAAAATTACTAATTTTAAAATTTGATATTAATTATAGTACTTATCTTACACTTTTGCATATTTCAAAAGAAAAATAACATTTCTAAAGTTACATATAAGAAATACCTTCACTTTTTAATATTTGTTTTCATGTTAATTTTGACAAAATACGTTCAGATTTTGAAAACTGTGTTTATATTCTTAACTACTTAGATCATTGATGTCAATAGAAGACAAATTATGTCAAAAAGATCTGGATCAAGCAACATAATTCTTGTTGAAATAAAGGCAAGAAAAATTGTTGAAAAACTGTACACTAGTTTATAAATTATACTAAATATTTTTTACTTTATTACTCATCTAATTGCTGATCCACTAATAAATTACTCAGATACAGACAGTAATAAACAAATAAATAAATAAAAAGAGTCTTTTTCAGTTTTGCTGAATTTTAATCAGAAAAACAGTTATGTGTTTATAAACACATTTAACTTTATGTTTTAGAAACCTAAGGTTATAAAAACATAACTTTAATATTTTTTCATCTTTTTGTTTAAAGGTAAATATGTCAAGGTCAAAGGATAGAAAATATAAATCTCCACTTGAGAGTATAATTTATTAACTTTTATATTCTCAGGCCCTACAAATAAACAAGAACATTCTGGCTCTGATCCTTTAATTTTCATCTCTACTGTATTCACTGAATTTGCCTTTTAAAGAGTTTCTAATTCCAGTGGAGAGATAATTCTTTGTTAGTATTTGAAATTCTTACAATGTGTCTTACACAGAAGTGCTTAATAAATCATTGAGAATTGATCTGAATTGAGTTGAAAGAAAAAATAAATAAGAGGAAGAGAGATATTATCCATGAAGGGAAATAAGTAGATGGGTTTGGGGGAGGGAAAGGTGACTGCCACTAAGGAAGGTCATTTGAAGTCTCTTAGATCTGTTGGAATTGTGTTGGAAATCATTCCACTTATATTTCTGAAATACAAAGTAGCTGGCTCATGTTTCACATTATGATATAGCTCTTTTTAAAACCACAAAAGATATAGAAAAAAACATTTTGTGTGAATCGAGTTAGGTCTTGTCTGTTATGGGGACTCTTGAGAAGACAGTTGGAAAGAATTCTTTCCTTAGGTGCTTTTGTTCACAAGTAGAAATCTAATCAGTGTCTTGTTTCTGTGCTATAGGCTCACTTACATGATTTTTTAAAAAGCTGTGCATGGTTTTACATTCACACTATGAGCCAAGCTTTCTTTCCTACATATATAACATTAAATGAAGTAAATGTACTGGGAACAGCCAGCGGAGGCTTGAGAAAATCGAGCAGTTGTCATTTCCATGGATGTCAGTCAAGACAAAACACTGGCTAGTTTGTGAGACTAAAGTTTTACAAATTCCTTTTCTGAGTGATTCTATTTGCTGTTGGAAATATATATAAAATACACATATCTCCCACATATAAATATGTTTATGCATACACATAAATATATATACCCATGAAGAGAAAATTATATATATGTATGTATATAATTGTGTATGTATTTATATATTGTTATGAAATGTTATAAAAACTATATACATGTATGTATATAATTGCGTATATATACATATACATGTGTTAGTTTGGAGTCTGCTGTATTGAACAGAAAGCTTTGAAAGTATTACAGGCTGTGTGCCATTGCTCAGATGACATGAAGAATGTAAAACTTTAGGGAAATAAAAATACAAACCAGAGATTAAATTTTCAAAGGTATAATGTAACCATAGCTATTCCTGCTCAGGAAGAATGGTAGGTAAAATGCAGGACTGTTGGCTTTAATTTTTTAAAACTCTATCTGTGGGGTCTATATTATTTGCCAGGATTATTAAAAATAATTATATTTGGGGCGTCTGGGTGGCTTTGTCGGTTAAGCGTCCGACTTTCGCTTAGGTCATGATCTCACGGTTCGTGGGTTCGAGCCCCGCGTCGGGCTCTGTGCTGACAGCTCAGAGCCTGGCGCCTGCTTCAAATTCTGTGTCTCCCTCTCTCTCTGACCCTCCCCTGCTCATGCTGCCTCTCCCTCTCTCTCCTAGAAATAAATAAAACATTTAAAAAAATATATTTGATGAAACGAGTTCATATTTACTTTGCTGCTTTGTGAGTCTTCAACTGTCTAATCTATGTGCTTAAAGATGTAGTTGCTGGGGCGCCCGGGTGGCTTAGTCGGTTAAGCGTCCGACTTTCGCTTGGGTCATGATCTCGCGGTTCGTGGGTTCGAGTCCCGCGTCGGGCTCTGTGCTGACTGCCAGCTCAGAGCCTGGAGCCTGTTTCAGTCTTTGACTCCCTCTCTCTCTGACCCTCCCCTGCTCACGCTGTCTCTCTCTCTCTACTAGAAATAAATAAAAATATAAAAAAAAAGAAAAGATGTAGTTGCTAAGGGGAACCAACTAAGAATTGATAACTGATAAGTAATCAAGTAGATACTTGGTTTTCATTTTTATTTTTTTTAATGTTTATTATTTTTGAGGAAAAGAGTACAAATTGGAGAGGGGCAGAGTGATTGAGGGGAACAGAGGATCTACAGCTGTGGGGATTGAGCTCACAAACTGTGAGATCATGACCTGAGCTGAAGTCATACGCTCAACCAACTGAGCTATGCAGGCACCCCGTGATGTGTTTTTAAATGCCATCATGTAGAATGGGGGACAGAGGAAGAGCAAAGTTTTGATTTGGATTTTTGATTAGAATTTTTTTTTCAGTTGAATAGGTATTTCCTAATCAGTAGAATTACTGTAGATATATGCAGCAGATTTTATGTAGTTCTCATCTCTTCTTCTTTTCTTGAATGTTCTGCCTCAAAGTTTTAGGAAGGGGGTTTGAGAGCTGGTCGGTAGACTAAAAAAAAAAAAAAAAAAAATAGGTGAATAGATACAGCTGAATAGAGGCCTTGACTGATGGAATGAACAGGAAAAATTTAATACAGGGAATAAATGATCTGGAAGCTTAGATAATGTACCAGGAACTTTTAGTTGGAAATCCCCAAAGTGATCATTCAAGAGCTGGAGACTTTCTACTCAAAGTTAATTTTGGTGTCAATGATTACTGTCAGTAATAGCCATAAATTAGAAAGGAAATACACCTTGTAGAAGTTACAGTTTTCATGTGTGAGTGTATATATTCAATGTTTATTTTATTCTATAAAATTATCTGCTTTTGTGGAATACATTACTTCCAAGCTTATTTCTAACAGAAAACTTTAAATTGATGCATAACCATTTTTCCCAAGACTCACTCGCTACAAAAAATAAAGGTTCAGCTTAGAGTTGTTTTATATCAGCTCCTTTTAGGTAATTATTTTACCAGGATTGCTGTGCCCTGCCCCAGTCCTAGTGGCTAGTTTTTAGTTGCTTCTTCTCAATAGGGAAGTAATCAGAGGTCCTCTCTCATAGGTAAGCCAAATGATCTAAGTCTTCAATAAAGATGAATGCCAAATTGATCTTTCCGCCTCCATCCTGATTTAACATTGATTCTACCAATTCTACTTCTAGCCTGGATTTATTATGGTCCTCCCTTCTGACCTCTTGGTGAGAAGAGGTGACCTGATGACATCAGTTTAAAATTCCCAAGGAGTGTTTTTAGCTTGGGCTTCCCTATTTTCCATGCCCAACTTGGTAATAAAAGTCCTATGTGCAATATAACCAAAAGGAAATATGTAAACTACCAGAAAAAGCCTGTGTTAAAATGGCTTGGATCTGTGAATCCTTCAAATTTCAAAGAGGCCTGAATTAAACAGAAGTTAAACTCCTGCACATTTCTTCAGCAAATTAAGTCACAGATACAAACTGCCACTTAATTGATTCAGTGCATTCCTAAATATTTATTGTGTACATACTGTGTGATGTGCATTTTCCACATACTGAGTGTATGAAACAATCAAAACCTCTGCCTACATGAAATCTATCTTCTAGTGGGTGGAGCATATAGTGAACAATTTTTTGTCTCCTTACTTGGTAATGCTGCTTAGTAGGCATGAAGTGCCTGTATCAACAAGATTTGGTTAGGAAGAACAAAACTTCAAGTAATAGAGGCCATTACCTTTATTTTTTTAAAGGCTGATGTCCCTAGTGTTGACTAAAACCTGCCACCTCAAATCTGACAACTCAGGAAACATTTTATATTCCCTTTTATTTTATTTTGAAATTATTTTATTATAAAACCTTTCTGTATCTCAGTTATTCAAAAATGATGATTCATTAATTAGGGAAGTATCTCAAGGAACAACGTAGGAGAACATCAGGAGTCTTCCTGGTATAGTCTTATGGCAAATACTGTCTCAGTTTTCCATAACGTACAGTCTTTCAATAGTCAGTGAAGTTGAATTGACCCCAGAGTGGCATTAGACATTTGATTTGATGATTTGAAAGAATTAGGGGGGTGGGATTACTTGAAGGACTTAGCCTAACAATGGCACTGATAAAGCTGCTTAACCGAGCTGATTAAGAGACATTTCAGTGGCTAGAATGGCAAAACAAATGGTACTTTAGAGCATAAGAGAAAATCAGAATTTCTCCATAAGGTCATTCAGTTTCTTTTATAGTATCTGTTTGCTTTCTTCCCATAAACTTATTTATATCCATAGTGGAAAAAACAAATACGTTTATTTTTATTCAAGCTCTTTAAGGCCATATGAGCTTGCCTAGAACAGCTAGTCAGTTCTATTCCTAAGTCTGTGGTAAAGGCCTGATATATTTTCTCTGGCTGTATTTTTCTCTTACTGTGTTTCCCTGGAAAGATTCACTCTTTGAAGAATTTATCTCCCACTGATTGGTTCTCTGGCTGACTGCTCTTGCCTCTCTGAAGTTGACCTCATGATTTGCAATGCATTCTGAGGTGAGTGAGTCACTTCATTGGCAATAGTCATGCAACTGTGAAATCTCTGTGGTGGTTTCCCTGGCCATTTCTGCCAATTCAGAATTCCAGAGACACTACAATACTGACTTCAGTCCTCACACCCAAAGAAAGGGAGGCTGGTCAGGGCTTCTGTATATGCTTATGTCGAAAGGTGGAAAGGCTCTTGCAGAGACTGGTCCACATGCAAATTTTCAAAGTGGCTTGACCCTTCCCCCCCTTCTCTTGAGTATCCTGTGCATTTTTCAAAGAATGGACAGAGTAGAATTAGTTTTACCTCTCCATCTTGAAGACCCACTGACATTCTCTTGGGGTCTGGGAGTCACACCTGGTCTGTCTTTCTCAATCTCTCTGTGTGTCTTTTCTTTTTTTTTTTTTTTTAACACTCTCAAGAATAACATAAACCCCCTCAGTCAGAAGAAGGCCAACCCTTAAAAATCACTGCCATTGATCATGAGCTCTTTGAGAGTTAGCATTGTTGAATTATACATTGTTGAAGAATGGTTCAGGGCACTTAGTGGGTACTTAATATTTGTTGGTTTACTGAGTAAATGAGGAACAGTTGCTATGTTGCAGTTTTAAATGAGTACAGCTT
Organism: Proteles cristata cristata; assembly: GCA_017311185.1. Lineage (NCBI taxonomy): Eukaryota > Metazoa > Chordata > Mammalia > Carnivora > Hyaenidae > Proteles > Proteles cristata. Next base: position 838,459 of record JAESUZ010002499.1, on the reverse strand, counting down.
TACAAAGTGTGCCAGATTTGAGCTAAAAGAATGTGATTGGCCTGCTATTCACCCTGGTAGTCTTGGTTTAGGATTTTGTGTTATCTGAAGGACAGTCTTTGCTGAAGAAAAACTTTCTAGCAGAACTAGATTGCTGTTACAAGTGAGGTCATCCTGCTGCGTCTAGACATTTTATATGTGGAAGGAGAGTGCTTCCTTTGCATGTCTGAGCTATAAAGCTCACCATCTCTGTCTCCAAACTGTTGTAAATGCTTTTAAGAGCATAGTAGGGAATGGCCCCAAAGAGAGCCAGGGCTATTTGTTTGGACATTGCAATACCAGTTTTTCAAATAAACAATAGATTTACAAATTCTCTGTCCTTGAAAATGTTCCCATTTCTGCTTTGAAGGGATGTGTCAAGTCTAACCCATAAGAAACAAGAGATTTGTGAAACAGTAGCTTGCGAATAAAGGGAAGTATTGCCTTCTAGTGCAGAAATGTATGAACAGTCTTCACTTTTGAGCCTCAGAGTGCCTCATGCTGAAATTCAGTAGCCACATTGAAAATGGGTTGCATATGGGAATATATTTTTTCCAGAGGAATCTATTGCTTCCCCAAAATTGACTCCAGAAGTGACATCGGATTCTGTTACTTCCTTTTCAAATGTCCTATCCTCTTTGTTCTGTGTCCAACTTCTAGCTTGGCTCCTCAAAACAAAGGTGTTAGTGCTATTATAAACCTACTAACTGCAGAGACAATTGGTGAGACCCGCCTTTGTGATTGTGATAATCTTTTGATGACATGCAATGTTGCTGTCCAGGAAAGGGTCCCTGAGGGTGAAAGTGTGGTAGACTCAGGACATGGTGAGTAGTATGTCTCAAGATACCACCCATCAGAGCTTTATGGAAGCATTGCCAATCTGTGCATCACTTGTAAAGTCAGGAACCATGAAGGCTGGTTATAAATCTATAAAACTCCTTTTAATAGGAAAAGCAATTGATTAGGAAGTAGATCAAGCCAACACTTTATTTGGCATGATTTTTGCTGTTGGCTTGCTTTTTTTTTTTTTTTTGGCACAGACAACAGTGTCTTTTGGTCAACTCATAGCGCAAGTAGAATCATACTTTGCATTTTTGTTGAGGATTAATTTCCTGGCATATCTGTCATCTGTGACCAAGATTTGATTTGCTGCTCTCTTCCTTCCCAGTTTCAACTCCATTTGGAGATAGGCGTTTGATCCTCCTTTTATTAGGAAGACATTATGTGATTTCTCAGCCATACAGAAAAACCATACTGATTGCAGAAAATAGAATTATTTACCCTATTTTTTTCTTTTATTCTTTGAAGATAAAATGGTACTTCTTGGATGCAGATTTCATTTTTGTGTCTTAGGTGTCAGTACAATAGGAAGTCTCACTTATATTTTGAGAGAAACTAATTTTCAGGCCAGTGTTTAAAAGTATATCAGCCAGAAGTGGTTATAATTCTAATCATTCCAACACTGTAGAGGGAAATAATTATATCTTCTCTCCCTTTCCCCCTCCCCACCCTCCTCTAACTTATTGAGCACTATGTGCTAGATACTAATCAGTGAGCTTTACATTAAGTAATGTGTTTAATCTTGCAATAATGTTTTGCTATAGGCAGTGGAGATTTCTTTTTTTCCCCACACATAATAAAACTGAAGCATTGAGAAGTTAAGAAAACTATAAGGGGTTAAATAGCAGCAAATAATGATATCACCTAAGTAGTCTGATTTTGGAAACCATACTCTTTTTTTTTTTTTATTTTACAAATAGTTTATTGTCAAATTAGTTTCCACATAACACCCAGTGCTCATCCCCACAAGTGTCCTCCTCCATGTCCATCACCCCCCTCCCCCCCACATCCATCAGTCCTCAGTTTTTGTCAGCATTCAAGAGTCTCTCATGATTTGCCTCTCTCCCTTTCCCCCACCATTTCCGCCCTTCTTCTCCCCCTTGGTCCTCTGTTAAGTTCCTCCTAATCCTCCTATACGTGCACACATATGATATTTGTCCTTCTCTGCCTGACTTATTTCGCTCAGCATAACACCCTCAAGGTCCATCCATGTTGCTACACATGGCCAGATTTCATTGTTTCTCATTGCCATGTAGTATTCCATGGTATAGAGAAACCACATCTTCTTGATCCATTCATCTGTTTATGGACACTTAGGCTCTTTCCATGTTTTAGCTATTGTGGAGAGTGCTGCTATGAACATTGGGGTACATGTGCTCCTATGCATCAGCATTTCTGTATCCCTTGGGTAAATTCCTAGCAGTGCTATTGCTGGGTCATAGGGGAGTTCTATTGTTAGTTTCCTGAGGAACCTCCACACTGTTTTCCAGAGGGGCTGTACCAGTTTACATTCCCACCAACAGTGTAGGAGGGTGCCCGTTTCTCCACATCCTCGCCAGCATCTAGAGTTCTCTGATTTGCTCATTTTAGCCACTCTGACTGGTGTGAGGTGGTATCTCAGTGTGGTTTTCATTTGTATTTCCCTGATGAGGAGGGATGCTGAGCATCCTTTCATGTGTCTGTGGGCCATCTGGATGTCCTCTTTGGAGAAGTGTCTGTTCATATCTTCTGCCCATTTCTTCACTGGGTTGTTTGTTTTTCGGGCGTGTAGTTTGGTGAGTTCCTTATAGATTCTGGATATTAACCCTTTATCTGATATGTCATTTGCAACTATCTGTTCCCATTCCGTTGGTTGCCTATTAATTTTCTGGGTTGTGGAAACCATACTCTTAACTGGATACTATAGAGGCTCTTGTAGATGAGAAATCTTTCATCAGGTAAGGGATTTACAAATATCCTATCTATCTGTGATCAGAATCTTTCAAACAGTAGTAGCATTTAATTTTGAAAAAGTCCAAATTATCTTTTTTTAATTGTATTTTGTTTTTTGGTTTTATATAACAAATCTTTCGCCAATCCTAGGTCACCAAAGTTTCCTTCTAATTTTTCTTTAAGTTGTATAGTTTAGGTTTGAAAGTTAGTTCTGTGACCCATATTAAATTCATTGTTTATATGGTGGAGAGGCTCATCAAAATGTATTTTTATTTTTAAATATAGATACTCAATTGTTCAAGCATGATTTGTTGAAAGGACTATTCTGTCTCCACAGAATTGCCTTTGCAGTGTTATCAAAAGTCATTTGTCTGTGTATATGAATGAGTATATTTCTGGATTCTCTGTTGTGTTTCATTGATCTCTTTGGCTATTTTGGTGCCAATGCTACACTGTCTTTTTTATTGTAGCTTTATCGTAAGTCTTGACATCAGATTGTTATAATCCTCCAGTTTTTTTTTTTCCATAGTTGTTTTGCCTATTCTAGATACTTTGCATTTCCAAATAAATATTTCCAAATACCTGCTAGGATTTCATGGATTCTATATGTATTTGAGGAGAACTGACATTTGAACAAGTTTGAGTACTTTAAACTAGGAATAAGATTTCTCCTATTTAGGACTTTACAGATTTCTCCTCGCAATGTTTTACAGTTTCAGTGTTTCAGTCTTATACATCTTTTGTCCAATTTATCCTTAAGTACCTTATATTTTTGATGCTCTTATAGATAGTGTCTTTTAAAAATCTTAATGTCACATGGTTCATTGCTAGTGTATAAAAATATGATTGATTTTTGTATTGATTTGTATCCTTCAACTCTCTTAAATTCACTTATTTGTCCCAGTGGCTTTTTGTAGATTACACTGGACTTTTTTACAAAGATAATCACATCATACACAAATAAATATAGACAACTTCAACAAAACTTGACCTAATTTTCATATGTAGAATAGTATACCCCTAAAAAGCATAACACATATGTTTTTAGACACACTTGAAACATTTATCTAGAAAGGCATATTCTGGGTGAGCCATAAAATAAGTCTCAATAAATATAAAAGTTTTTCAGTGATAGTGTGCTATCTCACCACAACGGAATTATTTTAGAAATAAAAAACCAAATATTTCTGTAAAATTTGTGAATTTTTTTGGTGATTATTTCTTCAAAAATTTTTCTGTCTCATTTCTCTCACTTCTCCTTTGGGGACTCCATTTATAGTACATTAGGCTGATTGAAATATTCCCAAGTTTACTGGTTATTTTTTCAATTAATAATTTTTTTCTATGTGTTTTTCAAGTGGGATAGGTTCCACTGTTATATCTTCAAGTTTACTAACTTTTTTCTTCTATAATGACTAATGTGCTGTAAATCCTATCCAATGTATTTTTCTTTAAGGTATTATACTATTCATGTGTAGAAGTTTGGGACTCTTTTTTAAAAAAAATTTTAAACATTTATTTATTTTTAAGAGACAGAGGGAGACAGATCACCAGCAGGGGAGGAGCAGAGAGAGAGGGACACACAGAATCGGAAGCAGGCTCCAGGCTCTGAGCTGGCTGTCAGCACAGAGCCCGACGCGGGGCTCAAACTTGACCACGAACTGGGAGATCATGACCTGAACTGAAGTCAACGCTCAACCGACTGAGCCACCCAGGCGCCCCAGTTTGGGACTCTATATCTTTATATCACTACTTAACTGTTTGCCTATAAAGAATAAACCGTAATTACTTTTTAAATTTTCTTTTGTCTTATAATTCTCTCATCTGTGTCAGTTCTAGGTTGATTTTTATCATTTAAAATCTTCCCCCCTCCATTATTGGTCATCTTCTTTCTTCTTTCATTCCTGGTAATCTTTAGTTGGGTGTTACACATTGTGAATTTTATCTTTTTAAGTGCTATCTATATCTGTTTGTACTTCTGTATACCTCAAGCTTTGTTCTGACAGACAAGTTACTTGGAAAATGTTATCTTAGTTCAGTTTTTGATCTTCATTTTAAGGTTCATTAGCTGCAATTGAGGCAACTTTGAGTCTAGGGCTAATTATCCTGTACTACAGAGGCAATTCCTTTGTGAATACTCTTAACTCTACTTGCGGAGAAGCTACTTTCCGTAATGCTATGTAAGTATCAAATACTATTCCTTTTAATCCTTTTGGATGATATTTTTTCCAGACTTGATACACTATCATTACTTCATTGAATACCCAAATGGAGCTCTTTATAGATTTCCAGGGTTCTGCATACAGCTATCTCCTCTCTGAAACTCTGTTCTGTGATTCTAGCCATGTTGGTCTCTCTGGACTTTCTTCAGTGTCCCTTTACATAAGAAATTCCAGGCTCATACCTGTACCATAGCCTGGAAACTCATTAAGATTCTGAGCTGGGTTCATCTTTATCATTTCCTATGTCTCAGAGATTGCTAGCCTATGCTTGCCTGGTATTGAGGAGGGCACTTGTTGGGATGAGCACTGGGTTTTGTATGTAAGCGATGAACCACAGGAATCTACCCCCAGAAACCCAGAGCACACTTTACATGCTGTATGTTAGCCAATTTTAAAAGAAAAAAGAAAAACTTTGTTTCAAATATTTTGTCTTGTTTCTTTGGAGGTTTCAGAAAGAAGAGTAAATCCAGAAAGAAAGGAAATTCATTGGATTTTAGAAAATATTTAGAGTGAGCATTTCTTACCTCTATGTGTTCACCACTATCATAGCTACCGCATAAGGAAAAGATCTCTTTTGAGTTTTATTTCCTTGAGACTCCAACCTTTTTATCTGCGTGCATTTATTCTTCCAAAAGAGCTGGTTTATTGCTTTCTTCTTTCAAATCTAAAACATTCATTATTTCTTAAAGGAACTGACAAGACAACTCTTATTTGCCATTAGTAAATAGTTAAATTAGTGTCTTTCAAATTTACTCAGATAACTAAAGCACCACATTAGCTTTTTGTGGAATGTAATCAGAGATGAATACATTTCATTTCATTTTATACACTAGAGAATTTTTTTTTACTTGCAAAAATACAATCCTTACATGTATACACATTCCACATCTCAAGTAATAACACTAATTTAATCATCCTTTTTTTCATTGTACTTATTGATTACTTACTGTGATACATGCATAATCTTATATTTAATTTTAACTACTGTTCATAATTATCGTTAACAGTGTATTTAGGTCAGTCAAAATCTGAGCTGAGACATGTATTATAATGATTGTTTAATAATAGAATTGTGCCTGTGAAACTCTTTGGTACCTTTAGATACAAGGCAATCTAATCTGAATTCTCCTTTCAAATATTTATAGTGTTGAAATCTTAAGGAGTAATAAGAGAACTCTGGAATATCAACACTGAAATTCATTACTTCCAAGAATATTTCTGAAAAAACTATCAACATTAAGAGTCATTGATTACATTTAAAATCATACTTTTAGCTGTATGATACTTTATGGTACAGTATTTAATGTCGGATATTAATTATATAAACCATCATGAAAATTCAGAAAAAAAATTCTACAATTTTTCTAAAAGATGATCATCACTTTAGTCATCATCTTCTTTTTCTCCTCCTCCTCCTCTTCCTCTTCCTTTTTCTTTTTCTTCCTCAAGTGATGATAGAATACCCACAAATGGAAATGGAAGTTGATAAAATCTTTTTAAAATTTTTTAATGATTTTAATGTTATTTTAAGATTTATTTTTGACAGACAAAACATGAGTGGGGGAGGGACAGAGACAGGCAGATACAGAATCCGAAGCAGGCTCCGGGCTCTGAGCTGTTAAGTACAGAGCCTAATGCAGAGCTTGAACCCAGGAACTGCAAGATCATGACCTGAGCTAAAGTCGGATGGTTAACTGACTCAGCCACCCAGGGGCCCTGATAAAATCTTTTAAAGGGTGATTTGGCAGTTTTAATCCAATATCTTAAGCATACCCATATCTTTTGATAGTATCTTAAAAAATTGTGAAAGAGTATACAAAGTTGAACTTTATGAACAAAACATTCAACACAAAGCTTCTAATAACAGGAAAAATTAGAAACAAATGTTGAAAAAATAGATTTAAAAAATAAATTGTGATACATAGAAATAAAAGGTACAACATAAGGACAACAGTCAATGATAGTGACATAATTGGACAAATCCAAGCTAACTTGTGGTGAACATAGCATAATGTACGAATTTGTCCAGTTACTAAGTTGTACACCTCAAGCTAACATAACATCGTGGGTCAACTATACTCAAATAAAAAAGAAAATAAAAAAAAAGGAAAAGGTGGTGATACAAAAATAGAAGGAAATACAATTACTTTAAAAGATACATTTCAAAGTAAAGAAAGATTATCATATTGAGTAAAACAATTTTACATTCCAGATTATATGCATTATATGACCCCTTTGTGCATGTGTTTGTGTGTGTTTGTATTTGTGTGTGTTGCATGAAGCAACACAGACACACATGTATATAAAGATCCAAGGACACAGATGGCAAATACTAACAGATTTTTTTTTTTTAATTTAGCTTAGGTTTTTGGTGATTTTGATTTCTTTTTCTTTGTTTATGTTATATTGTAATAGTGTTAGGCTTCCTGAGTTGCAAGGTAACCCTGAAACATGCTCATGTTACCTTTGTGACTGGGAACTGAATATAAGAACACACAGGAAAGCAGGGAGAAGAGGAAAGTCTTATCAGCTAAACCACAGACAACAGAGTCAACATCGTAGCCTTGCGTCCTTATCAATTGAATATTAGGTCTGACACAGCCCTGCTTTAGCTTCCAGTAACGTATAAGATTAAATCAATGTTGTTCAATACCTGCTCTGGATCATTGATCCTGACTTTTCACCTCTACCTAGGCCCCTATGGCTTCACCTTTTTCTTGCTCTTTATCTTCCTCTTGTTCTCAATTTTTCTGCTTTGACTCCTCTTACTATCAGCTAGCAGATACTTTTTGACCTATAAACATCATACTTTCAAAGAGATAGGATCTGATTGGATTTATTAACCATTATTTGAAATAGAGGGTCCCATTAGACTAGTATCTCAGGCTTATTCACCTCACAGATTGGGATCTTTGGATTAGACTACCTGTCTCTGTTCCAATCAGCCACGGTCAGTGGGACATGTTGCACAGCATAGCAGCTCTGTGGAGAAAGTTCCTTCTTTGACATAGTAGCCACTTAGAGGCTTCTCTGAAAACCTCATTGTAGGCTTCTCTGTGTAGTAATTAAAAAAAAAAGGAAAGGGGTAGTCCATTACATATTCTAGTGAGTTCTCATGATTAGAAAGTTTTTCTTTATGTTGAGCTGAAATCTGTCTCTGTATAACTTCTACTACCATCTTGTTCTGCTTTTCCTCATATTTCACTTTTACTGTTCTTTTCAAACATTTGAGAAGAATTATTTATTTCTCAAATGACAAAGTTTCTAACCTCTCATTAACTTGAATACTCTGTTCTGTGATGGGGGCAGGGCCTAGTTTATCCATATGCCATTAAAATGTGGCTTCCAGAAATAAACATCATAGATAGACGTGATCTACTTACCTCTAATTTCAGATGACCTAAGACTTTCCAGCAGCCAAGTCAGACTCCTGGTTCCTATCAAAATGCTCTCTAATTAGGTTTCTCTCCTTTGACACTCACACAATGGATTTATTGTCTTGTGGATGCAAGAATTTGCCTCTAGTAGGTTTTTCCTCTGTAGCTTCAAAATAGTTATTGGTGGACAGTTTACAAGCACTTTCACAGACATTATCTCATTTAATCCTCCTAACATGTTGGTATTGGCTCAAAGCTCCTGCTTGGTTCTATAAGATCATTTCCAGTTGCCAATTTCCTGTGTTCCCTATGAACACTACACTTTTCTATAACAACTGAGGAAAGTGGAGTACATTTCTCCTGATAGCATTACAGAAAAGCTGTGGATCTATGAACTAGGCAAGACAGGATGCATAGTGTTTGGGGACATAATCACTGCAAGGGTGAACATCATTATGGAATTGGGAGAGGACAGGATAGGAGTTAATAGAACAATATTTTCTCCCAATCGTTCACAAATATGCTCTTGGTGTACATATGTTAACAGTCAAATGCAAGGACAGGATTTCCTCAGACGTTTATAAGTCATGAGTCAGATACAATATACGGCATTTGACTGAACTCTTGTACTTCTTTGTTTATCTGTGTCCTAGTCTTTTCAAATTCTGTCATCATATCTTGATTCTTTCTCACCCTGGAAATATGAAAGTGTTGTGGTTCAAGGTGGTGCTCTCCATTCAGTGGGCTGCTGCCTGGTTGGCATGATTCGCTTGAGAGTCATTCTGTCCATAGCATTGCTCACTCAATCATTATCATCTTTGCCTCATTCCATTGTCTCTACTCTCTATATAAGGAAAGTACTCTGTCTTGTTTGTTTCCCTGCCATATTTTCACGGTATTAGATCATAGATGAGATGTAGGATTTTTTTTCCTCTTTATAATCGTCTGAATGCTACCCAGCTATAAACTGTAGATAAAAATATATTATTTTATGAAAATAAACTGGCAAGTACCCAGTTTTGAACAGAGCATTCTCATGTTGACTGTCCTAATAGCTACAAAAAATTTTCCAAATTTGAATCAAGTAAATCGTGTGATATCTATGATTAATTTACTGTGTGTAAAGCACACAATCTAATGTCACATAGAAACAGGAGAATAGCTGGATTCCAAAAATTCTTCCTAAACATTAAGAAAAATTGATCTTTAATTTTTTAAATTCAAGTATGGCTGGCTGGTATTCTTCTGGAAGTTATTTGGAAATCCTTGTAGCTCCTAATAATTTAAATGAGATTATGTGTTGGGTTAAGATGGTCTCATAGGTAGCTCTGTGTGTCTGTGTGTGTATGTTCATGATACTGTGTCTTTGAGGGGGGCGGTGTACATGGAGAGGTGGAGCATGAGGAAAAACCCTCCTTCCAACTCTTCCTCTCCATTTGGTGTTAGTTCAACACTCTTAAATGTAAACACAAACAAAAAAATAGCAAGAACTGTGTTATTGGTGACAAAACACTTGGGAAAAGATGAGGGCATACATACGAAAGCACTTTCTTACCAATCCTTTTTCTCCACAGCTGCTGGTTGGGTGTGGTTTGCTAATGGTTTTAGCACAATTCATGAATGCATAACAAAATACAGTTTTTAGAAGTTGGAAACCAGCTGCTGGTGAGTCTGCTGAAATGGGTCATGTTACAACTATTGACACAAATGCAGGGACAAGCAATGCATGCTACAACTCCTACACTGTCAGGAGCTGATACAGATATTTTGTTCAACCACTGCATATTTGTTTGCTTCATCAACTGCATTTTCTTTCTCATGGGTAGACCCCTGCCCTATGTACTAGGTCATAGGCATTATTTATCTCACTTATCCCACATCAGTAGCCTTTACAGTAGATATTTTAATGTCTATTTGACTAATGTAGAAAGTAAGCTTCCAAGAACTGAATAGTTTGTTACAGGTCATTCAGCCAGCAAGTGGTAGAACCAAGACTCCAGTTCTATGTGTCTGCATTGCCCACACCTGGCTGTGCCTAGAATGTTTCTCCAGTCTTTCTTGGATCCTTCCAATAACTCCTTTAATACAATGTAGTATGTAATAATCAATATTTCCAATAAAATAAAAGGGTTAATAGCAAAGTATATGTTCCAACCCATCTTTTCCTGATAACTAGTGAATTGTATTCCAGAGGAAGCTCTCAAATAACTACGTAGCCTTCTTGTCATTTATCTGCATTCATACAAGAGAGCAGATCCATACCTTGCAAGTTTCTTAGTCACATGTCAGAAACAACACCTCCACCTGGTGTTTAAACACATTTCACCTTCAGGTGCTTCATGCAAAAGCCCACATTTGGCATTTATCCAGATAGTCAGCATTCAGAGAAGACCCACTAGGCCCTCCCCAGGGTTCTGTCTGAGGAGAAGTGAGAAATGGTGGTTCTATCTTGGTAGCTGTAGGTGTTTATCTAGCCTTCTTGAACAATCTGAAGAGGATCTAGCTTCATTCAAACCTTGGTGGTGCTGTTCATGAATAATAATGCCCATGCTATTTGAAACTAATTTTAAGCTATTATAATGTGCTGGTGATAAAACATTGAACACAATTAGTATCCTGGACCTCCCTGAATTTACCATGCTTTGGTAAATCTGTATTAGGATACTTGTTGATCTTTTTCTCCACCCAGGCCAGAGCTGAATGCCAACTTCAGCTCTGTATCCATTTGCCTTTTTATGTTATGTTCTGTGACAGAGGAAATGTACAAACTAACCTCATCTTAAAGCTCTTCAGGACCACGTCTGCATCCTTGAGGTTAGTTTTACCTTTCTTATTCTTTAACCCAACAACTTTCTATTTTCATTAAAAAATAAGAATGAATAGAATAATATTTGGAAGGAACATCTTTCCTCAGAAGGCCTTATCAAATAGTACTGCCAGTACTTCTGAGAGGCTCTAATTCTAGAAAGTTTAATATTTTCTCCTATTTGCACTTTTATGTATACATTTTTTTCAACAACGATTTATGGGGCCTGGGCTCTTCTTGAGGGACCATGCTGGTTACCAAGAATACTCAGCTGAGAGCAACCATCACCATGCCAGCCTTCACCCAGAGGCTTTCTGGATAGAAGTCAAATTTTAAAACATCTCTCATTGCGAATGTTTCCTTTCTACCCTTTACTTTGGTGCAGGCAAGATAATTTTTAATTCATGTGATTTAATAAAAATAAAACCTTTTAAATACCTTTACAGTTGAAACACCTTGTTTATAAACAAAGGGAAAAGTGATTGAAGTAACTTAATTTCTCCATCTGAAAACAATTTGTACTACTACTAGAGTTTATTGAAAATGTAGATGAATCAAACAAGCTAGATTACTTATTAACAAAGTATAGAAGAAAAATGGACAAAACAATGAAATTAATCTTAAAACATGGATATAATTTAAAGACTCATAAAACAAAGGAAATCCTAGGGTGTTTTTCAAGTGAGGCCATTTGAAAGAAACCCTGACTCATAACTGAAATTCTGGTAAGGGTATAAAATGGGCTAATTTCATTGGAAAAGTAGATACTGACAAAAGAAGGCCCACCTAAAAGACTTGCTTCCTCATTGTGAGATGACAGAAAAGATATGTATTGGTCTCTACTCCTCAGTTCCTGACATGGGTCTTCTAAAGCTCTTGTAAATTCCTAAGAATAAGAGCACTGGGACCATCTCTTGTTCTAACATTTGATCTTTGACCTTGTCCCTGACAGAGAGCTTCTAAAACCCTTGTAAATTCCTAAGTGTTAAGAGCACTAGGAATATCTTTTGTTCTAATGAGGTGATGCTGGATGGGCTGTTGGATGCAGACTGGTCATCAGAAAGACCAAGCCATGATTAGAATCTTGGAATTCTCAACTCTTCCCCTCACCCCCAGCTTCTAGAGATAGTGCAGAGGAGTTGGAAATGAAGTTAAGGAAGCCTCCATAAAATCCCAATAGTATGGGGTTCAGGAAGCTTGCAGGTCAGTGAACATATCCATACACTGGCAGACTGACATGCCCCTTATGCACAGGAGCAGAAGCTCCCGTACTTGAAACTCTCCCAGACCTTACCCTACGAATCTTTTCATATCACTCTTCATCTGTATCCTTTATCATATCCTTTAAAAAACTGGCAAACATAAGTAAACTTTTGATAGTACCCATGGGTGACCTGAGACCTACCAACGGGATTGGCATCTGAAGTGGGGAACTCTGTTCTGGGATTGAGCTCTTAACCTGTGGGATCAAATGCTATCTCTAGGTAGATAGTGTCAGAATTGAATTAAATTATATGATACCCAGCTGATGTCACAGAATGGCTCAGTGTGGGGAAAATACACACATCTGGTATCAGAAATGTTGGGAGTGTGGTAGTAGTGTAAGAGTAAAGGAGATACAAAAACAAGGGGAAAAAAAAAGTAGGATTTCCTATTCACCTGTCATTGCTAAACATGCAATATCATGTTATCACAAATAGTAGAAAGCTAGCAAGGGTCTGTTAAACATATTTGAAATCAACAACTCTGGAGCATATTAAAGACTCAAACTACATTAAAATACTTAAAGTCTATTTTAGTCCTTTGAGAGCAAAATTGATTATATCTTCTATTTGCTTAAATGTTAACAAGTTCAACTTTTAACATTGACTTACCCAAGCTGCACATGTTCTTAGAAGATACTATTTTTGTCCAGTTCAGTTCTATGCCACTCAAAAAGTAATCAAAGATAGGTTCCTAATAAACACAAGGGCCATTGGAAGTAAATCTAAAATCCAAATTAGTGCAGTATCAATGCTACATGTGCTTTCATAAATCTTTTCCTCTCCCTCCACATACCATTTGGCAAAATCCTCTTGTTCACCATGATTAAAAATATATAGCCAAGACATTCCACTGCCTTCAGCCTAGTGATGGATTACTTACTCCAAAAAGTTAGTAGAGGAGAGTGGAAACAATGAATGAACTTTGCTTCTGAGTCCAGTCTCAAAAGCTTCTTGGTTCCTGGTCCTAGTTTTATTTTTTTTATGAGCACACATAAAATCCTAACAATATCTCAGAAGTACCCTTTTTGGTATTCTAACACTTTCTTTGTTATTCATAGCTTAGAAGAGAAAGGGTAAAAGAAGTTATCTAGAGTCGTTGTGTTTTGCTATTTCATAAACTTAGAAGTAGAATTGCATAGTATTGAAGAATCTTATAAAGCTCAGTAAGCATGTTTAAACTAACTTGTTGGGGATAACTTTTCCTATATGTGTTCAAAAGTGAATCAACTTTTACCTTTGTTATTCAAACACAGGTGATACATGGTCTTTTGGAGACAAATCTGGATCTAAGAAACTCATTTTGCAATGTAGATACATTTTACAATATACCCAAATATTGAATCATTCTGTTGCATGTTTGAAACTAATATAATGTTTTTTGGATGTGAAATTTGGTGAGTTGTTTGTAGATTTTGGATATTAGTCCTTTATCTGAAATGTCATTTGCAACTATCTTTTCCCATTCCATCGGTTGCTTTTTAGTTTTGTTGACTGTTTACTTTGCAGTGCAGAAGCTTTTTATCTTGATGAGGTCCCACTAGTTCATTTTTGCTTTTATTTCCTTTGCCTTTGGAGATGTGTGGAGTAAGAAATTGCTGTGGCTGAGGTCAAAGAGGTTGCTTTCTGCTTTCTCCTTGAGAGTTTTGATGGTTTTCTGTCTCACATTCAGGTCCTTTATCCATTTTGAGTTTATTTTTGTGTGTGGTGTGAGAAAGTGATCTAGTTTCATTCTTCTGCATGTTGTTGTCCAGTTCTCCCAGCACCATCTGTTAAAGAGACTACTTTTTTTTCCATTTGGAAAGAGCCTAAATGTCCATCAACCAATGAATGGATAAAGAAGATGTGGTTTATATATACTAAGGTATACTACTTGGCAATGAGAAAGAATGAAATCTGGTCATATGCAACAACATGGATGAAACTGGAGGATATTATGCTATGTAAAATAAGTCAGTCAGAGAAAGACAGATACAGTATGTTTCCACTCCTATGTGGATCTTGAGAAACTTAACAGAAGACCATGTGGGAGGAGATGAGGGGAAAAAAGTTCCAAACAGGGAGGGAGGGAGGCAAACCATAATAGACTCTTAAATACAGAGAAAAAAACCACGGGCTGACGGCGGGGTGGGGGGAGTGAGGGAGAGGGGAAAGTGGGTAATGGGTTTTGAGGAGGACATTTGTCGGAATGAGCACTGGGTGTTGTATGGAAACAATTCGACAATAAATTATATTAAAAGTAAAAAAAGAAAAAGAAAAAAGAAACTAATATAATGTTGTATGTCAGTTACACCTCCATCAAAAAAAGAAACTAAATAGAAAAAATGAATTAAGTATTTTATATTTTTAATGAACAACTACGTATTTCTGTTTTGCCTGGTAATTGTCTTCCTGATTTCTTTTCAGGATAAAAACAACAAAAGGGTAGGAATGAAAACAACTACTTATTTACTCAGAAATCTCTTACTGAACACAGATTTTCTATTAGCCTCTTCCAGGCTTTGAGAATATAAGGATTCTGTTTTGCCCTTAAGCCATTTGTGCAGTAAAATAATTCATCAAAATCATGATTGATTGATTTATTCATAGGACATGTCTTCATTAAAAACTACTAAGTGTAAGGCTTACAGCTAGGGAGGTACTAATGAACCACACAGAACTTGTCCTTGCCTTCATGGAGTGCAGTCCAATGGAGTTCATAGACATTCATCACATTATCAAGGTAGTACATGTGGACTCATCACACAGAATCTAAAAGTTCAGTGAAGAGAGGGATAGGGTTCTTTTAAAGTACAAAACCTGGGGGATAGTATTTACTCAAGAAAGCCAGAGAATTGTTAAGTATAAATCTAAAGTATGGGTAGAAGTAAGTAGGAGTGCTTAGGGAAAAAAGAGAAAACTGCATATTCCTAGCAAAAGAACTGGTGTTAGAGACTAGTGTCCTAGCCCCCAGTACTTCAGAATGTAAACTTAATTGGAAATATGGTCATTGCCAATGTAATTAATTAAATTGAGGTCACAGTAGAGTAGATTGGGTCCTTAACCTAATATGACTGGTGTCCTTATAAGAGGAGGAAAAGTCACAGAAAGGGAAAATGGCTACGTGAAGACTGAGGCAGAGATTGAAGTTACCCTGCTATAAGTCAAGGGTCATCTGGGGCTACCAGAAGGAAGGTGCAGGGAGTAGCATAGCCCTGCCAGCACCTTGACTTTAGACTTCTAACCTCCAGAATATACCTAGCATTTATAAAAGTCTTGTGGCAATGAAAAACATTCTAAAATCAAAGGACCAGAAGATATCCAGGTTGGATTGTGCTATGTGAGAGAGAGAGGGTGGCTGGATATAATACCAGTGCTAGTTTGAATTTCAGATAAACAACAAATACTTTTTTTGTATAAGTATGCCCCATCTAAAAATCTGCTAAATTAATTTTTTCCTGAAATTCAAATTTATTTGGGCATCCTGTAATTTTACTAAATTTTTCAAGCCATGGCTCATGGGTGTGATGGAAAGGAGGTATGGAGAGGCTACTCTATTGCAGATGGTGTTTATGGGGGCGTGGAAATGGTGACAGCAGTTATCAACAACCCTGAAGCAATTTAGCTGTAAAAGGTTTAAGAGGTATGTTGCAGGAACTGGGGTAGGAATGAAGGATTGTATGAGGATACATTTTTTTTTCATATTTTTCTTTTTGAAATGGGGTATTTTTATGTATATTTAAGGGTTGTCTTAGCCCATTCCATCCTATGACTGAAGCACCTTTCAAAGGCCCCATGTCTTCATACCATCACATTTGGTATTAGGGTTTCAGCATAGGAATTTTGTGGGACGTTGGACATTCAGGCCACCACAAGAGTCAAGTGATAGAATCCAGTTGAGAATTTGATTACACAAAGGGAAAAAAGGGATAACAAACATTCACAGTTCACGAAAAGATTAAAAAATGGTGGGCTCCCAAGAGGTTAATCTTAGGTAGTAGAAGGAACATATCTTTTACTGTAACAAAAAAGAGGATAGTAAGGGTTTAGTGTGGTCTGTTTGATATAGGTAATATTAGAGAAATATTTGGTGTTTGGGAATTCTCATCAGGTAATCTCTATCTTCTGTTTAAGAGGCAAGTTTATGTGCTAAAAACCAAGAGAAGCGAGACTGTTTTAGAAGATTGAAGGGAGAGGAGAAGATTTAATTAGTCATTGTGGATTGGATTGAGCAACTGAAGGCAATGTCAGACAGTATTAGTGGGCCATTTGACTTTTAATCTGAACAGCTTCACAGTAACATAAGTGGTCTTTTTGTTCAATGGAAAAAGTTTACATGGAGGTTTGGAGAAAGAAGTAATCCATTAGGGTAGAAGGGAAGAGAGTCCAGGCAGATATAAAAGAGGAGGAAGCAACTCTGTTGATGTAACCTTGAGGGATGCATAGGACTCCCTTGTATGTAGAAGGTGGGGTGGGAATATCTTGCTTAGTGTGCAGAGAGGAAGGTAGGATTGAAAAAGGGCTGTTATTTAGCCCTTATTGAGCCTCTAATAAGCTTAAATTTTTGCTTTGAGGGAGAAAAGAGATACCAGACACTCCAGGAGCTCATAGGTGGGAAAACTCTTCAAAGTTTGGGATAGTTGGAAAGACTTCTGAGATGAGAGACAGACTTGAAAAGAAGAAGGGCTGAGCCTTCTTAAGTGGAAACATGGTGGAAAAAGTGACTTAAGAAAAGACATGATGCCTGGACAACCCGGTTTTAACTCCCAGATTTTCTTTTTAGATGCCTCAGTAATTTTTTTTTTAATGGGACTTTATGTGTCTACAGAATTCCAACACTCGTGCTGTCTTGTTGCCCACGTAGATATTTGATATTACTAATCTTATTACAGAGGCTACCATATTTATGTTTCAGCGTTGCGTTTTGCCAGGGACTTTCTTGTCCTTGGATGTGGAAGATATTCTGTTCATCTAGAAAGTATGTGCGGAATGTAATGTAGCCAGTCAGTGCTATGAGTTGTCAATATCAGAGATGTGGGATTAAATGCCAAGTGGTTAATCATACGCCATGGGAGAGTTTAGGGACAGAAGTGAGCATTGTGGCCGGTGGCATCAGGATGGCATAGTGGGAAGGATGAGTCTCATCTGTGGTCTCAGCCACAAATGTATCTCCAGGATTTTGTTAAGTTATTTTCAGGATTTCATTAACCAAAACTTACAGTTTCATGAATTTCATAATGAAATTCTTACATGTATACCTTAAATGTGTGTAATTGATGATTAGCTCCTCTAGGATCAGTTGGTCATATTTAAGGATTTTCCAGAGTATAAGAAACACTGTTGTTGTTTTTTACATTTTCCTTGGTTAAGAGTTTCACAAGAACCATCAGAATACTTTTTAAAAATATAATGCTGAATTAATAATTTAGAAGACTCCTTTATTCTGAGACTGATTGTCTTCTTTTGCTGTTAAAATGTCCTTATTTTATGAAATAATGGTAGTTAGATCAGGATAGGTTTTAGAAATTTTGTTTTCTTTTTTTTAATGATCATTCTGAGCAGGAATTGTTTTCATTTTTATTGGATCTACAAACCTGGGAAGTCTGGGAAAGTCCAGTTGTGACCATGTTACAGAGAATTGCATCTTGTTCCCACTGGACCCAGGTCAAGGCTATTTCAGACTATCATCAGCACACATTACAGTGAGGGTCAGTGCATGGTTATTCTGCACCTGGCTCTGGCTTGGGGAAAACCGCCTTTCTGTTTGTGATTTGGATGCACGACCATCCAGATTAATAAAATCTAGTCGAAAGCAACTAAGTCCATTGCTGGCAAGAGTCATAAGACCTTCCTTGGAGAGGGCTGGGTGCCAGATGTAAAGCCAAAACACGTGTTCACCTCCTCCTTTGGGGAAACAAAACAAAACAATTACAACTGCCTGTGACCACTCAGCATCAATAGCTGTGCCAGATGTATTATATCTCACTTTTCCATTCTCAGGAAATCACTGGTAAGATTCCTATCAAAGTGACCAACTCCTTCCTCACATGGGCATAGATATTGTTTTGGGCTTTTCTTAATTGAGATGGCAAGGGTCCTGGGCATTGACCCAGCGGTGTTCCTCTGTAAGATCTGAGGCAGAGATCTTTTTTTTTTTTTTTTTTTTTTACAAATAGTTTATTGTCAAATTAGTTTCCACATAACATCCAGTGCTCATCCCTACAAGTGTCCTCCTCCATGCCCATCCCCACCTCCCCCCACATCCATCAGTCCTCAGTTTTTGTCAGCATTCAAGAGTCTCTCATGGTTTGCCTCTCTCCCTTTCCCCCACCATTTCCGCCCTTCTTCTCCCCCTTGGTCCTCTGTCAAGTTCCTCCTAATCCTCCTATACGTGCACACATATGATATTTGTCCTTCTCTGCCTGACTTATTTCGCTCAGCATAACACCCTCAAGGTCCATCCATGTTGCTACACATGGCCAGATTTCATTGTTTCTCATTGCCATGTAGTATTCCATGGTATAGATAAACCACACCTTCTTGATCCACTCATCTGTTGATGGACACTTAGGCTCTTTCCCTGTTTTAGCTATTGTGGAGAGTGCTGCTATGAACATTGGGGTACATGTGCTTCTATGCCTCAGATCTGAGGCAGAGATCTTGCTTTCCTCTGATGTTGGCCACTTGATTTTTAAAACTGAATGAGAAAAATTAGCAATTCCTACTTGAATTAGGACATGAAGCCAAATTCTCAAGATACAGATAACAAAATCAGATTGAAATAGTCATGCTGAAATTGATGGTTAATAAGAAGTCTTTCCTTATACCTAGGGTTGAAGGAATCTGATTCTCATCAGTACGAATTACTTTTGTGTTATTCTAACTTATGGCTATGCTGTAGGTGGATTATAATATAGAGTGAAGGAAGATGGGGTGGGGCCTTCACTGTTGGTCAGGGAGATAAGCAAGTACATGAAAATGGGCTTCCTCTTGATTACCATCTCTACATGGCTCCTGGTCTTATTTTTACCCTTCTTTCTTTAATATCTTTTCATCATAGCTTTAACAACTGTCATGTAGACACATCAACTTACCTCCTTTAAAATATTATTGAAGAAAAAAAAAGGGGGGGGCGCCTGGGTGGTTTAGTCGGTTAAGCGTCGGACTTTCGCTTAGGTCATGATCTTGCGGTTTGTGGGTTCGAGCCCCGCGTCGGGCTCTGTGCTGACTGCCAGTTCAGAGCCTGGAGCCTGTTGCAGTCTGTGACTCCCTCTCTCTCTGACCCTCCCCTGCTCACGCTCTCTCTCTCTCTCTCCTAGAAATAAATAAAACATTTAAAAAAATATATTATTGAAAATTATGCTGAGGAAGAGCCTCATTATAGTTCTGGGGTGGACCTCATTATAGTTCCCAATTTTCTTTTTTAGAAACATTTATTTATTTGTTTATTTTTGAGAGAAAGAAAGGGAGAGGGAAAAACAGAGATTTCAAAGCAGGCTCCCTCCTCATGTATGAGCCGGGTAGGGACAGAGAGAGAGAGGGAGAAACAGAGGTTTCAAAGCAGGCTCTTCACTGCCAGGGCAGAGCCCAACACAGGGCTCAAACTGACATACCATGAGATCATGACCTGAGGGGAAGCTGGAGGCTTAACTGACTGAGCCATCCAGGTGCCCACCTTTCTAATTTTCTTTACACCATCCTTTTTTCTTCTCTTCTCTTCTCTTCTCGTCTCGTCTCGTCTCGTCTCGTCTCTTCTCGTTCTTCTCTTCTCATCTCTTCTCCTCTCTTCTCTCTTCTCCCTCCCTCCCTGCCTCTCTTCCTTCCTCCCTTCCTTCCTTTCTTCCTTCCTTCCTTCCTTCTGTATGACTAGGTTCTGGCTCAGTACATAACCTTTTAAAAATCTTCCTTGGGGCGCCTGGATGGTTAAGCATATGTCTTTTGATTTCAGCTCAGGTAATGACTGTAGGGTTGAGAAATTGAGCCCTGAGTTGGGCTCTGTGCTGAGCTTGAAGCCTGTTTAAGATTTCCTCTCTCTCTCTATCTCTTTGTTCCTCTTCCCCACTAATGTGCATTCTCTCTAAAATAAAGAAAAAAATCCTCTTTCCTGAAGAAATAGAAAGAAGCCTTACTTCTTTCAGGATTTTCTATTGCCTGAAAATTTCTTTGAGATAAGAAGCACATTCATAATTATTTAATCATCAGTTAATGAATTACTGATTAACTGTCTGTAGTAATAATTAACCAACATTTGTTTGGTATTTACTACAGACTAAACATTGTATTAAGCCTGCCTTCATGCATGTTTTCTGTTGATATGTGGATCACATGCCTAAAATGTGACAGGTGGTATGTATGAAATAATTTTACAGACGATGTGTAGTTAAACACATGAGATTTGATTCACTCGCTTGTTAGTTTGGCAAATTTAATCTCTCTTAGCCTTGATTTTCTTTTTTTTTCTCTGTAAATGAAGGAAGGTATGACTTATGTTGGAGAGTTGCAGTGAGAATCTGAGAGCATTTATGGAGTTCTTGGCATATGGTAAGGCTCAAAAACCTGGGGTCTCTAGTTACCATTGGAAGTAAGAGCAGAAGTGGTGTAGGAAGAGTTTACTGAGCACTGAGTAAAGGGAGAAGTGGTGTGAAGCCAGACACTGAGTGAAGAATATTTCTGTGAGAGTAAAAGAGGAGGGAAGGCACAGTGAATAGAATAGTATATATACGGAGATTATTATTTTTTTTTGGAAGCCAGTTATGAGTCAGGCACTATGCAAAGGACTTTATGCATATTATCTTATTTAATATTCACTACAAATTAACAACAGGGGAAGTAAGAGCTCCATTTTTCCAGGTGAGAAGTTGAGGCTGAGGAACTTACAATAAGTTTCCTAAGATGACCCAGATAGTAAAAGGTGGCTCCTAGATTCAAACCTACTCATTCAGGTTCCCAAGTTCATGTGCTTTCCCCTGAGGCAAGACAGTGCTGTAGTCATTAATATGAATGGTTGTGCCTCATGTTTAGCACATTCAGCTCATTTTAGTTTGGATCCTAAAAGTGGAAGTCTAGGATGTTGATGGGGGTGGTGATGGTATAGGGGTGTACTCCACTGAATGTTCTTCTAGCCACTATCAATCTGCAGGAGAAAAGTGCCTGAAGCAAAAGGCACACTGACCTTCCTCTCTCCAGGGGTCTGCTTCTTCTTGATCCATACCACTCTGGAGTCTTAGGCAAACTTGAGTGAGCAAGTGAACTTCTATGCTGGATGCCCTAACAGAAAATGGTGAGCTCCATATTGGAGCAAATGAGGTCTAACAGAAAATAAAAGGTTATTTGTTAATGGGGGAAGGAAGCAAATATTTATCTAGAATTGTACCCTTTGTGTGATTCATATGTGACATATCCAGTTTCATTGGATCCTCATTATAAGCTTCTGAGGCGCACATTTTCGTGGTTTCTTCAGATATCTAACAAAGACTTTCTCCAGGTCACATAAACAAGAAGTTTCAGAACTAGGATTTATACTCAAGATGATTTAGCACAGAAGAGTCAGCAGTCACAAAAATATAAAGATTTGAATAAAATATGCATGTGCTGGAAAACCACAGTAATTTGAATAAATTACAATAAACTGTATGATCCTCTTTTATTTCCTTTTATGGTGCTCCTGCATTAGAAAAAAAAAATTTTCTCTTTTCATCTTAAGAAACAAAACTTCTCACCAAGATAGGTGATGTTCTGGGGCACCTGGGAGGCTCAGTGGGTTAAGAATCTGACTCTTGATTTAGGCTCAGGTCACAATCTCATGGTTTGTGGCATTGAGTCCAGCATTGGGCTCCCTGTTGATAACTGCACAGCCTGCTTGGGAATCTTTCTCTCTCCCTCTGCTACTCTCCTTCTCACATTCTCTTGCTCACTCTTTCTCTCTCAAAATAAATAAATAAACATTAAACAAAAGATAGGTGATGTTTTATATATTCGATTTGGCTTCTTAAATTGATACAATGCTGTCTGTTAACCATTAGCAAACTATGCCTGCGAATGAGCCATGCCCTACAAAGGCTCCAAAACTATTTGGAAAACAGCACACAGGAACCAGTCTGTTTTCTAGGTCTAAAAAAACTGGATTGGATCTCCAAGTTCAAGGTTGTGAAGGTGATCTGTGTCTTACATGAGCCTTTAGCTACTTTGTATAGCTGTTCAAAATATAGTTGCTAAAAACCTACATATGGCAATTCTACTCTTATAGATTCTACTGTAGCCACTTGAATATAGCATATTGTCATGTTACCTATAGTTTACTTTTAACTATTTCAGCATTAACATTGGGATGTATGTAGTGCTTAGTTTCTCTCTGTTCCCTGGAGTGGCTAATGCTCCTAGCTGGAAACCCATATCCATATTTCATGGTGTATCAGTTTCCTAGTATTGTCGTGATGAGTTACTGATGACAGGCTTAAGACAAGAGATGTTTACTCCATCACAGTTTTGGAGACTAGAAATCCAAAATTGAGGTGTTAGTCAAGCTGATTCCTTCTGGAGGCTCTGAGAGAAAATTTAGTCCATTCCTCCCTCCTGACTTCTGGTGGTTGCCAGAAATATTTGACGTTCCTTGGATTCTAGATGCATCAACTCATTTTCTTCTTTCATCTTTACAGAGTCTTCTTCCCTCAGTATGTGTCTCTGTCCAAATTTTCCTCTTGTCATAAGGATACCAGTTGTTGGATTAGAGCACACTCTAATCCACTATGACCTTGTCTTAACTTGATTACTTGCGCAAAGATCCCATTTCCAAATAAGGTCACATTTACAAATTCCTGGCAGACATGAATTTGGAGGGATACTCTTCAACCTAGTACATGGTTTATTATTTAGCATCTACTTGGAAGATACTACTCAAGAGTTAGCTATGGCAAGAATCCAGCTGCCCAACAAATGTCAGAGTTTGTAAAGTAGCAGAGCAAATGTTAGAAATAGGTTTTCATTCATTAAACTGGTGGTGTTTGGATGTGGACTAGCTAGAAATAGTAAAGACCCAAACCTCATCCTTGCATGAAGGAGACATAAAAATATACAGTAAGCCCTGTGTCCTTCATTCTGGTACTTGACTCTCTAGCAAGCTTCCTGGTTCAGAGCACTTGTTTGCCTGAATGTAGCTAAATCCTTCTGCTAAAATACTGGTGCATTTTGTTTGAGGAAACTTTTCATACAGAAGGTGGTCCAAATAACTAATAGGTCGGGAATCTGAAACTACACAAAGCTTACAGTATTGGTTATGCAATGCTTTTTGTGACTGCTTGATAATATTTGTATGCAGAATTCAGTCTGAGACTTGCTATCATCTCTGGTAGCGAGGTCATGGAAAGAGACCAAAACCACTCACATACCTCTTACTATAGGATGTATACACTAAGAAGAACGTAATAATTATGAACAGCAAAATTGACTGAGGTTAATTCACTGCACATATCAACTGACATTTTCCCATAGCTGCACATCTACAAGTCTCCTTTGGATCACCATTCCTATCCTCTTTTGGTATTTAATTCTTGTGAAACAAAATAGCCAAACATTCAGATAAATGTTTCTTGCTTAGGAATCTTATATGAATGGAAATTTTCAGTAACAAAATGGATCTGACAAAACTTGAACTCTTCACCTGGGACTTTCCTGTGTCCCTTGCCATTGCCAAGAGTACCACATTAGCTCCAAAACTGACTCAGTGTCTCTGGAATTCCCTCCTTCATGCCTCCAGTTGGTGGTATTTAGTACATGGTGCCAGGCATCTGTTGATTTCACTTGGGCTTAATCTGACCCTTTGTTGTTTGACTGGGTTTTGTATTTCTGAGGGGATTATTAATCATAAATCACCAGCTCTACTGAGCTGTATGTGTGGTTGTAGGGAGAGAGAGTTTAACTTCTTGTTACTACTGGAAATGTGATTTAAAAAAATCTTCAAAAGTACATGTCATCTGGATTTTCAGAAGCAATTGTTTCGGAGAAGAAAAGATCTGGGCAGTCCCCTCATGCTATTTTTCCTTCATGCATCTCAACAAACAAGCAAACGGGCAAGGCAGGTGATAGACCTGTGGCATTTCTCCTTGGTTGAGATCCTGACCTTTGACCTTCACTGATCTGTGCTTCAGTGAAGAAGTTGTGGCCGTGGCAGGCAGGAGTCACAGAAGAAATGGAACAGTAGAGTGGAAAAGGAGTAAACAAGGCACTGACGTGGATCTGGTTCTTTCTCCCTACTTAATCTCTTTCTCCTCATTAATCCTGATGAAAGAAGGCTGGAGGGTGGAACTGCAAAGATGGAAAACTCCAGGGAGGAGACTGTTCCTGGAGAGAAGAGTACATACACAACCAAAATATGAGCTGGGCTAATAAAGTTGATAGTTGCTCATTTGTGCAAAATTTCTGAGTACGTGTGTGAATAGGCTAATATGTGCCAGCCTCCCCAACAGTAAATATACCCAGAGTCAGGGAGTATGTTATCTGGTCACCATGAGTGCTAAATCAGTCACCACCATGCTTGTGCGGGTGAGGAAGATGTGCAGGGAAATGTGAGCTCACAGAACAGTGGTGATGGCAAAGGTAATTTTAAGACTTGATGCTGTCAGATTAATTGACTAGTCATGTTTTAGGTAGATTGCAATATTTTAAGGCGGTTTTTCAAGTTAAACATAATTCTCATATTTGGCAGGTCATGCCTTTGGAACAGGTACCTGATTTCCTATTGATACTCTCTGTCCCTCCCAGAGAAAGTGCCAAGAAGACTGATGGTACATTGTTCAAAACTTTGTTCCTTGGTGACAGATCCTTCTTTTCATTGTAAGATCTGTGGTAATAAATGTGTCCCTTCCTTTTTTCCCCTTCTGAAGATTTTGTTGGCAATTCAATATGTGAATCTTGATGGTGCATTTGCTCAGTCATTTAGTAAACATTTAAGGTGAATCTACAGGGCAATAAATATGAACATAAATAAATAAGGTGAACAGGGATTAAGAGAGCTGGCAGTGATATTTATTGACTGTCTTCTGTAGCCCAGCATTCATTTCTTTAAAATATTTTTATGATTGAGGGGTGCCTGGTTGGCTCAGCTGGTTAAGTGTCCAACTTCAGCTCAGTTCATGATCACACTGTGGCTTCAAGCCCCGCGTTGGGCTCTGTGCTGACAGTGAGCTCAGAGCCTGGAGCCTGTCTTCAATTCTGTGTCTCCTTCTCTCTCTGACCCTCCCCTGCTCATGCTGTCTCTATCTCTCTCTCAATGTTCTAAAACATTTTAAATAAATTAAAAAAAATTTTTATGATTGAAAATGTACGTAGATATAAAAGTCAAATTGTTCTTCAAATGCAGAATACTAGGCCCTGTTTTACCCAACCAACTTCACTTCTTATCCCCGAGGAAATAACTTTTAATCCTTTTAGCTGTTTCTCCTGGCATTTGCCTTCATTGTTTTACATAATGTGCTCTCTTTTATAATTTGTTGATTTTAGACATTGCCTCAGAACAATGGGAGACAATGATTTAGCTTCCTTGAGCACCTCCTCTCATGCTAAACACACACTTCTTCTTTCTCTATTTTTATAATAGAATTTAAAGTATAGTTTTTGGTCATCGTAATATTCAGTCTGCGTACTGCTTTGTTTACATCATTATTCACAGTGAAGCCACGTAGACAACCTGGCTGTGTGGGGAAGGGAAAGGATACCAGGGTTTCCCTATTCCTTACCAAGACTTTGAATAGTGTTCTTATTTTCATCCCACCAGTGCCTGTTTCCAAAGTGCCTCATGCCTCCAACTCCTAAGCCTTCTGAGATTATGAAATGCAAATGAGCCTTCTTCATGACTTCACTCCCTGCAGGGTTTCAGTGTAGCTGGTCTGCCAAATCGTTTACCACAAATCAGTCTACTGCTTTCCATATGTGTATGTTTTTCTGTCTTATCTCTCCTCCCCTGCTTTCTTTGCCCTTATGGGTTTCAGAAGTTTTTATTGATTTACTAAAATTTGAATGTGTTTCTGGAGTAAAGTATATCTGTTTCAATGTGCTGTATTAAAACAAAGTCCCAAATAATCTTCTAAAATTTTAGCTACTTGTACTACATACCATTATTAACCTCATTTTATAGATGAATAAATCAAGCATGAGAGAAGCTAAGCGACTTGCCCAAGGTTGTACAAATAGTAAGTGGCAATGCCACTTACCAATAAATGCTTGCTCTTTCCAGCACACTGCCTTTTACTGCGAGACACAGTTCCAGTTTCAAGGGGTTTGCAGTTTTCGCAGAGAGATAAGACAAGTGCAAAGACATAAGAATACAATGCGTTAAATGTCAAGAACAAGAAAAATGGCCCAGTGTGCAGTGGGAATTTAGAGGAGAGAGATCTGTTTTCCTGCCCACTCCTTTGTGTCTAAAACTCCATTTGGAATTGAAGTATATGGCTTTCAGTACTGTAGGAACATTTCTTCTTTAAAAAAAAAATCTTAATTTAATTGGATTTAAACCCTATTCTTTGGCCACTTGGGATTCCTTGAAGTCTGCGGAATGAATAGTTAATGTGTATGTCCACATAAGTACCCTCAAGTGATACTTTAGGGAAAAAAATAAGGCAAACTTTTGATTGACTAGATATTAAGAATGTACTTGACTTTAAGACATGCAGGAGGTCATTTTGCCCATACTTATTCTTGCCAGTGATGATACACAACCCTTGATCTTGTTAAATCTGAAGTGTGTGTTTGTTTGTGGTGCTCCCTAAATATCAAAGATGGTTTATGAAATTACCCACATCTGTCTAGATCCAAAGTCGTCTTCCCCTCCCTCCCCATCCTTGGCCAGTTAGGATGATTAGCACTTAAGCTGCGTGTACTTGGAGAGTGAAAAGCACTAACCATGCAGCCTTCCAGGAGGCTGAATAGTGAGTTGGTGTACAGACTCCAGAGCCAATGGGAGTTGTTCTATTCCAGTCTCTGCCAGGAGCTGCTGTGTGACCTTGGGACATTTCACTAACCCTCTGTCTCCCTGTCTCACATTTCTAATTTGTAAAATAGGGAAAAACACAGAATCCAGTTCATCATGTTGTTAGGCGGATTTTTTGAGTTAATAGATACAGCAGGTGTGATGCACAAAAATAAAGTGTCCGGTGCATAGAAAAGACTGTCATTAACACTACTCCCTCCAAGAAGCTCATGAAGAAGCAGCCTCTGAGGGCTACATGTGCTTCAGGTGCTAACTTGCTTGCTGGGGCACAAGCTTCTTCGATCACATGTTCATCACTCTATTTTGCAACCATTTATGCAGTGCCTACTGTGTACCAGACCTACTGCTTGGTCCTCAGGGTATCATGGAGACCCAAATCAGACACACTCCTTCCTGCATAGAATCCTCAGCAAAATGAGAGAGACAGTCACAAATCAACCAATTACACAAATAAATATAGGATTGCCCTTGTGGTAAGCGCTAGAAAACGCAGGCTCCTTGACTCCTTGTTCCATTTCAGTACACAGTCTCGCACCTGAGAGAGTAAAACTGTATATTTCTTGAAGAATCCAGGAAGTGCTCTGATGCCAAGGAAGGGAAGGGCCCTGTGCAGAAACCGAGAACATCCTGAGAAACTAATTAAAATCTTCCTTTTTGATTGTACCCTGGAGGATGGAAATCGCTTCCTCTCTTGCCTTGCCTTGACACAACTTGCTCAGGAGGAATGCAAAGGAGGGGTGGGATCTTCCCCAGCGTGAGAGTGAAAGGAAGCGACATACCGAAGAGATGACGCTGGAAGAAATGCTGTGGCTGCTGATTCCACCTCCACCCTGGGGGCCAGCTGCTTAGCAATATTTCAAAGGCAAAAGCAGCTTACAGGAAAGGAGGGAAAAACTGCATTTAACAACTTCCTCGTCTGGAGGTCTGGATAAGACTGGAGCACATTTGAAAGCTGTATTTATGGCAGAAATACATGTGGCCTTACGGACATCTGTGCCTGGGATTCCTCCAGTCCAAGTGTGCCTTTATACATGGAGCACTCAGATTCTCAGGGCATCTGGCTAGAAAATTGAATATCAAGACCCTTTGCATATCATGCTTGTTTGTCTCACGTGCGTTAGCTGTGCCAGTGTTACCTGAAAGCCGTAGCTAGGAATTACATCCAGAATTTCCTGTGCCATTCTTCATTACCAATGCTTGAAAGAGCGGTGTCCTCTTGCTGAACTTTTTAATGGTTAATCTCAAAAAAATATATGCCCTTTCAGTATCCTGTAGCACGTAAAGAGAAATTGAGCTTAAATGCAGTCAGGTACAAATGTCATATACCAACATCTTAGAAGCAAAATTTAAGTATTTTGCTTCAGTTTGACCTATGCATGTCTGTATGTATCTTCTGTCTCACTACATCTCATTCACTTTCTCTTCCTTCAAGCTTTTGCATTTCTTGATTTCCTGTGGTTGGTGGATGGCTCTTTGCTCAGCATGTCAAACAAGTGATTATTTCCTTTTTAAAATTTTTTTATTGTGTTTTATTTATTTCTGAGAGAGAGAGAGGCAGTGTGAGCAGGGGAGGGTCAGAGAGAGAAGGAGACACAGAATCGGAAGCAGGTTCCAGGTTCTGAGCTAGCTGTCAGCACAGAGCCCAATGCAGAGGTGGAACCCACGAACCATGAGATCATGACCTGAGCCGAAGTTGGATGCTTAACCAACTCAGCCACCCAGGAGCCCCTGATTATTTCCTGAGCACCTGCTTTGAGTTAGACAGGAATGTTCTTGAACTCATGAATATTCCAGTTTAGAAGGAAAGACAATACGAAACATGTAATTAAAAGTATAACATGTGTCAAGAAAACAAATATAAAGGGTACTTTGGAATCATACAGCAATAGTAGCAGTATTAGCTGCTAAGATTAATTCATTGCTTACTACTCTAAGTGATTTATGTGTTCTATTAATTTTAATTTCCATATTCTCCCTGTGAGGTAAGTTACTATCACTATTTCCATTTTATATATTAGAGAATGAATCCTAGAGGTATTAAACATTGAGTAACTTTTCCAAGGCTACACAAGAGAAAAGAGCCAGCTGAATGGTGGTTCAGTGGGTTGAGCATCTGACCCTTGATTTTAGCTCACCAGGGTGGTGAGATGGAGCCTTGTGTCAGGCTCTGCACTGAGTGTGGAACCTGCTTAAGATTCTCTCCCTCCCTCTCTCTCTCTTTCTCTCATACCCATATGATTTGAGTCCTGTGCTTCATGCCTAAATACACTCTCCTAAGTAAGAGAATTTAGCCTGGTCTTCCATGTATAAATTTATTAAAGTTTGAAACATATAATTTATTTGTGTACTCCTTTAATAAAAGATGAGAACAAACATTTTCTCTTTAAGAAAAAAGTTAAATTGAAAATAAAAATAAAATGCCTCTCTGGGGCACCTGGGTGGCTCAGTTGGTTAAGCCTCTGACCTCAGCTCAGGTCATGATCTCATGGTTTGTGAGTTCAAGCCCTGCATTGGGCTTTCTGCTGTCAGCACAGACCCTGCTTCAGATCCTCTGTCCTTTTTTCTCTTTGCCCCTCCCCTACATGCATACATACTCTCTCTCTCTCTCTCAAAAATAAATATTTTAAAAAATGCCTCTAAATGAAATGCGATGGGATCATAGGGGGACATATTAGGGAAAAAACTAGTGAAATTCAAATAAAATGTGGAGTTTAGTTTGCGGTAATGTATCAAAGTTGGTTTCAATGACAAATGTACCACAGTAAGCTGGTAACAGGGAAAAATGGGTGAGAGTTATGTGGGACTCTCTGTGCTCTCTTTGCAACTTTTGTTCATATCTTAAAGTTTTCTAAATAAGTTTACATAATGAAACAATAAAATAAATCACACTGTTATTCTGGCCAGTCTCTCCCTCCCCCAACCCTAGATTTAATTCGTTGCAAACTAGGCAGTTCTTTAGGATAGTGGTGCCTCCTCTCTGATGTCCTCCCTCTGCCATGTAGATGTGGCATGTAGGTGCCATGTAGACAGCCTGGCATCTTCAGTGTCAGTCAGAGCATCCGTGTGCATCTGTTTCTGGGCCTCTTTCTTGCCCAGGCCTGGCGTGCTTTACATTCATGCCATGCCATCCTCTGTAACCTGCATATCTGTGTCTCAGAATCCTTTCCTTATCCTTTTCCTTCTTGGTCACTGGAGCCTTAGCTCCTATCCTGATTCCATCCAACAAAATCATGTCTTAACAACTTTTTGGGTCGTCATCTGGCTGGTTCCAAATCAAGTACTCATATCTGGGGCATCAGATGTGGCCTTCCCTGGCAAGCTTCTCACTTCATGCTTGTGGGAGCTGGCAGTCAGAAGCCTGGGACACCCAAAGACTTGTCTGGTCCACACATGCAGTAACCCATTGTTTTTTATCTTTGATTATTGTTACAAGGAGTTTGAGCACTCTCAATCTGCCATATTGCAAATAGTTTCCCATGGAAAAGTATATAGACAGCTGGTTGAGAAATTAAGACAATAAAAACCAGTTCAGTTCAGAATGTGCAAAAAAGTGAGAACAATTTTGAGTTAGGCAATAAGGATTATCTTCATGTAGTCCCAGTGATTTTGCCTCTTAAATATTTCTCAGATATATCCTCTCCAGTAGCAGTCAGAGTCCAACCAGGAAAAGAAAAACATCTTCAGATATGTAAAAGAGAGAATTTTATACAAAGAATCAGCTAAAAAGGTGATAGAAGTGATGAGAAGCCAAAGGAGACAATGCAGCAACTCAGATGTGAGCAACAGCAGGAAGCCACAATCAACCTTGGGCAGGACGGACAAAAGAAGGAAATAGGGTTCCCAGAACCTCTGGTGGGTGGACCCTTGGGCAGAAGCCAGAATGGTGGTATGTGTGCACGTGCCATAGAGGAGAAGCAACCAAGAGAGAGGATGAAACACTTTGGATTCTTCTATCTGCCTGTTTCCCAGTCTCCTACTGGTAACTTCCACTGTCCCAAACTAATTAGGAATGGGCCACCATGGAAGCCCAGTAAATGAAGGAAGTCAGCCTTCCTTTCACATAGGACAGAGACACTCCCTCTGCTGAGATCAAGGACTCCGCCCATCTCTTTCTGGCACCATTACAGAATTTTCTTACCCATTCCCTTGACCCTGTATTCTCACTCTCCCTCCAATTCATCCTCTGTATTTGAGCCAGTGATGTTGCTAAGATACCAATATATATGTCAAGCCCCATTTTGAGCTCTTAGATGACTTGCTGCTGACTACTTGCTAGGCTCAAGCTTTTCAGCATGAAGGATAAGGCTTTGTGTGGCTTTTGCTCCCCTCTCCAGACTCATTTCCCACAGCTCAGTACATGGCATGGCTTCAGAGCATTGAAGATTGCCAGGGACGCAGAGTGGTGTTGGCTACTCAGGTACTGGTTTTATTGTGGACTTCAGAAGATGCTTCCTGGACTGAGCCTTGGGATTGTCATGGAGGGCATGACAGGAACAGCAGTCATAGGTGACATTGTAAAGTTAGGTTCTGGAGCACATGACGGGACCTGGAGTATAGGAGAGGACTCCTAGTGAGAGCGTGCGAGGGCATGTAAGACTTTAGAGCCTTTAGAGGCTCCATAAAAACAAACAGGAGGAGAAACCAAAGGGCTTTGAGGGGTGTCTGCTAATGGGAGCATGAGTCAGTGAGATTTGAGTGATCTTTAAAGAAACCTATCTGTTGGGTTAAGTTGAATGAAATGGAGGTTATGCTTGAGAATAGAACTGAATGTCCAAATATGATGCTCAGGCTATTGCTTCTAAAGTTAATCTGTCATCAAAAGATCTCTAGTAGAATGAATGAATATAAGGGCTTATTTCTAATAGGCACTATAGGCTGTTTATCTATCATGGAGGGGACTTGATAAAAAGAAGGAGATTAACATACATGAGCCTCTTAGGGAGTAATTGAGTTCTAGAAGATATGCAAAAGACAGAAGGTGGAAAATAAGGATTTAGAACATCAGAGAAAGTTTCAGTGGAGTTTCTCTAACTTCTAGATACTTAAAAAAATCTGTATTGTACCCTACATACCTAATAACCATTCTTTGCATTACCTTATAGTCTTGCTGTGATGTGAATCTCTCTTACGTGCAGCTAAAAGGTAATGTTTCCCTTCAATATCAAGGGAAACCAAATATTTGTTGAGCTAACATAATGTGCCAAGTGTTGAACTGGGCAGGTTACATAATGTATTTTATTTTGTCATAATTTTCCCATAACAGATGAGGGAAATGAGGCTCAGAGAGGGTAAGTCACTTGCCTGAGGCTGCATACGAAGTGCAGGCATTAGTATTTAAATGTAAGTCTGCTTTTACTGTGCCACAATTTTCACCTGTCACTAAGCAACCCTCATGATGAGTGCAAATAAGAATAACTTAGCATTCAGCTTTCTCACCAGGAACATTAAAATAACACTTGGATGTATTTTCACACAGAATCACTCTAAAATCCTATATACAGCTTTCTAAAAAGCATGGAATTCATTTTGAAGGTTTATTTTCCTGTTGAATGATAAGGACCCTCCACCCTACGTCTCTCAAAATTCAGGAAAGATCATGGTGCTCTTGATCTACACAAGATCAAAAGATCTATTGTATCTTTTTGAGTCTTTACTTGCACGTTGGGAAAGGTCCTCAGAAAGCAGATACTGAGATGGAGGGGTAAGTTTTGGGGGCATTTTCAGGAAGTGCTCTTGGGAACCAGCCCTGAGGAAGATAGGAGCAGGAAACAGAATTTAGCAGAGAAAAAAGTTGAACTGTGATATAATATGATAAGGGATTAGCAAGCTTATTGGCAGCTCTAGTCCTCTTTTGTTCTGGGTGAGGAAAGGGGGCTCTCCATGTTGATTAGTTTCTGAATGTGGAATACAAGTTACCAGAAGGAGACCTAGTCTCAATGAATTATTTTTATTCAGATGAGGGAATCCTTGAGAAAGACCCTCAGCTTAGGGCTATTTTCTGGCACCACTCCCAGTAGCTGGGAAATAAGTCCTTTATTCCTGAGGGGGAATCTGGGTGTTACCTCATATATAACATTCACTACTATGAGAAATGTAATTCCTTATAAATCTGTGTACATACAGTAAATTTGTGTATATATTGAATATATAAGACATGGCAAAACATAAATATATGCAATATATAAACAAATATTGACTTCATATAATTATTACATATATATGTAATATATATGTATATATATATAATATATACATATATATATAGTACAGACAACTTGTTAAGGCATTAACTACCTGGATCAGGATGAAAGCTGGACTTAAAAGAATTAATACATTTGGCAGGATGGTTCCTACAAATTGAAAAGGCAGGGTACCCTTTTTGGTTAAAGAGGGAGCAGAAGTGTATGACTTCTTGAGACTTTCATGCTTCTTGCCACCACATGATGCATTGTTGCTGCACCAATAACAAGAATGCAAGAGGGCTGCCTGGGTGGCTTAGCCAGTTAAGCATCCGACTTTGGCTCCGGTCATGATCTCATGGTTTGTGAGTTCGAGCCCCATGTTGGTCTCTGTGCTGACAGCTCAGAGCCTGGAGCCTCCTCCAGATTCTGTGTCTCCCAC
The DNA here is from genome assembly GCA_017311185.1 of Proteles cristata cristata. Classification (NCBI taxonomy): domain Eukaryota; kingdom Metazoa; phylum Chordata; class Mammalia; order Carnivora; family Hyaenidae; genus Proteles; species Proteles cristata. Next base: position 804,422 of record JAESUZ010002499.1, on the reverse strand, counting down.
TCTCTCTGACCCTCCCCTGCTCATGCTCTGTCTCTCTCTGTCTCTCAATAATAAATAAAAGCATTAAAAAAACATGCAAGAGCCTGTCAAGTGATGGACTTTGTACAGAGAATGGTGCTTGGCTTATTGGCTGTTTTTACACATATACTTATTCTGAAGACCAAGAAAACCAGTAATAAACAAACAAACAAACAAACAAACAAACAAAATCATTATGCAGCTAAAAATTAAAAAAAAAAAAACCACAACCCATGAATTCCTCAGAAACTGCATTGGCCAGCCTCTATTCACTTCCTCAGCTTCTTCCTGTGTTAGCTATTCGCATTAACTAACAGTTGTATTAGAAATCTGACAAGGCAAATATCTAACCACAGTCAATAATGGAGAGAATCCTCACACATTGGGGCAAAAAGAAGGAGATGCCTAACATATTCAACCATGTTAGGTTTAGAAGCTTAAGAGCGTCTGCCATGCTGTCTCCTTCCCTCTGCCCATCCCTGTCACTGACTCAATGAACTTAGGAACTCAGTGAATTAGGAACTATGGCTGCCCATGGCAAACTGGAAAATGCTGGCCCTCCTAAAATGACAGTCAGCTTCATTGTTGACATTTTTCTTTCATTAATCCTTTCCTGTGCTTTTGGACAGTGAATTAGGTCTGATTTAGCTATTTATCTATATTAGGAAGTCTTAGTCACACGCAAAAGATGTGAATTAAGCCAAATAAGTTCTTTTTTAAAGTTTTTATTTGATCTATTCATTCATTCAATCAGCCATTTACTCATTCATTTATAGTTAAAGAGCTATTTTGTTTTGCACCCAGGTAGTACAGGTAATTGCTCTAAGGGTAAAGTACAGAAGTGTCATCATGCACACTGAATATTGTTTGAGAATTTAGATCTGGATTTTAGGATCATAGAATTCCAGTTACTCTGATGATTATTGCAATTGAATAGGAGGCAATTGGATTTTTTTCTATTTATTTTCTTCTAATTTTTTTCTAAATAACGTCATAATTCAGAAGGCCGTTTCTTGTTTCTCCTCTGCAAAGTCGTCACTAGAGAAGGTGCTCCAATTCATTTTCTTATGATGTGCTTTAACCTTCATAAAGCCTCATCTCATCTTACTTTAATTCCTTTATTAGAATTATAATTTCAGTCCACTTTTATTTTTTATATCATTGCTACATACCGGGAGCATTTTATATTGATCCCCCCAATTTTGTCGTGGTGTTTTCTAGCAGCTCACTTCTGAGTATCAATAGATTCAGTTCTCTTGTTGGCTGGTTTTGTGGCCTTGGGCCAATCAAACTCCATGAACCTCAACTTCTCCGTTTGCAAAATGGGATAATAATACTTACCTCCCACATACCATGGGTGTTGTGAGAATTATAAAGATAACATTTGCAAAGTGTTTTGTGAAAGCATAGAGCCTTTCATCTAAGGAAGGAGCTCAAAGTGTTATTATTATTTTTGTTGTTACTGATGGTCTGGTTCCCACATGGCTTTATTTTTATGGTGTACTTAACTGCAATAGAGTTGAATTACAGAAATGGGAGATGATAAAGATTATAGCAGGTCATCTAGTTCAAACATATTGTGGAATTCTTCCCCTGCAACATGCTGTTTATGCTTTACTCCTTCTATTTTTAAATGGAAAAGCATCAAACATTACATGGTTCATTTCTTCCTACTGACAGCAGAACCATTCTAAAGAACAATTTCAATGGCAACTTTTGATCTAAGTATTTTCTTAATGACCCAATTGGAATAACTCTTTGAGTCTCTGCCAGGAGGATATTTTTTCCCAATGTGAGGGTTACAATTATATTCAGGGCCTTTTTACTACTTTATTGGGGAAATGGAGTCACAATCCATTAGCTCTCCTTCTGATGATATTCTTTACAATGGTTCATCCCAAACATTCAATTTAGGAATTTCCTAACCATTGGTCCATGGAGCAGACCAAATCTTGTTCAGAGATATCTCACTTCAAACACAGTTAAATGGCTTAAAATTCAATTCTAGAAAACTCATTTGAAAGAATGTGCTAACTTTAGTCTTGTGAATTGCACATCTTTTGCTTTTGGCAGGTCCATAATCTGTCATTGAAGATAGAGACATTCTTGCATATGATAGTACCTAAATGCTTATTGAATGGATAAATGGATAATTCGTAATATCACACATCTAATTCATTGTGGGATGAATCGTAGTCCTTTTTTCCATGGAATAATCATAGTCCTTTTATTTTTTAGGTTTATATACTAATATATATATAAAGAGAAGATATTATATATTGTATAAAATTAATAGTTATGAATATATAATATGGATGCATCACTACTTACAGTATAAATACAACTAGTATCTTGACAAAGGAACCATCTACAGTATACATATTTTCAAAAAATGTGCAGTATTTACTATATATTAGGAGCTGAGAGTATGTTGGAAGGCTAAACAAACATATTTATTTTCTTGCAGTGCTTACTTATTACTTCAACCAATGAGAATTGTTCTGAAGATACAATGATTTCTTTCCCCATGGCCCCCTAGCAATTGTTTTTCCATCCTTTCACTGTAGAGAGTGAATTATAAGATTAAATAAATACCCCAAGTATTTCTTTCCTGTTTTTGTATTTTATGGTAGTTTAATTAATTACTCTCAAATAAACTAAGCCATTGACTAAAACTAAGCTTTATTTTATGTGCTAATGGTATTGTTTTGAATGTCCTTGTGCCCAACAGAATCAGGTTCATAGTGGGAGTTCTTTATAAGTGGCAAGATTTTTGTTTTTCATCAGTCCCTGAATTTTCCATATCCAAGGATTTGAGCAGTAATTAGGCTTCCTTAATGAAGAATAGGATATAGCTTTTAAGAGAGAACTCCATTCCAATCTGAAGCAGTCAGAAAAGTAAAATCTAAAAAAAAATGATAAACTAATGAAGCTCTCTCTTTTGAGGTACATGGGAAATTAAGAAACATAACTTTATTCAAAATTGTTCCAGTTATTACCTGTTGAAATTGGATCAGAAACTTAAGCCATTTGAAATCTTTTCATGTGGCATATTTCCAGGTAGTGAAATCATTAGTGGTCAACTTTTTAGATGCTCTGCTCTTTAATCCCTTATGTCTTCAACCTGGTAGTAGTTGGGTAGTGAGATGGGTGATGGTAATTAGCTTGCTGAGTCAGTGGGAAGGACCCTGTAATACTGAATAATTGTTTCTTTGATGTGTGGTGTGGTTAACATGCTTAAGATTCTTAACTCAGGACCATCTGGGTGTCAGATCTGGGAAGAGGAAGTAAAATCAGTTTTATATACTGTGTAGAACATGAAATAACAAATATTAGAGTCTATTCTTTGCCATTCTTTTTCTTTACATTTGGTTTTTTTAAAAATTTACACCAGTTAAATTAAACACTTAGCAATCAAACATCTCAAATAAAATGAAATCATTATAAGTCTGTGAATTACCTTACTTGCTACAATCTTTGTTTCAGATAACTATGGAACAAAAATCTGGACAAAAATGTAAAGGCATAGTGACACTACCATTTTGGAAAATAAATGTATTGTCTTTAGACTTATAGCACTAATGTGTCAATAATGGATTTGGCTTATTCCCTGACATTAGCCTTGTCATGCCTTCAATTTTATGAGACATATTCCTGTTAGGCCTAGGAGTTGGCTAAGGAGAATGTAGAACCTGGAGTTGAAAGTCACTAATTTTGATCTCTGTAATCACCAATTTATTACCATGAACTTTGGTGCAATGGAAAATTTAAAGATCTCCACAGATTAAAATGGGAAGAATTTGGGCCTTAAAGGATTTTTTTTTTTAGTGTTTATTCTTCGAAAGAGAGAGAGAACACTAGTGGGGGTTGGGGGCAGAGAGAGGAAGACACAGAATCTGAATCAGACTCCAGGCTATGACCTGTCAGCATAGAGCCTAATGCAGGGCTTAAACTCATGAACCATGAGATCATGACCTGAGCCAAAGTCAGACACTTAGTCAGACCATCTGGGCCACCCAGGAGCCCCTGGGCCTTTGAGGGTCTTAACTTTTGCCTCTCCTTCTTGTCCTTAGCTGCCTTCTTCCAGGTTCTGCTGCCTCTGATGTCCAAGAGAACAGCAAAAAGCTGGGATTTGGAGAGGCCATGAGAGCCCCTGCTATTTGAGCCTCATTTGTGGTTGAGGTGCAGACTGATAAGAGGATGTATGATTTGCAGTAAAATGCTGTGGGAAAGAATGTATTCATTCCATTAGATGAAAATTACAAAACAATAGAATGATAACCTCCTGAAGAAAGTGTCTTTATTGCATGGGTTTATGTCTTTCATATAAGTATAATTAGCTAGGATTCAAATTCAAGTTTAGGTATTTTTTTTTCTTTCTCTAGCACTGACAACATAAATTTTGGTTTTTATAAAAATCACCAGTCGCTTTATATGCCTTTGCCCAAGGACAGCCGAATGGTATTTACTTGCCTCTTGCTAGGACTTAGCATTGTTTGCAATGGCTGGGTTTCACTTGCATGAGAAGGAGATTTCCATATTGCATCCTTGTTTGAGTGAACTCAGCAGGTCAACAGATGAACAGCGGCCCGATGTCTTCCATAGGCAGATGTCACTCTCCTGAAGCGACTAATGTTTACCTAAGCTTTTCTCTGCTTTTTCCTCCTCTCTCAGTTTGTTTTCTTGTCCCAACCTGGATACTTGACCTACAACTCAGCTTCCTTAGAATTGTTTTTGGCTCACCTTGTGCATTTTTCATTTCCATGATTATTTATTTCTTAATCTGAATGCTTCTCTTTGTTCTATAACATGCGATTCACCACTGCTTTCCTGTTCTCCCCTAGGTTGCCCTTTGCTGTTGGTTTGTTTCCCACCTAGACAAATAGTCAACATACCTCTTTATCTAATCTCTTGGCTTATCTGGCCTTTTACGTTTTCTTAACACAGCATATAGTGCAGACTTATTTGAATTATTGCCAACACATCAACTCCCCCATAACCTCACCTTTTCATTGGCTTCTGTGGCTGTGAATTCCTTCAGGAGAAACTGATTTCTGTTCCCAATGAAGAAATAATGTCTGAAGACTTTTATAAAAGGACTTGAGAACATCTCACCAACATTATCACAGCCATCTTTCATGTTTTCTCTATTAAAATAAAACATAGATGAAAAACAAGCATTCACTTTTGAGATCAAAAATTGTAGCAATGGCCAATTGCTTACATCTAGTGAGGAGACAGTAATGCGGAGTGCAAACAAAGGGTAATATGTTTTCCTATTTTGCTCTCTTCTGTCTTTTGGAGGAACTATTCCAATAACACAATTATATTGTTCTGATTCATTTCAACAGCACATATACAATAATTAATGTGTAAAAGTCACTCTAAGTCTAAAATATACAAGGCGTAGAAGAATGGTCCTTGTCTTTGAGGGAGTGGGGAGACAGCCACAGACAGGCATTATCTACTAAGTGCTATGACAAAAGAAAAAACAAGTGTCCTGAGCCACAGACACACTAGAGGGTTGGCTGAGTTGGTATAGAGTACTTTGTGCTAGAGGCAGCTCGGGAGTAGAATCATAGGAAAAGAGGATGGGCAGAAATGTGCCTTTAGAGAAAACACTCTAAGCCACATTTTCCCAATCCCTGGTTCACCATTTCAAAGTCTCTTTTAAGCACTCACATAGCTTCCAAAGATCCTATCTTGTAAATTGAGAATATGCCGTTTTCTAGGAGACACCTGAGTATGAATTGCTGTGCAGTGTATAGTAGAAAGTAATTATAATTTCAGCCCTCAAATATTTAATGAGTTTAAATATGATCATAGCAAAATAATAGAAACTCCATTGACATAGAAATTATGATGTAAATAATAAATGAATGTGAGAGAATTTATGAAAATATTTGCTGGATTTTAAGTTGTGTGTGTGCCTCACTGAGAAGCATATTGTAAAAATTGTTCACAATGCCTTGTTTCCCAGTTTTGTGATTAGCCTCCTGAGGCAGTCACATGGGCTCACTTCCTCTAAATCAGTATTAGAGAAGAGTGTTTCAGGCAGACCACCTTGAGGTGATAATTGCTTTTCTCAGGAGATAGTCACATGTGTCAGTTCCTCTGGGAGGAAATGAATGAATTGCCTATTGTGCCTTAAAACTCAGACAAGAAATTTTAACGGTGAATTTCCAAAGTGTTAAGGCTCAAAGTAATCACTGGAGTGTGGCAGCTAGCCTGAGGGGGCCCACCCTTCCTAGAATCAGCAAACTCTTCCCCTGTACAAAATTACATAAACATTTGAAGATTTCCTTCTGCCCTTAGAATTCAATTTGTCTGCCAAGGTTATGGTCATTTAGGCTGGAAATTTGGCCATTTGCAATCTCTATTCAGGCACGAGTAGCTACACTCTTTCCTGCCCTTGCTTATTCATGATCTTGTGATTCTCTAAGTCTCTGTTGCCTCTTGGGTCAATTGCTCTGAGAGCTATCAGTAGGGAAAAAGGACATACTTATGTTGTTTCCATCTAAATAGCAGGCCTCACTTTGGAGCTGACCCAGGCAGCTCCTCTCTATCCCCGGTAAAAGTCTTTCGCCAAATCTTGGTTGGGCAGAAACCCAGAGACGTAGGTTTTAGGGCATCATTCTTCAAGAGAACAATCAATGGATCTACAAAACATACAAGATTGGTCACATGGCTAATTTTTCTCTTTCCTACTACCTCCATGCCATTCTTCATCCCCTCCATCTTGACATAACGCCTACTGCAGAGGAACACTAATTTGGACAGCTTCACTCGCTCCCTAGTTCCATTAAATAACTTTATTCTTGGCTTCTTAATACCCTACTACTATATTGCTTTCAGAAATAAAAAGTATTTTCTTTCCCCAATACACAAATGACTCAGAATTTCTTTCTTTTTCCAGATGTTCTCATCCATTGCTGGTTAGGTTTCACTGGGAGATTCCGAAATAGAATTTTGAGTACAGAATATTTATTATTGAGTGTCCTTGGGAGTAGCACCTCTGGAGGGCTGGAAACGCAACAGGATTGGAAAGAAGGATATGTTCAGCTGAGACACACACCCAACAAGTCTTAGTCTTAGTCAACTCCACTGAGATCTGTGGAACTAGAATGACCCCTCACAGTTACCCTGAGTTGGGCTAAGATAGCAGGCCACACCAATCAGTCATCAGAGGTTGGCACCCTTAGCAAGGGCATCCCATGATTGAGAGGGCTGTCTGTAGCTGAGGCAACCCTAAGGAGCTGATGGCTGATAGATGTCTGCTAGCAGAATTCTAAGTAGCTGGAACAGGAAGAAAGGAACATCTGGATGGTGCACAGTGTTCACCAGAGCCTGGCCCCTGCTCCATTCAGAATCACATTTCCATATTACATTTAGGAAGCAGCTCTTTAAGATTCTGTTGACTTCTCTTCCTGGGTTAAAGTATGAACAGCATGTTAGTGAGACAAACTGCAGTCCAATGCTATAGCTGCCCTCAGAATCACAACTTATCCTTAATGCCTCTCTCCTTCACTATTGATTCTCTGTTTTCCTCACTCCCACCTTGCTTTTCTGTTGGTCTCAGTTGTTTACCTGAAGGCATAACCCATACCCTCAGGCTTAAGTAGTCTCAGCCCGCAGTCACCATGCCCTTCTCAAAGAGGATTTCTGCACTTGCCCATGTGCCATAATAACTGGGAAGGGAAGGACAAAGAGGCGTCCAAGTGGACCACCAAGTGGATAGCAACCCTACTACCTGATGATTGGTCACTTACACTGCCCAAACGATTACTGCTCCACTTGCCAACTCGTTCCTAGGCACATGGAGCCTGGCTACCCAGGCTATAGTCAATGTTTTTTAATATAGTGGGATTATACCATATTCTCTGGCTGAAGTATTCTCCCTTTGAGAACCAGCATCTTTAAGTTCATTGAACCCAGAGTTGTAGAGAAAGCATGCACAAATGATTCAAGCAGGGAACTGGGAAAGATGAGAGGACAACTTTTGTTTCCATGCCTTAGTTCCTGGAACCATATATTTATCATTTGGGAATATGACCCATGTAAAAGTCTTGGATTCAAAGGGTATACTAACCTTGGAGATTGATACCCATCCTAGCAAATCACTGGTCCTGAGTTGGAATTTCATCTGTGACTTTGGAAAGGTATTTCAATGTTCTCTGTGGTTATTTAATACCAGTCCTGTATTGGATGCTACCTGGTGGGCTTGATCCAATTATACAAAGAATTTTATCGTTTGTGTCCACTTCCATACATTCATTCACATGTCTGTACACTGGATTTCCCTGTCCCTGATTTTCCCATTTTCTTTTCTTTCCAGGTCCTGATCAGCCCACAAAGCCAATTGCCACTGCCCATGAGTCTATATATGTATTCCCATCTGGTGTTGCTTCTTTTTCTACACAAAGTAGATGGCCAAGTGCAGAGAAGTGACTTTGCACTATCTCTTGACGTCCTTGCTAGGATTCTAAATCTTGTATGCTTAGAAAGTATACTATCTTTTTCTTCTTATGGACCCAGTATGTCCCAGTTAACCTTAGCTATTGGTTATGTGGCCTGATTCGGAGATAGGGATATGTCCTGAATGAAGCAAATGTTATCTTACAGAGGGAGATCTCTGCATTTTCTTCTAGCAAAAGGGGAGTGTGTTAGCTGTTGATGGTGGAGGTGCACTTCTGCAGCCTTATAGGGTGTCCTGGATCTAAGGATTTAGGATTTTTGTGGACCTCTGCTTTAGATATTTATCTGATGTGTCAAGGTCCTATTCTTTCCTAGCCCGGAGCTGTTTTGAGCTGGACCAAGAGGATCATATCTTTGTGCTGCATTGATCAAGCATTTGATATGGATCTTGGGAAAAGGCATTGCCTCGGATGAAAGCTCTACAGCTGAGGCAATTTTTAAAAAATGTTGATTTTTGAGAGAGAGGATGAGAGGGAAAGGGGCAGAGAGAGACAGAGAGAGAGACAGAGAGACTGAAGCAGGCTTCGTGCCGTCGATACAAAGCCTGATGTAGGGCTCGAATCTATGAACCCTGAGATCATGATATTAGCTGAAGTTGGACACTCAACTGACTGAACTACCAGGTACTCCCAAGGCAATTCTTGAAGGGGCTGACAGCTGACAGGTACCCGACAGCTCTCCAAGCATGCAGACAAGTTCTCTGTTGAAAAGGGATCTGGACATGAGAGCTAATCCTTGTAGGGAAGTAGCAATTTGAGGAGCTTATGGAAGCAACTTTCAGAAGGATTGTGCCATCTCTTTACATGGCTCTGCCTCTGTACCTTCTGCCTTTTCTGTCCCAAAAGATCTTTTATCTACTTTTAATTCCTTTCTTGGCTAACTAAGACCTGTCCTATAAGCATTGGTTTCTCAGGGAAGCTTTTTTTTTCTCATCACCCTCAACCTCATGTCTAGTGGCCTAACAAACTTCCTGGCTGGTTAAATGCTCCTTTGAATCACTACGACATTTTTAACATGCTTCTATGTTAACTCTATTAGTCTGTTTGGCTGCTATAACAGAGTATCATAGACTGGGAGGGAGGGGGGCTTATCAACAACAGAAATTCATTTCTGGAGGGTGGGAAGTCTAAGATCAAGGCACCAGCTAATTGGGTGTCTGATGAGGACTGACTTCTTGGCCCATAGATGTCTGTCTTCTTCCTGTGCCCTCACATGGCTAAAGGGGGAGAGGGAGCCTTCTGGGGTCTCTTTTATAAGGGCACTAATCCCATTAATGAGGGCTCCACTCTCATGACCTAATCACCTCCCAAAAGCCTCATCTTCAAGCACCATCATGTTGGGGATTAGATTGTTTTGTTTTTGTTTTTTTTGAGAAGGCTTAAATTTTTTAAAATGTTCCTTTATTTTTGAGAGACAGAGAGTGGGTGGGAGTGAGGCAGAGAGACAGGGGGACACAGAATCCAAAGCAGACTCCAGGCTCTGAGCTGTCAGCACAGAGCCCAATGTGGGGTTCGAACCCAAGAACCATGAGATCATGACCTGAGCCAAACTGGGACTCAGAACCAAATGAGCTACCCAGGCACCCTGTGGATCAAGTTTTAACATGTGAATTGTTCTGGGTATTGGGGAAACAATACATTTCATCAATAACATTAACAATTAATACACTGATATGTATTCAGTTATCTGCTTATATTTTAACTTGGAAAGTACATTTCTTGAGGATTATGATTTTTTCTTTAATTTCTCTGTATTCAAGAACCAGAATGAGTATGGTGCCTTCATATATCATATATATTAAATAAATGAATGTACCCAAAGTAAAATCATTTATGTTGTAGTATAAGGATATAGGGCTAGAGTCAAGAGATTCAATTTGAGTTCTTACTTGATTATAGATAGACAATAGATAAGTCATTTGATCTCACTATATCTCAGTTTCACCATCTGTAAAATGTAGATAAGTACTTTACCCATACTATGTCATTATTTTAAAGATAAAATATGTGAAAAAATTTGGGGTAATAAAAGGGCTATATCAATGCCAGGAATGGTTACTGTTGATCTATCACTTTCTTCACTAGTGACCAGTGTTAACTTATGCTGCTGCCTGTAAATGTTTCTACTCTAGCCCTCTAGGTTGATCACAGATACAGACTCCTTACTGTTGTTATGGTGTATCTGCTATGTTCTCTTCAATTCCAGGCAATTAGCCTATATGTATATTTGGAAACTGGTGAACAAATAAAACTGAAAACTATCACTTCCGGAAGAACACTCCAGAAGAGCCAAAGGCTAGCCATAAAGGGTGAAAAGATGATTGAGATATAGTTTCTAAATGTAGGAAACTGGTAGTCTGCTAGAGAGAGAAACGTGTAACAATTGAGGAGACATAAAATATTAGGAGTATCTTATGAACATGAGATGGGATGTTGTGCAGGTATATAGGAAGGAGTGACTGTGGTGGCTCAAGAGAGCCTCCATTAAAGAGACAAAACTTGTATAGGAGGAGGTCTGATGGAAGCAGACAAGGAACTGAAGGGCATCCAGGATGAGCAGAGGCCCTAGGGAGTGAGAGGAATGGAGGACTCTAGACTGTGTGACCCGAACATAGGGTCGATGGAGCAGAAGAAAGGATGGCAGCTACATGTGTGCCCATGTTGGTGTTTTGAAGGCATCATTAGACATGCTACCTGAAAAACCTTCCCAGATCTTGCAAGAAGAATGCTTGCTCTTCTTAGGTGGGCCTCAGTTATCATGCTATGGGGCCACCATCTCATTTTTTATTTATTTGTTTATAGTTCAGTCTTCCACCCCAGACTTTGGGCTCTTTGGGCTATGGAGTTTGTGTCCTTACATCTCATAATGGAAACTGGCACCGAAAAAATGTATATTCGCAGATGAATGACAAGATGAAGTGTCTTAGCAATAGTTTTAAGTAAATAAGCAAGTAATCAAGAATTGAAGAGAGAGATTTATATCTTAAGAGACGTGTTTACGATGAAAAATCAGTAGGCTTGGAATCTGAGGACTTAAACTCAAACCCTCTAAGTCAAGTCCTATCTGTGTGATTTGGACCCTTGGTGAACCTTGCTTACCTCAAGTAATAACTTACACTTACACTCTGTTATTACAAGAATGAAAATTTAAATTTGCAAAAGGACACTGCTCTTCATGGACTAGACCCAGGTCTGCATGCAATTCACACTGAATTTTTGTTGTTGATTGAATTATAGCTATGTTTGTGGAGGAAAGAACTAGACTTAACATGGTGAATTCCATATATCTCCGTTTATTTACTTTTTTTTTTTTTTTTTTTTAGAGGCAGAGACTGCTAGTGGGGAGAGGAGCAGATGAAGAGAAAGAGAGACTCTTAAGCAGGTTCCATGCTCAGTGTGGAGCTCGGCATGGGGCTCAATCCAATGACCTTGGGATCATGAGGATCATGACCTGAACCAAAATCACGAGTTGGATGCTCAAACAACTGAGCCACCCAGGTGCCCCTTTATTTACTTTAAAATTTTTATTATTTTAAAATATGTGTATTTTTAATTGAAGTGTAATTAGCACACAACATTATATTAGTTTCAGGTGTACAATGTAATTATTCAACAATTCTATATATTACTCAGCACTCATCGTGATAACTGTATTCTTAATTCCCTTTTTCTGTTTTTCTGTTTCACTTCTACGCCCCTGGCAGCCATCAGTTTGTTCTCTGTATTTTGAGAATCTGTCTTTGTCATTGTGCCTTTCCTCCTTCATTTATTTATTTTTTAAAGTTCCACATATGAGTGAAATCATATGGTATTTGTCTTTCTTTGTCAGGCTTATTTCACTAAGCATTATATACTCTAGGTATATATATCTATGTCATTGCAAATCTCAAGATCTCATTATTTTTTATGACTCAGTAATATTCCATTGTGTGTGTGTGTGTACACAATACCACATCTTCTTTATCCATTCATCAATCTGTAAACACTTGAGTTGGTTCCATATCTTGACCATTGTCAATAATGTTGCAATAAAAATTTCACAGGTAAATACCCAGTACTGGAATTAATGGATTATATGGTAGTCCTATTTTTAAGTTTTTGAGGAACTTCCATAGTATTTTCCCCAGTGGCTCTACTAATTTACCTTTCCACCACTGGTGCAAGTGTTCTTTTTCTCCACATCCTCGGTAGCACTTGTTATTTCTTGTCTTTTTGATCCTAACTATTCTGACAGATGTTAGGTGCCTTCTCACTGTGGTTTTGATTTGTATATCCCTGATGATTACTGATGTTGAGCATCAGTTCATGTGTCTATTGGCGATCTGTGTCTTCTTTGGAAAAATGACTCTTCAGGTCCTCTGACAATTTTTTAATTGGATTATTGTATTTTTTGGTGTTCAGTTGTATAAGTTGTTTATATATGTTGGATATTAACCCCTTATTGGATAGATAATTTGCAAATATCTTTTCTCATTCCATAAGTTGCCTTGTTATTTTGTTGATATTTTCCCTCAGTGTGCAAAAAGCTTTTTTTTTTTTTTTTTGGTGCAGTCTCAATAGTTTAATTTTCTTTAATGGTAAAACCTTAGATTGCAAGTAACTTGTTCTGCAAGTGTTACACAATACAAGAAAACATTTCTAATAAATTGTTACTTGATAAATGAGGAATATGTTGCAGTATGAGTTGCATGTCTCAGGCTATGGTATTTGGCAGAAATCTGTGATTTTTCAGTATACTAATGCCGAAAACTGGCATTAGTATACTTTTTGTCACTTCAAAGCACCTCTTGATGGTCCTTTGCTTTTCCATACAAGAGTAGGCTTAGGAATGCTTTACTTCATTCCAGATCAGGCTGCCTGCAGATATAGACCCTTTCCTCTGCCGCCTTACTGCCAATTACATTAAATACAGTATATTGCAAGAATTTATTAATACTGTACTGTAGTCAACATCCATGTGAGTATATACATGGCTTCCATGCAAAAAAGTTTGAATAGAAAGGTGCTAAGAGGACGGAGATGATTACGGTGGAAGTTAAGAAGGAAATCAGCAAGAAGTATAAGGTATGTGAGTGGCTGAAATTGAAGGATTTTATAAGAAGACTATGTCTGCCTCTTATCTGCAGAGGAGGAAGAGAGAAAGTCAGAGGAATCTCTCACTTCAAATGAGATTAGAGAGATGTGCACAGTTTTTTTTTTAGAAAACCGCCGCCAAATAAGGCTGTAGCAATGTGAGTGATGAATCTGTTTAATGATAATGCAAATTCACATTTCCACAAAATCCTCAAAAGGAGGCAAAAGCATGTGTCATTGGATAGGTTCCTTGTTAAAGGTGCACAAAAAGAAAGACTCCATTGAGTCAACAGATAGCAGTGACTCCATTAGTGATAGTGAAAGTTGTCCTATACCATAACTCTCCTGTCTCATGACTCCCTCACACCAGCCACAAAGGTTTCCAAAGGTAAGTACAAGTTAATTTGTTAGTTTTTCTTTATATTTTATATTTTCTTTATTATTTTACATCATATTACAGTATTGTAATCACTTTTATATGAATATTTTTGGGGTGTGGAATGAATCATCTGAGTTTCCATTATTTCTTAAGGGGAAATTTGCTTTGATGTACAAGTGCTTTGCATTCCAAGCATGTTTCTGGAATGGATTATGCTCACAAACCAAGGTTTTACTGTATTTCACTTGCCTTGGGAGGCCTAGCTAGAAAAATGTTTCTACAGCCCAATATTGTTAAAATGTCCATATTACCCAAAGCAATCTACAGATTTAATGCACTCTCTATCAAAATGCCAACATTTTTCACGGAACTAGAACAAATAATCCTAAAATTTGTGTGATATCCCAAAAGACCTCATATAGCCAGAACAATCTTGAGAATGAAGAACAAATCTGCAGGTATCATAATCCTAGATTTTAAACTATACTACAAAGCTATAGTAATCAAACCTATATGGTACTGGCATAAGTAGACACGCAGGTCGGTGGAACAGAAGAGAGAGTCCATAAATAAATGCATGCTTATATAGTCAATAAATCTATGACAAAGGAGACAAGAATATACAATGGAGAAAAGACTGGCCCTTCAATATGTGGTATTGGGGGAGCAAAAGAATGAAAATGAACCACTTTCTTACACCATACAAAATTAAACTCAAAATGGATTAAAGACCTAACTATGATACCTGAAACCATAAAGCTCCCAGAAAAAAACATAGGCAGCAATTTCTTTGACATTGGCTACAGAAACATTTTTTAGAAATTTCTCCTCAGATCTGCTCTTAAACTGGACACCTTGCAGTCTGATGGAATGCCATTGGTATCAGAGCTGAGCCACCTGAGTGGGAGTCCCCTCTTTGCTGCTTATTGGCTCTCTGACTTTATGCATGTCATTTAATCTCTCAGTGCTCCTATTCTCAATAGCAGAATCAGGATTTGTTGATTCAATCACTGTTTTGACACTGGGAATTGAAGTAAGGAGGATTGAAGTGAGGATTCCATATGCTCCCCTACCCTGTCCCTAATTAAACAGCCTGTTGGGAGATTTTTCACTTCTTTTCTCACCTCTCACTTCTTTCAGTGCTACTCTTTTGACCCTGAACATTTATGCTCTGAAATGTACGCTTTTTTTTAAATAAAGCCTTGTTAATAGCTGAGGAGGACGGGCAGTGATGAGGTATTTTTTTTGCATTTTCCATAGTCCTTTGGACAATAGATATTTGTGGTTTATTTCCATGTGGCTTTGGTGGACTTTCTGTCTCTATAGAAGCAGTAATGGGGTTTGCTGCTGTGGATACTTTGAGCTGAATGGTATGTGGAGCAGTTGGGATGGCTTTCATGGAGAAGGATGGCTAGGTAACAGTAATTAAGGACAGGGTGGATCTAAACATTGCAACTTATGTGTTCTGTGAACTTAGCTAGTAAAACTGCAGAGAAAAATGGAAAAAGTGAGTCTTCATATGCTTCTGTTGTTAGGAGCCAACCACATGCAGGTGGAAAAATCAACTTAGCGAATATGGTGAGTTGTTTCTCAAGCATTAGATATTAGTTTCCATCTTGCTGCTTATACTGCTGTTCATGAACCAACAGACTTAGCAACACTTGGAAGCTTATTAAAAATGCAGAATCTCAGGCTTCGCTGCTGTACCAAACTATGAAGCTTAACAAAATTGCCAGATGAATCTTATTCAACTAAATGTTGATAAGTCCTGAATTCTTTAGTTGTATCTCAGCTGCTTCCTAAACAAATTAAATGAAAATCTATAGATGGGAGTGGGCCTCAGTAATTTTTAGAGCTCTGAAGATTCCAACGTGTAATAAAAGTTGAGAACAACTAATAGGGGGTGATTTTTGGACTGGTAAATATGTAATAAAGGGGCAGATATGACTCTATTTACCTTTGGAATAGCTTTCTTATCTTTTTTTTAACTATGCCAAATGCACAGTAGGTAAGTTGACAGAACTGGTTCATAAATCTTCAGCCAGACTATACTCTCGTCTCTGCCATGTTGTACTGAGTCCATAGATTTAGTCCAGTGCTAGCTGTAGCCTCTATGCGCTGATAGGTCTCAGAGCTTTTGTACTCTTGCAGAGTGGCCAAGCCTCCCAACAGCAGGCCCAGTCAAATATTGCCAAAGCACAAAACAAAGGATCTGTCATTGGTATGGGCTCTGGGGCTGGAGTTAGATTAGGAAGGCCCCTTTGCCAGTGATCTGAGGTAGAACAACGCTTACATTTGAGTGTCTAATTGTGTCTAGAAGTGAAGGCTGAGAGTTAGTGTCAGAGAATGACACTCTCCAATGGATAAGTGTCTGTAGCCAAAATTCCTAAATGAATTAAGAGTCTTTGAGTCAGGAGAATGCAAGACCAGTGTGGATGTGAGGGTCCAAGAAGAAAGAAAGCCTGCAAGTCCAGTACATTGACCATGAATCAACATGGGTTGTTTAAAGCTTGATTTTATTTAGCCACAGAATAAGCTGGCAAGAGTTAAAGGCATAGTCCTTGTGTAAACAAATAATTGCAATTGCAGTTCTGAGATCCTTTACCTACGTCAGTCAATTGGTACCTTATTCTTTGGTGCTGGAGGACTCTACTCCTTTAGAGTAATGGTTTCCTGCATGGATTTTCTTTCCTTATTATAGACAGGATTTATTCTGAAAAAAATGCAAAGGCTTTGGTGATAGGAGATAAGAAAGCCCATCAGGACTTCAGAAGCCTCAGATAGCTGTTGTTTGATGACACAGTAAATAAATTTAACATAAAGTTAAAGGAGACTGCTTTGAAAAGAAAAGTGAAGTGGTCATCAGTTGTGCTTGGGGCTGAGGTGGGGGTGAGAAGGAGATTCTCTCCTTTAGTTGTGAACCATTTTTGTTTATGAACCTAGAATGGGGCAAAGAACATCAAGGCATTTCTGAATTGGTAAAGACTAAAAATTATCTTGGGTCCCTTCCCACCAAAAAAATACCTCAAGCATAATATATAATTGTTTATCTAGGGCCACGGCATCTTAAAAAAGTGCAAAGAACTGGAGTGGCAGAGAATGACAGCGGTGTCCAGTTATTCATTGGGAATGGCATATCCATCTCTCCAAATTTGTAGAGCTGTAAGAGAGCTCAATAGTGTGGAAAGACTGGAATAAAAATGCATTTCTCTTTCTGAAGGCAGCATAGAGAGGCATGAGCACCATCTTTGCTCCACCATTGTGGTGTGCCAATACTACATTTTTACAATGGTATAAAATTAAAGAGAAAAATATGAGAGAATTTAATTCCCCCATTCTTCCAGTAAAGTAGAATAGTGAAGTCATTGTATAAATGGCATTACAAAGATTATAACATAGAATCTGGATAAATTAGGACCCTTAAAAATAATTAAACCACATTTTTTACTCATGAGGAAACTAAGGCTCAAAGAGGTCAATGGTTTGCCCAAGGTCACTGATGGCCTTAAGCAGTCTTCCGTTCCCCATACTGTAACATTAATGGGTTTTAAGATTTGTTTCACAGAAGAGTTCCTTCTAATTAAGAAGCATTGTATAGAACAGGAACATAGCATCTTTCTCATCCACCACAGGGAAGTTCCTTCCTTCTGAGAAGCACTGCTTGCTCTTGATTATTCAAGTGATCAATTATCTATGGCTCCTCCTATTCACCGTTGGATAATTTCCCTGCTCATAGTTCGTTCTTGGGAAGAGAGGAAAAGTAAGGGAGGTAAAACACACGGTCGTTCTTCAACCTATAAGTGGTTGAGTAGGGGGCAGGTTGTGTGCAGAAAGGGTTGGTGGAAAGATTGAAATAATTTTTGGTGACTACCTGTAGGTTTTATTTATCCTAAAATATTAAGAACATAACAAAAATTTGAAAGGTTAACTGAAAATACATTGACACTCTTATCCTGCAAAATCTCCAGGGTTTCGTGACTCACAATTCAAATGTTGAATCTCATTGAGTCATATAAATCACTAATCTTTAGCTATGAGTTTATCTCGTGATTTGTATTTCTCTTAGAAGCACTGTGAGTTTCAGACATCAAGTTTTATATTTGCAAATGTGTGAAAGTTGATGAGTGATCAAAAAAAGGTAAGTTCCCAGGCTTCTCTAAGCTGAGAGTGTTAACCTATGTGTGAACAAATGCCTTCCTAGTCGATACTGGGTGTAAACCAATTGAAATTTTGGAGGAGAGCCAACATTTCATCATCTTGGCTGATCTCTTTATACACAATGTAATGCTGCCGTGTACTGTGCCAGAGCAATGAAATGCCAAAAGCTTGTCCAAAATGCCAATGATAATACACCTATTTTCAACTCGCACAACCACTGTAGTTCATGTAGTTACTTTCCCAACTGAAAAATGCTGGTGAGCCAGCACAGTGAGGCCTATATAAGTACCGGCTTACAGTTACTGGCAAACAGCAAAGACAATTAAACTTCAGTATTGAGTCACTTGTCAGCTGGGCAGGCTGACTTCAAATCCTAACGCTGAGTTTTCAAGCTGCGTGGGATTCTGCCATACTGAGCTTGGTTCGCATTAATAGAGTTGTGCTGTTAAATTCTAGAAAAGCCAAATGTTTTTTAACAGAGGCTATATGCCTATATTCTGGAGCATGTACAGCATTTAGCCAGTCTAATTTCTGAACTGAAATTGGGTTGTTGATGCCAGGAGGGGAGATTATGACATGCCTTAACGCATTGTGAGCAGGCAAAATGCAACTCCTCTTTGCTGGTTAGGAATCTATGTGAATACCCAGTCAGCTTCCCACACACATGAGTCTTCCCCATCACTTCAGTGGGAGTTTTATGTGGGAATTAAGAAGAGGAAAATGTCACCCAGGGTGTGTGCCTGATCGTGATTTAATATCTAAGCCAAGAAATCTTCAGAGAGTGAAAGCTCCTACCCACATAGCACTAAATTGTGGACATACGCAGCTACGGGGCTTGGAATAAGCCTTACAGTACTTTGGATGGAATGACTTATAGGCACTATTTGATAAACCTGAGTGGACAGTCACAAGAGACCTTCATTTTGGGATCTTTGAGTACAAATGATAGAATGGTCAGTGTTTACTTTTGTTCTTTCTTTGTAGGAGACAAAAGTCCCAGTTAATGTCTGCCAAGAGAATAAAACCTAAAATGATTTAAATGCCTCCATGGTCTGAAACAGAGTGGGAGGCAAGAAGCTTCCTTGACTAAACCAACTAATTATACTTTCTGTATGATGAAGATGCATTCGTGCAAAATTAGAGTCCACATAATTTTGACCACTATTAAAAAATACAAATACCAAACAAAGCACAACCATGTTTTATTAAAATACATAATGGAGCTTATGGGATCAGTCCATGGCATTTAAATGCAGTCCCATTCTCTGTTTCCCATGGGGTAATTACATGACTCAGTCCACTGGACAACCAGTTGAGCCAAAGCAGCTTTGCAGGGAGTGAGATGAAATCCGTCTGCGATTCCTTTTACTTGCCTGTTCAGTTGCTGAATTTGTGTACAGGTGAGTGTGATCTTCTAAACCAGGATGAGGGCATTTATAAATAAAGTCAGCTTGTGGCTCTGGCCCTACTCACATTTAAAAATTAAAGAAATGAAAGAAACATTGAGGATGAAGTTTATTCAGCTTTCTCCAAAATACCTGGGAAGGCTGTATTGAATCAAAAAGCATGGAAGCCAAGGATACATCTCTGGGAGAGCTGCTGCTCTTCAACCACATGTAATTCAGTCATTGTTCTTCAATACAAATACATTCTAGCTGTAACCCTGACAATGTGGTAGGCTTTTATCACATCTCAGGAAAGATATCTTTACTCACAACTTTTAAATCTCTTAGCTGCAGCTACTAGAAGCAGTTCACACAACATTTTGCAGGTAGAGCAGATCATGTGAAGACCTTGTTTGTATGAGGACCCTTAAAATTATGTTGGGGTACCTGTATTCCACTTCCAATTTTAATATGAATACCTTTTTAAAGACAGGTAAATAAAACAGAACATCAAGTTTCAGGTGAGATTTTACCAACATAGTGACATCATTATTCCTCTGGGACTGAAGCTCATGCTGATTCTATCTAGTATGATATTTTGGGGTTTCTTATAAAAGTGGACTGATTTCTGTCCTTTATATGCTCTTCTCAACCACACATTCTCTAACTTAAACAGGGTAAGGGGCATGTATGTGTGTATATGTTTAAATAGTTTATTTTTGTCAGAGCAGTTTTAGATCCAGAGCAAACTGGGAGAAAGATCTAGTTTTGATATACATCCTTTGCCCACACATGTGCGTAGCCTCACCCATCATCAACATCCTCTCTCAGAGGGAAACATTTGTTACAATGGATGAAACTACATTGAC
Source organism: Proteles cristata cristata (assembly GCA_017311185.1). NCBI lineage: Eukaryota > Metazoa > Chordata > Mammalia > Carnivora > Hyaenidae > Proteles > Proteles cristata. The sequence continues at coordinate 784,066 of JAESUZ010002499.1, read as the reverse complement.
ACAGCTCATCACCAAAGTCTCTAGCTTAGCTCAGGGTGCACTGTTGGTGTTGTACATTCTATGGGTTTGTAGAAATGTATATTGACAAGTGTCTATCATTATGGTATTATACAGAGTATTTTCACTGCCGTAAAATCCCCTATACTCTGCCTAATCATCCCTCCTTTCACTCCCAACCTCTGGCAATCACTGACCTTTTTATAGTCCCCATAGTTTGTCTTCTCAGAATGCCATATATGTTTGGAATCATTATGATATAGCCTTTTCAGAGTGGCCTCTTTCACTTCATAATATGCATTTCAGTTTTCTCCCTTTCATGGTTTTATAGCTTATTTCTTTTTAGCAATGAATATTCTTTCACTGTCTGGATATAGCACAGTTTATCCATTCATCTACTAAAAGACATATTGGTTGCTTCCAAGTTTTGGTAACTATAACTAAAACTTGCTGTGAACATCTGTGTGCTGGGTTTGGTGTAGACATAGTTTTCAACTTCTTTGGGTAAATACCAAGGAGCATGATTGCTGGTTAATATGGGAAGGTATGTTTAGTTTTATAAGAAACTTCCATATTCGCTTCCAAAGTGGCTGTCCCATTTTTTATTCCCATCAGCAAAGAATACTGGTTACACTGCATGCTCACACACAGTTGGTGATGTCACTGTTCTGGATTGTCACAGAAAAACCCAAAGCAGTGCTAATTGGCAGATGGAAGGAAGAACCTGAGTGTTTGGCAGTTAACTTATTCTTTTGGCCAAGACTATTTATTTATAGAGATATTTTTTAAAAACTTAATGCATAATATCTTTTCTAGGTTCCTAAATATTAATGGGAAAAACCAAAGTCACTCAAAGATACTTTCTACTTATCTCTAGTGAAATCAGGCTATTGGATTATTAGCTCTTGTATGTATCATCACTGTACTGTTTGATGTTGTGTCTGGGCGTTAGAAGACTAATCGTTGCAGACTAGTGTGGGTGTTGGTTATTTTGAAGCTAAGTTTATGTGAAAAGAACTCTTCACAAGTTGCTGTACGTTGTATTGTTTGGCTCAGGGAGTTGATACAAGTCTTGAAGCTGGAGATTGTGTGATAAATAATGCAGGGTAGAAACTTGCCCCACTAATTAATCAGGATCCTGTGAACCTCAGTGGAGTGAGTCAGAGACATCCAAACAGGTAGAATTGGTCTGCAAGACTGTTCTAGATGTAAGGCAACCACCATTTGGGATCTAGATGCCACACACAAAAATAAAATGATTCAAAAATTTGGAACTGAATTTTGATTAAAGACATTGCCACTCAACACAATTATATTTACAGATGCATTTGATAATAAATATCAATTTAATTATAAATAATTAAACAGCAGGAATTTTACGAGTTATAATTTGTATCAACTTGCAAGTGTATAAACATATCCCTAATGTGATAATTTCTTAGGCTTTGATCAAATTTTCATCATCTCACCTTTTTCTCAAACAAGTTTGGTCTTATCAGGGAAGTTTTTCATACATTGTGCTTCTGGTGAGTTTTCAGTAAGTTAATACTTCCTGTTTTTTTTTTAATCCTTTGTTGTTTGTTTTGTTTCTTAAGTTTATGTTTTTTAATGTTTTTATTTAGTTTTGAGATAGAGCAAATGGAGTAGGGGCAGAGAGAGAGGGACAGAAGAGCTGAAGAGGACTCTGTGCTGACAGCAGAAAGACTAATGCGGGGTTCAAACTCACGAACCATGAGATCATTACCAGAGCGGAAGCCAGGTGCTTAATAGACTGAACCACCAGGTGCCCCTTAATTTATATTTTTATTATTTATTTTTGAGAGATGGAGGGATGGGGAGTGCACAAGTGAGGGAGATACAGGAAGAGAAGGAGAGAGAGAGAGGCCCAAGCAGGCTTCATGTTGTCAGTGCAGAGCCCAATGAGAGGCTCTAACTAGCCAACTGTGCAGTCATGACCTGCTCTGAAATCAGGAGTCAGATGCTTAATCAACTGAGCCACCTTGTTTTTCTGTTTATATATTTTCTGAGTCTCTACATGAACCAGTTTATAGTGTGGTTTACCGAGAGAAAGAGAGAGAGAGAAGGAGAAAATTTCTTTAACTTGAAGACAGAGTATCAATGATAAATACGTGCCCAATTTGCAGAAATATCTTCAAGGTGTTTTTTCATGACGGATCTTAATTACATAAAAGATTTCTGCTAATAACCCCAGTCACATTGACATAAAATATAGCATGGTAATGACATTTTTGGTGATTTTTTGGATAGTTGAGTGGTCTCAGATATTGTAAGACATCCATGTCAAATGTCAGTGAGATTTCTCTCACATTCTTTAACTAGTAAGTTTGAATGAGAATTATATTAAGGATGTTTAGAAAGCCAAAAAGTAAAGATATGAGGAAAGATAATTTTAAGGCCTCATTTATCCAAGATGAGTACTTGAGACTTAGATTGGGATCAAGTATTTTGCAAATTTATTGATATGAAATAAATAATCAATTGAATAAGTTTTGAAGTCCTCATCACCCTCTGTAGGAGGCTATTTTCTTCCCCAGCGATGGGAAATGCAGGATAGGAAATAAAATTCCTTTGGAATCTTTACTATTACTGCTGGAAACAGAAATTGCAGCAATTAAACAATGAAATAAGAAACATGTTTTCCAGGTACTGTTAATCTAGGACAGACCTACTCAACCTGGCTAGAGCCTCTAAGCATTTACAGAGGTTTTATTTTGATATTGCAGAGGATTCTTTGTAAAGATGCCTTTATCCTCAGACTATACCCATTTGTTTGAAGAGAGGTAACATCACCCAGTTATTAGATACAAAACATCTGAGTTCAACTTCCAGCTCCACCTCTAGCAAACTCTTTGACCTCATCAGGGAAGAGGACAGTTTAAACCCTGCTGCCAACAATGGACTCAGTGAACTTGCACAAACCACTTAATCACTAAGTCTCCATTCATCTATCCTTAAAGTGGACTCCTCTTTGCTCTCCTTCTTATGGAGATAATATTGGAAATTGCTTTGGTATCCTAACAAGAAAAGCATACTTCAAATAGAGGCACCATTATATTGTTTTGCAATCAAGCTATATCTTTGTTCCTTCAATTATCACTACAACTGTTGTGTTTACTTCACCAGTTAGGTGTGTCTACTCTAACTGGTCAAACCAATGCTTACCTGATATACTTTTCTCTGTTTCTGTTAGTTACCCTATTTTGCATACTGTTCCCAAGTTGATTTCTTTGGGAATAATCTATGAATGAGCAGGTCATATTAACCATAAGAACATTGTTTTCGGAAAGAGTCTTGGGTGATAATATATGTTATGGTAAAATAACATCCAAGAGCTTCTTGTATTTTCAAGTGATTATGTACAATAAAAATAATAATAATTAACGTTGTAAATTTAAAGTACACCTTTCATCTGATCATCTCAAAGTACCTTAGAAACGCTAATTAAACTCCACAACACCCCTGTACCATACATATTATTATTTCCATTTTGCAAGTGAAGAAAATGAGGTTCAACAAGGTTATGTGACTGGCATAGGCCACAAAGTGAGTCAGTGTCAGGAAGGGGATTTGGTGTTTCCAAAGCCCAATCAAAAGATTTTCATCTAGAGCTAATTAGCGTTCTATAATTTCAAAGATGGAAGGTAGAAGGTAAACATCACTGACTCCCAAAATTCATAAGTGGAACTCCAGTGCTTATGTTATATGGTCCCCTCATTTTCCCCACTGATTTCTGTTCTTAACTGTTGGAAGTTTTTCTGGCTTTTCAAACACATTCATCAGTTGTATGACTTCAGACATGTTGATCACGTGACTTTTTTGAGCTTGTTTTATCATTTGTATAATGGAAATAGTATTTCTCTATCCTGGACTTGTGCAAATAAATGGACATAATGTAAGAAAATCCTGAACATGATACCTGGCATATGGTAGGCTTTCCATAAATGGTTGCTGTTTGTATTACTATTTGAATTATTCCCTGTGTTTACAAGGGAATGATCCTACCAAAGACTGATAATAAATATGAAGATTTAAAAAGGATAAAAAAAGACAGAGGATGTCCAAAGCAAAATAGGTGCAGGCTGAATTATCTGGTATTTGTGACTAGAGAAACAAGGTAAAAAGGGGTCAAGTGTGTGACCAGATGGCTTTTAGGGACAGAGGCAGGAATGTGTGGCACATTAATTACAAGAGAAATAGGGTATGTAAATTGGCACTGATTATTATCATGCCTTTTCTCTAACAAAAAATTTATTGTTACTTTCGTGTATTACAATGGAAAATTATTCTCAGTAAGCCCAGCTTTCCTTTTGATGTTTCTCGGGGAATTGCATTTGGCTGATGCCCCAAAGCATTTTTATTTTCAAAAGTTTCTAAAATGTTTGTGAAAATAATAAGACCAAAGTTAAAGCTAATGTAAAATAAAAGACTCATTCCAGATGGGGCTGGAAGTGAAACACAAATACCATTTTGCTTAATAATAACAAAAAATTACTTATAAAAAATTAATTTGTCATTTAAATGTAAGAAGTGCTTGAAGGGAGAGGGGAAGACAATTTCCTTTTTGTCTAAGGACAGCAGATGTTTAGGAGACATGAAGCTATTTTCCCCTTGCTAACCTTGAAAGAAGATCCATACAGTTAAGTCCATGAGACAGAAAATCTCATTGCAATTTACAATCTAGGACTCCAGGATAATGCATGAAAATAAAATTTGGGATAGTTAGAAGGACCAGAGTCCTAATTTATCAGTCAAAGCACTGTCCACAGTTGACATCAAAGTCTTTATTTTCAGACGATTATCCAGCTTTATGTATTAGTTTGATCCTTCAGTGTTTCCATGCTTACTGTCCTTCAGTCCCTGCCTTTAGGTGGGTCATTGGAGAATTTTAATTTTTTTTCCACTAATTTTATAGGTTATTTATTTCAGGGTTACCTCTTAACTGATTTCCCTATTTCTAGTTTTTTCCTTGTTTAATCTATTCCCCACACTTGCTGCCAAAAATAATTAAAGAGGAAAACCCCAAAACATAATTATGTCACCACTCAGATTAAAATCCTTCGCTATCTCCCTGTATCTGCAGAAGAGGGGAAGTATGAATTTATCAGTGTGACACCCATGTCCCTTCAAAATAAAGACCCAGTCTCGTTTTCAAATTTCATGGATTAGCCCCTCACCTAAAAACACTTTCTCCTTCCTGTCATTGAAACATTAGTAAGAATTCGGCAGAAACAAACAAGTCTGAGTGGTGATAAAGAGAAAAATAAGTGGCTCGGCAGATTCTAACACCTAACAAGAAGAGAGAGACTAAGGGCAAAAATGGAAGTCAAAGCCCACGTGTGTTGGTGAAGAGACTGGACAAAAGGAAGAGGAAGAATATGTGGTAGGTGAAGAATTTGTGGGAACTCATTACTGTTGTTATTGTACTTGCTACTACAATTCTGGTTGCTTTTTATTCTGTTGGCTGGTCTCAGTAGGATACAAGCATGAAAGCAACTTTGTGCTTTCTCATTGCTCTTCACTATTGATGATGTTAAAACCATTGTTTTCCCCAAGACTGGATGGAAGAGCTTTCCAAGTCACTCTCACTAAAAAGATTCCAGTTACTTTTAATATTAAAAACTTCAGTTTAAAAACAAGTCTTGGCCCTGGAGGCGTCAGAAAGAACAATGAACCAGCAGGGATTGCTGAGGGAGGTTGCTGCAATTACCCTCCGCATTTCTGCCCTCTGGACGGTGGACTCACTACTGTTGGACCCCCCTTTCTGTTGGGGGATGTTTTTGTGAGATCCTCAGAATTCCTCTGCTGAAGATTTCTAACTGCAGTAAATTTACCTGCTGGTCACTTAAAACTGTCTATCTCATCCCCTGGACTTCTCAAGGGCCACTTCACTGTTGGGGACACATTGTAGCCTTATATCTTCTCCTTGGGGAGGATCTGTCATGGCTTGGGTCAGAGAGAGAATATTTTCTCCACAGGATCTACTTCTAGAAACAGGGAAGTAAAAGCCCCTTTGCCATGTCATGGACAGAGAAACCTCTGCCTTCCCACATGGTGAGATCGTGACCTTAGCCAAAGTCGGACACTCAACCAACTGAGCCACCCAGACATCCCTACAATATCAGTACTCAGTATGATAGTTAAGTATTTAGTATGATTGTTAGATATTAATGCTATGACTAATACTCTTACTGTGACTCATAGTGCTTGTCATTCTGCTATCACCTTGGGAGTAAAATGGTACCGACACCTCAAAAAGGAGGTGTCCTGCTGCTTCTTGGGCCACTTGGCTCTTATTCACTGTCATCTGCCAGCCACTAGATTCTTTATATATATGCTACCCAACTTAATTGTCCCAACTTCCCTGTGAGACGAGTGCAGTTATCTGGCAGATGAGGAAACTGAGGTTCTAAGAAATGAGGTAACTGGCCCAGGTTCCCAGGCTTCTGGCAGGGCCTGAAAGGAAAATCTAGGTCTGCCTCACATTGAAGCTTATATGGGTAATGACCACACTGCGTGTCAGAATCTGCAGACTCTTAATGTGTATTTGCTAAATGTCCAGATTTTCCTAAACAGCATCACCTACTCCAGTGCTTTCGGTGCCTCTCAATTCCAGTGCAACTCTACCTCCAATGTAACTGCAGCTCTGCAAAAATTCCCTCCTGTAAAATGCCCTTTAGAATTCCCATGAGTGCCCTTTAAGTGCTTGGGAGAACCTTTCTTCATGGGCTCTTCTGGTTTGAGGCTGAGTTCTCTGCAAGAGTGTTTCTCTTCGTCTCCCCTCTCTCCAAAAGTCTTTGCAGTCTCTACCAAACTGATTCTTCCATACAGTACCTGGAGCTTTAAATGATCAGCTTGAGCCCAGCCGGGCTATTGATGTTAAATCATGTCATGCTTATTTAGTATGTACAGCACATCCTCCCAGGAAACCTGAAGTGCAAAGTGTTATTAATTTCCCCTCAGTGTTCCATTTGTGTCACTGGCATAGCTTTTCTTTCTTTCCAACTGTGAAAGGTACTACATTTCAAGTACAGAGGCTGCATGAAAATGTGTGAGGTGAACAGCACCAAATATCCTATTTCCCCCATTCCTAGTGAAGTGCACGCACTCTTGCTACCTCTTGACCCTCTGCAAAGGCCCCAAGCTCACTGGAGCTGTATGTGATGTAGCAGACAGGATGCCCTCCTCTGAATCATATTGCCCTGTTTCTCTACAGATGGGTGAGTTGCGTTTTCTTGCGGTTCTCCTTAACCAGGGTGTTGCTTACTGCCAGCTTGGAGTGGCTCTCAAATTGCCCAAGACTGCAATTCAGTTTAATTTCAGGTAGTTCAAAAAATTGGGTGAGAGCATTTCCCTTTCCATAACGTGTGTGAATTTAGGGACTCAGAGAACATAGAAATATTTGTAATTGAAAGGAAAGCAGACTGGTATCATACAGAATTAATGGGTTTTTCTTATTTAATTTATATTACATTTACATTTATATCTACAAATTTATAGTTTATATTTAATTAATTTATTTATAATGTATATGTAATTGGTATTATATATCATATACACCAATCTTTTATATATAATATATAGTACTAATTCCAATTTTATACACATATATATGTTGGGTAATATATATATGGAAGACTCCATTCCATTTGCCTGTGAAGTTTCTTATTCATCCTTCAGCAAAGACAAGGGTGGAATAGCCCCTCGCAGGTGGACTAGCTTCAGTAGTCTTCCCAAGCAGTCCTCCTTACTTCCTGTTTCAGGCTCCCCTGCACTTTTCACAGGCAGATGGCTTCTTCAGCTCTTTACACAGTAGTTATCTGTTTACTGGTCTGTGGACTCTTCTGAGCTGTGTCTCCTTAAGGGTAGGGACTATGGTTTATACTTGGCTTTCTCAAGACATGGTAGATGCTCAATAACTGTTATCATATTAGCATATACCTTCATGAAGTAGTTTCAATGTCAGCACTAACATCATTATCAACATTAAGCCGCAGTTATTTATAGTATCATCAAACAGCTTAGTGTCTCTCAGTTCCAAAATATGTTTGCCTTCAAAAAATAAAATTTCAACGTAAAGTCAAATTGTTTTTGGCCAAGCATTATTTTATTATTATTTCTCCTGAAGAGAAAATACAATTATAAATCTTTGAGACATCTTTGGCTGTCTGTGTCTCCTTTCTTATCCTATAAATTTGGAATTGAAAGCTAATCCTATGCGTATTCCTCAACATTGTGGTGGAAATAATTTTATGAAATTCTTTGAGTTCTTGACCTGGCATTGAGTTCCCTCAGTTCAGATCCATCCCATCTTCATTACGGAGGTAGAGGGTCCAAGCAGGCAGAGTCCTAATGTCACAAGACAGGGACATTAACTGTTATGAAGTCAGAGGCTATATTGTTTTGTTCAAGGAAAGTGAGCAATAGTTCTTTACCTTAGAGAAAGAGTCCTTGCATGGTTTCCTCCAAACATCCTTCTGAATTTTACAACCTTTGCTCTTAGTATAGGAATCCCTAAGCCTGTGTTACTCTGTCTTCCTTTCAGTTAGTTTGGTCATTAGTGCAATTTCCAGATCCCCAGTCTTTAGTTTCTCTGCCACATATGCATATGTGTACATATGCACACACACAAACACACACGTATATACTCAAGTACACATGCAACCATTTATACATACATGTACATGAACACAAGCACATATACCCATATGCAAATGCACACATAATTACTCAGATACACGGTATGTGCAAATGTGCACACAAACACAAGAATGTGAATACACACATATACGAACATACAAATACACATACTCAGATAAGCACATGCACACATGTATCCATACTCATCTTAGAAGCTTTACCTCATTACCTGAATCTTCTACTCTTTTCCTAACATCCCTAAGAACTCTGGGGATAAGGGAAAGGGAACCGGGTACTGTTATTGATTCTCTCCTTTAGGAGTCTAACATGCTTGCTCACATTTCCACTCCCGTTTAGCACGAGTTACTTGCAATCTCCAGGTTAGTGGCTGTCAGGAGAGACCTTCCTCCCTAGCACTCTGTGGTCAGGATTGATGTATCTTATGGTGGCTTTCTTGGTGAACATTAAGATGGGCTAAGTCCTGAGCTCATTTGCTGAGAGTGAAGCTGCTGGGACCAGTTGCCTGATGGCCTCAGCATTGTGCAACCCTGAAGCCCAAACCCATTACCAAACATGTGGACTCTCATACGTCACTGGCCTCCCTGCCCAAATAGATGGAATGGATGAGACTACAATTGTACAATTGTAGTACAATCTACAATCTAGATACCATAATTCTTCACAAAAAATGCTGTTAACTGTTGGAACCATTTCTGGAGAGAGACAGTTGAACCTGTATAAAAGTATTTGAAAGTAGGGCATATTTCTATTTATCTGGGATAGTGTCTGAATAGATGAATGACTAAGATAGCCATTTAGTGTCCTTCTAAGTACTAATGGTGTCTGAAGCTAAAAGAGGGAAATCCCTCTTTAGCAGTTGGCAAACTATTTTATGATTGCAAATACTAAATCTATGGAAATAAGACCCTAGATTTTGGGTCATTTTCATCTCATGCTCTTTGGGCATTTTGATCCTTTTATCTCAATGCTGAATCACTTATGAATCTCAAAGTTATTTTAAGACAAAAGTATAAAGTGAGTTTACAAATGGTAGCCAGTTGAAACTTAAATTCTTAAAAAACATTTTTTCTTGTTAATGTTTATTTTTGAGAGAGAGAAGGTGGGAGAGGGAGATCACAAACAAGTGGGGGAGCAGAAAGAGAGGGAGACACAGAAATGGAAGCAGGCTTCGGTCTCCAGGCTCTGAGCTGTCAGCACAGAGTCCAAAGGGGGGCTCGAACCCATAAACTGTGAGATCATGACTTGAGCTGCAGTCGAATGCTTAACCAACTGAGCCTCCCTGGCTCTCTGAAACCTAAATTCCAGTGATAGTTTGATAGTTGTAGTATTGATTTCTTTGGCAAGTCTCTCTTTTTTTCTCTTTGGTTTTGTTTCTCAACAGGAAAACCTAATGTCCTAAAGGCATTCTTTGAAAAATTCATTAAGCCCTGTTTGTATAGAGCTTCAAAGATTGTTCAACTTTATGAGAATGAAGTTGAAGAATGCCTTTGAAACTCCGAGTTGTAACTCCACCACTGAAAAATGATTCACTGTTTATTGTTCACTACTTAGCACTGTGGTCACTTATATTTTAAAAACATACTTAGGATTTGAGAATTTCCATGAATTTCTGGAAAGTTGAATTTCTTATTGTTAATTTTTTTAAGTTTATTTATTTATTTTGAGAGAGAGAGAGCAAGCATGAACAAGAGCAGGGGAGGGGCAGAGAATGGGGGGGGAGAGAGAGAGAGAGAGAGAGAGAGCGCGCGCATGCTAAGCAGGCTCTGCACTGTCAGCACAGAGCTCAGTGCAGGACTGGAATTCATGAGCTGTGAGATTGTGACCTGAGCTGAAATCAAGAGTCAGACACTTAAACCAGCTGAGCCACCCCAGGTGCCCCGGGCTCAATGCCAGTTCTTAAAGGCTACTATATGTCCTGAATTTGGAGACAGCTGATCTTGTTGTATGGTGTTCCCTCTGTTTGAAATACTTTTCCCCACCAGCCTTCTTGGCTGTCTTTTATCCATCTTTTTGGTCTTAGTATAAATGTTGTATCTTGGTTTTCTTTTCAAATAAACCAAAGCTGCTATAAGAAATCCATTAATATGAAAATGGCTAATAATGAATATTAATGTTCTGTCACTCTGGGTTCCTGTTATTCACCAGAAGCCCTCCAAAGAGGCAAGCTGGTAATAAAGATGGCTAAATGTATGCTTTCAAGGATAAATGCAGCATTATGTTTCTGAGGTTTGTCTGCAAGAAGAGCCATCCCTGAAAACATGAATGCCCTTAGAGTTTGTCTTTTTCTTGGCAGGCAGTCTGGGCTGTGGCCATTCTCTATCTTTGCCGGGAAAGGCATCCTCATGATTGCAACAGTCTTATGAGCCCTCTTTCATTCTCTAAGATGGACCTGAGATGTTGCATACATGTCCTACCCCTCCCTGCCCCGGGGCTTGTGGTGGCCATTCGTGAGAAGCAGGTGTGGAATGTAAAGAAGCGGCATGGCTTTCTCTGGGCACACATGGAGTCTGTGAAAATGAATTCAGCCAGACAGAATCATTGAGTTCTAGAAAGCCTGAATCTGCATTGAACAAGCAAATTGAACAAAGGAATTTTCTGCAAAGACCACACCTCTCCATCTCCTTCTCATTTGTCCTGGAAGCATCAGTTCCTGTCTTAAAACCTGCCATCTCAGAAGCTGGGAAGATTGCTTCCTGCCTCCTGCAGCCTCCAGGGGCACAAAGATGTAATTCAGCTTCTGCATGTGCTTCTCTGGACTTTGAAAAGGAGACAAGTCCCTCTGTGCTTCAACAACCCACTCAAGCAGAATGTTTGAGCCCCTGTTGGATGCTGGGCACTGTTTGAGGCATACATCTAATACAATTGATGCAAATGACAGCCTTGATAGAACTTACATTATAGTAAGGGAGAGAGACAATAATCAAGACAAATAAGCAATTCTCATATTAGGGAGGAGCACTAAGAAGCAAACCCTGTAGCAGGCTAGGAGATTCTGTTAGCCAAGTGGGTATATAGATAAAGATATGTCATCTGTGGAGAAAGTTCTGAGACCAGTGAGGAGGGGGTTGTGACTGCAATGGGTCTGTGTGGAGAAGAATGGAAGACGGTGAGGCAGAGGGGCAACTGGGGGTCACTCCTTTGGGGTCCTGTACAATCCTGGACAGGCTGGGTCTTTAGTTCAGGGAGCCATAAAGCCTTTGCAAGGTTCTGAGCACAGGAGTTCTGACCTGGAGTTATCTATAGAAGCATCTTTCCTACGACAGATCTGCCTTCAAAGAGCACCAAGAAATACATTTGTAAACATGTTCATATTTTAACAGATCTTTATTCACTTACTTAGAATTGCTGGTTACTGAGCTTTGGTGGAAGCCTCAACTAGTGGTCTCCCAAATAATGATGTAGATTCCCACAGCTTTCCTGGATGGGGCCAGGCTAAGTCTTGTACTGAAGTAAGAATCTAACACAGTCGCCTTCTTTTGCACATTCTACTCCATGTTTCCCATTGCTTGGAACTAGACATGCTATTCCTTCCTTGTTCCATATCTCAATCCCAGACTATTCTTCCTCTTCAAGAATACATTTTGTGACTCAGTCTGTTAAGTGTCTGACTTCGGCTCAGGTCGTGATCTCACGGTTCGTGGGTTCGAGCCCTGCACTGGGCTCCGTGCTGACAGCTAGCTTGGAGCCTGGAGCCTGCTTTGGATTCTGTATCTCCCTCTCTCTCTGACCCTTCCCTGCTCACACTGTCTCTTTCTCTCTCTCTCTGTCTCAGAAATAAATAAAACATTTAAAAAAAAGATTATAAAAAAGAATACATTTTGTGAGACATAAACTAACCCCCCCACCCCCTTAAGTAAAGCCTGATGATTATTTGTTGTCTGCTTCACACGGATTAGAATAAGGCTGCCTTTGCTTCTTAAAATCCCTTTGCCTTTTCTCTTCAGTATTTCCCTCTGAGAGGTGATGGGAGGAATAGATAGGATACACCCATTACAAAACTGAGGAGTTTCCTGTAACTTTCCTTTTTAGTTTCTCTCTCTTTCCATTAAACATTTTTACTATAACCTATTCTCCTTTTATTTCTGTCTTATGGTCCCTGAATATAAAAACAGCAATCTAATATGAACCATTTGATCACATTTCTTTGGGCCCTATCTATTAGTGGTATCCTTTCTGGAAGTGATGGTGTTATGGTCAAATATTAACAATGAAAGAAATCCACAAATATTTGCTAAGTATTACAGTGTAGCAGGCATCCAGATGTGCAGGTGCCCAGGGCTAAATTTCCACACAAAGCCAAGTATGTATTCTAGTAGGGAGCATAGACATTTAACAAGCAATTACAAGACTTGTGAGAGGCACATATAAAGTACTACACAGTATTGTAGAGGGGCTTACAGTCGAGGCTTAAGAGAATCTGAACATGCTGATACCTAGAAACAATACTTAGAGGCATTTGTTATTGCAATTGCTACAAAAATCCATTTCACTCATGTTTGTGACTTTACGTATTTTAGTGGATTGTTTCACTCCCTAATTTAGGCTTTAAAATATGCTAACTTTTTATTACATTGGTACACTTCAGACTTGCCAGTGGAAGTGACATAAACCAGTCTCCACACTTGTAGAGGCCTACAGCAGTTACATTTTAACAGTAGGTTTCGGATCTGGGGAGTGCAATCAAAACTGACAAGATCAAACCACCTGGTTTCCAAATTACCCACACTTTCTTCACCATGACTTTATCAGCACACCGTGGGGCAAATGTTTCTAACTTACTTTTTTTTTTTTTTTAACTGAAGTAAATCACATTCTATTCCCAAGGATGGGAAACAGAAAGATTCTTAAATTATTCATTAGAATAGAATTTCCTTCCAAACAGCCAAGGGCAGGTTTAAAAGCTATCACTGACTGTATGTTAGGAGCACCTTTCTCACTTAAATGAAACTTTGGGTATACAAACAAATGAAGTACAGTAGTGTTGTTTTCTCTTCATGATGGTCTCTTTATTAAAAGAATCATGTGACTCTCTCTTAAAAAAAGATGAGAAGAAAAAGACATTAAAATGTGCTGCCTGATAAGGAGAATCTGTAACACTTGGACATTTATGTGTAGGGAAAAATTCCTATCCTATGTCTTTGGTGGAGCTAGGATATTTACAAACCTCTTGCTCTTGACAAATTTATGGTTTACATAGTCTCCCACAGTACCCCATTTATGGCAGAATAGGTCTCACATTGGTAATATACTCACAGCTCCTGGAATTATACACTTTGTAACTAGAAACACAGTTTCCATGCAGCTAAGAAAGAGAAAGAGGCAAGTCCTGGCATCATCTTTTTTTTGTTTTGTTTTTAATTTTTTAAAATTTATTTCTAGGAGAGAGAGAGAGAGAGAGAGAGAGAGAGAGAGAGAGAGAGACAGCATGAGCAGGGGAGGGTCAGAGAGAGAGGGAGTCACAGACTGAAACAGGCTCCAGGCTCTGAGCTGGCAGTCAGCACAGAGCCCGACGCGGGGCTCGAACCCACGAACCGCGAGATCATGACCTAAGTGAAAGTCGGACGCTTAACTGACTAAGCCACCCAGGCGCCTCCCCACTTTTTTTTTTAATCAAAGTCTGATCACAGTGACCCCTCCCAGATATTGAGAATCTTCGAAGTTGGGGATATGTGGCTAATGGAATTCTAGTCAACTCACGTATTTATGTATCTGAAAAGTGGCTTCTGCTAGCAGTTCTTGTTGACCCTGTGCTGTCAGGGCCCTCCCAGCCTGCCATACCTCATAAGGCTGTGATGGCTCTGTGTTTCCACTAGAGACCTCTAGTTGCTCACAGGATTGGGGAGCACCAGTGCTCCACAAGCGGTAGAGGTTAAGAGTTTACCAGTGGCTCTTGGCAGAAGGTGAAGTTCACCATCAAAGAAAAATAATTCTGTATTATCTTTTTCTTGCCTTCTTTTTTTCTTGAACAAATGGAGGCTTATTCAAGCAGACACACTGTAAAAAGCTGTAGAGGAAAGAATGTGTCTTAAAGAAATACCATAGAAATGACAAAATAGAGATTTTCCTTCTTCAAGGAGCTATCCATACTGCCACGTGGAATCCAGGCTCAGTTCTTGGCATTTGAGAGCCTCTCCTATCAGGCTCAAGGAATGGTTAGTGCTGCTTATAGGCAGTGAGATCTAGGGTATTATTATGAAACTGAAGCAAATGTCTTTCATACCCCACCATGCTCCAGTGTTTTGCTGCAATCCCTAGGTAGCCTTCTCATAGGTGCTTGCCACCTTCAGTGTGGGAGCTGTAGCTGTGACCCATTCAACAGCCATGGATGGGACACATGTGTAAGGCGAGACTGGTGGATGAGGTTTCACCATTTTCCCAAAAAGGCAAAACACATTAATCTCCATTTGCCTTTGAATGGTCTATAATAGACACAGGAGGCCAAAAGGGGAACTAATCTCCCCTCATTTAACCTGCGCCCCTGTGAAATATTGCTGAAGCTTGTATTTCAAAACCCAGTGGAACTAATTTTGCCCTCCACCATGGTCTTCACTATACAGAAGCATTAGAAAGGGAATCAGAATAGGATTAGGTCAGTGACTGTACAAAGCCTTGCATGAATTGATCAAAGCTTCTTCAGAGACTCTCTAACATCTAGTTTTCTCTGAGATAGTTGTGAATACTTTGTGTATGCCTTTAGGAAAAAATACTGCCTTTCTTTTAGATAGACTCTTACCTGTCTACTCATTTATTCATTCATTTATCAAATGACTATAATGTGCCAATCTCTGTGATATGCAAGGAATACATAAATAGAGATGCACAAGGACTTGAATGGGAATTCCTAACATTTGATCTATGGATCCCTAAAATTGAATGCCCTTTGCAAAACGTTTGTAGTCCTCTTAAGTGTGTGTCAGTGTGTGCATGTGCACTTTAGCAAGCAAAATCCAAGATTTGAAACAATCCTTAAAGGACTTGATGTTAAAAAAAAAAAAAAAAAGTGAACAACACTGCAGAGGCTGACAGTTCTGTAAGCAGATAATTAGGAGGCTACATTAGAATTGCCATATAATAGAGCCAAGCAGTATCATGAGCTCACAGGTGGAGTTATCACAACTGTCCATGACACAGAGGTCAGGGAAGGCTACAAAAAGAAGGTAGCATTTGTGTTACCTGTGAAGGATGAGTAGAAATTCACCAGGTGGCTTGAAGGGAGGGTAGATGGAAGTCAGTATGCCCTGAGGGGCAGTTCACCTCCACAGTTTGAGGCCATCCTACAGGCTGGAGCATGATTGGTATTTTCTCCACTGCAACTTGACAAATGGAACATGCTTTGTCATTAGTCAACTATTACAGTAAGAGGAGTTCTGTAGGCATGCCCTGGCTGACCACAGATGGCCGGGGCCACATGAATACTTGGTATTCTGACCATATGCAGAATGAATGCTCCAAGTTTGGTGTGGCAGGATCAAAAGGATTTCAGATGCTTGGTGCCTGGCCAAGGTTGTAGGCGTGCCTAACCTCAGTGCCATGTTGCTGCTCTGAAACTCTAACCTGCACTGGCAAGTGGATGCAACCTTGCTTGGACATGAGAAAAGCTGGCCCTGAGTCTGTGATTGACCACCTGCTTACTCAATTCATTGCCGTCAGTCTTGGCTTCCTCTTCTATGTGTCACAGTTCCCATTCACTGAGAACCTGTCAGTCCCAGGTACTGTGCTTAGGTGAATCAGCTGCCTCGGTTCGTTGAAGTTCCTCAGTATCTTACAAGGTTACAGCTTCTTCATTTTCCTAATAAGTATAGGCAGGAAACTTAAATAACTCCATTAAGATTGGGCAGCTAAAAAACGTGACACTAAAAAGTGACACCAGCCTGAGAACCACAGTCTGTCTGAGTCCCCAGCCCATAACCATTTTAGTTCATTTTATTTGTTCCGGATAAGTCTCCATCTTGATAGTTCACCTTTGCTTTAAATGTCATCATCCTGAAGCTATTGACTTATCTGTGAAACAACAGCTGCAGGTGTAATGTGACACTTAGTTCTGCAGAGCCAGAATAATGTACTAGGCATATTTTGCTTATGTAGGAAGTTACAAAGTTGGCTTTCGCTGTAAGTGTGCCAGGTTTTGATGGTCATGACAGAGTTTGATATGAAGCTTACAGGATATATTTGAGGCTAGGACTAGACTGTCTTCTTTTTGATCTGGATTTTGGCCCTGAGATCTAATTACATCTTTAAAAGTAACTAAGTTTGAAATATGTAGAAATGCATCTTTTAAAAATATCTCAAACTGCAAAAACAAATCTGGATTTTAACTTGAAAATAATTACCATATGAGGATCTACCTATAAAGTATCCCATTTGACCATAGCACAATAAGTTAGAAGCCTCAGTTTGTCTTCAAGAGAAGGAGATTGACTGGCCTAATTGATAAAGCACTTTAAAACTTCACACAGGGATGAAAGCAATCTCTAGTATGTTTTCTTTCTATAGTCTAACGTTTATTCATTTTTGAGAGACAGGGAGAGACAGAGCATGAGTGGGGGAGGGTCACAGAGTGAGGGAGACAACAGAATTCGAAGCAGTCTCCAGGCTCTGAGCTGTCAGCACAGTGCCTGACATGGGGCTCAAATTCACTGACTGAGAGATCATGACTTGAGCTGAAGTCAGTCGCTTAACTGACTGAGCCACCCAGGCTCCCCTTCTTTCTATCTTTTAAAGTGGCTTATTCAGTATATTTTAGTTAACCCTATAGTAAATGTCATGATCTAAGAAATGAACAATTAACAGATGCAATCATTTGATAACATCTTTGGTACCTTGAGTTATTTCACATGAAAAGGGCAGTTCTATATAAATACCCACCAAAAATCTTTAAACTGAGGAAATGTTTGTGAGAATTTCACAAATAGTAAAAAAATAATTCTGGTGATTGTATTTCTTCCATATTAAAAATTGAACTATAGCCATATTAAGAGAGACTTCTATCTGCTATATTTCCTAACCAGTACACTTAAACTTGAACAGTTTGTTCACCCATAATTGTATGCCACAGAAATACCTTTCTATCAAGAATACCAGTTGTAAATCCAATGTGGATATTGTGATGTAGTAGCAATGAATAGACCTGTTGTAGAGTAAAACTGATAGTCATTCAATTAACATTATAATGGCCACCTCCAAGAGATATTGGCAAGCACTACGGTTTTTTAAGACAAGGCAGTTGACAAAGTATTTCTCCTTCTTGAGATTTACAAGTCTTTCTCACTTTCAGAAGCAAAACAAGTAGGTGGATATAACTTTGTTACCCCATCCATTTACTTAAACATTGAGAAAAACGATAATTATTCAGTTGAAGAGCCAGATGCTTGGGATTGTATAGTCAAGGTGTCTGTATTTTATTTTATTTATTTTTAAAAATATTTATTTATTTATTTTGAGACAGAGTGCACAATAGAGAGCAGGGGAGGAGGAGAGAGAAAGAAAGAGAGAACCCCAAGCAACTCCATGCTATCAGCACAGAACCCCATGTGGGACTTGATCCCATGGCTCTGAGATTATGACCTGAGCTGAAATCAACAGTCGGAAGCTCAACTGCCTGAGCCACCCAGATGCCCTTAGTTGTTTGAATTCTAAAATTTTCATTGTAAATGAGAAAGAGTTGTGTTACAGGTAATAGGTACTATGGAGAAAGAAATAGATCAAAGTAAAGGGGATTGGGTGTAGAGACAGTTGTGATCTTCAATAGGAAGGTCAGCACAGGCCTCTTGGGGATACTACTCTTTAATCAGTGATGGAAAGGAGGTGAGGGATTTAGCCCTATCAATCCTTAGAGGAAGATCATTCTGGGCATCTGGGTTGCCAGTACATATCCCAAAGATACGAGCATGCCTGCTGTGATTGGAGGAGAACAAGACTAGAGTACTGTCACCTGGGTAGGATTTCAGGTTGTCCTTAAAAATCAAAAAGGAAATCAGTCAAAAACCCTGCTCATCACTTCTTCATTAGGTCTTCTAACAAAAAGCTGGGTTTAATATAAAACCCTGTGATGGGTAATTTTATGTGTCAGTTTGGCCCCAGGATGCCTATATTTGATTAAACATTGGTTTTGAGTCTGTGAGGGTGTTTCTGGAAGAGATTAGCATTTGTATGGATGGACCCAGTAAAGCCAATCAAAAACCCTCACCAGTGTGGGTGGGTGCCCCCCAACCTGATGAGGGCCTGAATGGGGAAAAAAATGTGGGAACGCCTGGGTAGTGCAGTTGGTTAAGTGTCCAACTTGGGCTCAGGTCATGATCTCGTGGTTCCTGAGTTGGAAACGCATGTCGGGCTCTGTGCTGACAGCTCAGAGCCTAGAGCCTGCTTCAGATTCTGTGTCTCCCTCTCTCTCTGTCCCTCCTCCACTCAGGCTCTGTCTCTCAAAAATAGATAAAAGTTAAAAAAAAGTTTTTTAATATATTTAAAAAAAAGAAAGAAAAAAAAACGGCAGCAGAAGGTTGGATTTGTGCTTTCTATTTGCCTAAGTTGAGCTCTCATCCTCTGACCTGCACTCTTGGTTCTCAGGCACTCAGATTCAGTCTAGAATCTACACTAGCAACTCTCTGGCTCACAGGCCTCGGAATGACACCACTGGCTTTCCTGAGTCTTTACCTTGCAGACTGCAGACTCTGGGACTTCTTAGCCTCCATAATCATGTGAGCCAGTCATTTATTATAAATATATATGGATGTTCTGTTTCTCTGGAGAACGCTTACACAGCCTTATTTCATATTAGAAATGTAAAGCATGGTGGAATTGGCAATAGCTCCCAAGAACAGCACAATTGATGCACCATTGTTTATATTTGAATTTTTGTTTTACTCAGAAAAGTGTAAGCTGTCCCTCCCTTTAGGATGGTGTGCAGATATTACTGCAGCAAACACAGTGCTGACCCATGGAGGGAAGTATCCTAGGTTTTACTGACCCAGCGGTGTACATGGAATGAATGCTCAGG
Organism: Proteles cristata cristata; assembly: GCA_017311185.1. Classification (NCBI taxonomy): domain Eukaryota; kingdom Metazoa; phylum Chordata; class Mammalia; order Carnivora; family Hyaenidae; genus Proteles; species Proteles cristata. Next base: position 764,397 of record JAESUZ010002499.1, on the reverse strand, counting down.
GAGTTGTTATTATGTCTTCATCCGGGGATTAAATCCTCTCCTAGGTATGCAGTGACGAAGCAGAGAAGAATTAAACCACACCTTTGAGGATGAATTTGGGCTCTGTTAAAAATTCAGCCAGTTCTGTGCCCTTCTTTGTAATCACAGCAATAAGAAATGCATTTAAGAAAAGTGCTTAACCTTGATGATTCCTACTCAGGTGACCTCACCAGCAAGATTGGGTAAAGTTAGAGAAGAAAATGAGGGGCTTGATTAACATCGGTGAGGATCACATTGTGTTTGTTAACATGATAACAAATATTGGTTTGTCTTTTGTGTATGGTGAAATTAAATGCATTTAATGATGTGTGCTTTTATTTATTTATAAGAGCAATGTATGTAAAGATACAGATTGAGACCAAATAATATCTATTAATACTTATTTACATAACCAGGGGAAAAATTCTCTCAGGTTTCCTTGAATGCACACTGTGCCCACATTGTTATCTTGGAAGCTGTAATGAAATCTGACATATAGATTGAAGCTATGTGTATGCAGAACAACTTGCATAGCATTTGAGATCTTAGAGGAGAGTGGCCATGGAATACTTAATTCAGAATCAAAAGCGTATTTACAATGGCTTTTAATTATATTAGGTTAATCAGAAAGAGATTATTTAAATCCATCTTTTATTTCATAGAATATTCTGCCATTGATCTAAAATCAAAATATTCTTTCTCTTGGTATGACATCAAAATATATTCAACTGTGGGGTGTGTTCCAGTGATTAAGGAGAATTTTTAAAATAGTTGCTACTTAGAATAAATGGCAAAAGAACTTTCTTTTAAGGATGGGAGGAAACTTTTAGAGGTGACAGATATACTTATGACATACATTGTGGCAATAGTTTCACAAATGTATACTTATCTCCAAACTCATGAAATTGTGTGTGTTTCATAGGTACAGCTTTTTGTATTTCAGTCATACTTCAATAGGGTGGTTAAAAAAAGAAAGAACTTCCTTTTATACCATAAAAATAACTTCTCTTTTGTTTGATTATAAAAAATAGTAAAGGTTCACTTCAAGGAACTTGGAAAATACAGCAATTTACATAGAAAAAATACAAAAACCCTCTCAACGTACTACTCACAGGTAATTTTCAGCATTGTGGCACATCATTTCTACTCCTTTAATTTGGATATATATTTTTTTCTGTCTTAGAGAATTGTGTGTATATTGCATCAAAACTGAAAACATATTATCTAAACTATTTTGTTTCCTAATTAACCAGCTTTTAATAAAATTGTATTTAGGATAAAATTCTAACCGATAAAAAGTAAAAGTCCCTCATCACTCTAGCTTCGACCTCTACTTTCTTGAGGTAATGTTGGTGACTGCTTTTTTTTGTATGTTTGTTCCAAATTGACCAAGAGATGTTACACTTGTATCATTCCCCAGAAATCTTTTAAAAAATGTTTTATTTATTTATTTTGAGAGAGAAAGAGTGTGAATGGGGGAGGGGCAGAATGAGAGGGAGAGAGAATCCCAAGCAGGCTCTATACTCAGCAGAGTCAGATGTGGGGCTGATCTCACAACCCTGAGACCATGACCTGAGCAGAAATCAAGAGTTGGATGCTCAACTGACTGAGCCACCCACATACCCCATCATGGAGAATGTTAAAAATAAGAGATTAGCAGGTTTTATAATGTATAATGTATTTTTTTTAACATTTATTTATTTTGGAGAGACAGAGCATGAACAGGGGAGGGGCAGAGAGAGAGAGAGAGGGAGACACAGAATCTGAAGCGGGCTCCAGGCTCTGAGCTATCAGCACAGAGCCTGACGCGGGTCTTGAAATCTCGAGCTGTGAGATAATGACCTGAGCCAAAGTCGGATGCCCAACCAACTGAGTCACCCAGGTGCCCCTATAATGTATAAAAAAATACAATGAAGTTCTCCCGTTTTGTAAGACATCCCAATATGTAACTTTTATTTTAAATCAATTATAACATTCTGACACTTTTCCAAGTCCATATCCCAAGTCTGTTTCTACATCCTGACAACTCTCCACCTACCATGTTGAATCAGTCACCTCAAAAGTAATTTTCTTCCACACACCATTACTTCAGTATAGTCCTATTTTCCTTCCTACTCCCGCCTCTGAAGAGCTGTCGAAACTTCATACAGAAGCGATGGTGACTTTGCCTTAGGCCCTCACTAGCTCCAGCCTCTTCTCTTCCCTCTCTCTGTGTAGTTGAGATTCTGTGCCTCTCTCTGTTCATGTTGCCAGGCTTTAAAAATTTCCTCTACGCTTAAGCTGGTCATTGCTAATATGGAGTTCCTTAATATTCCAAGTAATGGAACCGTTTCTTCTTGTCAGATTCTGGTTTTCAATTCCTTGCTCCCATCTTAAATATCCAACATCAGAATGGAGACAATTATTCAATCCTAATATCTTTGCTTTGATTGAAATAACTGTTGGGTACTTCCAAAAAATAACATTCCTTATATATGCTGTAATTTATGGCTGGGGATTTCCCTGTGTATTCAACTTCTTAACAAGGACACTCATTTTTCTTAACATTAAATCTCAGTGCAAGTTCATTCAAAGACATTTTTGGCAAATTAAAAAAAATATATATACTTTAACTCCCTGCTATCTATGTGTCTGTGATATGCTTGATCATCAACATTTTTCCATGGGTGTGTATCTTCAACTAGCAACATGTCTGTTTTGAGAGGTTTTGTTCCACTCTCTTTTTTTTTTTTAAAATGTTTTATTAATTACTAGGAGAGAGGAGAGACAACGTGAGCAGGGGAGGGTCAGAGAGAGAGGGAGTCACAGTCTGAAACAGGCTCCAGGCTCTGAGCTGGCAGTCAGCACAGAGCCCAACGCGGGGCTCGAACCCACGAACCACGAGATCATGACCCAAGCGAAAGTCGGACGCTTAACCGACTAAGCCACCCAGGCGCCCCTGTTCCACTCTCTTAAAGTACTTTGTATTCTGCCAGAAGGATTCTTAGTAAGTGCTTGTGATAATTTGCTGAAGTCTTAAATGGAATGTTACTATGTATAGGGACTGATGTATTATCAACTTCCTTTGGTAGATGAGAATGGCACTTTATATGCCCTGCCCACTAACTGTATAATTATTCTGGGAATGCCTAAAATTCCTGAAATTTATTCCATCGTCTCTATTATATCCTCATTATTTGCTTCTTACCTCATTTTGTGATACATAGCATATGTGTTAAAATACATTATGCAATTTCATAGTTTTAAAAAAATTTTTTCAATTATTTCAGTCAAGACTTTCAACTGATATAAAAGGTTTAAGCCAGAGACCTAATGGTCTGTGGTCATGAGTGGTGTTCAAGAAAAGCCTGATTCTATAGCTTAAATATCTCCAAATAAACAGAAAACAAAAAAAACTCCAGGAGCAATAAAATTTGTACAACTTTTACCATGACCCAAAGTTACTTTAAAAATTATATACCAGACTACAAAAGGCTTATACTCATTACTAATTCAATGAGTATATTCTAAAAAATGATAAATTCAATTAATATATTTAACAACTAATAAAATTGAAAAATTATTCAAAGTCATCCCAAGGCTGAAAAGTTTCATATAATCATAATAGAAGTAAGATCAACTGTTTTCTGGTTCTGGAAGAGAACATAAAAGTTCACACTGGACCATGTTAGTTTTTAGGATTTCCACAAGACAGAGACCAAATTAGGCCTGGACTGACTTCATAAATAGAAATGGAAACAACCTATGGGTTCCCTTTGATTTTTTGTTTTGTTTTGTTTTTTGTTAATTTGTTTTGTGTTTTTGAGAGAGAAAGAGAGAGAAAGAGAGAGAGAGAGAGAGAGAGAGAGAATCCCTAATCCCTAGCAGGATCCATGCCTAGCAGGATCCATGCCTAGCAAAGAGCCTAATGAGGGGCTCCATGTCTTGACTGTAAGGCTATGACCTGAGATCATGACCCTAGCTGAAACCAAGAGTCTGAATCTTAACCAGCTGACCCACCCAGAGTCACCTCCCCTGATGTCTTTAATGATGTAAACATTTAGGTGGCTATGCACTTTGACAATGTTACTGTAATGAGAGATCCATCCCCTTCCAAATCTACTGGCATCTTGACCTATGTTGGCCTCAACCTAGTCTAATTTTTTTCTACTCCCTTTTTCTTCTCTACCTATCACAAGAAACCATACCCAGAAGAAATGCATACTTCGACCAGCACACAGTTCTGAGCTAGTGGAATTTGTTTTGTCCCTGTTTCCTCTTGTTAACATCCTCCTTCTTAATCCTTCCTGCTCAAGCTGCCATGTACACTGAAAACTTGCTCTGATGCAAGTCTACCTTATATATTGCCTCTGCATGAAAGAATGGAAGCAGTTTACACTATCACCTATTCCAGGAACATTTGTACTCAGTAAGCAGAGTAACTTCAGAGTGTGAAGTTCATATTCATAGGCTTTGAGAAATTCTCACAGTCCCTTGAGATAAGTATTCATAACCACATTACACAGATAGTTCAAGCATTTACAGTTCAGTGCACTGTCCCCTGTCACAGGGCTAATAGGTACAAAGCCTACGTTTGAGTAAATCTTTTGCTAAAATTATTGGTTGGAATGCAGGTGCTTTTAAAAAGGACTTAGAGCTTTGTCTAAATAGAGCAATCTTGATTTGAGAGAATTTCAGACACCTCAAATTTGGTGAAAAGAGAAAGGCAAACCTTTTAGGAATCTATCAGAATTAGATCCACTGTATTTAATTTGATTCTTATAAATATATCTTTACAAATATATGCATATTTGTATATATTTACATATTTACATATGTATACATATACATATATATGTAAATATATTACATATATTTACATATATACATATAATTATCTGATATTAAGGTAATGAACTCCATTGGATGGATAGGAGGAATTCTGTAGGATGTCTAATTGAAAGGATTCTTCAAGTTTGAGGTTTTAGCTAGCAGTTCATATTGAAGACTATTGTGTGTCTTCATGTGCAAACAATCTCTCTCTTTGTTTTCCTCTCCATTTCTTAGTGTTGCTTTTTGTCTCCATATCTATTCTTATTTTATTTGCATAAATCCTCATGGTTAGTATTTCAAGGAAACAATGGATGGCTCCCTAGCTTGATCATTTTACTCTTCTGTAGCCCAAAAGCTGCTATAGAAATAATTCAGAGCAAATACGTGTTAGTAAGTACATGTTTCTGTCCCTCTAAAATGCATATGCCGAAGCCCTAATTGCTTATGTGATGGTATTTGCAAGTGGAGCTTTTGGGAGATAGTGAGTATAGATGGGTCATGAGGCTGGGGCATCCATGATGGATTAGTGTTCTCAGAAGGGAAGCCAGAGCTTGCTCTCTTGCTATCTCTCTCTTCTCTCTCTCTTTTCTCTTTCTCTCTACCATGTGAGAACAGAGAAAGTCACCCTCTACAAGTCAGGAAGAGTCCTCCCCAAGAATCAAAGTTTCCAGCACTTTGATGTTGGACTTCCTACCTTCTAGAACTATGAGGAATGAGGTGTCTTGTTTCATCCACCTAGTCTATGGTGTCCTATTACAGCAGCCCAAGCCACTACCAGAGTATAGTTTGCAGTTTGGTCTGTGTGATTGTCTCACCTTCCCAGTACCTTTCATAAATGACTGTATAGAATGTATATACATATTCTGTGTCTACATCCTTACAGTGTTCAGTTGATCTTGGCTAAGATTGCAGTGGCACTTTGGACACTGCGGTATTCATGCACAACTAGTAATAACATTACTAAGGAATTATTGAGTCATAGAAGTCTATGCCTTCTAATGTGTACTGACGGTATGAAATACTCTATATACACCATTTTACTTAAATGCCTTTGATAATCCATTGAGATCAGTACTGTTAACATCTTAATTTTGTTATGATAAAACACATTTGCAAAGGTAAGTTTCTTACCCGAAATTTCGTGTGGTAGATGCAGGGTTTGAACCCTAACAGTTTGACTCCACTGTACATTTTGTTAGAATTTCACGGTTCACTTAGGGATAACCAGTGGTGTGGAACATAGCAACATGAACATAGTAAATAACCTCAAGAATTAATTTATTACCATGAGAAATCCTAGCATCCAACCTGAAGTATGCAGTATTTCTTGAAGCCTGTGTCACATTTACAGGATACCATAGACTCGGTGGCTAATACATAAGGTCTAAATACATTTGCACTGTTTTTTAAATTATGTTTTCTACCAAGTTGTCACCAGCATGATTCTGACAGCTGAATATTTTATTTTGTGCTTTGAAACTGAGATGAAGTTTAGTGATACCCTCAGTGATAATTACAGGAAGAGGGACATTTGTGGTAGAAAATCCACAACCATTATGCAGGCCCACGAGCTGATTTGACCTGCTTGCTTGCAGTTCTCACAGTAGAAAAGGAAGTCCTACTCGCTAGTGCATTTGGCAGAAAGCCCAATGAAACTGCTTTTGTTTTGGTGAGAGCGACTGATCTGTGGGGAATGCTTGAATACAGAGTAGATAAATAGGACATTTTCCAAGGTTCAGGTAACTGTAGAAACCTGTAAGGGCAGCACTTTTGGAATAGGTATGCAGGACCTCAGGGTGTAGGAGCTATGTGGTGGATGCCTGGGTGGGGGTGACTGAAGTTTAATCCATAGGCTCCTGCAGGTTCTATACGGAGTCATTAAATATTATTATTATTATTATTATTATTATTATTATTATTATTATTATTTCTGAGAGAGAGAGAGAGAGAGGGAGGTACAGAGTCCGAAACAGGCTCCAGGCTCTGAGCTAGCTGTCAGCATAGAGCCCGACGCGGGGCTCGAACCCACGAACCCTGAGATCATGACCTGAGCCAAAGTCGGACGCTTAACCAACTGAGCCACCCAGGCATCCCTTTTAAATATTATTTTTTAAGATGGGATAAAATAATAAATACATGACCTGAACACTGTTTATGAGTCTTCTATTTCTTTGTGTTGTCTCTAATGCTGCAAGATTAAAATAAAATAGTAGGAAAAATAATAACAGCTTCTATGAAATGAACATCTATCTATAATGGACCAGGCCTTTAGTGTTTTAGCTAATGAGCCTTGTAAAACCTCACAGATTCAAATGCTTGTTTTATATATGTAAGAAGAAACATGAGCTCAGAGAGGATCATTTCTAATCACATAGCTGTAAATCATGGAATTGAGATTTAGACCGATATTTGTTTACTTTAAAGCCAATGCAAGAACAGAAACATTTGACAATAATTAATAACTAATATGTTGTATTCTCTAGTCCCGTATAGAGTTCAACCCCTATAGTCACAATAATTTTCTCAAAAGACCAGTTAACTTCTTTCCGTTAGGTAAGTTGTCTTATTTGTTTTGGGTCACAGAAGTAAATGAGGGATTATTGTTACCACCTATCATAATCAGAGTATGCCACCTCACCACTTTTTTTGCCATGATCCTAGTAGACCATACATCTCCCCTATTCAAGCTAGAATGCTAACACTTTTCTCATTTGTAAGACAGAATTTATGTTTATTATCAATCAAAATGTCTGTTCGATTGCAAGCATGCAGATGAATAATTTTAGAAATGTGTTTATATATTATGTTCTTGTAGGCTAGATTCTGTGTTTGGTGGTTGAGAGATAATTATATATTTTTAGAACATCTCAAAGATACAACTGAATGTCAAGTTTCTCTTTGTTCCTTGAACTCTTTAAGTCATATTTGATAAAAACTTTTACATTTCATATTTAATATCCAGTTTCATTTATATACAATTTGACATTGCTTCAAACTCACATAAAGATATAAACATTGAGATGAAACCACTGGTATTTATGAAAATTGCTTTGCTGGATTAGGCTATTCAGAATCCTTCAGCCTGGAGAGATAGAATTTCAGTCTAAATAGGTTAGTTCCACTCGATTTATGAGTCCCAAATCCTCATTTTTGGCTCAGTTCCTTTGGATGGGAACTCAATACTGAGCTCTGTCCATAAGCCAGACAAACAAGCCTTCTGTTTGGAACATAACATATATCTAAAATAGTGCTTCTTAAACATTTTCATCTTTTGAGCTGTGGTCCATTTTGTGGTTATTACTAAAAATATTGCCATTAAACCTTAAGTAGCAGACACAAGAATGTCTTTCTATTCTTCTGTGGATGAAAAGCAGTTTCACCTCCTGATGAAAAGCATGACAATGTTCTAATCAAATGAAAGGGATCTACTGCCTTATTTGATGAATTCTAGAATCAAATTTTAGATTTGCTTTCATACAACCAAGTTAAAGAAACTAGGATGATGTAAAATGAAGAATGTTTAAGAGAAAATGACATTCTCTTTTTTTAATTGAGGTAAAATTGGTAAATGACATTATGTAAGTTTTAGGTATACAGCATTATAATTTGATATTCATATACACTACACTACAAATACACTACAAAATGATCACAACAGTAAGCCTAGTTACTATTCATCCCTATACAATTGAGCCCTATCACCCATTTTCTTACCCTTCAACCCCCTTCTCCTCAGTAACCACCAATCTGTTCTCTGTATCTATGAGTTTTTGTTTACTTTGATTTTTTTTTTTTAGATTTTACATGTAAATGAAGTCATATAGCATTTGTCTATCTCTGTTTGACTTATTTCACTTAATAGAATACCCTTAAGGTCCATAGATGTTGCAAATGGAAAGATTTCCTTTGTTATGAGGGAAATTCTGTTATATATATACACACATACATACATATACATACACATATACATACATATATATATATATATATATATATATATACACACACATACATATACATACACATACATACATATCACATCTTCTTTACCCATTCATCCACTGATAGATACTTTGGTTGTTTCCATCTCTTGGCTCTCATAAGTAATGCGGCAATGAACATAAGGTTACATAATTTTTTTTGAATTAGTGTTTTTTGTATTCCTTGGATACATACCCAGAAGTGAATAGCTGGATCATATGGTAGTTGTGTTCTCTCTCTTTTTTAAATTTTTTTAATTTGAGGAATCTCCAAACACTTTTCCATAACGGTTGTACCAAAATTTCTGTACTCACTAACAGTTATACAAAAGTTCTCTTTTATCTGTATCCATTCCAACACTTGCAATTTCTGTCTTTTTGTTAAAAGCCTTTCAAACAAGTGTGAGGTGATAGATCATTATGGTTTGATTTACATTTCACTGATAGAGATGTTGAACATCTTTCCATGTGCCTATTGGCCATCTGTATGTCTTCTCTGTCTATTTTCTTTATCTATTTGTCTTCTTCATGCTTATTCAGTTCCTATGTCCATTTCTAATTGGGTTGAATTGTTGCTGTTGTTGAGCTGTATGAGTTCTTTATATTTTAGATATTAACCATTTATTGGACATATGATTTGCAAAATCTTCTCCCATTCAGAAGATTGCCTTTTCACTTTGTTGGTCTCCTTTCCTGTGAAAAACATCTTAGTTTGTAAACTAAAAGACACTGATAAAGGAAATAGAAGATGATACAAATAAATGGAAAGTTATTCTTTGCTCATGGATTGGAAAAATCAAATTGGTTTAAAACTGTCCAAACCACCCAAAGAAATCTACAAATTTAATGCATTCCCTATAAAAATCCCAATGGCATTTTTAGCAGAATGAGAATAAATAATTAAAACATTTGTATGAAACCATAAAAATACCAACTAGCCAAAACAATATTGAGAAAAAGGAATAAAGCTGGAAGTATCGTGCTTCCAAATTTCAAACTAAATCACAAAGGTATAATAATGAAAATAGTACTTATTGGCATAAAAACAGATCCATAGATCAATTAAACACAATAGAGAGCCCAGAAGTAAACTCATGTTTATATGGTAAATTAATTTATGACAAAGGGGCCAAGGATGTAGAATGGGAAAAGGACAGTCTCTTCAATGAATGGTATTGGGAAAAATGGACAGCTACATTCAAAAGAATGAAACTGGCCTACTTTCTTACACCATATACAAAAATTAATTTAAAATGGATGAGAGACCTGAAACCATAAAATTTCCAGAAGGCAACATAGGTGGTAAGCTCTTTGACATTTCACATCAGTGACATTTTAAATCTGATTCCAAAGGCAAAAGAAACAAAAAAGAAATAAATAAAACCGATATATACCACTTTATAGTAATCCATTTTTAATACTTTTTCTTGAGAATCAGTATCTGAGGAGGTAGCCATAACTAGTTACTTGTGACCAAAAGCATTGGCTAGACCTGCCCGTAAGGAGGCATCAATCTCTGTTAGGAGATTGCCCAGTGTTGGCATGTCAAACATTTCAAGTCTTGGAGACTGATAGCTTTATCAGTTATTTCTGGATATTGATATGCTCAGGATATAATTGAGAGTAGTACTGTACTCATCTGATCTTGTGGGTATTTACCTTCATCCAGGCTGTCAAGACCAGCAGCATTGGGTTTGTTCATGTAGGTAGGAACAGAAAGGAAGTAATGGGGTTCATGACCACTCACTTATATCTTTGCCTTGTATCATTCTTCACACTCCTTATTAGCTACTTTTGGAGTAAATAAGTAAGTAAAAGCAACACTGAACTGAGTTCAAGTCATCATTCTTGCCCATCACCAAAACATGAGCTAACAAATATCCTGAAGCCCAACTAATTTAACTTTCAGTAAAAAGGTAAATTCCTAAATATGACAATACATAAAGAAATAAACAAATAATCCTTAGGTAAGAAACAAAATGCTCCCCAAATCTGAAACTCAGATATTCTGAATTACACACTGCTTCAATTTTTCCAATTTTAGGATGCATGTGATGTGAGCAAATATAGGAAAAAGATTTTAAAGCATGAATTTTACATAAAAAATTACACAAATGTAAGCAATAAATATAAAAACTGCGAGTAAAACACAATTCAAATTTAGGAGGATTTGTTTTTTTGTCCATAGAAAATTACTTGAAAAATATACATGTAGCTCTTAAAAGGTGGAAAATGTGTAGAAAAATATCATTTTTAACAATAACAAAACCTTTGTTGTTATAAGGCTTTGAGGTTGCCGAGACACTGAAAATAAGAGTTTCCAAAAATGTCTTGGCTATTCTTTAGTCCTAACTGCTATCCAATCTACACCTTTACTATAAAAACATTATCCACTAAAGCAGACTTTTCTAATTGTGTTATTAAGAGTATGTCTTTCAGAGCACCTGGGTGGCTCAGTTTGGTAAGTGTCTGACTCTTGATTTCAGCTCAGGTCATGATTTCAAGTTTCATGAGTTTGAGCTCCATGTTGGGCTCTGCGCTGCCAGTGCTGAGCCTGCTTGGGATTCTCTCTCTCTGTGTCTCTGACCCTCCCTCCCCTCATCTTTCTCTCTCTCTCTCAAAATAAATATATAAACTAAAAAAAAGTGTATTTTATATTTGCTTGAGGCTTCAGTATCATGATTATATTATTGTATTATTCCAGACCCTCATGGTTGCAGGAGGTAGTAATGTAATTCAAATTGTCCGAAGCCAAAAGGTATATGTATTTGCAGCCAAATATGTATTTGAAGAGTTAATAGCTCCAACTGTTTAAAACATTCATGTATTTGGACTCCATGCCATAAAAGGGAGAGAGAGTTGTTTGTTACTGGCTAATATTTATGTTATAGAATGAAGTTTAGAGTCAGGCAGACACTGGTTTAAATCCCATTTCTATTACTTTCTAGTTTTGTGATGGTGAGACATGACTATACCACTTTGAGCTTCTGTTTTTCTCATGTATGAAATTGGTTAGCAGGGAAATTCTATGAGAGGAGAGAAGAAGCACCACCACGATCTCTTTTGGTGACCTCATAAACCTCTGGAAAGGGCCAGATCAGATGAAAGAGTGTCTGTGGACAACCAGGCAAGCAATGTAGTGGGTAGGACACTGAGTTGATCCAGAACATCTTGCTCTGTGGGTTGGAGTCTTTTCAGACAACATGGTGACGTATATAGAGCTGGAGAGAAAAATGCAGAAATGGGATGACTAAGGACATAAGGAGCAATTCTTCTATTCCCATGTGCTAAGTAAAGAGTAGCATCACTTCTACTCAATGACATTACCATAAATCGTGCCCTCTCTTAATAAATAGTTCAGTGGTACAATAATGCTACATCACAAGTGCTAAGAATATATACTGATGTAAATATTAGACACCTTTTTAGATTTTTAGCTGAGTTTTGTTTTATTCTGACATGTATTTTCAAGTTTTATGAATTACCAAAAGCGGATAGTGAGTTAAAAAAGAAGACACATGAATTATACAGTAAACATGGGCCACAGATTCAGATATGTATCAAGGAAGTAAGACATGGAGAGATTATTTCAGAATTCTTAAAGCTTGAAGCAGAAATATGTACAAGTCTACAGGAAGTAAAGGAACAAAGAGCCTTCTTGAGTATGATCACATCCCGAGGAAATTTCTTAGCCTAACATCTCAGTACATGATCTTACTCAGGGTCACTCAAGAAGAAAATTGCATATATACATGGTACTTTTCCTCTCTAGTGAAAATGTGAAAGCAGTTTACCTTTCACAGTATGCAAAGGCAATAATTGAGTATATGTTCAAAGAAAAGTTTATGTTGCTTCAGGGAAGTGCAGCTCTTGAGACACAGCCAAAATTTTTTTTCTAATTTAAAGGTGTTTTGTTTCCTAATAGTCCTGTGGATCAAAATCTGTTATTAAACTTCTTTTCATATTAAATCTTTAGCCTAAAATATCTCTTGCAAACTCAGGTCAAGATTAATTAACAAAATGTAAAGAAAATCATAACAAAAGAAGGGGTTACTGGTGAGACATTAAATTTCTTCAGATTCTTTGGAAATAATGGACCCATGACTTATTTGTCTTTGGTTTTGTCATTTATGTCATTTATTTGTCTTTGGTCTTGAGTCAACTCATTGTAATGACTCAGCAGTATGTACATGAAAGAGAAGAATGAAATGTTTCTCAGAGATGTTACTTATATATTTCAGTCATCTGTTGCTCTGTAAAAAAACAACAAACCATTCCCAAACTTAGTGGCTTAAAACAACAACCGTATTTTTCTGCTAGTCTTGTTTGGAGTCTCTTCCGTAGCTGCAGTAAAATAGCAACTAAACCTACCTAAAATGGCTAAATGGCTCTTTCACATGTTGGATGAATGCAGGGCCATCTGAATGGCTAGGAGCTTTTCCTCCACATGGTCTTTCCCCATGACAAGGTTGGGCTTCATCAAATGATAGTCAAGTTTGTTACAATCTAGCCCATACTCCAAAGGGGGTGATATCAATTGCATCTCTCGATGGGAAGAGTGTAAAGAATTTGTGGTCATCACACCTAGCTTTAAATGTTGTTATTGCAATGATGCCTGTTCCCTCTGTTTTTCTCCTCCCACTCTCCCCTCCTCCAGTCTCCTTATCCTCATGCTTTGTCATTTGTAGTCTGTCTCCAAAGAATACAGAGATTTCATAGAAAGTTGGCTTTTCCCTTGTACTGTGCCAGAACATTGGCATTTCTGGAAAGCTTCCTGCAGGCCAGGAACATGATTTCAATCCTGGGCTGAGTATCAACAAATAAGAGTCAGCTCAGTGATGATGGTCAAGCCTGTGAGATTGCTTGAAAGCAGTCAGAGCAAGATCCTCTAAATTTGGGGATCCCCCTCCAGGTTTGGGCTAGGATCCATCTTGAGTCCCTCATTTGTCACTAGATGGCTGAGCCCTGTGAAGTCCATGATGGAAATGTCCAATAAACAGACACACTACTGCTGACTCTGCTTGCCAGGACAAGGCAACTCTGTTCTTCCCTTTCCACACCCACAGCATAGCACATCCCTGGATAATGACAGGTTTCATCTTTGTTCAGTAAATCACATTGGTGTTACAGCACTTCCATAAACTCCTTGACCTTGTCAAATTTGCAAAAAACAAAGCATTAGGAGTATTTCAACATGAAGTTTAAACCAGTTGCTTAGGGTGTTTTCTCAAATAGCCGTATCTGTAGATATACCCTAACTTTAACTATTGCATAATAAATAATGTGAATCTTTATCAAAGAGCAGCACTGATTTCTTTTTCTTTGAGGTAGACATGTGATAATGTGTCTTTTGTTTCTGAGAAGCAAGGCAAATAAAGGAATTTTAGAAATTTCAAGTCTAATCAGTCTTCCTAGACAGAAAGCCCACAGTTTTTATAAAACTTTTGACGTCACTACCAACCCAGTAATGAGTTTCTGATCTTTAGAGTGGCCTTAATTAGAAAATGCACATGGAGCTTTTCAGTCATTATTGTAACAGTTTTTAGCCCAAACAGTGCAAATGAAACCAGTTTCAGCAAAAATTAGTCAGTTAAAAGTATTGTGGGGCTTATGAGGATCATTCCATATTCAGTTGCTTAAGCAAATGGACATGGCTTGAGGGTTTTACTGATTATTCAGAGGGGAAGAGGGAAATGAGGTGGGAGAGATAGATTTCTTTCCTGGCGATAGAGACAGTAAGGTCTGACAAAAACAGTCTGGACAAACTCATATCCAAGTCCATATCCAATGGCGAAATTAAGGACAGAGTTTTGGTTGCATAATGTTATTGACTGTTCTATGATACTGGAATGATAAGTGCCAAAATGAGGAGTAAGCTCTGATGGGAGACCCTCAACAAAAAGGTGAGTAGAGGGTAGAGAGGATAGAGAGGTATTTTAATGGAAAAAAATAAAATAACAAACAAATAAAAACCTCTCAGGGGCATCTGAGTAGCTCAGTTGGTTAAGCATCTGACTCCTGATTTCAGCTCAGGTCACGATCTCAGGGTCATACGATCGAGCCTCGAGTTAGGCTCCACTCTGAGCATGGAGCCATGGAGCCTGCTTAAGATTCTCTCTCTCTCTCTCTCTCTCTCTCTCTCTCTCTCCCCCTCTCTCCCCCTCTCTCCCTCTCCCTCCCCAGTCCTCTCCCCTGCCCACTTTCTCTCTCAAGAAAAATATAAAAATAGGGGCACCTAGGTGGATTAGTTGGTTAAGCATCCGACTTTGGCTCAGGTCATCATCTCATGGTTCATGAGTTCAAGCCCTTCTTTGGACTCTCTGCTGACAGTGTACAAACTGCTTGGGATCCTCTGTCTCTCTGCCTCTTCCCTGCTCTCTCTGTCTCTCAAATAAATAAGTAAACATTAAAATAAATGAATGAATAAATAAATAAAGTAAAATAAAATAAAATAACTTCCATTCTTTATTTATCTCATCAGAATGTCTTTGTGACTTCACAATGGAAAGGCATTTTATTTAGGGATAAATACCAGGGCTTCATGCAGAAGCAGAAATCAGGAATTCACTAGGAGATAAAACTATTTTCTAAAGAAGAGCCTTACAGGCCTTCTGTGATTTTAGTTCTCTTGATGATTGTGGTATCTTCTTTCTTTCTTCTGCTTAGTGCTTTAGTATTTTTATCATTATTTCTCTCTCACTTGTAATTATGTACATGTATTTATCCTGGTCCTTAGTCCTTTCTCTGACTGTATATTGAGCACTTGAAGAACACCAAACACATCTTGTGTTCCCATTGTCATTTTCTCTGGCCTAACCCAGTGCTCTGGGTTCTTGGTGAGTTAGTGCCAACTGTTGACTGGTAAAGGCATATTGCCATATTCTAAATTGACACTAAGAGTGTGAACCTGTTCACTAGCCCATGATGGCCATTGAGGGAAGGTTAATTACTTGTATCTTTTATGCCACAATTTGTATATGTGATGGCTGAGCAAGGAAACAGATGTACTTTTGTGTCCAGGTTTCATTGAAACTAACTATAGGCAGCCTACGTGATGTCTTAGGCCTATGTGTCGTCACCGGTAAGAACAAGGATAATAATAGTACGTATCTCATTATGCGGTTAAAAGAATTAATTGAAATAATGTATACAAACCATTTAAAGTATCTGGATACAGTTGGACGAGGTGTTAGCTATGTTCATTATCATCATGATCATCATCATTGTACTGTGCTTATCCTTTTTATGTGCTCCAGTCTTTGAAATTTACAACACCCACTGATGTTGGCCCATTTAAAAAAACAAACAAACAAACAAACAAACAAACTGCTAGAATGATCCTGGGCCAAGTATATATGTAGTTCAAAGTATCTTTTTATTTTGAAAAATTCTTTCATTTTATAGTCATTGCTATGAAAGCTTTCATGAAACTTAAGTCATATGATTTAACATATCACCCTTTGAGGACACCAACTTTTATGAATTTTAATTTATAAACTGTTTTACTCTCCCCATTGCACTTTTATTGTAGTACCTGCTTTGTAGTACCTGCTTAGAGTTTTATCTTACTGGGTGACATTTCTACTGCCCATTGTCCTTTTTTAGGATCCTTATTAACCATGCATACCTAAGCCCCAAGGCCATTTGGTGGTGACATGTTATAAATAACATTATTACCATAATTAAAAGGTTGGATCAGAGTGGCTTGGGAGGGAAATGTCCTCACCTTTGGCTTGCAGTCAAGAGTGGGTCACTGGGGTCATTAGCACTGTTTACTGCAACTGACCAAATACTCTTCTTTGGATAAGGTGATAATTTTCACAGTAGACCTGCGTGGTTCTTGACTATTGTGATTTGATCTTATTCCAAGTAAATTGTGAAATCAAAAATATTCATCGACAGCCTATTGTGCCTTTTTATTTTGCTTTTATGCAGATTCTCCAAACTTTCTAAGAATCTATCAAAACTATAGATCTCCAAAATCTAGCTTTGTCAGTACGTAAGATAAAATGCTTATGTACTTGAGAAATAACAAAATCTGGTCATAATGAAATATATTGTTTAATTACTTTGCAACACGTTATCTTGTACATTCAGTGAGTAATATGGTGACCTTTAATCTGAACTGCTTTCTAGCATCTATCTCTTCTGCCTCAGTAGCAGCTAAGTTGCCACTGTTAAGGATAGAAGAATCAGGGCCAGAATGTCCTGGGGGTTGGGTATGTGTACCCATCTCCATAATTTTACAAAGTTCTCCAGGGACATCTGCTACTCTATTTCCTTCCATGCTACTTTTGGCAATTACAGAGGAGCTCTATCTTTCTCCCTATTTCTTCTCCTTCTTTGTTAGTCGTGTATCATTTCCATAGTAATAGAAGTCATCACAAAGAGAAAAATAAGATTAAAATACAAAGTGCTCTTGCAGTCTTATACAACTTATTTTTTAAAAATTTCATTTGTTTTGGGGCGGCTGGGTGGCTCAGTTGGTTGAGCATCCAACTTTGGCTCAGGTCATGATCCCGTGGTTCATAAGTTCGAGCCTGACATCGGCTTGCTGCTGCCAGCCTGTCAGTCAGTGCAGAGCCCACCTCAAATCCTCTGTTGAATACCTTCTCTCTCCCCCTCCCCTACTTGCACTGTCCCAAAAATAAATTTAAAAAAATAAAAAAATAGTAAAATAAAATGTTGTTTTACTTTTTTTCTTTTATTTTTTCTATTAAGTCAAAGTTAAAATGAGTAGAATTCTATAATGAGCACTAGCTTGCATACAGAATGAGTAGAGATTTTTTTTGCATTATTCAAATAAAATATTTAAAATGGCCAAAGTGTAGTAATATTTGAAGACTGACCTCACTGGCTGGTTTTAAATGTCTTTAAATTAGGGTATTTGAGATTTAATTTGGTCAAGTGGAGAAATACTTTGAAGATAAATAATATAGCATGTATTTATTTAGTCAATTTTAGGTAAGCTAGTATATCTTTATACTCATAACAATTGTCCCTCACTGACATTTTATGCAATGCAATACTGTACTTTGTGGATATTATAAATAAGAAAAAAATATAACCATTAATAATGAAACATCTATGTCATTAATTTATTAAGTTGCCTTCTTCACTTAGATCATCAACATTTATTAGAGTATACACAATTGTTTTTCAATAGGTTTAATGCAGAACTGTAAGGATTTTAAATTAATTATTCATAGCTCTTTATAAAAGTAGTTGAAATTTTTCACATAATTCTTCCCTTTTCAGGTCTGATATGAATAAAAGGAACAAGAAAAGATATGATCCGAGAGCTATGAACTTAATTTGGGAAGACTCTTAAAGGAATGTATCATAATGTGCCATTGATCAAAAAATTTTTAACTTTTATATCAAATTTAACCTAATTGCTTGACTATTTAGCAACTGTTTTCATTAAAATATGCCTTTGCCGTAAAATGAAATAAGAAAACTGTAGTTAAAAATAGGGTAAATTATTTTACTATCAATTTAAATTTTGATTTTATTTGCCCTTAAGACAATTCATTTCAAGTTCAGGAAATACTGTTTTTTGGGCTCTGCCACTTAAGATCAACTCCCAAAAAGATCTTCTTGGTAAACACCAGTATTTCCAATGTGGAAACTAGACTAGCATGCAATGAATTTATATAGTACAAAATAACCTGACAAAAACATATTTCCAATTCACTCTCTATTTCAGTTTGTGCAGACTATCTGATGACACATTAACAAATTATAATAAATTTCTCTCATGAGAATTTGGCCCAATGTCAATCTAACTTTGAAAAAAAAATCAAAGCTGCCCAGTCAAATTAATTCTGCCTTGATATACTTGTCTTTAGCTATTGAAATTTGATCTCTTCATGCTTAATGTCTTTATTGCTCTTCATTGCATCTTAACATGAGTAGATGGTATTTTGCTGAGGAAAAACTTATAGCATCTATAGCGGCTTAATCATTAAAAATGTGAAAAAGATTTGGTATTTCTGCAAGGCCCCTCAGTACATTGTTTTTGTGTCTCATCCATTCTTTTGGTCTGGCAGAGAATAGGGCAGTGAAAGAAGGAGCATGGAAGGCATTCTGGTATGTTTTTTGCTGACTCCTCAATAGCTGGGGTTTGCAAAAGATCACAGATCAGAAAGAATTTTAAACTCTAGTGCATTTGAGCTTACAACTTCTGTTTGAATAACGTGACAAGAGTTTGAGATGCCCTTCCAAATGTGCCCAGCTTAAGTTACAAAAAAATGTTAATAGCTTTGACCTCTTAAACTATTACATGAAGAAAAGGCTCTACTTACTTAAGGGCCACCCTATTGTAATCTCTATCTTTGAAGTGAGTCACGTATTTATTTCCTCTCAGGAAAGTTTAAACCAAAATACGTTTAGTCAGTAGGATTGCTTTTTTCTTGAAGAACCCGAGACATCTGAGCTTTGGACAGTTTGATTGAAAGATACCAAATTAATGTATTAATTTGAAAAATGGGTGCAAAGTGCTAACCTAAATTACTACCAACCCACAGAGTCTTCATGTTCTCTACTGTGTTTATGCAAATTCTGTTTGTAAACTGTAGGGAAGTAAATAAAATGAAATTTAGTTTTCGGCTTAATCACATGAGACAATGACTGGCCCAGTCTTAAAAACAAGAGATCTCTACTGGTGGTTAAACTGGCCTAAGGTCATCCCAGATGCTATTTAACTCATTAAAACCTTATTTATTATGCTTACATTGAGATTTAAGAATATTTGAAATATATTAAGATTTAGGGGTATTTGAAATGAAGACTTACCAGGAGGATTCACATACCAGGAATGTGCAGTATTTTAGAAGGCACTAGAATTTGAATTTTCTTTAGTAAACAGAATTTAGTCCTAACTCATGCCTCTGATCATCTTGTGGATCCTTTTAACTAAATTATAATAACAGTGATAATGAAACACTTATTAACTTTTACTCCATTGAGGAATTTTGATGAGCCTATCATATTTAGCCATGGTTGTTATTAATTAGGGGAATCACTGTCCTATTCTACGGTATAAATGTACCTTACTTAATCCTTTCTTTTTCAGTTTAGTTGTGATACTAAAATAGTCCTGGGTTATCTTCTGGGACACATGTGTAAGGGTTTCTCTAAAAGTAGAATTTTTGAGACACAGTATATTCAGTGTTTCACTTAAGATGGAGCCAAATTACTTTCCAAGCAGTTAGCCAATGTATACTCCCACCAACAGTATGTACGATATCATATGGTCCACATTTGACTGATGTTCAACATTATCAGATTTAAAAATTTTGCCATATACAGGGTATAAAATTAAGTATCTTTTAAAAAATTTGCATTTATCTTATGTCTATTTTTTAATTTAAAAAAAATTATTTATTTTTGAGAGAATCAGAGACAGAGTGTGAGTGGGAAAGGGGCAGAGAGAGAGAGGGAGACACAGAATCAGAAGCAGGCTCCAGGCTCTGAGCTGTCAGCAGAGAGCCCAACACTGGCTCAGACTCATGAATGGGGAGATCGTGACGTGAGCTGAAGTTGGATACTTAACCAGCTGAGCCACCCAGGTGCCCCTGTCTCATGTATTGAAGTGAGTACCTTTTAAGATAAATATATCGACCTTTTCTGTTTTCTCTTCTGAGTTTTGCCTGTTTTTCTGCCAGGTTATTTCTATCTTTTCTCATTATTTATGTAATTCAGATGTTCTCCACATCTCAAGATACTTAACTTAATTACATCTACAATCTTTTTTTTTTTTTGTAATTATCTTTTTTTTTTCCAAGTAAGGTAATATTCACAGGTTCTGAGGATTAAGACATGGACATAATTATCTTTTTGAGGCCCACCATTCAGCCCACTAAACTAGATTTGGCATACTTCTTGTACTCTAGCATTACTTTCAAGCCATATGTTCCTTTATTTTTGTTAAAAACTCCTGCTAATTTGATACTGAAGCCATCTTGTTATGCTACCTTATGCCCTTCCTTTTTGCTTTAATTTCCAATTGTTGTTGGCTTCCAAATTTGCATCTTCATGGATAACTCATAAGTATTTAATTTCTCAGTGTTGTTCTGACATCCCTACCATCCTTACCTCCTCCCTGAGTCATCCCACACCATGGCTGTCCTAGGACCTTGCTATAACTCAAGTTTTTATCTCTTTTACCTGTCATTTTTAAATTTAACCCATCAAGGATGTCCTTCTCGATCTCCTACTCATATCCCTTGCTCCACATGTGTTCTTCAACTCGACTGAGACTTGGAGCCACCTAATCCTCTTTTTCAACATCTTCGTAAGTCCCCTCCTCTCTTTACTAGAATGGTTTCTGGCTCACAACAGGTGTTCCATGATTTGTATCTGATAGCGGCAGCGGGAGTATCAGAGCGCAGATCCATATTCCATCAACTCAACCACTTCCTCACCAGTATTTTTAATTCTCTTGTCCCATTGCCCATCCATTCTCTCATCTGACCAACTCCAAACCTGAATCAGTTACAACAGAACTGACATAGTCTTTAACTTTGGACCTTCAGGCTGGTTGCAGAGAGAGACAGGAAGTGATAATGAAGAATGTCGTTTGTAGTTTGAAAGCAAAAGTACAAGAAGCCAGTCTGGGGAAGGGTGAATATCCCTGAAGATGTGACGTGGACACTGAAATGTAAACAGTGCTAACAACTGGCTCAGTGAAGAGTGAAGCGAAGAGAGTTCCAACAGTTGGAGAAACATGCACAAAGGCCAGATTATCAGGTTATTCTGGTCTTGATTTAGGCACTACTTTCTCTGTGATGCCTTCCCCCACTTCTTATGTGTAAGTCAGGCATCCCTTGTTTGTACTTCCTCAGGAATCTTCAGTTCCCTTTTCTCAGCGTGTCTCATAATATGTTGTATTTGCCCATTTTCTTGACTTTCTTCCCCATTGGGCTCTGGAAGGAGTTTGGTGTTTGACTTTTTTCCCATAATATCCTTGTGGCTATAGAGTATCTGACATATAATAGAGGCTTGAGAAAATTTGTCAATTAATTGAATAAATCAGTGGGTGGAAAGGCTCTAAAGGGCAACAACTCTGTGGATATAGATAAAGGCCAAGTGATTTGCTTTGTCCATGTCATGGTCATAGTAATGGGACCTATTCAAACTGGTTGAATTCAAGGAAAACGTATTTATTCCCAAGTGTGGCTATTATTCTAGACATTATTGAGATGTCACTTACTCTTCTTCACTCACATGGTACAGTGATAGTACTCGTATTTATCAAAGGAAATCCCATGCAAAATCAATAATGTACAGGGTATGTTTGGGTAGCACCGAGAACTCACTCCATTGGAGCAAGATTATTGTTTTTATATGTGTGTATCATTAGGAGTGTATCGTTTTTAGTCCTTGCTGGATCACTGCATAGGTTTCAGCGTGTGTAGCCATGTGGAATTTGGAAATCAACCCCCAGAACATCAGTTCTAAGCAACACGTGTGGTGTCCCAGTCACTTGTGAGGCAATATCACCAAAAAATGGTAGTGATGTTTTCAGAGCTTTTGTAGTTTTAGCATGGTTTTGAGAGAAAAGAAAGCAGTTGGGTGGACTGGAAATTTCAGTGAAAACAGACCATAAGCATATTACCTGTGGGACTGATGACAGATCGGGTTTTACCCATTTCAGACCCTTTAATGCAGTTGTAGGCTTAAACAAGAGTCCTTTAGAGGAAAGAGGTTGGGGGATGGGTTGTTGGCAGACATTGTTACATTGTTTAGATGGTTTTTTGATGGCAACCTTTACTTTGAAGTTGTGACATTAGTTAGGAATTTCCCTTCCAAGACTTAACATCCTAAGCATTATCAAAGCAAATCTCATAATTTTGCTATGAAGGCAACAAATTTCCAGTCACCTTGGGGGAAAAAACATGGACCAGCCCCCTTCCTGCACTAAAAAGGGGCATACCCATCTCCAAGAGGTGCTGAATTTTAAACTTTGTGGCCTTTTCATCAATGGAGAAAAAAGATTAGATGAAGGCTTCCTGACACATTACTTCTGAAAGTTGAGTTCGCACAGACTGTTTCCAGCCTGGCGCTTTCATGTCAGCATTTATAACTTTGGCTTTAGTTATCTTCATTTATAATGCCATTTAGGGAAACACTGCATCTGTCATGTTATTCTCTTTTTGTTGTGATAATTAAGGGGCAGTGGAGTGGAATGAACAGTAGACTGAGAATTTTCAAGTTCTTAGATAATAACTTTTATGTGAGTTCAGCCACTAATTCAGTAGACATCTTGGATGAGTTACTATAGGTCTTTAGTAGTTCAACTCAAAAATGAGAAGTATAGATTAGATCAACTGATCTCAAGCTGTATCCTTCAGGAAAGTCCCTAAAACCCTTCAAATACCACTCACTGGGGGAGAAGAGAGGATACTTAGGTGGGGCTCCATATTTCAAATTCCATTTTAACTAGAATCTCCAACTGTGGTCTCCTTAAATATTGGGCTTTTTTAGAGTATTTTTTGGTGGACAAATGGTTCCTATGTTCATTTCTTTTTTAGGCAGTGAAATAGATGACCTCCAAGGCCCCCTACAATACTATTATTCCACTATTCTGCTCTGACTCATTGTTAAAACTTTCATAAATTCACATAATACATTCCTTAGAAATTCAGTTTATGATGTTTCCAGAATAAGTCAGATTTAAAAAAAAATTGTCAGAGAATATCATTTTAAATAATGTCATAAATGTCTCAATCTGCAGTTTATCTTAAAAATGAGAATTAAAATGTTGAACTTATTTTGTAGCATATCATGAATATTCATCTGCAATTAGATGTTATCCTCAGACTAGAGCATCAAAAAGCACAAGAAGTAACTTATTCTGAGACTAATTTACTGAAGGCTAATTAAACAAAAATTCTTTCAGCCAGTACTGTTTGAATATCTAGTATGTGCTGGCCAGGTACTTTTAGGTTTTGAGAATAAAATAACCAAAATTACAATAAAGATTATTGCTTAATGGGGAAGACACACACATGGACCATTAATTACAAAGTAATTAGGTATACACAAGGATCGAAGTACAGTATATTGCCTGTAATTTAAAAAATGGTAGTAAAGTGTGGTGATTAAAAGCCTAGGGTCTGTGTTCAAATTCTAGTTCCGTTATTTTGTAATATTATGGCTTCTAGTTTTAGGACTTATTTGAATTATGACTTTTTTTTGTTTGGTCTTGCTTGTTTCTTGTTTGTTTGAAATGAGGATAGGAAGGGTGTCTGCTTCTTAGGAATTTTTTTGTGCCAATTAAGTGTTACAGTGTTGAGTAGCTGACATAATGTCTGCATTAACTACTACTTAAATGGTAGCTGTTGTATCATACCACTTGGTGGATGTTTTTTCCATTTTTATTTTGTACATAGTAAGTTTATTCCTGCCTGCCTTGCAAGAAGAGGACTTGACTGCTTTTATTTCAGATCATCTTTTCTTTTTTTAAAATATAATTTATTGTCAAATTGGTTTCCATACAGCACTCAGTGCTCCTCTCAACAAGTGCCCTCCTCAGTGCCTATCACCCACTTTCCCCTTCTCCCATCCCCCATACACCCTCAATTTGTTCTCTGTATTTAAGAGTCTCTTATGGTTTGCTTCCCTCCCTTCTCTGTTTGTAACTTTTTTATCCCCTTCCCCTCCCCCATGGTCTTCTCTTAAGTTCCTCAAGATTCACATATGAGTGAAAACAAAGTGGTATCTGTCTTTCTCTGATTGACTTATTTCACTTAGCATAATACCCTCCAGTTCCATCCACATTGCTGCAAATGGAAACCACACTGAGATACCACCTCACGGTGGTCAGAGTGGCTAAACTGAACAAATCAGGAAACTCCAGATGCTGGTGAGGATATGGAGAAACAAGAACCCTCTTGCACTGTTGCTAGGAGTACAAACTGAGACAGCCTCTCTGGAACACTGTGTGGAGGCTCCTCAAAAAATTAAAAATAGAACTATCTTATGACCCAGCAATAGCACTGGTAGGAATTTGCCCAAGTGATACAGGAGTGCTGACGCATAGGAGCATGTGTACCCTAATGTTCATAGCAGATTATCTTCTCAAAGGTGTTCTAAAAACAAATAGCCTTGGAAAATGGAGGTGGTGGATCCCTAGAGAAAAGCTCCTTCTAGAGCAATATATTCCATTAAAGTGAAGGCACTGTCTTTCTCTGGGGTAAAATTAGGCAGGTTTATTGCCCATTATAAAAGATTTGGATTTTCTCACCCTTGGGCTTCCTCTTCTGTACCACAAGGTACGCACGTGTCAGTGTCACCTGGCCCTCTTTGTGTCACTGTGCTAAGTGGGACTTGAGGAGCTGGTCCACTTGCTGATGTTCTGTGAGTGATGAAGTCTTTTGTTTCTGAACCAGGAGGCCTGTATCTTTGTATAGCATCCAGGGGACGGTGTCAAGCTAATTTGTTAGCTTGCAAGAAGGACATAATCTCAGACCTTTCACGGTTCTTGACAGCAGAGAAACTCTGAGGTTAAGATCTTGCCACATTCAGAAGATCATAGCTTTCTAAACCGTATTTCCTTTCTTTTTCAACAGTTTATTATGGAAAAGTTTAAGCATATGTCTAGGGGAATATCTACTTACCCACCATATAGATTTATACCAACAACATCTACTGTGTTGTAAAGCTTTATTTTTAAAATAAAGAGTAACATTTTTATTTTTCTGTGATGATCATAACTGACACCTGTACTTCACAAAACTTTGGGCCTCATAATTAGAGGTTAGAACACTGAGACTCAGAAATACTGAGAAACCTTCCTGAAGTCCTACTAATAAATTAGCTGCTCAGTTACATGATGGCATTATTTCCGGCTTTTAGTAAAGGGGTACATGTTCATTTCATAAGGTCAAGCAAGAATGACATTGACTCCGTCTTTCTGAATTGGGGTAAGGAGAGTTTAAATCTGGATTGGGGCTGAGTATAGTTTCTGCCTCATTGTCCTGTTTAATCTGACTTGTCTCTCACTGAAAATATAAACACCCAATTCAGGAACATCCTGAACTTGCCAATGGCTGCTCTTTTGAGGTATCCTTATGTCAGCTTTAATCGACACCACCAGATTTATCTGTACCCGAACACTGCCAGTATGCTAGGAAGCCTCAGCTTCTCCATGATGTTCATGAGTAACTATGAGGCATTTTTGCCCTGCCCTCACCACCAGAGTAGGGTTGTGAGGATAATCCAGAAGCTCTGAGATATGAGGGAGGAGCAGCTATCTTATATTGGGGAGGTCTCTTGTGGTCTGAAATGTATCTTAGAGGGTAATAATTCAGCTAGTTGGGAATTAAGCAGCATTTATGATCTGGCCTAAGTCCTATGCAAAATTTGTTCATATTGTTTTATAGGAAATACATTAATTTGTAGGAAACTTCTTGTTGATAACATAAGAAATTATACTTTGGAGAGAAATATATACAAACCTTACGTTTTGGCACTCACATTTGTAAATTTAAAAAATAGCATTCTTCCTGCCTGCAAGTTTATCACGACCCACCAGCCAAGAACACGCCTTAATGAGTTATTTGCGTAACATGTCCATTTCAAATCCCAGAATCGTGTTCAGAGTTGCCAGTGGGTTTATTCGGTGAGATTCTTCTCTTCAGGTCCATGGAAACAACAATACTTTTGCTCGATAATGTAAAACTGGCACTTTGGATGACAGGTAGCTGGCTCATTGGAGGTACTAAAAATATTCACTGACTAAACGAGTGAATGATCCCTTATTACAGAAGTTACATATACCTTATTTCATCACTTTTAAGATACAATTTTTTTCACATTCTAATTAATATTTCTGAAATTAAGATGAGTCTTAAATTTATATTGTTGGCAGCATCTTTTCTCTCATATAAAATTAATGATACACCTTACAGTCTCAATGAAATGTACTCTATATTTCTTTTTTTTACCTGTGTGTTGTGTATTCCTGCTGGGTAGGCCTCTACCTTCATTACAGTAAAAGGTACTATATTCATTTCTCATAATGCACAATTTAAAGTAGAACATTTTCATTAGCTTTTCTTTTAATAGTTTTAAACATATGTTCATATCTGCTACACTCATTTACATAGTGAGTGGGGCATAAAAATGTTCTCTTCTTCTCTGATAAGCACTCTGCAAAATTGTCAGCTGCAATTACCTGCTGACATGAGAATGACAAGTTAGTCTCTTCTAGAGGCGCCTGGGTAGCTCAGCTGGTTGGGTGTCTGGCTTTGGCTCAGGTCATGATCTCACGGTTCATGGGTTCGAGCCCTGTGTCAAGCTCTGTGCTGACAGCTCAGAGCCTGGAGCCTGTCTTCAGATTCTGTGTCTCCCTTTCTCTCTGACCCTCCCCTGCACATGCTGTCTCTCTCTCTCTCTCTCTCTCTCTCTCTCTCTCAAAAAGAAATAAAAACATAAAAAAAAAAAGTCTCTTCTAGCATAGGGTGAGGTGTGAGCATCCATGGACCACCTGGATTTAGCAGATAGAGTTCTACCTCAAGAAAATTTCTCCATTACTCATTGGTCACTTCCTATGTTAAGAGTTCCATCATCTCTACAGTATCTAGAGTTTAGCTTCTTAGCTTTTGACATTCAATTTTGTGTGGGCTCCCTTATATGTCTTTATGCTCATTATTTAAGTGTTGCTGTTAAGAGTGGGTCCTGGACAAATGGATCAATAAGATGTAGTTTATCTACACAATGGAATACTCCATGGCAATGAGAAAGAATGAAATCTGGCCATGTGTAGCAACATGGATGGACCTTGAGGGTGTTATGCTGAGCAAAATAAGTCAGGCAGAGAAGGACAAATACCATATGTTTGCATGTATAGGAGGACTAGGAGGAACTTAACAGAGGACTGTGGGGGAGAAGAAGGGGAGAAATGGTGGGGGAAAGGGAGACAGGCAAACCATGAGAGACTCTTGAATGCTGAGAACAAACTGAGGACTGATGGTTGTGTGTGTGTGGGGGTGATGGGCATGGAGGAGGGCACTTGTGGGGATGAGTACTGGGTGTTATATTGAAACTAACTTGACAATAAAATATTTGTAAAATAAATAAATAAATAAAATTGAGAGGTATCCAATGTACAGTAAAATGTCAGCGTGTCAGCTTTCTATCCAAAACTATGGAAATGAGTTGTTCTGGTTATAAAGTTCATGTGTATAAAAATAGGTTCATTTAAACTATTTTTGGTGAACATCTTTGAAAATATAGGTATACTTCCCTTCTTTATTAAAGAGAACATTCTAATTTGAAAAGAAAAAAAAGAGTGGGTCCTGGAATGCTGTCTGAATTGTCATGGCAACCAGAAACTCATTTTTCTAATCTTGTCATTGGTTATCAATTGTTACTTTATAAATCTATTATATAAAAAGGCTCCACAGGCCAGATCTAATCAATATTGTATGGATGACTTCTTTTTCCCTCAAATATTTTAGGATTAATTAGACATCAGATTCCCAACTGTTTTCTTCACTGGTTAGTGTGACAATAGCCTAAAGACACTGACTGTTTAGTGAGGTTGAGGACAATAATATGTCAACTCAAAACTCAGAGTCCCTGGCCATGTGTCTAATTTATTTCCCCCTTTTTACTTTTCAGTGATAATTAAGCATAAGTACAGAGAATTTATAAAAGAAGAGTACTCATATCCTGGATTCAGTACTTTAATGAATCACCCTGAGGAGATTCACTGGCTTATTCTTTATAGATTGAAATGGGTTCTTTTAATTTTGTTCACAATTTTATAGCATCCTCTCCCAGTGATATTAACAATACCTTAAAAGAGATACCAAGTACTGTTTATTCTCTGTCAATTCCTAGAATATAGAGCAGCAAAGAAGATGGAAGACTAGAACTAAATGCCTTAATATCTAAGTTGGAAGTAAAAACGTGTGTGTTTTCATAAAGAATTTAATTCATAGTGGTTCAAACCACTATGCTTGGGTTTGAATTACTGCCTTTGCCCTTGATGATAGTGGATTTATACAAATGCAGAATGATTATTGATTGCTTTGATGTGATTTATGATGGCCTTACTAGACACCAAAATTGATGATAGCCATAGTCATCTGGGATTTCCATTGCATCTCAGTGGGCCGTTAGCATGTAGGGAACAAGATTAGGAATTTTGCTCTAGTAGCTCAGTAAATGGGATTGTATAGAGATAGTTCATGTCATGTGTTATGTATTATGGAACATGCATTCTATAAATAGGTTATGAACTGGGGTGCCTGGGTGGCTCAGTCATTTGGGCATCCGGCTTTGGCTCAGGTCATGATCTTGTGTTTTGTGAGTTTTAGCCCTGCATCAGGCTCTGTGCTGACATCTCAGAGCCGGGAGCCTGTGTCTCTGTTTCTCTCTGCCCCTCCCCCTTCAAGCATGCGTGCACGCGCACATGTTCTCTCTCTCAAAAATAAACATTAAAAATTAAAAAAATAAATAGTGTATGAGCCATCAACTTCTTGAGCAATATCCTAGCTAATTTTTTTTATGGAGAATATAACATCTTCTTTAATTTATTATTATTCTTTATGCTACATGCTTTTCTTTTCATTAGAAAGCTTTCTGGATAATTCAGGCGGAAGGAAGGAAGGAAGGAAGGGAGGGAGGGAGGGAGGGAGGAAGGAAGGAAGGAAGGAAGGAAGGAAAAAAGAAAGAAGAAAGAAGAAAGAAGAAAAAAGAAATGAGTGTGGTTTAAAAATACCCGAATTATCTGCTAGGTTTGAATTCTCGCTTGGTATGGTCAAACAAGGGAGCACATCAAAGGCACTTTGTCAGTAAGAATGTTAAAGACTCTCTTTCTCAGACGTGATTCAGAAGTTTCTGGATGTAGAACTCTAGATGTGTCTTTTTAAATAGATCTGCCTGGGTGGCTCAGTCAGTTAAGTGTCCAACTTTGGCTTAGGTCATGATCTCACAATTCGTGGGTTCGAGCTCTGTGTCAGGCTCTGTGCTGACAGCTAACTCGGTACCTGGAGCCTGCTTCAGATTCTGTGTTTCCCTCTCTTTCTGACTCTCCCCTGCTCACACTGTCCCTCTCTCTCTCTCTCTCAGGAATAAATAAAACACATTAAAAATTTTTAAAAAAGATAGATTTCAGAAGTCCTTGGCCCTCTGCTCTGGATAAGAATGACAGACCTACTACTTTGTTACCGATTTACTTGGTGTATAGGTGATATTTGGTGTATACCTGACAATTTGTGTCTCGTGAGTTAAGAATTTTGAGAAATACATATGCATTGAATCCTTCACAATTTCTGGCATGATATATGCATGCTTATTCATTCTCTTACATTTGTATTGCACTTTTACATCTTGCCAAGTGCCTTCATTTTATACTTCCCACCAGCTTATGAGATAGATAGGCCATGGTGATGTGTGTGGATTGGCAAGTAGGTTCACTGCTCATGAGTCCCTGTTGAGAGGACATGTGGTACCTCAAACTTGGTCCACACAAGCATAAAACTCTGAACCTGTACTAGGCCGGATTTGCCCAGAGGGGACATTTAAAATTTTTTATGATTATTTTTTATTTACTTAAAGTTTCTTAATGTTTATCTTTTTATGGAGAAGTGGGGAGAAGGAATGAGTGGGGGAGGGGTAGAGAAAGGGGGAGAGAGAGAATACCAAGCAGGTTCTGCACTATTAGTGCAGAGTCCCGATATGAGGCTTAAACCCATGAACTGTGACATCATAACCTGAGCTGAAATCAAAAGTCAGATGCTTAACTGACTGAGCCTCCCTGGTGTCCCCAGAGTGGACATTTTATAATCTTCACCAAGGTGTGCCATGGTCTAGCAGTAGCACTGAGGTAAGCAAACTAGAAATATTATCCTCACTTATGACTTGAAGAACTTGAGACGTTCAGGGAGGATCACTAGCTTTTTCCAGGTTTCATAGGTAATGAGTGGCCAGCTGAGACAAAGTAACTTGGCTTAATCCAGTGCTTTTTCTGTCATACTAGAAATCCTTCTTGCATATTCTTCACATAATTCCACCAAAATATTTTAGCAAATATTCCTGTTGTTAACTGATACTGGTTCTTGGCCATAAAACTACATAGAAAGATTTTCTCTTTCTCATTAATCAGGAGAAACTCCGTGAACTCTGTGACTTGTGTTAGAAAACAATCATGCAAACAAAGCAGCAGTATAATAACTTTTGAAATTCTGGACTATACAACACATCCAAATTAACAAATGGGAACATCATTGAAGTTTCTTGGAGTTTTCGTAAAGACAATGATGTGTATAAGATCAGCCTTAATGATATGATTGTCTTGTGATGTCTTGGAAGCAGTGCTTGGCTGGAGGTAAGGAAACACAACTTTGGTCCTAAGAGTCGCCCTGACTTCATCAAACAAAAGAATTTATATACTTGTAATATGAGTGAATCAATCCTTAAATAAGAGTATTGTTAAATAGAAACAATTATCCAAATATATAAATATCCAAATACTTATCTGACAAGAAAATAAGAATCTGTATTCTTTCAGATGTCATTTTTGTGTTTGTTACTGAATTTTTATGTGAGTCAGTTGTTGCTGGTAAAGAAAAACAAAGCCCCTCTCCGTAACATAGGCCCTTTCTACTTAAAGTATGGTGCCGGAGCTAGTGACCTCAGCATCATTTGAGAGTTTGTTGGATATGAGGATTCTCAGGTCCACCCAAACCTTATAAATCAGAATCTGGATTTTACCAAGAGCCTCAAGTGGTTTCTGTGCATGTCACAGTTTAAGAAGTGCTAGTCTGGAGTGGTATGTGTTCCAGCACTGACATAAAATTGTATTAGGATACAGGTAAAAGTGGCTGTTTATCAGTTTCCAAGAAAGGGCATCAGTATATCAGCATACCAAGAATGTCCTTGGAACATACCACTGTTCATCAGTGGGAGAACTCTGTGATAGCAGATAGTGTTTAACATTAAGAAACATCCCGGGGTGCTTGGGTGACTCACCCAGTTGAAGGCCTGACTTCAGCGCAGGTCGTGATCTCACAGTTTGTGGGTTCGAGCCCCGCATCAGACTCTGTGTTGATAGCTCAGAGCCTGGAGCCTGCTTCAGATGCTGTGTCTCCCTCCCTCTCTGCTCCTCCCCTAGTAATGCTCTGTGTCTGTCTCTCAATACTAAATAAACATTAAAAAATAAATTAAAAAGAAGAAAAGAGGGGCGCCTGGGTGGCTTAGTCAGTTAAGCGTCCGACTTTCGCTTGGGTCATGATCTCGCGGTTCGTGGGTTCGAGCCCCGCGTCGGGCTCTGTGCTGACTGCCAGCTCAGAGCCTGGAGCCTGTTTCAGCCTGTGACTCCCTCTCTCTCTGACCCTCCCCTGCTCACGCTGTCTCTCTCTCTCCTAAAAATAAATAAAACATTAAAAAAAAAAGAAGAAGAAGAAAAGAAACATTCCTCATAGGGGTTCCTGGATGGCTCTATCATTTAAGTGAGTTTGCTTAGTTCATGATCTGTGGCTCATAAGTTCCAGCCCCATGTCGGGCTCTGTGCTGACAGCTCAGAACCTGGAGCCTGCTTCTGATTCTATGTCTCCCTTTCTTTCTGCCCTTTCCCCACTCACACTGTGCTTATCTGTCAAAAATATGTAAATATTAAAAAAAAAAAAAGAAACATCCCTCTTCATGTTCTATCTGGTACACACCTTGGAGAGCACCATTTCCATGGCTCTTTCCACTTTAAGGCTCTGAGGTGATGAGGGCCCATGTCATCCACTCTGGAGCATAACTTGTCATCTGTTTGAATAGACACACAAGCTCATTGGCGTTATCTGGGTGATGGAGGCTGTTCTGTGCAATCACTTGTGCCTTTCAGATTTTTTGATGCTTTCTGCTATCCTGGCTTATAGGGGGAAGGATTTTGACCCTTCTCTTCCAGCCAAGAGGATTTCTGGCTCTTACTTCTTCATGCCTTCTCCTGGTCTGGCCAAACCTCTGTATTCTGGTCTGAATACTCTTGTCAAGTTTCTCTTGTGCCTTCTTGTTCTTTTTGGACATCCTGATGCTCATCTGAGCACCCCCTTCCAGTTGTGAAAATTCTTTATCTTCTGGCTATTCCTGAAGGTGGACTGTACTCTCCATGCTCTAGGTGACTGCATGTCTGCTGTCGGTAGGGCTGCTCCTCCCTGTGGCTGAACCCACCTTCTGTTCTTCTCTTCCAGCTTTCCTCTGCTTCAAGCCAGTCTGCAAATCTTCGGCGTCCCTTGCCCTGCATGAGGCCCATCAGACCCTCTTCTGTGCAGTGAGCATGAGAGTGTGAATGTGCCACACAGCAGGTAAGGCTGTGAGCACATTAGTCATGGAAGGCTGAATTTAGTTTCAATGTCAGCTGTCAGAATAGCCAATTTTGCTAAATAAAAGTATAAGCCACACACAGTCTAATTTGATTAATAGAAACATCTGAATTTCACAATGAAATCATTTTATGATCCAATCGGTTGTAGAAATGAAATTATGTGCCTTAAGCTCCTAGCAGGATGCTTGGTCTACAGAAGGTGTGTTAATAAGTGCTTGTTCTCTTTTCTCCTGGCAATTAGCTCAAATAAAATTGAACTGGGCTGCTTTGATGTGGGGGGTAAACCTGCCTTTAGTGTGTGTAGTTTCTCTGTGTTCCTGGGGGGCTTATATTAAGCATCATAAGAAAAGTCCAAGGCCATTAAACTCTACTGGACAGCCCAACCATTACAGTCAGCAGCACGTCATCAAGAAAAGTCATTATTTTTTTTTGATAATGATTTTCCTGTAATTGATAAAAACTGCAGAACAGTCTTTGCAAAACCCAGGGTCTCTCTAGAAGTGTGATGCCAGCTTGCGAATGAACAGTGTGCATTCTGTGCAACTTGGTTCAAATCATTGAGCATCTGGTTTATACAGATAATAGGGAGCATTTGTCCAGACACCTGGCATGTGCAAATTGCTTCTCATTTTTATACTTGCAAATGAGGAATCCAAGACCCCTGCAAGGTTATGAATAAATAACAGGGGTAAAGGCTTACAGACCAAAGTCATCATTAAAATAAACAAGCTTTTCCTCAAGATTTAACAAGACAGCCACTCTCTAAGTAGTGCATTCCCAGTTCTTCATTGTCGTATCTGTGGCTTATGTTCACTGCTCATCTCTTTCTCTCTTATTTTGGGGGGAAAGGGATTGTCCTCATTTCCTCATTTTGATGTCTGAATGTCTGACAGATGGTGCACTAAGGAAATACAATTTAATACAGTGAGTTTGGTTAGTATGAGAATGAGGTTAGAGGTCTTTGACTTTCTATCCTTGGCAAAGTCTCTTAAAAGAGTTGTCCCTGGACAAAACTGTAAGTGCATCCTACCATTCTGTGACGTTCCTCTTTCTCAACCCTGCCTTTTCCCTTTGGGGGATTGCCTCCCTCAAGTGTTCTTCTTCTTCTTCCCCTTTTTGAAAACATGTTTTCAGGAGAAATGCAGAAAAACTCATATTAATGAGCAGACAGCTGTTAAAACCATAATATATTCTGTTTTGCTGAGAATATTGGTATTTTTAACTGGAGACAAGAAGCCACATGTCAAAGAAAAAAAAAGGAATCTGTTAATTGCAGAAAGTTAGGCATTAGTGAGCAGGTGGAGAAAATATTTAGATGGGGGAAGGAGATCTTAAGTTCTGTTCATGCCACACAGGTTCCACACCTGCTTTGCCTACACATAAGAATGATTGTTTTGCAGGGTTGAAGAGTCAGGACAAGTGAAATGGTGGAGGAGACAAGTGAATATATGTGAGGATAAGTGGAGGAAAAGGAAAAGGAGGAATATTTGCATAATGCTATGGGGTTCAAGTTGCCTTATTAGTTAATAAATTAGGGCTTTAGTCTAAGAGATGGAAAACAAGGATGCTTACAATCCCTACCTAATACCATAGAGGCTATCCTCAAAATCTCGTGTGCTTGCAAAGTAAAGACATTCTTTTGAGGACATTCTTATGTAAAAGCTTCCAATAATTATTCATTTGTTAAAAATATTTTCATTTGTTTCAATTTGGAGTTGCTTCAAGTAATGCCCTTTTGTAAAGACAATAAACCTTTGGTAGTAAAAGTTAATCAGATATAACATGGTAGCCAGCTTCCAAGATGGCCCCGTGAACTCTTGCCTGCTCATGTTCATGTCCTTGTGTTATCAATACATTGAATATTGTTGATCTGTGTAGAATAGATCAAGAAGAATATTA
Source organism: Proteles cristata cristata (assembly GCA_017311185.1). Classification (NCBI taxonomy): domain Eukaryota; kingdom Metazoa; phylum Chordata; class Mammalia; order Carnivora; family Hyaenidae; genus Proteles; species Proteles cristata. Next base: position 729,357 of record JAESUZ010002499.1, on the reverse strand, counting down.
TGGAAGTGACACTGTGTGTCTTTTGCAACATTAGGTCACAAATCCATAGAAGCTTCTGTTTTGTACCCTCTGTATCACTTGTTCTGGAGGAAATCTGGTGCCATGTAATAAGAACACACAAGCAGCCCCAGTGGAAAGACCATGAGGGGAAGAAGAAGTAAGGTCTCCTGTTATGAACCAGCTCCAACTTGCCAACCAAATGAATAACTCCTAATGGAAGCAGATTCTTAAATCTCAGTCAGGCCTTCAGAGGACAACTCAGCAACATCTTTTTAAAAATTTTTTTTTAATGTTTTTATTTATTTCTAGGAGAGAGAGAGACAGCATGAGCAGGGGAGGGTCAGAGAGAGAGGGAGTGACAGACTCTGAAACAGGCTCCAGGCTCTGAGCTGTCAGTCAGCACAGAGCCCGACGCTGGGCTTGAACCCACGAACCGTGAGATCATGACCCAAGCGAAAGTCGGATGCTTAACCGACTAAGCCACCCAGGTGCCCCAACATAGCAACATCTTGATTACATTCACATCAGAGAGCCTGAACCACAACTACCTACATAAACTTCCAAATTTCATACTCAAAAAAGCTATCGATGATGTTTATTGTTATTTAAGCCAGTGATTTTCGGAGTGATTTGTTACATAGCAATAGATAACTAATGCATATAGATACAGCAAGGATCTAGGCTAGCAGTTTGGATGGTAAAGTTACTTCATTAATCAAGTTAATCATTAATCATTAATCAAGTCAATAAATGTGACTCAGCAGACTATTATAGACAAGCATATTGTATTGTAGACACTGCAGTCAGAAAAAAAACCCACAGTGTCCCCAGTTCTGAGATAATTTAGGGTACAGTTGGATAAACAGAGTTCATCCATATCACCAAAGAGAAGAGCACAGGAAAAGATGTGCTTGTGTTCTACAGATGTTATGTATAGAAGGGAGGTCAGTGTTGAGTATACCAGACAGATAATTAACGACTTGTGGAGGAGGGGGCACCAGAGATGTCCCACAAAAGAATCAGGACCATGTCAATGGATTCAAGAGAGGTTTTTCTGGTGGGAAGAATGTAATCTTAAGGTATGGTGATGGATATGAGCAAGCTCATTAGGGGAGGTTTAGTGGGTGTCATTGTGTGTGTGTGTGTGTGTGTGTGTGTGTGTGTGTGCACGTGCGCATGGGTCTAGACAAATCTTAAAGGATAGTTTCTGATTTTTTGATCTTGGAATATAATCTAAGAAGTAGAAAAATATTAAAGACTCTTAAACATTATAAATAATTTTGGAATCAGATTTTAAGAAACCTCATTTGATTTTAGACTATAGGATGCATTAAGAGGAGGTAAAAATCACTGAGAGGTTCCCATGGTGATGCTGTTTTGCTGTGCTTGGGCTGACCACTCCTGGATTAGTAAGGCAATGACAGATCTAAGAAGTATTTTATTAGTCTCTAGCTCTCCTATTAAACTGCAAATAATCTCCACAAGTAGAGGGACCATGTCTGCCAGAATCTTTGTCATTTCTCCAATGCATTTTTTTAAAATGTTTTATTTATTTCTAGGAGAGAGGGAGAGACAGCGTGAGCAGGGGAGGGTCAGAGAGAGAGGGAGTCACAGACTGAAACAGGCTCCAGGCTCTGAGCTGGCTGACAGCACAGAGCCTGACGCGGGGCTCGAACCCACGAACCGCGAGATCGTGACCCAAGCGAAAGTCGGACGCTTAACTGACTAAGCCACCCAGGCGCCCCTCCAATGCATTTTATTGCACACCTCTAAGTGAAGGATGAGACACCCAGTATTTTGTTCTTGTCCTCTGCCGTGTATGTTCTGTCACTGCCTAGAATATCCCCATACTCTCCATTTCTCTTCCTGAACAGCTTTTTATTGCATACCTCATATTCTATCTGTCCGGGAAATAGTTAATGTAACCAATCTAAGACTGTTGTCTTTAGAACAGCTGCTTGCACGGTTGGCCCTCAGCTGGGGGGAGGAATATGAATTTCTGGAGAGTTCCCATCATTCCCTTGTTGTTAAGAGTGGTCGGTAGTACCTGTGCTGTTTGTACATACAGTGTTCATACTGGACACCTACTTACTTCTGCGAGTCTTGAAATTTGGTATGTACTCGGGAGACAGTGCCTATGGGGCCAGACCCCAGCAAAAACTTTGGGCATTCAGTCTCTAGTGAGTTTCCTGATAGATATCATTTCACACATGTTATCACAATTCATTGGCAGAGGACTTAAGCACATTCTGTGTGACTCAATGGGAAGAGGACTCTTGGAAGCTAGCACCTGATTTCCTCTAGCCTTCTCTTCATGTGTCTTTTCCCTTGGCTGATTTTGTTTTGTTTTCTTTTCCTACAATAAATCATAGCTGCAAATACAACTATTTGCCAAGTCCTACGAGTCCGAGCAAATCATAGAACCTGAGGGTGGTCTGGAGGACCCCTGACCTGCCATCTGTTGGCAAATTCTATCAGCACTGCCCTCAAAATATGTATTGAAAATGACAATTTCTCATGTTCTCCTCTGCTTCCACCCTGTCAAAAACATCATCTCTCTCTTAGCTGATTTTCCTAACCAGTCTCCCTCTTTCCACTTCTCCTTTTTTCCGTATTAGAGCAGAGTGAACTGATTAAAATGTAAACATGACTTGTTTGTCACTCCTCTGCTCAAATCATCCAATGACCAGACATCCCGTGCAAAGAAAAAGCATAGTACTCACATGACCTAAACAGTCTGGCTTCTCATGGCCTCCCAGCCTGCATATCGTCTTTTTCCAATCTCATTCACTTCCCTCCAGCAAGCAGGTTTGCCTGCTCTTCCTCACAAGCCTGTTCCCCACTCAGAGGCTTCATACCCACAGTCATTCTATCCTGTGATGTCCTGCCCAGGTATATCTTTGTGGCTAAATCCTTCACTTCCTTTAGACGTTTTATCAAATATAACCTTCTGTACAAGCCCCTCCCTGACCCCCCTACCTAAAATGTCAGTCCCTCTATTGTCCTCATCTTTCTTTACTTTTCTTATGAACACTTATCTAATGCATGGCCTCTTTATCCTGTTTATTACCTGCATGTCTGGAATGTAACTTTCAAGAAAACAGGGACTTTTGTCACTTGTGTTCACTGATGTGTCTCCAGTGCCTACAACCGTTCCTGACATCCTGACATAGAGAAGGAGCTCCATAAACACTTGTTGAATGAATGCATAAAGTAATGAATGAATAATACACAACTCTGCCCCAAATCACACCTTCTCTGTACTGCTCTTCCTTATTTCTCAGCACCTTTTGTATACACTTTTGTTTTTGTAATTTATTTCATTCTCCTTGGTTGCTACTTCTAATTGACAGTTATTGCCTGATTCTTTTATAGCCTCTGCACCTAGAAGAGTGCCTGGCATGTTGTAATGGTCAAAACAACAGCAACAACAGTAACAACTCTATTTATTTATTTATTTGTTTGTTTTTTAATTAAAAATTTTTAAAAAAATTTTTTCCTTAAGATTTATTTATTATTGAGAAACAGAGAGAGACAGAGCATGAGCAGGGGAGGAGCAGAGAGAGAGGGAGACACAGAATCTGAAACAGGCTCCTGGCTCTGAGCTGTCAGCACAGAGCCTGACATGGGGCTCGAACCCACAAGCTGTGAGATCATGACCTGAGCTGAAGTTGGATGCTTAACCAATTGAGCCACCCAGGCGTCCCAACAATAACAAATCTTAAGTCATTGAATGCATGAATGAATGAATGAATAAGTTTTTCTTGTGATGTGAAACTGCTTTCCAAATGAATATTCCATATTATACTGCAATTAGCAGTATATGAGTAAAGCACTTCCATTAGGGCAAGTCAGGATTTGGGTTTGTTGAGCTAACTAGGTCAATCATGCTAAGTGGTTATATTGTATTTTTGTTTGTTTCTTTGATTGCTATTGCTTAACAATTTTCAGTGCTTTTCATTAAATCTGTAAATCTATTCTGCTTGACCTAATTTGTAGTTTATTGTAGAAATAATGAAAAAAAGAAAGTTTCCAAAGACTATGGAAATGAATTGTTTTTTTCCATCAATGGGCTTGGAGAGTTTGTGAGTCCCAGTCCCAGATGCCTCCAGTGCCAGTCAGGCAGCGTAAATGAGTGAACACTGGATGTGAATGCCCTGTTGGTGAAGACAGAATGTGCATTCTCTACCACTCACTGCAGCTGGTACTCAGTACGGCTAATTGGTGCCACGCAGGGAAGTGGGTTCGTTGTTGCCAAAGTTCCTTTTCCAAAATTAAATCCATCATTTCTTTTTTTTTTATTTTTTTTTAAAATATTTTTATTTATTTCTAGGAGAGAGAGAGAGAGACAGCATGAGCAGGGAAGGGTCAGAGAGAGAGGAGTCACAGACTGAAACAGGCTCCAGGCTCTGAGCTGGCAGTCAGCACAGAGCCCGACGCGGGGCTCGAACCCACAAACCGCGAGATCATGACCTAAGCGAAAGTCGGACGCTTAACCGACTAAGCCACCCAGGCGCCCCGTAAATCCATCATTTCTTAGGCCTCCTGGTGAAAACCTGGAGGTGAAAATACAGAATAACATCAGTGGTAAAAATAATCACCTAAAAGATAATGAAATGGTAAAAAGCTATGAAGTAATCAACAGCATATGGTAACAAGAGAAGCTGTGATACAGATTCAACACCCCTGAGAGTGTTGAGCATAGTATGTGTTTCATAGTCAGGCCTCTGACAAACACTGGAATGGCTCATGATGATTAAGAATTAATTTCTCTTTCCTCCCTCCCCACCGCCCACCTTCTATCAGACTTCCAAAGTGTAACAATCACATGTCGTTGGTTAAAAGCCGTTCTTAGGTTTGGTTTGGAACACGGTGATTCATTTACAATCACTCTCAGACTCCTGATAGGTGTGGAGGGGGAGCTTCTGGCCAGAGGAAGGCACGTGTGCTACACATTTCATCAAGCACACAAGATGGCAGAATGTCTCATTTCCATTGCCAGCTGCCCCGTGCAAGCGTTGTCCTGGAGGTTTTGCCTTAGAACTAGAGTCTTGATCTTTATTTTTGAGGAAATCACTTTGTTTTCAAAAATTTGCCTGACAGAAAAGGGGAGTGACATGAACATGACATGAACAGCAAAGGATGGACCACCGCTCAGACAGGTCCCTTGGTGGTGGTTCTAGCTGCTGTCTGAGGGGCAGGCAGCACCTGCTCCATGGACTTCAAGCTCTCATCTCAAAAAGATGCTTGAGGAGCCACCAAATGCACGTTGAGACCCTTCCCAAACTCTGTAGGTGACATTTCCAAAGCTCAACTCTTGGCAACCACCTTGTGTTAATCTTTAGAAAAATTTTTTTCCTTCTTAAAATAGGAGCTTTCCTGTAGCTGCCAGGGGATCTCGTGACACAAGAACAGCCTGTGCATGCCTTTTTCTGAAAATATCTAAAGTGCTTATGACAACTTAAAATTCCAGAGCAGGCAGCATTGGTTGAGTTCAAGGCTGTCAACCAGGTGCAGGGGCATGGATGTAGAAAAGGGAAGAGACTGGTTTGTCCTGCCTAACGGGAGTTTGCAGCAGCGATGCATTGTAGGGGCTTATTCAGTTCTGCTTAGGACATGATTATTATGTTGGTATATTAAGAAAATTACCCAAACCCATTTTCATAATATCAAGTAATGACTGTACTTTATCACAGCACTGTTGCTGTGTCGTCTAAACATTATTGCCTTATCCATCATCCCGGTAGCATTGTTTTCATATCCGACCTCTCTTTCATTTCCTCTCTCAAACAAGGCAACAAGTAAAATAAGCTCCTTTAACCTCCTGTAGGCAAAACTTTACAATAATGGACTTTACTTCTCTTTAAATATTTTCAAAGTTTAGATTTAATTCCTTGATGTTTGAGTGAGGTCTTACCTTGTATATACCCTTGTCAAAGACATAAAGCTGTTTAGGAAGTGGTTATGGCTGTTCTCAAATCAAAATAAAAAACCAACAGGAGAGCGCAATAATAATATGCTGAGAACTGGTTATTAATTTGTAAGAATATGTGAGATTCAGAAGCTGCTATGTATCAGATACAGGCTTGGTAGTTGAAAAACATTCATGGTTTCTATAAATCTACCTTGTTCAGTGAGTATTGTTTCTCTTACAAATTCGAAAGCAAAACAAAAGCAAGTGGTAAGAGACAGAATGATTTCTATCAACCTTGCTATGTGAAAGTGCATATTTTCTTTTTGCAAAGAGCAGAAGAGATTAAGGTACATCTACACAGATAAGTTACACAGTGGCATTGAGGCTTTTTGATATTGCAGAAGAAACAAGTTCAGCATACCAATTCATTATCATAATGATTATACTGTGTTCAGCTTTAGTTGCTCTTCATAATGACATTGATTATTTTAATCTCAGGATCATGGGCCTCCACATGAGTTCTGTGTCCTTTAAAACAGACCTCTTGGGGATGCACTGAAAAAGGGAATCAAATGTTTCAGTAGCTCTTTCCTTTGAGTTCCCTTGAGGGCATCTGGCACTGTTTTAAAACATTTTCAGTGGTGACAACTTTTTAGTCTTTTTTTTAACCTTTTAGTCTTTGAGGCCTGATTTTGAAAAAGTGAAGTAAAGAGGACAAAAAGGGGAAAAAGCTACCCAGAGCTAAGTCTAGAGGATATGATAATAACTACTTTATTTGAGCTTTCATTGAGATGTGAGTATAAAATAACATCCATGATTTTCCCTTCCTTCCCTCTTTCCCCCCTTCCTCTCTTCCTTCTCCTCTTCTTTCCTGGGTCACAAAATGCTTCTGTGAAGGACATTTCAAAAATAGTTCTTTTGCATGTAGAATGTCTGAAATTAGTAAATACTCTTCCATGTGACACCTTTGAATACACAGCAAATTGTAAGTTCTAGTGTGTTTATTAAAAAAAAAACAAAAAATAAAAAACAAAACAACCCCCCCCAATCCCTCCTTATCATATAGTTAATCCTGGTGAAAATATCATGTCTGATTATCTATCCCTATATACAAACTACCTGAAAACAGTAATGAAAACAGAAATCATCTTACTATGCACACTGTCCAGGGGTCAGAGAATCAGGCAGGGCTGATTCCTCTCCACCCCATTGCAGTGGGGGCCTCTCCCAGGTAGCTCATGGGGCACTGCCTGCCACCACAGTTCTGGCTGTGATCTGAGTACCTTGGTTCTTTTCTGTATGGGAGATGGCTTTTTTCACTCACATGTCTAGAACCTGGTCTAGGATGATTAGAATATCTGGCGCTGGCTGGTCTTTTCTCCCCACGTGGCCTCTCAAAATGTCTAGCTCCAGCTTCCTCACGACGTGACTGTGTTGGCAGCAGTGGCTGGCTTTCAAGAGAGGGAGCATTCCAGGAAGCAAGAAGTGAAGCTGCCTCTCTCATAGGCCTGAGCCTGGGAACTGATATAGCATCTCTGCTGCCAATTTCTTTGGGTAAAAGCAGTTCAAGAGAGCCAGCCTGGATTCAAGGCTCAGAGGCACAAGCCTCAGAATTGAAAAAGAATGTCAAAGAATTTAGGGGTTATCTTTAGTCTCCCACAATACCTAAGGCTGGCTATCCAAGTAGACAGGACATATATCTTCTGGATTCTTTTCTTTTAAAAACATGAGAAATGTTCAGGGTGTTCCATAAAATACTAACTGTAGATTTATCTCAGGATACTGCATATTGATGCTCAGAATCTAGGTACATTTGTTTTAATACATTTATTTTAATATAGAATTAATATTAAATATTAATTAAAAATTAATATTCTTAATGTTTATATTTACATTCTAGAAAGTAATCAATATGCAAGTTTTGAATACTTATTTGGAAAAAAATCAGCAGATAGATTAATACAGTTTACCTGTAATATATTATAAATCATGTATTCCTCTCTACCTTGTTCATGTTCATTTTCTTTCCTGAGAAATTCTACTTATACCAAAGCTTACTTTGCTTCCTGCAATTTTTATCTATCCAACAAAATCCATGTCTTTGGTTAAGCCTTTTGTCATCCCCAAGTCATTATATTCTTTATTTCTTCTTATTGTAACTTTTTTTGGACTTGCGTTATGATTCTTCTTATACTTTACCTTGGATTAAAGCTATTTATTTACTCATTATCTTTTCACCCCTGAAAATCTCCTAAGAGGTGGAACTATTTCTCTTTTATTTTTTCATCTGATGCTCTGCTTTAGTGTGGTGTCTTGCCCAGAGTAAGTGCTTCAGAAGAATTGCTTAAAATAAATTATTGAAAGACTAATGCATAAGGGTTTCTGTTGATTGTGCTGCTTTTACAGAAAGATCAATTCTTCTAAAAGATGTGGTAAATTGAGCACTTAACCTGGCCAGGACAATGTCAAGTGCTTTACACACAACATCCATTCAGTGGTTGTTAGTACAATGCCCCAGCACTTGCCTAAGCACTATGCTAGGCAGACAACTAAATGCAGCTTCTTCACTTGATGAACACTCATTCTGGTGGAGAAATTGGACATCACACAAGAAAGCAGAAGATAATCATTTAATAGAATTGTGATAAGTGCTATTCCAGAGAAGAACAGTATGCTAGGAGAACATAGAATAGGGAGATCTAAGCAGGCCAGGGGGTAGTGGTTAAGGAAGGCTGCCATGTGAAGGTGACTTTTGAGTGAATTTTTAAGGATGATGGTAATTAACAAAAAGGGTAAGAGGGGCAGAATTCCAGAAATTAAGCGGAGAAGAATGCTGGGCCTGTTAGAGAATGGAATCAAATGATATTTGATTACATATTAGTTGACCAGGTACCTAGTGGAGGAAGATAATATCAGGCAGAAGAAAGTTTGTGTAAGGGCCCGAGGTGTGAAAGAGCACAGGACATTGGAAGAACCAAAAGAGAGTCAGTGCAGCAAAGGAGATACTGGTTGGGATGCCTGGGACATTTCATGCAGGCCCCTCGGGCCACACAAAAGACTATTTATCCCAAGAAAAGGGGGATCCAGTGAAATAATTTAAGTGGCCTGTTATAATTTGTGATTTCAAAAGAATTTTTAATGTTCACTGTAACAATTTACCCCCACTTTCAAAATGAGGAACTTGCCCAGGGTCACAAATAAATAGAGTGACGAAGTGGCAAAGCTCTCAGATCCCAGATTCAGTGCTTTTAGATCAAAGACTATTTGCAAGTACCATTCCTCTTTAAGTGTAGGTGTAGTCCAGTTCCTCTTTTGGACACTTGATCTACCTTTCCGGTCCATTAGAAAGAAACTGTATCTTCTGTATGTTTGTCATGGCGTCCCCACACTCTCCATTCTCGTTAGACACGGGGTCATCGTTAGAGAGGCAAACAGTTGATGGACATTTCCAAGTAGCACCAGAAAGCTGCACCTACATAGTAAGGGCGGCCTTTTCTGGGTAGATGTGTGCAATGTTCTCTGTCCATTCGGTGCCAAAGCAGGCTAGGATTCTCTCTGCATTGTCATTGTGGAGTAACAAACCACATATAACCACACACCCGGACTGCAGAAGGAAGCCTGCCTTAGGAGCTGAAAATACCCAGATTGAAGTGCTGTTTTGGCTTAGTCCCAAATCCTAGATTAAAATCTCTACTTCTCTGATGCTCTTAACTTCACGGACCTTAAGTTTCCTCACCTGTGAGAGGAGTGTGGTGACCCTTACTCTAAGGTGGTGTGATGAAGGCTAATGAGACATTGTAAAGTGACTGCAATCTATTAGACATCTCTAAATGAAAACTATTATTGCTGTTACTATTAGGTTTTGTGTCCTCTGGTTACCAGGGCAGAAATAATTGCTGTTTGAACATCAACCTGATTCTTTTCCTCTTGACTACAACTTTGTGTGCAGTGGAAAGAATAATGCTCCCCCGCCCCCAAAGATGACCATGTTCTACTTTTTGGAACCTGTGGACATGTTAAATTACATAGCAAGGACTTTGCCCATGTAATTACATTAAGAATTGTGAGTTGGAAAGATTATTCTAGTTTATCTGGGTGGGCTCACTTTGATTACAAAGGTCCTCATAAAATGGAGGCAAGTAGGGTAGAGTTTAAGAGAAAGATTCATAGCTGCTATGCTCTGACTTTGAAGGAGGAAGAAAGGACCAGGAATCAAGGGGTACAGTGGGTCCTAGAAGCTGGAAAATACAAGAGCATGAATTCTCCCCTCAAGATTCCAGAAGGAACTCATCCTTGCCAACATCTTGATTTTAGCCCAGTAAGATCTATTTTGAAAATCTGACCTCCAAAAATATAAATTTGTTGTTTTAAGCCATTAAGTTTGTAGCAATTTGTTACAGTAGAAATAAGATACTAACACATGATAGAAGAAATAGTTTTAGCTGGTAAAATTTTATGTTCAAAATTTGTGCACAGAAAGGCATCTTATTTATGTGTGTGGGCCTTAAACAATTATCTGCTCATATTGATAGATGGTGCTTTTACCAATGAGGAAAAAACATACACTGCACATAAATTCATTCCAGCAATCACTTTATTTCTCCTTTTCCTTACCATGATATTGTTTTCCCCTTGTTTGTTTTAAGAGTAGTCAAAAAATAATAAACTAGAAAGTTTTTTGAGAAAAGGATTTCCCAAAAGGTTTCTATGTCTGGCATGATGAGACTCTCCCAATGAAAATTATAACTAGAAAGCACAAAGCTCTTCAAAGTTTATGCAGAATGAGAGCTTGGCCTCTTAGGCAGGATACCATCTGTCCTCACCATGAATTTCTGCCAGAACAATTATTTGCCTGTCCTTGGAAGGTGATTTTTCAGGTAAGAATTTCCAGTATAATCTATTTCACTTAATATGGTATTTTAGAACTTTTGGATAATTCTGCATTATTCTTGGTACTGAATGGTTGAGTAATAAGATACACCATTTTAAAATGATTCTCTTCTTTCCCTCCATCCTTTCTTATTTTATAGACATGTAGCTATCTGATATCTCTCTGTAGCTAGTAACAGAGTGTTTTAGCTTGGCTGGACATAAATTTTCCAATGAAAACTTACGCCTGTTTGTGTATGCTTTTGCTTGTCAGAAAGCAGAATCTAAAACACCCTTACTTCTCCTGAATAAACATAGAGATAAAGATTATATTATGAAATTCAATATAAGAAGAGTAAAATTCTAACTTAACATTAGGAATTATTGTATTTTCTTAAAGTTCATTAACTTTCTCTATCTTATAGTTAACCTGTAGAGTCTTTAAGACTATAATAACACTGTAGAGACAAGATGCCAAAGTTATTGTCCTTTAATTAGTGAATATTTCTCTTGAAACTCTCTTAAAATAAATTTGTCTGATAATAAACCATGGCTTTATATGTAAGCTGTCAATACTGCTCTATTTAATAAAGTGATTTTTTCTTTTTGTTTTTAATTTTAGAGAGAGTGTATACAAGCAGAGGAGAGGGTCACAGGGGGGGAGAGAGAGAGAGGGAGAGAAAGAGAGGGGGGTGGAAATCTTATGTAAGCTCTGTGCTCAACATGGAGCCTGATGCAGGGCTAGAACCCATGATCCTGGGATTGCATATATTTCACCTGAGCTGAGATCAAGAGTGGGATGCTCAACCTACTGGATCACCCAGTCATCTCAATAAAGTAATTATTTCTATCAAGAAGAAAACTATTTGCTTAGAATGGTAATTTAGGCCCTACCAATGAGCAAAATAGCTACTTTAATTGAAGCTTGTTATGACATCAGGTTTACTACAATAGAAGTTAAATTGCTTTAAAAATCACATATTCTCTGCTTAGCACTAGAGATAGGACTGTGACAGACTGTTTACATTTGAGCTCTTTAGCAATTTTTACTTTCTTCCCATTTAAACATGCCTGAAGTATGCAATTAACTTCCATTTTTAACACAGGGCATTTCTTCCCTAGGTAAGGAGAGAGCAAGTCACGTTCAAATCAGGTTTGTTGGGGGTTACATGTGGTTTGGAAAATCTCACCTGTGATTATGATCCAGGGCTCCCCACCTCTCTACTCAACTCTCAATATGAAAAGTACCTATGTAGAATATCTCTTACTGTATAGCTGACTTTAAAGCAAACAGCCTTTCAATGAGGCAAAGGATGATACCAAATATCATAATCCCAGGAAACTGGAGTTACTCACTCTGGAAAGAAATAGCCAGAAATATCACAGAGAGGTGCGATAAAAGAAGAACTGTATTAGACATTGTCAGTACTCTGCCCATCTCTTCCCACCGTCACCTGTTCCCTGTACTCTAATCAAATTCCAAATGCATTTCTATGCCTTGAGGCTTTGCCCATATTCTAGAGATCACTTTGCTGACTGCTTAACTGCTGAGTTAAGGCTAGCTCCTTAACACATCCATCACTTCACATAACTACTAATTTTTCTTTTTGTATTGGAACACTTAAGATAGACGTTCTTAGCAGTTCTCAAGTATGCAATACAATATTGTTAACTATGGTCACCATGCTGTAGATTAGATCCATAGAACTTATTCATCCTATACTGGACATTTATTCTTTTTGACTAGTATTTCCCCATTTTTCTCACCCAGTCCCTGGCAACCATCACTCTACTCTGTTTCTGTAAGTTCAGCTATTTTTAGTTTCCACATATAGATGAGATCATACGTACTTGCTTTCTCTGCCCAACTTGTTTCTTTTAGCATAGTGCCCTCAAATTCCACTCATGTTGTTGTAAATGGTAGGATTTTTATGACTGAATTATATTCATAATATTTAATTATATGATCGTATAAATATATTATTCTATTATTAACAATATTGTGTGAATAATATATTAATATTTACAAAATTTATAAAATGTGGTTATATATACATTTATAAAATGTGGTTATATATACACATATATACAAAATATTTATATCTGTATGCATGTGTGTATATATACAATTGACCCTTGAACAACACCAGTTAGGACTGCGCAGATTTACTTATACACAGATTTTTTTTTGATAAACACAGTAAATGTATTTTCTCTTCTTTATGATTTTCTTTTCTCTAACATGCTTTATTATAAGAATATAGTATATAATACATAAAACACAGCATATGTATTAATTGACTATGTTATTGGTAAGGCTTCATGTCAACAGAAGTTAGTAGTAATAACTACTAATTAGCTATTAGTAGTTAATGTGGGAAGTCAAAACTTATACATGGATTTTTTACTGCATTGGGTGTCAGTGCTCTGAACCTCTTTGCTGATCGTGGGTTAACTGTGTGCACGTGTATGTGTATATATGTATATGTATATGTGTATAGTCACATTTTATTTATCCATTTATTTATTATTGGACATTTAGGTTGTTTCCATGTCTTGGCTATTGTTAGTAATGATTGGGGTGCAGATATATCTTCAAGATAATGGTTTTATTTCCTACAGCCATGTACTGAGAAGTAGAATTGCTGGATCATATGGTAATTCTTTTTTTTTTTTTTCAGGAAACTCCAAACTATTTTGTGTAATGGTGGTATCAGTTTACATTCCAATCAGCAGTGCATGAAGATTCTCTTTTCTCCACATCCTTACCAGCACTTGGTATCTCTTGTCTTTTTTTTTTTTTTTTTGGATTTTTTTTTATTTATTTTTATTTATTTCTAGGAGAGAGAGAGGGAGAGAGAGAGAGAGAGAGAGAGACAGCGTGAGCAGGGGAGGGTGAGAGAGAGAGAGGGAGATACAGAATCTGAAACAGGCTCCAGGCTCTGAGCTGGCAGTCAGCACACAGCCCGACGCGAGGCTCGAACCCACGAATCGCAGATCATGACCTAAGCGAAAGTCGGACGCTTAGCCGACTAAGCCACCCAGGTGCCCTGGAAAAATTTTTTTAACATTTACTTATTTATTAAGAGACAGAGAGAGACAGAGTGTCACTGGCGGAGGGACACAGAGAGAGGGAGTCACAGATTCTAAAGCAGGCTCCAGGCTCTGAGCTGTCAGCACAGAATCAGACAGGGGGCTCGAACTCATGAACCGCGAGATCATGACACCAGTTGAAGTCAGATGCTTAACCAACTGAGCCAACTAGATGTCCCAGTATCTCTTGTCTTTTTGATAATAGCCATTCTGACTGGTGTGAAGTGATAGCTTATTGTGGTTTTGATTTGCGTTTCTCTGGTGCTTAATGATATTGAACAACTTTTCATGCACCTGTTGGCCATTTATATGTCTTAGGAAAAATGTCTATTCAGGTCCTCTGCCCTTTTTGAAATCAGATTATTAGCGTTTCCTGCTACTGAGTTGTATTGATTCCTTATGTATTTTGGATATTAACCCTTTGTCTAATTTATGGTTACAAATGTTTTCTCCTTTTCCATAGATTGCTGTTTCATTTTGTTGATTGTTTCCTTTGTTGCACAGAAGCTTTTTAGTTAGATGTAGTCCCACTTGTTTGTTTTTGCCTTTGTTGCTTTTGCTTTTGGTGTCATATCTAAAAAGTTATTGTCAAGCCCAATGTCACGGGAATCTTTTCTTATGTTTCCCTATAGGATTTTTACAGTTTTAGGTTTTACATTTATGTTTTTAATCCATTTTGAGTTAGTTCTTGTGAGTGGTGTAAGACAGAGGTCCAATTTCATTTGTTTACATGTGTATATCCAATTTTCCCAGTATCATTTATTTTAAAGCCATTCTTTCCTCATTGAGTTGTCTTGACTCTCTAGTCAAATATTAGTTGATTGTATATACATGAATTTATACAGATTTATCCAATTCTGTTCCGTTGGTTTATATGTATGTTTTAATCCAATACCACACTGTATTCATTACTACAGCTTTGAACTATAGTTTGAAATAAGGAAATATAATGCCTCCAGCTTTGTTTAACTTTTTCAAAATTTGTTTGGCTAATTGGGGTCTTCTGTAGTTCCATATACATTTGGGATTTTAAAAAAATATTTCTATGAAAAAAATGGAGTTTTTGGTTAGGAATGGTATTGAATCTGTTGATGGTTTGAATAGTATGGACAATTCAACAATATTAATTCTTCTGATCCATGAACATAGGATATCTTTTCATTTATTTCTGTATTCTTCAATATCTTTCATTAGCATTTTATACTTTTCAGTGTAAGATCTTTCACTTCCTTGCTTAAATGTAGACGAACTGTATTTCAGAATGGGAAACACAAGCTCAAGCACAGTTATCAAGAAGCTCAGTGAAGGACAAAGGAAATACAAAGCCCAGATATAGAAATTCATTATTTGTTTCTTCTTATAGTTTCTTCTCAAAAGTAACTGTTTATATTGCTGGTGAAAATGACAACTGTGTTCCTGGGCATTTTAATGAGATTATCTGAATTCTGGGTCTTATTTATTTATTTTATTTTGTTTTTCTTTTTTTCATTGCAAAAATTATCACATAAGTAAGATGATGTACTCATGGTCATGGAAATTCCTTTTGAGAGGTACTAATTAAGGAGGAGGCTGGTTTTCTATCAGTTATTTTACTATGCTCTTCTTCCACCAAATAGGACCATAAAGTATGAACCAGAGAAAATATTTTCTTGATTAAAAAGTTTCAGTGTGAGAGAGCTAGAGTTGGTTCTGCATTATCAAAGTAATAACCTTGGAAATCAAGTGCTTCTGGCTGTAATAGCTCTGTTAATAATTCAACAGCTTTCTGTCTGTGGCATTTTAAAGAAGGCTCTTCAGATGGATGGCCATATTTACAAAATGATTCACTCTGTCTTACTGTTCTGCAAATATGATTGCCATTTGACTTCAAGTAAGATTATTTTATTGTTTGGGTGTAGGCTCTTCTTTAAACTTTTCATCAGACATTACAATATCTGTCTTTTAGCTTCCTGATAATTTTCTTTTTTCTTTTCTCAGCCCTACTGAAAAAGAGAAATGTCCAAGGCAAACATGTTGGCTAGTGTTGGTATTAGATTTGGCCTTGATAGATGGCCTAAGAGTTGATGATCCTAGAAAAATGTTTGATTCAACACTGCTGGTTGTACTGGTAGCACAGTTAATCTACATTGACATCGGCACCAAGTTTTGTAGGATTGCTCAGAGTGGTGATATTTGAGTTGAAGCTCCAGTGACTGGAGTATTATACCAGTGAGATAAATAGTTTAGTCAAATTTACAAACTCAGGTGTAAAGTGTTTTGCATTTCTCTAATTCCTGGGGAATGTTAATTTACTTAAAACAAATGAAGTAGAAACCCTAGCTATTTCTTAAAGATAATATTTTTAATTATCCTGGATATCCCATCATGAACATTTAAAAGAAGTTCAAAGAGCACTATATATACCAAGCTATCAGCTCATGAAATCTTGCTGAGGAAAAAATGGCAATAAACATTAAATATACAATTAAAACTGCTATATTGTAGCATTTTCTTTGGGAGCTAGGGAATGTATTACTCTGTCAGAGAAGTTACAGCAATGAATGATTAAGAAGGACAGGTATGCATCTTAAGTTCTGGTAAACGTCTTTGCTTCATTTAACTTGGATTAGATTAATTGATTTAAGGTACTTGGTTGATTTTTTTCTAATATAGAAAAATAAACCCTAATAATAAATCATTTAAAAAAAAAGGTTTCATTTGAAACAGGAATAAAAGCCACAACACTTTTAAACTGTTTGGAAAATAGGAATAGCAGAAAGTAGACATTTGTGAGTAAACTGGCTTAAAATTGATTTTCTTCTATTGTGAGTTACACATTACAAAAAATGCTTACAATTGTTTGAATTGTGTTTAGTTACATTAGTCTTTCTCCTGGAATGCAGAGAACACTTGTAGCCTTTGAGTCAGATTGTCTCTGGGGCAACACAATCCTCCTATTGGAAAAGGGAAGACGGAACGAATTAGAGCCCTTGCAAAAAGTGGGTAAGCAGGACAAATAAGGATGATAGCCATGGGAGGATATAAGTGGCCACTAGTGTTATCCACCAGGATCTGTTAAATATTTCTGGCTAGTAAACAGAACCAGAGGAAAAGGACCATTTTCTCGAAGATTATCCCACTGCCTAAATCATGATAATGCTTTTGTAGACCCATCTGGCTAATCTTCTGAAGCCCTTCCAATGGTGCCTACCTTGAAGAATGTAGGACACAGGACTGTTTTAAATAGAGCTTTAAATATAGCTGTTGGCTAACTTAGATTCTTTGAGCTTTAGTTTTTCTTATCCATAAAATAAGGATCATTTTCCTACCCACTTCCAGGAAAGTTGTAAAAACCAAATAATATATATTACAAGACTTTGAAAATTGTCCAGTAGGGGTGTCTGGGTGGCTCAGTCGGTTGAGGTTCCAACTTCAGCTGGGGTTGTGGCTCCAAGTTCATGGGTTCAAGTCCCATATCTGGCTCTCTACTCTTAGTGCAGACCCCACTTGGGATCCTCTATCTCCCTCTCTTTCTGCTGCTCCTGTGCATATGCTCACTTTTTCTCTCTCTCTCTTTCTCTCAAAAATAAATGACCATTGGAATGCCTGGGTAGCTCATTCAGTGAAGTGTCTGATTTCTGCTCAGGTCATGATCCCATTGTTCGTGAGTTTGAGCCCCATATTGGGCTCTGTGCTGACAGCTCAGAGCCTGGAGCCTGCTTCAGATTCTGTGTCTCCCTCTCTCTCTGCCCTCCCCCGCTCACACTCTCTTTTGCTCTCTCTCTCTCTCTCTCAAAAATAAAAAACATATGGGGCTCCTGGGTGGCTCAGTCGGACAAGTGGCCAACTTCAGCTCAGATCATGATCTTGCAGTCTGTGAGTCTGAGCCCCTCTTAGGGCTCTGTGCTGACAGCTCAGAGCCTGGAGCCTGCTTCAGATTCTGTGTCTCCCCTCTCTCTGCCCTCCCCCGCTCACACTCTCTTTTGCTCTCTCTCTCTCTCAAAAATAAAAAACATATGGGGCTCCTGGGTGGCTCCAGTCGGACAGCGGCCAACTTCAGCTCAGATCATGATCTTGCAGTCTGTGAGTCTGAGCCCTCTTAGGAGCTCTGTGCTGACAGCTCAGGGCCTGGAGCCTGCTTCTGATTCTGTGTCTCCCTCTCTCTCTCTCTGTCCCTCCTTTGCTTGCTCTCTGTCTCTCTTTCTCAAAATAATAAACATTAAAAAAAATTTTTAAACATCAATAAATAAATAAACATAAAAAAGGAAATTGTCAAGTAGTATCTAACTATAAGATAGTGATATCATAATACATACCTGTTGTCTGCCAAGGATATTTTTAGGTGCTTTATGTACATTATTTTATTTAATACTTAAAACCACTCAGTAAAATAGATAATATTATTATCATCTCTCTTTTATAGGTAATAAAAAACAGAGAGGTCACAGTAAGTGGTAGAGTCCAAGATTAATCTTGGACATTCTGGCTTGAGAAGCCATGAATCCCTACATTCCACTGCCCATTTTTCCTTATATATTCCCCGTGATGATGATGACAGTAACACCCAGGATTAAAATAGTGAAGCTCACTTTTGATGATAATTATATAACTTAGAAAATTGCCTTTTGGGTCAAAATATACCTGAATATCTGATAAAGTGACAGCAGGTACTCCTCTCTTATAAATTCTTAATCTTAGTGTGAAAAGAGCTAACCTGGGAAGATACCCTGAAATGTATTTCATCTCCTGTTTTTTTTTTTTTTTTAAGTTTTATTTATTTTGAGAGAGAGTGTGAGCAGGGAAAGGGGAGAGAGAGAAAGAGAGAGAGAGAGAGAGAGAGAGAGAGAGAGAGAATCCCAGGCAGGCTCCACACCATCAGTCCGGAACCTGATGCATGGCTCGAACTCATGAACTATGAGATCATGACCTGATTCAAAATCAAGAGTTGGATGCTTAAGCAACTGAGCCATGCAGGCACCCACCACCATCTTCTATTTTCTAATTTTGATTTACATTATATACATTGTGGAGTAAAACATTCAGAAGGACCTTACAGGTCAAGGAGTTTTCAAATTTCAGCAAATGGTTTGGATATATTGCAAACTGGGTCTACTTTACTGCATGTTGCTTTGGGTCTTTGGAAAAGGGATGGGTTAAGCTTTTTCTGGTGCTCCAAATTTCACTGTCACATGCCTATTCTTTTTTGTCCCCTGGCAAAAATGTTAATATTCTTGGGAGAGGTCTAGTTTAAAGAGTTTTAAACTTTTAATAAGTTAATATAAGTGGAATATATCTGTCAGAAGTTTTTTTTCAAATCACAGCTAAGCAATGAACTGTCCTCTGTTATAAAATATACATAAGCCTTAAGTGGAAGATGAAGTGTAGAAGAAGTCTCATATTAAATCATTGTCCAAAGAAAGTAAGCTGTGGATAGATAGGAGGCAACCCAAGGGCATGGGAAGTCAGGTCAAGGAGAAACGGGCACCCTCCTACACTGTTGGTGGGAATGTAAACTGGTACAGCCCCTCTGGAAAACAGTGTGGAGGTTCCTCAAAAAATTAACAATAGAACTCCCCTATGACCCAGCAATAGCACTACTAGGAATTTACCCAAGGGATACAGAAATGCTGAGGCATAGGAGCACATGTACCCCAATGTTCATAGCAGCACTCTCCACAGTAGCTAAAACATGGAAAGAGCCTAAGTGTCCATCAACAGATGAATGGATCAAGAAGATGTGGTTTATCTATACCATGGAATACTACATGGCAATGAGAAACAATGAGATCTGGCCATGTGTAGCAACATGGATGGACCTTGAGGGCGTTATGCTGAGCGAAATAAGTCAGGCAGAGAAGGACAAATATCATATGTTTGCACGTATAGGAGGATTAGGAGGAACTTAACTGAGGACCATGGGGGAGAAGAAGGGGGAAATGGTGGGGGAAGGGGAGAGAGGCAAACCATGAGAGACTCTTGAATGCTGAGAAACAAACTGAGGACTGATGGATGTGGGTGGGAGGGGGTGATGGGCATGGAGGAGGGCACTTGTGGGGATGAGCACTGGGTGTTATATGGAAACCAATTTGACAATAAACTATTTGTAAAAAAAATAAAAAAATAAAAAAAAAATAAAAAATAAAAAAATAAAAAAGATGCCTTCACAAAAGAAAAAAAAAAAGTATAGGGTATTTTGAATGAGGGTATGTGGAATAGGTATCACTAAACCAGACTTCACGATTTGGAAGCTTCACAAAAATTACTGTATTTTAATATTCACAGATAAAGACAGGCTATATTTTGTATGCTTTTACTGGCAAAATGGACAACATATGAGAGATATCATCGAAAGAAGTGAGAATCATTTGTGTTTTTGGTGTGCCTTTGGAGAAAGAGAATGTTGTATTTTGGGATGCATTTCTTTATTAGGCTTTTTTATGTGTAAAAACAGAGATTGGCTCCAGTTCCTTAAAAACAAACAAACAAAAGCAGTGTTACTTTAAGAATGCATTAGATCTAGAACTTTAACTGTGAAGGGTTGGAATCTAAAACTATTACAGTATTGCTCACTCTCTCCAACAGCATCTGTGTGTCTGTCTGCCTTGTCACTGCTTCCTCAGGCCACAGTGACTCTTGGCTCTGCTCTCTACAGGTCCTTCTGGCTTTAGCTTCTCTCCTAACTACACCATTCTTACAGTACTTCCTGCACTGTTAAGTACAGACAAGGAAGTTGATGGACCATGTTTCCATACCAGTTTTCTTTGTAAGCTGTTGGCCAATTTATGGATCAAATGTTCTTGGGTTGGATAGGTGGGGAAAGAAGAGTGAAAGCCCTTAGTGCAAAATACATAGATCTAAGGGTTTCCTCCTACAGGGAATGAGAACAATTCATGACCTTTCCTGGAAAAAAGTGGCCAAACTGACCAAATAATGTTTCCTGACATCAGGCCAAACTTTGCGTTTAAATTATAGATATCGTATATGCCTACATAACAAAATCTAGAAGTATAATGTCAAAACTCTAATTTTTAAATGTTTTTTTTTTTTTGAGAGAGAGAGAGAGGGAGAGAGAGAGAGAGACAGAGCAGAAGTGGGGAAGGGACAGAGAGAGAAACACACATACACACACAGAAACTGAAGCAGGCTTCAGGCCTTGAGGTGTCAGTCCAGAGCCTGATGTGGGGCTCAAACTCACGGACCAAGAGATCCTGACCGGAGCTGAAGTCAGGCACTAACTGACTGAGTCACCCAGGTGCCCCTAACCTCAAAACTTAAAATAAAAAAATTGAAATATACAATTAGGGGCTGAAACTGCAAAAGAAAAAATAAATAAAGCCACAGATATCACATTTCAGGTGAATGATTGATTGTCTTTGTAGATGAAAACAACCAACCAAAACCCAAAACACTAGATTACTTCCACCAGCATCTTGGAATTAGCCGGTGTATGGACTCAATTGTGTCCCTCCAAAATTTTTCTGTTGAAGACCTAACACCCAATGTGACTATATTTAGAGATAGAGAATTTAAGGAAGTAATTAAGGTTAAATGAAGTTGTAAACCTAATGCCCTATCCCCCAGGACTGGTATTCTTAATTAGAAGAGGAAGAGCTGCCCTGAGTACACATGCAAATCAAAAAGGACATGTGAGGTAAGAAGATGGTCCTTCTGCAAGAAAAGGAGAGAGGCCTCATGAGACATCACCCCTTTTGGCACCTTGATCTGGGACTTCCAGACTCCTGAAGAGTGAGAAGATAAATTTCTGTTGTTGAAGTCACTCAGTCAGTGATATTGTGTGGCCTAATACAACGAAGTTGACTTCTTCTGGTTCTGATGTTTTTTATATCTTGCCTGATGGAACTATAGACTTATCAGATAAGACAGGCCCTGTAACATGCACATAGTTAAGTGATTTTGTGGGGCTACTTAGTGTTTCATATTCAGCTTATTGCAGCGGATGACATTAATATGTAGAAGCCTGACTACGGAGTATACCTATCATTAGGATTGCTATACATAATAGCAATACAGTCTTTGCTTATTTACCAGTCTCTGTTTCTCACTGGACCAATGGAAAAAATTCCATACTAAAGAAAAAACTGAAGTTGGTCTCCCTTTACATGTAGAAAAACAAGCGATGTTATTTCTTTGTGATTGAAGATAAATTACTGCTAACACAGTCTCAGAACAAGGTACTTAAATCAAACACCTAAATGTTCTTATTGAGTTTCCTGTGCTCTCATTCCCAGCTTCCCTCAATCTGGGGTAAGAGAAGGTCATACTAATGGTCATATTTCATATTCTGGCTCAGTCCCTTCCAGGTATTTTCTGGAAGCCCAGTTTTACTTACTTCAAAATTCTCTTCTTCAATTATTACTAATATTTTAAAGTGTGATATTAAATGTTAATATTTTTAAATTTTAAAAAAGAACGCTTGTTTTTTTAGAGATACATATTAAAATATTTATAGATAAAATTATAAGGTATATGAAATTTGCTTTGAAACCCAGGAAGAGTTGAAGGATGGGAGCTATAGCTATAATAGGTTTGGTTATGAGTAGAGAATTTTTGAAGCTTCATGCTTGATATAAGCAAGTTCATTATATATATATTTTTTCAGATCTTTTATGAATTTAAAAATTTTCATAACAAGTTAATTAATTTTCTTCTTCCCATAGCAAGAGATCTCAGGAGTGTGATAAGTGTGTTCAGAAAGGTTATTGCTAACTCATCAATGCCATCCTTGTATGTTGTATTTCCAAGTTTTGACTTAATCAGTCCTTGTCCCTGTATTTCTTGTTTCTTTCTTACTAAGGCAAGGATCTTTACTTTTTCTCCAGCAGTCACTTGACTGTGGTTATGATCTGTTACCAGTGACAGCTCATAACATCTTTCCATCTACCTTAGTTTTCTTTTTCTCTGTGTTAGGCTTTTTAGGGGATGATGGTCACCTTTCTTTTAGGGGTCTAGTATAGAAGTATCACTTGACTTTTTACAGTACTCAAAATTATTTCTCTTACTAATTCTCCTAACCATCCCTGTTTACTGTCTTCCCTCCTCCACCTCCAGTTAGTATTAGAGAAAGTTTTTGGCCCTAGATTCTCCATAGCTGCAGTGTATATCTATTCCCTCCAACACTCTCTCCTGGAGATCAAGGGTTGTTGACCTTGGTTCCCTAAATTCTGAAAGAGAAATCTTCATCTCTCATTTAGTACATGAATCTCAATTCAAGCAAAGCTCTATTGGCCTCATGTCATGCAGCCACCATAATTCATTTAGAGCTACCTGCATTATTAGTGTCTGTATGCACATGCACGTATATGCGCACACGCAGGTATACACACACACACACACACACACACTGGAAGGGGGGGGTGCACAATAGAGTGAGTGTAATAGAATGCTTCTAACACCTTACTATGATTCTTAACCAACTGAGCCACCCACACACCCCTTGGTATGATTCTTGGTCAGTCCAATTATACATGATCCAAGGACTCAGTGGTGTACAAGGACACAGTGACATTCTGAGTAACAACTGATCACACCTTCACAAAAACAGACCCCTGCCAAAGTTAGTTCTTGGTTACTTTTGGAATGGCTCTGATGTCAGGCTTGTAAACACAGCCCAAATGGCTTGGGGTATTGGAATTTAAGAATGACTATCTTTTTCTTCTATAAGAACATGATGTTCTTTAGTGACACAGGAAGCTCTGGGGATGGAAGCCGGCAGCTTCCCCTGAGAAACCATATGTTCTACTTTGACATGGAGGCTGGTATGACAAGAGTAGGTGGAGCACATTGTCATCCCAGGCTGGCACTCATAACCCAAGAACAGGCTGTGGCCTTAATGACAGAATTATGCTGCCAAACCTCCTTCTTTTGAATTTATCCCTGTGTTCTTTGAAAATGTCTACCTTGGTAAGGTTTGTTCAAGGGATAAGACAATTTTCTACTAACAAATAAATTCTAGAAATGGAAATCAAAGTTTCACTATGTGCATTAAAGCAGATTAAATTTACTGAATATTCTTCCCAGGAGAAACAGTCTGATTCTGACTCATTTCTAGTTGTTTTTCTTTGACTATTCATCCCTGGGAAAGGGGACCATTTAAGACCATTAATGACTAATGAAACTTTAATCATCCTGCACTAAATAGATTATTTGGTGATAAAGTAGCTTCTTAGAGGGTGGTGTTAAGGAGTGGGAGAAACATGGTAAAGAACATTTTCCTATGAAAGAGCAATATTTCTTTCAAAGATAAATGCAGTTGGAAAAAGGAAAATATGGCCTGGCTTTATATGATAAACTCCCTGATAGATGGTTTCCTTCCTGAAAGTAAAGTTCTCTGGTAAAGCGAGCCCACGCCTTCCCATGGTAATCTAGTTGCTACTTAAGAACATTTATAGGCAGATAGTTCTTCCTCATAACTAACCTCCCTTTCTTCCTTGTTTCCTCTTTTTCAGGGTTGGAGGAAATGGAACTCTCTAGTCACTCTGCTTTGTTCAAATCAATGAAGACAGTCCTTTTGCCTCCAAGTTAAATAACTATAGTTCTTTAAATATCTACCTAAAGGACTTGTCTTCTAATACTTACATTGTTTTTTTGCTTTTTTACTCTTGGGTTCTTAATCAGTTTTCACGTGTACTTGTAACCTATAAATTGTAAGACTCCAAGGAGTCAAAACACATAGTTCTCTGGGTGCTCAATAATGACTACATGAGTGAATAACTTCTCCTCCCTGTTTATTATTTTTAAGTAACACATTGAAAATCATAGTTAGCGTGTGGTACATCTTAAGGCCTGATTTTCTGCTACAGTTTTGAAAAACTAGTAACATGAGTCCCATAAACTTTCTGATATGCTTGCATATTTATTCTTTTAAAATCTAAGTTGCCTCTGATTTTAGCTTGTTAATTCAAATGATGATCACTTTCTTCTTAAGAACACAATCTATTTTTTCTGTTTTTGCTAAAAATTGACTTCATGCTCATGAACATTTGTATTAAAGCTTGGAATTAGAATTTAGGAATTATGTATCATCCTACTTAAATAAATTCAGACTATGAACCCTGTTTACCACACCAATATGAGGGGTTAGATGTAATACATAAAATTCTCCACTTTATGGCAAAAATGAACCATTAGGTTTATAATTGTAATATTATTTTGTTTTAGAAAAAGAGATTTGCTGGAGGAATATTCAAGTGATGGTATAATCAAAGAAATATATCCCAAGCCAAACATAAGCTTATACAGTTATATATTCTGTATTTTTAAATAATGTATCTGCAATAGTACTGTCAAGCTTCGCCCCAAATTCTTGTCCCATAGACCTCTTCAAATTTGCTTTAAAAATTCCTCACTATTAGCCTTTGTTATTTGTGTTCATTTCTTTTGTTTAGTGCTTAAATGTTCTTATTTTGTCCAAAGTAGTCTTTCTTAAAAATTGCTCCTGAAAACTAAAGGTTCCTTTTTGGCTTTACATTAACTTTTAATTAGTATTTATCATTTTCCTCTTGATCTTTTCTCTGCACCTTGATTTGAATGAGAGAGCAGAGTAGGTAGAAAATGAGCTTTTTTTTTTTTTTATTTTTTTTAAGACAAGATGTTAGCTCCAACACTTGTTCACAGCATTCACTAAGAGCTGTGAAGTTGCCTCAGTCTTTCATTTCAGGGAAGACAAATTTGAACCAGAGGTGTGATTATGTATGTACCAGAATTCTCTGTTACTGAGCTTTGGGAAATATTAGTGAATTGATAAATGCAGAATAGTAATACATGCTTATATGGCATTTATCTTTCCAATACCAGTGTAGTGTCTTTTTCCAGATCTGCTTAGAGCACTGGGACCAAGAGAATGGAAAGTCACTACAGAGAGGCAGACTACAGAAATTTACCATGTGTAGTAACATAGAGCACACATTGTTATGGTACTCTACTCATCAGAAGCCCATCCACATATATTCTATCTTCTGATCCTCATAACCTTCCTATGAGGCAGGTAGGGGGATCCCCAGGTAAAGAGATTAGAAAGGAAAGGGACTTTTCCAAGTTCAATGATGAATAAGTGGTTGAACAGTGATTCGGACACTGTCCAGCATCCTTCCTATCAGACTTGAGCCTCTTACAAGAGGCTTGTTAAATTAACTTACAGCTTGTTATTCTTGGATAGAATTCTCTTAATAAGAATTCCCTGAGACATTATTCATTAATTCTAATAATACCATGAGGTTGGGGACAAGTAGTGATGCCTCCTTTATATATTAAGTCACTGAGAGGGCAAAATGACTCGTCCAAAGGCCAAGGAGAGGTCCAGAAATATATATCAGAATAGATTCATGTTAGTAGAGTATGCTGTTCATGTGGGCCTGAATTCCAGTAAGGAAACTGGTTTATGAGAGAGTCCCATCAAATTTAAGAGTCTTCAGTATTAGATATTTACATGTCATCTGAGCCAAAGAAACACGTGAAATAAACCTGTATTGGTGTTTTGCATTGATATAAAAATCAATTAATGTTTATATATATGGAATATGTCGAAGTAGACTCCTGAATATATGGAGGTGGACTCTGTATCGATCCCAATATGCCCCCTTTGAAGTATAGAGTCATTGAGAAGCGCTATCAAAGAGTTAAGGGCTGTCCACAAGAGAGTAGGCAGTGAACCAGCTGAACTCTGTAGTTGTTAATATCTTCAAGTACATTGCTGAGAAGATAGTTCCTAATATTACATAGTTTCCTTGGTGGTCAGGGAGAAAGCTGCCTTGGATGTCCCCGGATGTTGGCTAAAACCAATGGTACAAAGTTACGCCTGTTAACTTGGATGTTAATTGTTTTCCACAGACATGAACCATATGAAGATTTAAGAATGAAGAGGAAAGTGTTTGTGAAATTCCAGACTATACAGTAAATATTTTTGTATTTTTTAAAAATGAATAAATATTTTGGAATTTAATAACTTTTAATTGGTTTTTAGTAGAATTTTGGCCCATTAGAGCAATAGCCTTGCATTTAAATTAAACCCATAATTGAGTTACTAAGACTTGTGATCTTAAGAGGAAGTTTTTCTCTTTAAGTTGGTTAGATTTGTAAGAATAATTTAATATTAGAGAGGATTTTGTTTATTTCAGAGAAGAAAATACTTGAAAAGGAAATGACATATAAAATGCAGTTTAAAATTGTTTGAATTAAGTTTTTAAATGAGAATGTTTTCAAAGTGACTTTTGAAAATTTGCTAAACACAGAATAAAAAATTTGGCTAAACTTAAAAGCTGAAGAAATAACTAGTTTTTTCATCTAAAACTTTAATAAGTTAAATATTTATATTTTAAACAAAAGTAAACCTCTTAATGTTTTTTTCTCAGCTAAAAAAAGTCACTCTCAAGGTTACCATAAAAATTTCACTAACACAGCATTGTACTATATGAAATCCATTTATTTTCGTGTTCTTTTCTTAATTTTTCTCCAAATATTTCCATTTTGTTTACCCTAGCTCCCTAAGAAAAGTCTGGTGCCTGCTAAGCATGGACATTTTCACCATATGGAAAATAAATAGTAAAACCTATCACCAAAATGATAGATTCCTTGAAAACATCCTTGCAAGTCAAATTAATCTGGTTCAGCTCAAATTACATCAAGGGATGAGTAAAGAATGAGTGAATGACCCAGTTCACTGAACCAATCCACTAGAAACCCACCCATTCTCTTTCACACATTCCACACAGATGTACATATATTTCTCAAAGGGGTGGCCATCCAATCTGCGGCTTCCAATTGTCATCTAATTTCAGTTTGGCTTATATACCCAGAATTTTTTTGATAAAACAAAAACATAAGAATGACCAATAATCATGAAAGAAAAATGTTTCTGCAGATTTAAAAAAAAATTTCAAATTCCTTGTTCCATTTTAATTCTGCCAACAAAATAAAACACCAGCTTCATGGAAGGGTATCATGTTTTACCCTTTTGGCTACAATTTCACTTTCTATCTGGTGAAGTTTTCAAGCAATGAACTGTATTTAGTATCAGTTATTTGAATAAGGAATTTGAAAAGAGCTTTTCCTTTCTGAAACAGAAATGGGTGTCTCTAGCAACCCTCTGTATGTGTGTGTGTATGTGTGCATGTAATGTGTATGTACACATCTATGCATATGTGTGTGCAAATGTGTTGTTTTGAGGGATGAGGGAAATCAGCTTTATGGTCGTTCATACTGAAGGTAGTCTTCACTGGACTGTGTCCTTTCCCCTTAATTATCCTGTAGTCTTCAAGGAACTTCCTTGAGATAAAAATAGCTCATGCTCAACTTTCCTCTTGACACTTATGAACTAAATATTTGCTTTAAAAAATCCTAGTCCCTCCATAATTGTACTCAACTGCAAGCAGTAGAAGAACATCAGAAATGTGGCTTCTTCTGTGTCTCCTGCACAGGCATCTGATTGGCCAAACCGAACATGGAGATCCTAGCTCCTGGTGTACTGTGCTGTTTTTCCTGATGGGTGTGGTCTCATCTGTTTTTCATACTCAGAAGTGGTGACCTCTCCCTCTGAAGGGTGGGACCCTCTTCAGGTGCTACCTGTACAATCCACATGGTGTCCTTTGCTTATGTTTTCCTTCCAAATGCAGAAGCAAAAGAAGAGGAGTAAATAACAATGGAACAGGTAGAAATTATGGACAACACTTTTTTAGATTCTCTGAACTAAGTGTGCATTACCTATTTCTGCTGCCTTTAATCCCTGGGAAACCTGCAAAACGAAGAGATAGAACATACTAACAGCGGAGGCTAAGGTTTTCACCACAGAAGGGTCCCATGTGTCGGGAGTTTGCCCTTTTTACTGTGAAGGACCATTCTTTTGTCCTCTGATTTCCTTCCTAGTTTTGTCTTCCATACTCGCTGCCTACGTTATGATCAGAAAGCTGCTAGTTACTGTGCAAGTAAGGGAGCTACTGAAGTTAATCTGAGAAAGATATGGTTATACTTCTTTTTTAAAATTTGTAAAGTTAATTTTATTATTTTTGAGAGAGAGAGAGAATGTGAGGAGGAAGGCACAGAGAGCAAGAGGGAGACAAAGAATCTGAAGCAGGCTCCAGGCTCTGGGCTGTCAACACAGAGCCTGATGTGGGGCTTGAACTCAGGAATGGTAAGATCATGACCTGAGCCAACATCGGATGTTCAACCGACTGAGCCACCCTGGTGCCCAAGATGTGGTTATACTTCTAAATAAAAGAATGAAATGTGTTTACGCACTTCAGTTTTACACCAACAAGGTAAAAGTACATCCCCATATTTTATGTCTTACTGCATGACAAATGTAACTTTGAATGCACTTGTTTTCTTTTTGGTCTTACTTTCATTTCTATAAGACATTTGTCTCACTCCTTGGCATTGAAGGATCTTTTGAGAGAAAAGGTTGTTTCTTCCTAGTCTCCAGTTTGCCCAGAGGATCTGTGAGAGGCTCCATGGTGGAAAGTGCAATGCCAGAACCTTGAGGCCCCTCCCTGCATTTCAGAATTATCCATCCCATAGATGGATGCATGATGGTGAAACACCATCCTCACGCATTAAGTGGATTTTAGAAGGGTGATTTTGCAAAGCATGTCCCCATTTGTCTAACTTATTAATGAATCCACTCCTTGCAACTTCAAATTATGGAATCCATGAAGAATTATATAATAATAGAGTGGTCTTCATACAGATTATGCCAGTTTTAATATTTTTGACTTTCTCTAGAGTAAAAACTTTGACAGTTTCAATTAAGGGAAACTGCTTGACCAATAATCAGATTACCAGGCATGAAAAATGTAGAAGGTGTTATAAGAAAACATTTTATTATAATGGATTTTGATAGTTATTATTTGGGGCTGTTCAGAAAGGCTTCCCATTACCAATTTTTAAAATGTAACTATGCTTTGCTTATCCATCACTACCAACTCTTAGTAATCAGTTTTTTAGTCCCCACCCCAGAGGTAGGAAGTGACTTGGGCCTGTGCCATTTCATTGTTCTGTACTTGGATTGGTCCAGCAAAAGGCATGGTATTCAAATCAGCAATCAGAGACACTTGCTTTTAAGTTCCTTATTTCTGATAGTAGAAATATTCTTGCCTCTTTAATTACATACAAGAAAGGCATGAGGTTGGAGCTTGTGGCAGTCAAGATCTCTATCATATTGAGGAGGCCTGCCTTGAAGAAAGAATGAAATTAAACAGATATAACATCAACCTTCTGTTTTGTTTTTAAAAAGCTAAGTCTTTCAAGTACACCATTCACTTGCAATAAATGAAACTCTTTCAAATATTGAGCGGAGACCTCTTTCTGTGATGGACAGAATAAGAATACTGCTGGAAAAGTATCAGGATGCACAGGCTAACAAAAATCTGATAGCTCCTGGCTGTTGATTGACATTTATGGTCATGAATCTTTTGTTTTGTCTTAAGCACTCTTCTCCTTTTGGCTTATTTTAATATACAAATGCTTTTGTTGAAGAGGTAACTCCTTAATTCTGAAACTTACATGCAACTCAGTAAATCAAATAACTTACATCCTCAACAAAAGGAGCATGTTGAAATTGAGGTAGACAGTTTATTGTGGTAGACAAATAGTGGACTTTGAAAGTGCACAGTCCTCCCATCTGTATATTACATGGTGTTGAAACCATCCCCTGATGTTTCTAAACATCTGTAAAAGCAGTAGCAAAATCTACCTCAGAAGGTTACCATGAGGGTCAATAACATGCAGAGAATGTGAAGTCTAAGACACCTGAATGGTGATCCTAATTTACTTGATTGATCCTCACTTACTAGATGGTATAGTCTTGTGGAAGCTTTTTCCCTCCATGACATGAGTAAAGTCCATATTAACACTCACTTCACAGATTTGTTGTAATTATGTAATGAGGTAATATGGAAAAAAAATGCCTAGTGCTGGGCCTGGCCTATAGTAGGTAGGCAACCAATAGTATTCTAGTTTTGTTAAGATCTATAAATAATTAGGCACAGTGCTTCAAACACATTAGATAACCAGTGAATATTCATTTGCCCATCCTCATCCCATCTGAGTATTGGGAAGGGGCAGGCATTGAGATAGAAGGAAAGAGCCAGTGCTGTGTTGAAGCTGGCTTTTATCAAACTTCAAGGACCCATTGTTAACTTTTCAAGAATGTCATGAGCCAGTTTCATTACATAAACATTTCCATTACTAAGAATTGAATGCTATAAACCTACAATTAAAATTGTTATAGTAAAAACAAAAGGAATAGCTGCTAAGAACTCATCACCTAATTATTTTACTATGTTTTATGTTTTCTGTGTTTTTGAGGTTATTTACATCTGTGTCTGTATGGGAGAAATATAATGGTGTGTTACTGCACAGCTATTCTAATTCCATGTTCAGTAACATCGTGTCAGTGGTTTGAATTCAGCCATGGTGGCAGTGTTTACATCATGGAAATCATTGCATGCTCGAAATCAGATGAATTCCTGCCTGTTCCCCACCAGAGAGCCAGTAGTTAAATATGCACAAGGACATCACTGGAAAGAACATCCACTGAATACCAAATGGTAAGACTTCTCTGCTGATAGAACTTCTAAGTCTGCATTAGGCTGCTTTTGATTCTGAAATGACAGTCTTA
Organism: Proteles cristata cristata; assembly: GCA_017311185.1. Classification (NCBI taxonomy): domain Eukaryota; kingdom Metazoa; phylum Chordata; class Mammalia; order Carnivora; family Hyaenidae; genus Proteles; species Proteles cristata. Next base: position 697,873 of record JAESUZ010002499.1, on the reverse strand, counting down.
TTTGGTAGAAAGTTTCCAACCTTTGAAAAAGTGGTGTTTTAAAAATAAGGAAAAGAGGTTATACCCTGGTTCCGATAGAGTGGGTTTGTGTGGGTTGCACAATTTGAGCACCAGTTCCTGTGTGTAATTGAGAAATGAGATCACAGTTGCAAGGAAAAAGCCATCAGAGGATGTCTCAGTCATCTTTTGCTTCATTCTGACAAGCAAGAAAGGTAGATGAAAAAAAATTACCCTTTAAAATAAGCTATATTTTCTAAATAAAGACTTGAAATTAGAGCTGAAAATAGTTATAATTTTAAAATGAGAACAATAGAACTCTTTTTTGTCTTGCAGTTGCTGCATTAAAAAAAAAAAAGTCCTCCCTAAAGAAAGAGGAGATAAAGAAGAAAAGTGTGGGAAAAAGAGGGGCAAAGAGAATCACTTTCAGAAGGTCAGTAACAGTTAAGAGCAAAGGCATTCAATTCATAGGTTAGGACTTGTAGATTATTGACAAAAAGAATCATGGTCCTCAGTTAAATATATTCCTAGAGCTATTTACATAATTCAAGGTGTCCACCAGAACATTAATAAGACACATATAATGTTATAAGAACAGCTATCTTCTACATAATGAGCTATTGTTCTTCTAGCTTAAAAAGTTAGACACAAATATTAAAAAAAAACAAAAGCAAAAACAAAATAAAACAAAAAAATCACAAAGGCACATACAGTCTATCTTCCACACTGATCAAATAAAGTCACTTCTTTTTCACCTTCCTAAACTGAAATGTATATTATACATCCATCACAGTACGAAGCAGACCCTTCTTCATGTTGACACGTTAGGTGATGGACATTGCAAGTGGTGCGTGATGAAAAGCAGCCACCTTTACAGATTACTGAGCAAAATAATTTCTGAAGGCCTGGGGACATGGTGAAAATGTACTCACTCTATGTGCCGCATTATATTACTAGCTATTCCAAAGGCACACATGTGCTGTCTGTATAGTCTTGTTTACATCTCTAATAGAACTGCTTTTCTATATAGTGAGAGAAGTGTTTTCAGGGTGATGCTAGCTTTCAAGGAAATGTCCAACCTGTGTTTATTTCATTGAGTGGTATGAACAGGGCAGGTTATCATGCTAGGATAAAGTCAAACAAATGTCATTTAAGCTTTTACTGCCTCCCGATTCTCTTCAAAAATGTTAATCAGCTATACATCAAAGATATTTCCATGCTCATGTCAGACATAAAATTTATAGTTTTATTATGTTGGATTCTTGTTAATCTGACAGTATTAGTATAGCCATGCAGGTATAGAAGTTTGCTAAGCTTCATAATTAAATACACTTTTAGGTTCAATAATGAAGTATATTGAAGAAATCTCAATATAAAATTTATTTTCATGAAAACCTGTTATATGCTTTCCAGCTGTCTCTTTTCATTTGTGCAACAGTCTTATACTCAACATTATTACCTTCTGTTTTGATGTACATACACACTTCTTCATGAATCTCTGCAGGGGACACCCTGACTCTAAAGATTAAGTATTTTCCACTATTTCGTTGTTCAGTGATTTCCACTGTCATGATAACCTCTGGTTCTAGGTTCTTGCATCTTCTGAATTAATACCGTTGATAAGAGTATCTTGCTATAGCAGCATAGTTTTTTGCTAACACACACACACACACACACACACACACACAGACGTGCAACTAAGTGGGGTAGCAGACTAGACTGAATGTTTGGGAGAAGAGCGTAAGGGTTGAAGTTGAGACTCATAAACAGAAATCACTTAAAACTGAATCTTAGATATTCCTATAATCAAAAATCCTCTAACATACTGTTTTATTTGAGTATCTCCTCTTATCTCTCATGTCCTTTTTTGTCTCTTCTTTGCTCTTTTCACTATCAATTCTGATTTTTTCTAATACAGGAGCATTTAGGTCTCCCTCTTGATATCTGGCTGTCTACTGACCTGCCTTTTGCTCCACATACCTTATTAAAGTGTCCCTTTCTGAAAAACACCCTGTTACCTCTTTGAAAGGTAAAGGCTCTTTAAGAGGTGTGGCTCTCATCGTTCTCATATGACTTTTAACCCTACCATATTAGCATAAATCAATCATATAAAGTCAATAAATAGCTTAAAATGAGTTGTATGAACAGAGTTCTATAAATTAGATTCACTTCTATGTGTATATGAATACTTGTTCTTTTGTGTAGAAATAGCCATCTTCAGTACATTTGTTTATTTAAAAAAATGCTCACAAATGTCCCCAAGTGTTTAGTTCCATGCAATATTGCTGGGCCATGTTGTGCCTTCACCACTCTCTCCTACCACCTTCCTTTGCTTCTTGGGAATATCTGGAATGAAGGAAAAATCAGAGCTAGAGTTACTTTGAGAAGTGCATTTAACAAAATCACTGTAAATGTAGTCATTGTACAGAGCATGGGCTTCAAAGCTAAACAGATCTGCAACTGAATTTTCATTCTGCTACTGACTCAGCTATCTTAGCATGATAACTCCAAAATTGGTGTTAAAGTACCAACCTCAAAAGATTGTATGAAAAATTAATAACAAAAATAAATGTAAAATTCTTAGCGCCTAGTACTTGGCATACAGTGTTTAATAAGCATCAGCTATTTTATTTTTATTGTCCTAATTTTATTAAACTTAATTTATTTGTACTTGAGTAAAATACCAAGAATGATGAGGGTACCTGGATGGCAGAGTTAATAAAACATCTGACTCTTGACTTTGACTCAGGCCATGATCTTGAGATTTGTGAGGTTGAGCTCTGTGTGGTGCTCTGCACTGAAAGTGCCAAGCCTGCTGGGGATTCCCTCTTTCTCTCTGCCCCTCTCCCACTTATGCCATCTGTCTCTCTCTCTCTCTCTCTCTCTTTCAAAATAAAGAAAGAAATATTTTAAAAAAACATATCAAGCATGATATAGTTCAGTCACGCAGAGGCAGAGAGAATTGCTCTGAGCCCTCTCCCCAGGAAAACAGTTGGGTCTATTTGCAGCATTGATGCTTAATTCTCATATGAACCTAGAGATTTGAGAGGTGACTTTGCTCCTTTGCGTTATATATCAGCTTTCTACACACTGTTATATACACTTTGTATACACTGGATCTCAGAAGTAGCCAGGAATTTCTTTTATCTACCATCTTAGCTGAATCATGGTTCTCCTTGGGGAAGATACCTCCAGTGCAAATCTGCACTGATCTCCCTTTCGTAGTTCCTTCAGAGGCCGGGATGACAGGGATGCAGTTCTCTTCACTTCTTGGTACCCGCTCTCTAGGTGCTAAATCATTGATAATAAATATTCTTTTTTAAATGTTTATGTATTTATTTTGAGGGAGAGAGATAGAGAATGAGCAGTTGAGGAGCAGAGAGAAGGGAGAGAGAGACTCCCAAGCATGCTCTGTGCTGTCAGCGCAGAGCCCTATACGTGGCTCAATCTCACAACCACAAGATCATGACCTGAGCCAGTATCAAGAGTCACTTAACAGACTGAGGCATCCAGGTGCCCAAATAATAAATATTTTTAGGGACACCTGGGTGGCTCAGTCAGTTAAACATCTGACTTTGGCTCAAGTCATGATCTCACAGTTCATGAGTTCGAGCCCTGCTTCCGGCTCTATGCTGACAGCTCAGAACCTGGAGCCTGCTTCAGATTCTGTGTCTCCCTTTCTCTCTGCCTCTCCTCTGCTTACCTCTGCCTCTTTCCCTCTCAAAGATAAATAAACGTTAAAAAAACATTTTTAAATCATTAAAAAATAATTAAGATTATTTTTAATATTCCTTCTGAGCTCTTATTGACCCTATTATTTTTCCAGTCCATTAATGAACTCTCACACATAATGAAGCTGAAAGGGTACTAGTCCCAGAAATTGATTTGCTTTTTTCACCTCTGGAGCACCAGGTGTACTGGGCTCTCCACATACATGTGCTGTGCAAAAGAAAGTAATATTTATAATTTTCTGATACCTACCCTCTGAGATCGTCTCCCTCCTTGAGGGGACATCTGTTCATCTCCCTCATTTCATCCTCCCTACCTTCACGCTCGCATGCAGGCCGGGAAGCTCAGTTTGCTTCTTTTTGTTCAATTCCCTGTGTGGCATTGCTAGATTTGAGTGATTAAAAGTCTCACTCTTAGAAAAGTAGAAATCACTGCGTACCTTGTAAACTTTGCTACATGAATCAGTTTTTTATTTATAATCTTAACATCTATATTAAACATACAGGTTTGAAAACTAGCCATTGTCTAAACAATGGGAAATTAATCTCTTAAGAGTAATTTTTCTCTCTTCTGAAGCCCTTTGTTTCCATCTCTATTATGGCACTGATGACATAATACAAATATTGATATGTGTTTACTGGTTTTATTCCCCAATTCTAGGTGATATTCTCCTTAAGGACAGTAGCCACATCTTCTAGTTGATAATAAGCTGAATGACAACAATGTTGATGATAATAGCAGCTTCCAGTGTTTGGGCGCCTACCATACAAATTCTAAAAGAACTCTGGTGAATAGGTATGCAAATGATCTTTTTACAGATAAGGAAACTGAAATGCAGATGAGTCAAGGATTCATTCCTGGAAATTCAACACTGATGTTAAAATTCAGGTTCTTGGGGGCACCTGGGAGGTTTGGTCAGTTGGGCATCTGACTCTTGATTTCAGCTCAGGTCATGATCTCATGGGTTGTGGGTTCAAGCCCTACTGTATTAGGCTTTGCGCAGATGGCATGGAACCTGCCTAAGATTCTCTCTCCCTCTCTCCCTGACCCTTCCTTGCTTGCATGAGATCTCTCTCTCTCAAAATAAGTAAAGAAAAATAAAAGAAAAAAGAAATTCATGTTCTTTCCACTGTTTCTACATTGTCTCTTTTCTACCCTTGGGACAGCAATATGTAACCAGTATGTGATCTACATTCAGAAACTTTATAGTCAAAAGGATATCAGGAACTGGGCCCCTGGGTGGCTCAGCTGGTTAAGCATATGGCTCAGGTCACGATCTCATGGTTTGTAGTTTTAAGCCCTGCGTTGGGCTCTGCACTGATGGTGCAGACCCTACTTGGGATTCTTTCTCTCCCTCTCTATCTTTGTCCTTCCCCTGCTGGTGTTCTCTCTCTCAAAAATAAATTAACATTAAAAAAAAAAGAAGAAGACATAAGGAAACCTGAGCATAGGGTAGGGAATTCTTTTAACTTAGAAACAAGGCAAAGAAGTAGGGTGGGGGAGCAAAAAATAACACCAGAGCATTAAAAGGTTTGCCCAAGAGCACATAGTTCTAACAAATATTTTTTGCCTATTCAATTTTTTTCTCTATTTTTAAAGCTTGTTTTGTATTCTTTGTTTTTTCAAATTTATGTCCAAAATTTTTATGTCAATACTAATTATATCAACATTAATTATGTAGTGTGTCAGCTTGATAGGATACTCAGGATCCAATTTAATTTAAAATATTGAATATATATTCAGTAAACATATCCATACCTTTCTTATTTTTATGTTATTATATATCATTAGTGTGCTTACATCCATGCTTATATATTAAGAGTTTACCCATATAAAGAATGCTTAGTGGATGAAGTTACTGAAGGAATAATAATGGTAAACACCTTCAACTATGTAGCAAGGTAATGAGGTTTGTTTTTCCTTATCAAGGGAAAAAGAGAGAAAATGTGTTTTCACATTAAGTGTGAAGTCGATCCAGATGTGCAAGAGCATAAAGGGAAAAAGTCGAGTGTGTAGACGTTGGAGAAGTAAAAATCTTGCCAACAAAGACCTCTCCACAACTATTATGGAAATATACCTGATTTAGTATTAAGTCAGTGTAACAGAGTACTTGCCTATAGGAATCCCTCAGGAGACTACAAAGACACTATAAAATTTCATGCAATTTATATAGTAAAGCAGATACAAAGTTCATTGGAATTGAGGTAGGCATTTGCTTAGTTAATTGTTCTCCTCTAAAAGAATAATACAACTTAGCTCCTCCAGAGACGAAGGGTTATATTGTGAGATAAACTCCAAAGCTAATTCTGAAGCTATGTGTTTGTATCTCCAGGGGTTATGAGGCTCCAGACCTTAGAGAAATCTCTTTATTATGAAACTGAAGACTGGGCATATTTGGCCCCAGGAGAGATTTACTTACTTGCTAAAGGCCAGCTTTGTCTTCAAGGAGATCCTCCCCAGAGGGAAGAACAGGTAAAAGGGGAAGAGGAGGTAATTGTCATTGTTTGACCCCGTTTTTATCCATAGTTCATGAATTATCACTGGAACACACAAGGAAGCTGAAAGTTGTCTAGCCTTAGGAATTTTGTTCAAGCAAGCTCAGTTTTGATGGGCTTTTTTGTATGATTCTTTTGTAAAGAAGTCTGTGAATCTTTTGTTGTCAAATAATACTGATGAAAAAATAGACTTTTCTCTTTGTTAAAAAGAGAAGTAAATGGGTTGGTAAAGCTCTTCTTTACCTACTGTGTAATCTGCTCTTAGAGCAGAGATGATTCTCAAGGGAAATATTTTTGCTTTGTGTTGGGGTTCTTAATTATTAAGATTATGTTATTAATCTTATAATTATGTTAATAACATTCTTAATTATTGGGGGGAGAAAAGCAAAATTTTCTCACTTTTAAAAGAAGCGAGGATTATCTATAATTCTGTTACTTTTTCTATGTGTATTTAAAAATATTGTATTGTCATTTTAGTTTTTTAATTTTATTTATTTATTTTGAGAGAGAGAAAGAGAGAGGGAGAACATGAGCTGGGAGGAAAAGAAAGAGAGAATCTGAAACAGACTCCATATTGTCAGCACAGAAGCTGACATGGGGCTGGAACTCATGAACCATGAGATCATGACCTGAACTGAAATCAAGGTAGACACCTACTAAGTCACCCTGCCCCTCTCCCCGCCTTGTGTTGTATTGTCATTTTAACAGGCAATTAAACTACACCATTTATTGTCATTAGGCAGCCATTCTTTTATCATAACCAAGTGACCAAATATCCTCTCATAATCATTTTCATTTTGCCTTTCTTTCTTTCTTTTTTTTTTAAATGTTTATTCATTTTTGAGAGAGAGAGAGCACAAGCAGGGGAGGGGCAGAGAGGGAGACACAGAATCTGAAGCAGGCTTCAGGCTCTGAGCTGTCAGTACAGAGCCCAAATTCAGCAGACCCAGAATTAGTTACATAAAACTGAATGAACTTATGAAGGAAAATTAAATGTGATTATGTCTTAGATATTATTGTTAATGTTTTAATGTTCTATTTTCCAATTGGTATATAAGGAAGCACTTTACCTTTCTTCTTATTTCTAATTTTCAACATAATAGACTATGCTTTATAAGTGAAATATTTAAAAAATTGTATCTGATTCTCACCAGTTCCTCAGAATTCTGAAACGAATAGTTTTACTGGGTCTTATTACTTCTTATGGCAATATATTTATTTGTATGAGTTCTGTAAGTACCAGGATTACCAGGATATAGACAAGTCGATTTTGCAAGTGCCTTAGTCTGTGTGTCATAGTAGAGAGGAACACACATTTGGTAGGCTATGAGAAGCCCACCATGAACGGGGCATAGATTGACTTTACATAATAAGTCAATGCCTATAGTCCTCTGAGGAAAACAGGCTTGATACCTGGCTTACAGGGCTCCAGCTTCATAGCTGATGAAGACAGTCATTTCTTAGAAGACCAGGGATCTTAGCTTATCTTAGGAACCTCAAGGAAAGAGAAATTCATATAAACTTGTATGTGTAGCAGGTGAAGAAAATTTTTTGGGCTTGGTTCCCTACCATTGAGCAGAAGAACAAATAATTAGAAGTGTTTAAAAGTCAAATCTAAGATTCCTCATAAAAATTTCCAGGAAGAGGGACCCTTGGGTGGCTCAGTCAGTTAAGCATCTGACTCTTGATTTCAGTTCTTCAAGTCATGATCTCACTGTTCATGAGATCAGGCTCTGTGCTGACAGCGTGGAGCCTGCTTGCAATTCTCTCTCTCCCCTTCTCTCTCTGCCCCTCTCCTCCACTCCTCTCTCTCAAAATAAATAAATAAATAAATCAATAAAAATTTTTAAAATTTCCAGGAAGCAGTAAATTCTCTGACCTCAGTACTTGCTCAATACCCAATAGCTCTAGATTTGCTTAGCAGGCTCAAGGAAGCTCACAGGAGTAATTAATCTTCTCACTCTGCAACTATAAATTATCAAGCCAAAATATGAAACCAACCTTTTCTAGTGTAGTCAGGAATACTCTGTGCCAATTATTTATGACCAAAATTGGAGGCTATTAGAAAATGCTGTCCTAAACCTAGATATAAGTTAAAATTCTGGGGAGGCCTATCCTTCTTACTAAGCTCCTAACAAGCTTACCATTTGATTATTTAATTCTCTAGGAGTATATATTTGTGTTTATTTACTTGTTATTTACTATTTTATTTGACCCAGAAACATCTTCACTTGTATATTTATGTCCAGTATGAAAGATCACCTAAAAATTTATGGTGTCTTCACCCTGTAGGACATTAAGTGGTTTTTTTTGTTATTATTATTTAATTCAATCATCCTTTTCTCTTTCTCTCTTTCTATTTATCCTTCTTCTTTTGATTTTTTCTTTCTTTACTTCTTTCTTTGCCTTTCTGCCTTCTTTCCTTCTTCTCCCTTTCCCTTCTTCTCCTTTCCTTCTTAATGCTTGTAATAATCCGTTTTCTCAAGTGCTTTTGGAACTAGCTTTGCCATCTCACTGGTTTCCTTATTACTGAATTAATCATTTTTCTAATGTGTAAAATTTGTGTTTATATGAGAGTCATTTCTTCCGTGTTCTGTAAATTACACTTAGATGCTCTCAAATAGCACCACATAGAAATCTCTTTATTTTGACACTGAGCAGTCTCTTCTGCATTTCTCTTACAAATGAAAACGGTGGATATTTACTTATATTTGGATTTCTAACATTGTTCTCCTGCTTCTAAAAATGGGTTGAGGTAGTTGATACTTAAAATACCAGTGTGCATGTTTGAGCCCACATGGAATCCACTGCTAAATGTGAAAACTCTCTGAGCATGTCGGGCACATGAGTGGGAGATCCCATCAAGATATCATTTTCATGGTGACCTAAAAAGCTTTTAGGCATTTCATAGATCCTGGAGAACAGAGTACCCACTTGGTGTTATGCTTTCATAATATTCGCATTTTCATTGGTGGCATCTGCAGTGGTACCTGCTAGGAGCTGGTGACACCTGGAACAAGATGATAGTATCTGCCAAAAACGGCAGTAGTATGTAACCTGATGGTTGCCCCCCACATGATGGAAACAACGAGACAGCTGGTTTCTTGGCACTGAAGGCATTGGGAAGGGAATTAAGCCAATGTAGTCCAAGTACATTGCTTATTAGAACTCAATAGAAGGAGAAAACTTGACATAAATATTGCTTTAATGATGTCTCTTGAATATCATTAATCTGAGATTCACTTTTGACAGGAGCTCTCTCGAGAATGACTGAAGGGCAGCTTCTTTGAGTTTTATTGTTAATTGTAAGGAAAGTAGCCTGTTCTCAACAGTCAGTCAGCCTTGTTGTTATTCTGTTAGGAAATTAAGGAGCTTGAAGGTTTTCACTTAAACAGAGCACAAATCATCTCCTGTAGGTGAGTCATAACAAACCTACAGGCAGAGCCAGCAAAAGTCTTTAGAAAAGAGATCCAAATTTGCTCAAAACTGCAAATACTTACGCTAGGAAGCAATCTCCTATCATAGGTTTAGAAATCACTTGATAATTAGGATGTCTACAGACAGTTATTTTATTCTTTTCTTTCTTTTAACATTTTGGAGCTTTGGAGAAAATGAACTTGTTTTGGGGCCTGTTCAATTAAACTGACAGACACTGTGCATTACCTGAAAGCTAAGTAGAAAGGTATAGCAATTTACGGCAGAATGTGTTAAGTGCATTCTAGGAACTCTGCGGATGTAAGGTATTATTAATGACAATGATAATATATATTGCTCCTGCCGTGAGGGCAAGGTGTTTGCTAAGTGAAATCTACTAAATGACCTCTGCTTTTCAGTCAGTGGTTTCAGCCCTAAGTATTGTGTTCTTTTCTTCTTATGCCAATTATGAGATCATTGAGAACAAAAGGGAAACAGAGTAATAATAGCTTGACAGGAGCTAGTGCCTTAAGTTTCCTTTGACAAAAAGGCATTATTAGCAGTTCCACTGTTTTTTGTTTTTTAATACTTACTCCTTTTTGAGAGAGAGAGAGAGAGAGAGAGAGAGTGAGAAAAGCAGAGAGAGAGGGAGATACAGATCCGAACAGCTCCAGGGTCTGGGCTGTCAACACAGAACCTGATGCAGGGCTCAAATTTGTGAACCATGAGTTCATGACCTGAGCTAAAGTGTGATGCTTAACCAGCTGAGTCACCAAAGTGGCCCATTTCCATTGGTTTTAAGGTACAAATTCTGTCTCCCAGGAAAATCTGCCTTTTGAATTCCCTTACATTTGCTAAAACATCTAGTAAATATTGGACATAAACAATGTTGTATCTTAGAGACCATAGGAGCCGTGAACCAGCTAATGAGGCAGAGAAAATAGCAAACTTAAAAATACTTTCCTTGTCAAATATGTTGGTATTTTAGACAGTTGTACCCTTCATGACTAAGGGTGAGAGAAAGATTCTGGTTGGAGCATGAAAGGGGGGAGGAATGGCCTGGGAGGAAATGTCTATTTGCTACTTGCTTCCAAAGTAATTCAGGATTTCATTTCATTTATTTGATTTAATTTCATTTGTTTTCTAGAGAGAGAGACAGAGAGCACATTCTCTATCTCTCTCTCTCTGGAGAGAGGGGAAGGAGGAGCAGAGATGGGAAGACAGAGCTCCTCAAACAGAGAGCATCTCAAGCAGCCTCCACACTCAGCTGAGAACCCAATATGGGGCTCGATCTCATGACCTTGAGATCATGACTTGAGCAGAAATCAAGAGCTGGATGCTTAACAGACTGAGTCAGGCATTTTATAATCACCTAAACTCAAGGTCACAAACGAGAGATCAAGGAGAAATGCCTGTAAGATATTTTAATACACATCTGTAAACATTCTTCTGGTCTGAGTATTCAATGTTTGCATCAAAGGTAGATACAGTTTTTACAGAATTCATAAATCATAATGCAATTAATCAGGGTGCTAGGAGCCCTGAGAGGGCCAGGCCATTTGTTTCATTAAAAAAAAATAAAGTGCAGAGAGAAAATGTACTGGAGGTTCCACAGTGATTCAGTTACATAGCTGGGACAGGGGGCCTCTATCGCAGGATTCAGTGTTAGTGTTCTTTCCCAGACTGCAGTGCGGTACTAAAGCAAGCTGCGCACACACCATACGACAGTGCAGGTCAGCATTTGGTTTTCACCTCTCTAATCAACCAAGGAGGGCACAGTTTGTCCTTCTTGCTCTACAACAGTTTTATGCAGTATATTTGATTATGCTTCTGTCTACATCGATTCTTGCAACTGTATTCGGACCAGATCCAGGTCTGTGCCAGGTGGAGAAACGTCTTTGATTTTCTTGGTCTTAGTTTCTCTCTTCTTTTCCCTCACATCTGCTGAAGTTGATTCCATGTTCACCCCTTATTTGAGTTCAAACTTCCACTAAAGTATTAAGTGATAAAAGACAAATGATTTTATCATAAGTGCCAGATCAGATCAGTCACAATAGTCTAGACGGAAGTTCAGAATGATTCTAAGCAGCAGATGATATGAGAAAGAATGATGTTTGTGTTGTTTAGTGCTACCTAATAGGTTGATGGGGAAAGAGTGAGAAATGTTTCTTTTTTCTAAATATTTTATTTATTTTTGAGGGAGAGATAGAGACAGCATGAGCAGGGGAGGGTCAGAGAGAGAGGGAGACACAGAATCTGAAGCAGCCGCCAGGCTGTGGCTAGCTGTCAGCACAGAGCCCGTTGCAGGGCTCAAACCCACGAACCGTGAGATCATGACCTGAGCTGAAGTCGGACGCTTAACCGACTGAGCCACCCAGGTGCCCCAGAGTGAGAAAGGTTTCTAAAGGTAATATAAGAAAGGTTTTTAAGGCCTTCATTTGCTGCTTGAAGGAGCCCAAAAGCCATGAAAGTAAGGTTCAGACATAAGGCAATACATGTGTGCTTTGACTGTAAAGTAACTATGATGTGTTAGAAATGAAGACGTATGGAAGGAATGTGAAAGGAGTTGTCAAAGACAGTGGCCATACTAGAGATGGCCTAGTTTTCTGGGCTCTGGAGTTTCGATACTGCCAAAGCATCAATTATTTGGGTCAAGTGCATGGCAGGACTGAAATTATTTTGTGGGAACATTAACCCAGCAGCAATGTGTAGGAGAGTTTGTAAGCAATAAGATAGGAATTATAAATAGCAATTGTAGGCTGCTACAAAGGGCTAGGTGAGAGGCAATGAAAGCTTGAATGAGGGCTTTGACTGCAAACCTGGAAAGGATAGAGTGGAAATGATTGGCACCATAGAAACAGAGTCACTAGTAACTTAGTCCCCAGTAACATGACTGAGTAACAGGGAATGGTAGGTCAAAGTAACACTAACATTTCAACCCTGAAGTGATGCGTGTCATTCATTATCACAGAAAGCTTACATGCAGGGGTCAGACATAAAATATGATGATTTTGCTTTTGTAAATTGATTCCTTCCTTATCAAGAGTTAATAATCTCAGAATTGTAGAACAGACATGTGAAAAATGATTTTGAGACTCAAGTTCATACAAAGTCATACTTGAAAGTTCCTCTATTTTCCTCATATCTGTTATCTCTAGTAAATATATTATCTATGGCTTGATTTTCATTACTAGACAGCTGGCAAAAAAGTCCTATTATGATAATATCCTTTCTTTTCCTGAGAAAATCGTGACCCAAATAGAGAATAGACCATTTTCTAATAGTCAAAATTTCTAGATGTTCATGTACAGCACTATAGTTAAGTGTCTCAAATTTCATAATTAGTACCCACTTAAATTATGGATTATCTTACACTCTAACCAAGAACTGAGTATTTTTCCAGTACTGGGAATTATATGTACTGCTAGTGACTTATTAGGATGACTCCATTTGTAATGAGAGCATAAACCACTTACTTTTAAAAACAGCCAATACCTAGTTTTGTCAACTGTAAATAGAGGAGTCAGAATGAATTTTGATGAATGGGAAAGGCACTTTGTCTAGAGTAATGCTGGATTTAAACATAACATAAACCTAAAAACTTGCTGATTCTATATTTTCCAAGCATCCTTAGCATTGAAACTTCCCTAATATTCTCTTGAATTAAATCCTAAAATTTACAGCCACAAATTAACCAGAATCTCTTTTGCTACATATATAACTGCAAGCAAATTTACCTGGGCCATGCCTTGGCTCTAATAGGAAGTATAGTTGTGTGTATCTAATAACCATTTGACTTAGTATAGGTTTTAGTCCTCTCTTCCAGCTTTTAATTAGAAATAATGGAAGCTCAAGGTCATGTTCAAAAGTGAAAGAATTAGAAGATTCCTGATAGTGTAGACTCAGCGTGTCTAAATCTAACAACAGTTAACACTAACTTTACGCTTATGCTTCCTACCAAGGTGTATTAATATATTACACATATGTCATCTCACATAATCCTTTAATTATCCCTGTGGTGTTGGCATTTTCTTCTCCGTATTTTGCAGAGAGAGAAACTGTATCATTTGCTCAAGGCCATGTAACTAGGACATATAAATCAAGAACTCGAATTGAAATCTGTCAGGAAATTACTAACTGTCCTCAGTATTGAGACCCAGACTCAAAGTCATAATCTGAGTAAAACCATGTGAATGGCACCAGAGTGGCTCCGTTCATTAAGCAGCTGACTCTTGGTTTTGGCTCAGGTCATGATCTCACGGTTTTATGAGTTCAAGCCCCATGTCTATCTCCATGCTGGCAGTGCAGAGCTTCCTTGGGATTCTGTCTCCTCTCTCTGCCCCTCTACTCTTGTGCTGTCTCTGTCTCCCTCAAAATAAACAAACTTAAAAAAGAACCATGTAAATTGCCAAACCATTCAAATAAATGAAATAAAGTAACACATTTAGCTGAAATTGGTTGTGTATGATCTTGGACAACAGGGAACTGCAACCCCAAAATCAAATCAAAAGGAGCTTTAAGCACCGTGGAGCCTGTAGCATACAGAAAGCTTCTTGTCTTCTACCTAAATATTCCACAATTTTGAAGGTAAGTCTAACTTTACTACATATTTTTATTAGTTTTGTAAAGGGAAGCAAGCCCCTTTCATTGCCTGTCCTTTGAAATGTCTCTTTATAAGTAGCTCTAGTTTTTTTCTTCATGGATGAAGTATAAGCTTCCCTACAGACAATACACATAAAGAAATTTGGTTGTAATCCCCCAGAACACTAGTTCCACTTCTCTGGAGTAGGTAAGACAGTATATACTGTGTCCTTGGAAGAAGAATGACCACTGTGTATAGAAATAAAACAATGGCTTACCACAGTTCCCATTCAGAAACACTCCTGCATATCAAGAGGCATTTTGCTTCAGGCTTACCTCCTGCTACATTCATAGCAATTATTAGGCTTGGTGGCTACAAGTCTTCTCAGAGTGACATACCCTTCCCTTTTTTGAAACCCAGCTTCTGTTCTAGGGGAGAGCAGTGGTCTTGACCCCATTTGTTGTTTCAGACACCAACAGCTTACTTTTGATTTCTAGAAAATTTCATTGACCTTCCTAGCTCTTGTCCCAAGATTCTCTTTTTGAGGGTAACATTGCATCTAAGACTCACCAGAAAAGAAAATGTTCTTAGTGTTAACACTCTTGGAGTGTTTTATATCTTGGCGAAATAAAAGTTTAAGAGCTCAAAGGAAGGCAGACTTAATGATTGAAGCTGTATCTTTTCTCCTAGCCCTATTCTGAAGCCCTCAAGGAATAAATCTAGAATGGGAAAATGAACCTGAATGGAGAATACTATGGAAGAGAGAGAACAACCAAGAAGAATTTTCCCTTATATATAGGTCAAGGTCAATAAATATATTCATTCCTCTAATGTTTATCAACACCTGGACCATGGCATGAATGAATGTACACAAACATACATGCGTATCCATACATTAAAAACAAAATGTGAGTATAACTTGAAGATGAGAAAAAGAAGAGTCATTAATAGCTTGAGTGTGGACCCTGAAGAACAGTAGTGAGAAGGTTTACAGAAGTAAGAAGTGGACCCCTCTCTCTGTCCTTCTGGCTTCATGTGTTCCATGGACAGCCTTTCATTGGAGTAGCTCCCCCACTCCACTGGATTTCCTTCTCCAAATCCTTTCTCCTGCCTTCCCAGGCAAGGAGGGGTGATCATCTGATTCATCATCATGCTTTAGAATCACTGAACTTTACTACTGATGAGCAAATTAATCTGGTGAGCAAAGGATCAGAGTAGGAAAAAATACAAAATTTAATTAGGTCAAACCTACAAGGCATCTGGTATTGCCTAACAAAGAAACTGGTGTCAATAGTGACATATTTCAGCCCGATTGCAGAAATTCAGTAGGAGCGTGCCCACAATCCATAGACCACTGTGCTTGCCACACCTACTTCATGCTGGGAATCAGAAAATCCAGAGTGGCTGGGGCTGAGAAATTAAACAGAAAACTGGGAATCACTAGAATTTCTATTGTTTTCTTATGGAATTCCCTTATACATAGTTATAAGTGTCCTAAAGGGAAGGTGAATATGTTTGGTTCGATGACTGTGATAGACATTGCTGCTGAGAGGGCAGGGTGGTGATTGCTCACAAGGGAATGTAAATTCAAGACAAATAAGTTGAGTGATGGGGCAAATAGAGTAATAAAAATCTAAGCATTTGGGGGGTACCTGGCTGGCTCATTTGGTGGAGCATGCAACTCTCGATCTTGAGGACATGAGTTAAAGCTTTATTTGGGTGTCGAGATTACATAAAAAAAATTTAAAAACATATACATTTTTATGGTTCTCACTAGGAATTTCACTTAAGTGTCTATATGACTATATAGATACTTAGAGCATGAATCAGTATATTCATTTGCATATTTATAACACATATATATGTAACAAATATATATAGAAAAATATACATTGAAAAATTTCAAACATACACAAAAGTAGAGATGATGGTCTAAGGAATTCTCCATGTACCCATAACCTAGTTTACCTATTATCTATTCATGGTCAATTTGTTTCTTTCAGAGCCCCGTTCATTTCCCCTTCCCCATTCCTGAGTATTTTGAAACAAATCCCAGATATTATTTCATCTGTAAATATAAATATTTCAGTGTTGTCTCTAAAAGGCAAGACTCCCTCTTTTCAATATAAGCACAGTATCTTCATCACACTGTCTCCAGTATATTAACTGTGGAGATTTTTTGTTTAACCTTAATCTTATTTGGTATTACCTTTCTCCCAGGCCGAAATCCTGGTTTTCACTAACACCAACATCATCACTTGATTTCTTTCTTTCTTATATATATGATACACATAATAGGCTTAATATTACCACCAACAATGTGATTTCTGAAAAATGGTTTCTGGGTTTTTTTTTTTTTCTCACAGTTCTCTTTGTACTAAGGAATGCACATTCAAAGCACTGTGTTTTATAGTCATTTGGAATAGTTTCTGTATCATTTCCACCAACTGGAAACACAGATTCATTTTATTTCATTTTGCTTTTGATGTTTAGAGTTTGCTTTTTAAATTTAAATTTTGTTTTATACTTATGTAAAATATTTACATGGTTCTAAAATCAAATCCACAAAACAACTGATATCCATGGAAATTTAACTTCTATTTCTATCTCTTCTACATTATTCTATTTAGGTAACTCCACCATCATCATTATTATTATTATCATTATCATTATTATTTTACAATTAAGATAAAAACATGAGCATATCCTGGCATAGTTAAATAGTAATTTAATTTACTTATTATCCATACTTCTCTTAACTTTGCTTTTTTTAAATAACATATTCTAAAGAATATTCTATATTCATATATAGATTTATTTACAATTCCTGTAAGGGGTGTATACATTTCCAGTGTGTTGATGTACCGTAGTTTAATCAATCTATCCATTACTATTGAGTTGAACTGTGTCCTCACACACAAAATAGATGTGTTCAAGTCCTAACCTCTGGTATCTTTGAATGTGATCTTCCTTAGAAATAGGGCCTCTGCTGATACAATCAAGTTAAGATGAAGTTATGATCATTTGCTGTGTGGACCCTAATCCAATATGGCTGATATCGTTATAAAAGAGGAGAGAGACTCACAGGGAGAAGATGGCCATGTGACAACAAAGATGTGTCTACAAGCCAGAGAACACCAAGTATTGTTGGCAAACACCAGAAGCCAGAAGAGGCAAGGAAGAATTCCTTTCTGCAGTTTTCAAATTGAGCATGGCCCTGCTAACACTTTGATTTTTGACTTCTGGCCTTCAGAAATGTGACGCAGTGAGTTTCTGTTGTTTTAAGCCACCCACTTTATGGTAATTTGTTGCCACAACCCTAGGAAATGAAGACAGCCAATGACAGCCATTTGGGTAATGGGTGATCTTTTGCTATTGCAAAAAAAAGGCTACCGTGAAAAGCTTTGTAAATACATCACTTTTTATTTTTGCCATAGTACTTTGGAAGAATTCTTAAAAATGAGATTGTTGGTCAAAGGGTAAATGAAGATGTAGTTTTGGAAGACAGTGTCAAATTGCCTTCCACTAGGTCTTATAATTTTGACAGCAGTGATTTTCAAAAGTTCCTATTTCCCCGCTCTTAAAATTTTGCCAATCTGATAGGTAAAAAAATGGTTTCTTAATATTTTAATTTTAATTGTGTCTTCTTAGTAAGGTTGGCCATATTCTCATATAGTTAACAGCCACTTGTCTGTCTTTCTTTCTTTCTTTCTTTCTTTCTTTCTTTCTTTCTTTCTTTCTTTCTTTCTTTCTTTCTCTTTCTTTCATGAACTATCTGTTCCTTTATCTAGCCCATTTTTCTCCTTTCTCATATCCAGAAGTTATTTTTATATTAGAATTGTTAGTCATTTAAAAATATTTTTTAATGTTTATTTATTTTTGAGAAAGACAGAAACACAGCATGAGTGGGAGAGGGGCAGAGAAAGAGCAAGAGGGAGGCACAGAATTTGAAGCAGGCTCCAGGCTCCAAGCTGTTAGCACAGAGCCTGACATCGGGCTTGAACTCAAGAAACACTAGATCATGACCTGAGCTGAAGTCAAATGCTTAACTGACTGAGCCACTCAGGAGCCCCTAGAATTGTTAATCATTTGAGTTATGTGGCAAATGTTTTCCCCAGGCATTCCTTCCTTCCTTCCTCCCTTCCTTCCTGCCTTCCTTCCTTCCTTCCTTCCTTCCTTCCTTCCTTCCTTCCTTCCTTTCACTTTTTAGGTGTTAATTATTTATTTAATGTCATCCTTAAAGCATTGTAAGGTCTTTATATCTTGACTTGAACAGTTGCTATCTATAATCATTCCATGGAGAGTATAGATATCTTCATTAAGAATAAAAGCTAACGCAGAGGACTTTTTAGATTAAAATTTAAAACTTTTATAATAGAGTGATGTTCCCAGAGTGGGAGTGGTTTCCAGAGTGAAATTTTAGGGGCTTTTAGGTGTGTGTTTATAAATAGATCCATCAATATCTATAGTAAATCTGTATATGTATCTGTTATCTATATCTATATACATATTTATCTATTTGTACATGTATGTATCTTTCTCTAGTAGAAGTATGTATCTTCTATGGCATGTTTCTTACCTCTCTCAAGGTAACAGGGAGAGAGGTAAGAGTGAGAGCAGATTCTCCAGAATTTTCCCGAGTTAACATTTTTGACAACTTCCTGTGCTCAGTTTGGACTCAGAAATTCTGTTAATGCTAACCACCCAGAATAAAAGCGCCACATCCTGTTATTCTCCTTCATGCCTTATTCTTTTCCCTCACAAAAGTTCTATTTTAAAATATTATACTTATGTTTGCTTGTTTACTGTTCATCTTTGGGTCTAGATTGCAAGTTCATTTTTTTTTTTTTTTACAGATAGTTTATTGTCAAATTAGTTTCCACATAACACCCAGTGCTCATCCCCACAAGTGCCCTCCTCCATGCCCATCTCCCCTCCCCCCCACATCCACCAGTCCTCAGTTTTTGTCAGCATTCAAGAGTCTCTCATGGTTTGCCTCTCCCCCTTTTCCCCACCATTTCCGCCCTTCTTCTCCCCCTTGGTCCTCTGTTAAGTTCCTCCTAATCCTCCTATACGTGCACACATATGATATTTGTCCTTCTCTGCCTGACTTATTTCGCTCAGCATAACACCCTCGAGGTCCATCCATGTTACTACACATGGCCAGATTTCACTGTTTCTCATTGCCATGTAGTATTCCATGGTATAGATAAACCACATCTTCTTGATCCATTCATCTGCTGATGGACACTTAGGCTCTTTTCATGTTTTAGCTATTGTGGAGAGTGCTGCTATGAACATTGGGGTACATGTGCTCCTATGCATCAGCATTTCTGTATCCTTTGGGTAAATTCCTAGCAGTGCTATTGCTGGGTCATAGGGGAGTTCTATTGTTAGTTTCCTGAGGAACCTCCACACTGTTTTCCAGAGGGGCTGTACCAGTTTCCATTCCCACCAACAGTGTAGGAGGGTGCCCGTTTCTCCACATCCTCGCCAGCATCTAGAGTTCTCTGATTGGCTCATTTCAGCCACTCTGACTGGCGTGAGGTGGTATCTCAGTGTGGTTTTGATTTGTATTTCCCTGATGAGGAGCGATGCTGAGCATCGTTTCATGTGTCTGTTGGCCATCTGGATGTCCTCTTTAGAGAAGTGTCTGTTCATATCTTCTGCCCATTTCTTCACTGGGTTGTTTGTTTTTCGGGCATGTAGTTTGGTGAGTTCCTTATAGATTCTGGATATCAACCCTTTATCTGATATGTCATTTGCAACTATCTTTTCCCATTCCGTTGGTTGCCTATTAGTTTTCTGGGTTGTTTCCTTGGCTGTGCAGAAGCTTTTAATCTTGAGGAGGTCCCAACAGTTTATTTTTGCTCTTGATTCCCTTCCTTTTGGGGATGTGTCAAGTAAGAAGTTGCTGCGGTGGAGGTCAAGGAGGTTGTTTCCTGCTTTCTCCTCTAGGGTGTTGATAGTTTCCTGTCTCACGTTTAGGTCCTTTATCCATTTTGAGTTTGTTTTTGTGCATGGTGTGAGAAAATGATCTAGTTTCATTCTTCTGCATGTTGCTGTCCAGTTCTCCCAACACCATCTGTTAAAAAGGCTGTCTTTTTTCCATCGGATATTTTTTCCTGCTTTGTCAAAGATTAGTTGGCTGTATACTTTGGGGTCCACTTCTGAGTTCTCAATTCTGTTCCATTGGTCTATGTGTCTGTTTTTGTGCCAATACCATACTGTCTTGATGATGACAGCTTTGTAGTAGAGGCTAAAGTCTGGGATGGTGATCCTCCCGTTTTGGTTTTATTTTCAGGATTACTTTGGCTATTCGGGGTCTTTTGTGGTTCCATACAAATTTTTGGATAGTTTGTTCTAGTTTTGAGAAGTATGCTGGTGCAATTTTGACTGGAATTGCATTGAATGTGTAGAGTGCCTTAGGTAGTAATGACATCTTAACTATATTTATTCTTCCTATCCATGAGCATGGAATGTTTTTCCATTTCTTTGTGTCTTCTACAATTTCCTTCATAAGTTTTCTATAGTTTTGCTCATACAGATCTCTTACATCCTTGGTTAGGTTTATTCCGAGGTATTTTATGTTTTTTTGTGCAGTTGTGAATGGGATCAGTTTCTTGATTTCTCTTTCTGTTGCTTCATTGTTGGTGTATAAAAATGCAACCGATTTCTGTACATTGATTTTGTACCCTGCAACTTGGCTGAATTCTTGGATCAGTTCTAGTAGGCTTCTGGTGGAGTCTGTCGGGTTTTCTATGTAGAGTATCATGTCATCTGCGAAGAGTGAAAGTTTGACTTCCTCTTTGCCAATTCTGATGCCTTTGATTTCCTTTTGGTGTCTGATGGCTGATGCTAGGACTTCCAGCACTATGTTAAACAACAGTGGTGAGAGTGGACATCCCTGTCGTGTTCTGATCTCAGGGGGAAAGCTCTCAGTTTTTCCCCATTGAGGATGATGTTAGCTGAAGGCTTCTCATAGATGGCTTTGATGATGTTTAATAGGTTCCTTCTATCCCAACTTTCTCCAGAGTCTTTATTAAGAAGGGATGCTGTATTTTGTCAAATGCTTTTTCTGCATCTATTGACAAGATCATATGGTTTTTATCTTTTCTTTTATTGATATGATGTATCACATTGATTGATTTGCGAATGTTGTACCAGCCCTGTAACCCAGGAATGAATCCCACTTGATCTTGGTGGATGATTCTTTTTATATACTGCTGGATTCGATTTGCAAGGATCTTGCTGAGAATTTTTGCATCCGTATTCATCAAGGATATTGGCCTGTAGTTCTCTTTTTTTGCTGGATCTCTGTCTGGCTTGGGAATCAGAGTGATGCTGGCTTCATAAAATGAGTCCGGGAGTTTTCCTTCGATTTCTATTTTTTGGAATAGCTTGAGAAGAATTGGGATTAATTCTGTTTTAAATGTCTGGTAGAATTCCCCAGGGAAGCCATCAGGTCCAGGGCTCTTATTTGTTGGGAGATTTTTGATCACTGATTCAATTTCTTCACTCGTTATGGGTCTGTTCAGGTTTTCTATTTCTTCCCGTGTGAATTTTGGTAGTGAGTGTGTGTTTAGGAATTTGTCCATTTCTTCTAAGTTGTCCAATTTGTTGGCATATAATTTTTCATAGTATTCCCTGATAATTGCTTGTATTTCTGAGGGGTTGGTTGTAATAAGTCCATTTTCATTCATAATTTTGTCTATTTGGGTGCTCTCTCTTTTCTTTTTGACAAGACTGGCTAGAGGTTTGTCAATTTTGTTTACTTTTTCAAAAAACCAACTCTTGGTTTCATGGATCTGTTCAATTGTTTCTTTGGTCTCTATGTTGTTTGTTTCTGCTCTAATTTTTACTATTTCTCTTCTTCTACTGGGTTTAGGGCGTTCTTGTTACTCTGCCTCTAGTTCCTTTAGGTGAGCTGTTAGATTTTGGACTTGCGCTTTTTCTAATCTCTTGAAATAGGCCTGGAGAGCAATGTACTTTCCTCTTAGGACTGCCTTTGCCGCATCCCATAGATTTGGAATTGTTGTGTTTTCATTTTTTTTTAATTTTAATTTATTTTATTTATTTATTTTTTTACAAATAGTTTATTGTCAAATTAGTTTCCACATAACACCCAGTGCTCATCCCCACAAGTGTCCTCCTCCATGCCCACCCCTCCTCCCCACAACATCCACCAGTCCTCAGTTTTTGTCAGCATTCAAAAGTCTCTCATGGTTTGCCTCTCCCCCTTTCCCCCACCATTTCCGCCCTTCTTCTCCCCCTTGGTCCTCTGTTAAGCTCCTCCTAATCCTCCTATATGTGCACACATATGATATTTGTCTTTCTCTGCCTGACTTATTTCGCTCAGCATAACACCCTCAAGGTCCATCCATGTTACTACACATGGCCAGATTTCATTGTTTCTCATTGCCATGTAGTATTCCATGGTATAGATAAACCACATCTTCTTGATCCATTCATCTGTTGATGGACACTTAGGCTCTTTCCAGGTTTTAGCTATTTTGGAGAGTGCTGCTATGAACAGTGGGGTACATGTGCTCCTATGCCTCAACATTTCTGTATCCCTTGGGTAAATTCCTTGCAGTGCTATTGCTGGGTCCTAGGGGAGTTCTATTGTTAGTTTCCTGAGGAACCTCCACACTGTTTTCCAGAGGGGCTGTACCAATTTACATTCCCACCAACAGTGTAGGAGGGTGCCGTTTCTCCACATCCTCACCAGCATCTAGAGTTCTCTGATTGGCTCATTTTAGCCACTCTGACTGGCATGAGGTGGTATCTCAGTGTGGTTTTGATTTGTATTTCCTTGATGAGGAGCGATGCTGAGCATCGTTTCATGTGTCTGTTGGCCATCTGGATGTCCTCTTTGGAGAAGTGTCTCTTCATATCTTCTGCCCATTTCTTCACTGGGTTGTTTGTTTTTCGGGCGTGTAGTTTGGTGAGTTCCTTGTAGATTCTGGATATCAACCCTTTATCTGATATGTCATTTGCAAGTATCTTTTCCCATTCCGTTGGTTGCCTATTAATTTTCTGGGTTGTTTCCTTGGCTGTGCAGAAGCTTTTAATCTTGATGAGGTCCCAACAGTTTATTTTTGCTCTTAACTCCCTTCCTTTTGGGGATGTGTCAAGTAAGAAGTTGCTGCGGTGGAGGTCAAGGAGGTTGTTTCCTGCTTTCTCCTCTAGGGTGTTGATAGTTTCCTGTCTCACGTTCAGGTCCTTTATCCATTTTGAGTTTATTTTTGTGCATGGTGTGAGAAAATGATCTAGTTTCATTCTTCTGCATGTTGCTGTCCAGTTCTCCCAGTTGTGTTTTCATTTTCATTTGTTTCCATATATTTTTTAATTTCATCTCTAATTGCCTGATTGGCCCATTCATTCTTTAGAAGAGTGTCCTTTAACCTCCATGTTTTTGGAAGTTTTCCAGACTTCTTCCTGTAATTGATTTCAAGTTTCAAAGCATTGTGATCTGACAGTGTGCATGGTATGATCTCTATTCTTTTTTATTTATTGAGGGCTGCTTTATGTCCCAATATGTGATCTATCTTGGAGAATGTGCCATGCGCACTTGAGAAGAAAGTAAATTTCCTGGCCTCAGGATGTAAAGTTCTAAATATATCCATCAGGTCCATCTGGTCCAATGTATCTTTCAAGTCCATTATTTCTTTAGTGATTTTCTGTCTGGTTGACCTATCCATTGCTGTACGCAGAGTATTAAAGTCCCCTGCTATTAGCACATTCTTATCTATAAGCTTGTTTCTGTTTGTGATTAATTGTTTTAGATATTAGGTGCTCCCATATTCGGTGCATAGACATTTATGATTGTTAGTTCTTCCTGATGGATGGACCCTGTAATTATTATGTAGTGCCCTTCTTCATCTCTTGTGATTGTCTTTAATTTAAAGTCTGGTTTGTCTGATATAAGTATCGCTACTCCAGCTTTCTTTTGATTTCCTGTAGCATGATATATATTTCTCCATCCCCTTACTCTTAATCTGAAGGTATCTTCCCGTCTAAAATGAGTTTCTTGTAGACAGCATATAGATGGATTTTGTTTTTTAATCCATTCTGCTACCCCATGTCTTTTGATTGGAGCATTCAGCCCATTTACATTCAGTGTTATTATTGAAATATGTGGGTTTAGAGTCTTTGTATCTTTTGTAGGGTTCATGTTTGTGGTGGTGTCTCTGGAATCTTTTTGTTCCTTGCAACCTTTCCTTCAGAGCATCCCCCTCAGGATTTCTTGTAGGGCTGGCTTCGTGGTGACAAATTCTTTCAATTTCTGTTTATTTGGAAATGTTTTTATCTCTCCTTCTATTTTGAATGACAGGCTTGCTGGATAGAGGATTCTGGGCTGCATATTTTTACTGTTCATCACATTGAAGATCTCTTGCCATTCCTTTCTGGCCTGCCACGTTTCAGTAGATAGGTCTGTCACCAATCTAATAGGTTTCCCTTTGTATGTGAGGGCCCTTTTCTCCCTGGCTGCTTTCAAAATTCTCTTTGTCCTTGTATTTTGCCATTTTTACGATGATATGTCGTGCAGAAGATCGATTCAAGTTACGTCTGAGAGGAGTCCTCTGAGCCTCTTGTATTTCCACATTGACTTCTTTCCCCAGGTCGGGGAAGTTCTCTGCTATAATTTGTTCCAGGACTCCTTCAGCACCTTTCCCTCTCTCTTCCTCTTCTGGGATTCCTATGATACGGATATTGTTGCGTTTGACTGTGTCGCTGAGCTCTCGAATTCTTCTTTCCTGTTCCTGGATCAGCTTGTCTCTTTTTTTGTCAGCTTCTTGTTTTTCTAGAATGGTGTCTTCTAAATCACTTATTCTCCTTTCTGCCTCTTCAAGCCATGCATTGGAGGCCTCTAATTTATTATGGATCTCATTTATCGCATTTTTTAATTCTTCATGCCTATTTTTATTTTCCATTCTGTCTGTAGCCATAGTTTCTTTGATGTCCCCTATGTTTTTTTCAAGCCCTGTTATTAATTTCACCATTATGATTCTAAAATCTTGCTCACTTATGCTGCTGATATCTGTTTTGAGCAGTTCATTAGCTGTCATTTCTTCTTGGAGTTTCTTTGGAGGAGAGCTCTTTCGTTTCGTCATTTTAGTTAGCTTTCCGGCTCTTGTTGGTTTTAAAGACCTGTTATGCTCTCTGTTTCTATGAGTGCTGCTATATCCAGGAAGACTCTTTGACTTTCCAGGGCCTATCCTTTCAGAGATTGTTTTTTGAATGGTATCCCTCTCTTATTGGGACCTTAGTTATTTTATTTTCCTATTCGTAGTGATATTTGGGACTCTTCACCTTGTGTACTCTTGCTTGTTTCTTGAGGTAGCCCTGGAAAAGAAAACAGACAAATACACAGGGAGCAGGAGTACACAAACGCACAGGCTGATTCAACTAACATGCAAAGCGAGAGGGAAAACGAAAAAGTTAAGAAAAGAGGGAGGAGGGAGGGCGAATAATAGGGAGCATAAAATACATAAAAGGGTCAAAAAGGGAAAAAAAAAGGAAAAAAAGAAGAAAACCGATGGACAAAGAACGGTTTAAAGCATATACCTGGATTTCCCAGCTACAGTTAAATAGCCGTGTGTATGCAGTGCTGGTTGAAGAGCATAGAGAAAAAGAGATAAGGCAGGGTGAGACGAGGCAGATTTCGAAATAGAATGAACAGGCAGAAGGGATAAGAAGCTTTTTTCAAAGAGGTAAAGGGTAGAATATGGTAGGATAGGTGAGAGAAGGATGCTGGAATTATCCAGAGAAACTATATAGTCTAATTACTCCTGAGAGAAATGGCTGAAAAAGTCGGTAGGTGTAGAATTTACATTTACAGAATGGACTTGTTATTGTTTAAGCAAGCTGGCGACCAGAGTTAATCAGGTCAGTGTTTTGGGGAAAAAAGTGAGAAAAGAGAAAGAAGAAGAAAAAAAGAGAATAGAAAGGGAAAAAGAAAAGAAAGAAGAAAAAAAGGAAAAAAACAAAAAAAGGAAAAAAGAAAGAGAAAAAAGAAAAAAAGAAAAAGGGAGGAGGGCACCTCTCAGTCAGGGATGGGCGTGGCGTGATCCGATGCCTCAGGCGGGGGTTCTGCCTTGGCGATTGTGGGAAGGAGAGTGACGGTGCTCCAGTCCCTTCTTGAACCCCGCGCTGCCGCTCGCTCTTTTGGGCGTGTCAACTCCCCGTTCCTGGGACGCAGCCGAAGTTGGTTGCACTCTTCAACCCAGGCCAGTTCCAATCTCCAAATCCCAGTCCGTGCCCCGCTGAAGTTGCCTTAGACACAGCTTCCCAGACAACCCCCTCGGGCTATTCCAGGCTCCCTGCTGAGCTCTGGGGGCGGAGTCAGGATCGCTGCTTCCTTCTCTGGGTCGGCTGGCGCGCATGCGCGGGGGCTTGCCTGCCGGGTCCGCATAGCCTGAGCCCGCTGGAGTGAGGAAAACCGGGTCTCTCTATGGCTCGTCACCCGAAACACGAACTCACAGGCAAATTTCCCAGTTTTTAGCTCTTTGTCTTCCCTCTCGAGTTCCAGCCAGCCAGAAGCGCAGATGCCCGGTGTCTGCGAGTCTCTTTCAGGGGTCCCAGCCGCCCTGGAGCTACAATGGTGGCAGGCGCGCCGCCGGTTAGAAGGCTTTCTCAGTGGATTCTGCGTCCTTTTTCTCCCAGTCTCTCAGGTTTTGCAAGGTTTCCAATGGCTTCAGATCTTTCCTGTGTTATGTATGGGCGCGAGTGTGAGTACGGAGCTCCTTACTTCTCCGCCATCTTGCTATTCTAGATTGCAAGTTTTATAAGGCCAGGTATGAGATTTTACTTTATTTTAAACTACTGAATATATAATGGGGTTTTAAAAGTTATTTTTATTATATTTTGAATTTGAATATATTATTTTTGTATAATAATGATAGGGACCCCTGGGTATTTCAGTCGGTTTAGCATCCCGCTTCAGATCAAGTCATGATCTCCTGATTTGTGAGTTCAAGCCTCACACAGGGCTCTCCACGATCAGCCAGGAGGCCACTTCAGATCCTCTGTCTCCTTCTCTCTCTGCCCCTCCCCTGCTTGCATTCTCTCTCCCAAAAACAAATATTTAAAAATAAGAATTATAGTATATTTAATAAATGGTTTGATTGTAGTTACTCCTCGTTATTTGTGAATTTTCCCATTCACTCTCCTTACTTGTAACCACCAACCTGGTAGTCCAGACACTTGAGTCGTCATTCATGGAGGTGCACATGCGCAAAGCGGTCAAAAATTGTAGCACCTGAGGCACATGTTCCCAGCTGTGGGCAAACAAGGCAACACCATTCCATTTCAGCCCTCATGAAATTAATACGCGTTTTCTTCAGGACCTATTTAATATCATGCTTTTTGAGTTTTTGTTCTTTGTGTTGATAGTTTTCCTTTAAAATGATTTGTGGGCATGGTGCTAAAGTGCTGCCCAGTGTTCCCAAGTGCAAGAAGGCTGGGGTGTGCCTTGCGAAGAAAATATATGTGTTAGGTAAAGTTTCTTCAAGTATGACTTATGATGCTGTTGGCTGAGTTCAGTGATAATGAGTCAACATTATATATGTTAATAATGTGTCTTTACACAGAAACACACAGAAACAGAGCTATGTATTGATTGGCAGATGCAAATGTGAGCAGAAGCTCACAGGCACCTGTATGGCTCCTACGGTACCATGATTCAGTATTTGCTAATTCAGTGCCTGTGGAACTTTTATAGAATAAAGTCAGTGTAAATAGTGAGACTAAACTGTATTTAAGTTTAGCTTAAAAAAAAATGAATATGTAATAAATATCTTTACCTGGCGTGTAGTTGGTCAGTAATAAATGGTCGTTGAATGAATGACTGACTGAATGAGGATGATTGTGATCACAATCAAGATCTTGATAAAAGGATTAATCAGATTGCTTAGTGATTAAGCCAACAGCTATGAATTTGTGGGGTGGATTGTGTTGTGTGGAAAGAATGCATGTCCTAGCTCATCTCTACCGTTTACTGGCTGCGTGGCCTCCAGTAAATTGTTTAACATCCACGCTTCTATTTCCTTATCCATTTAAATACCAATTATAAGATTCTTACTTCATGATTGCTATGGGGTTCTAGCCCAAGGCTTTTTGTAAATTAATATGAAAGCCCTTGATCACAGATCTGGAAGTCAGGGGCCCTCAAATCAGCCTCAGCTTGAGTTGAACTCTCTCTGAGATGCTCTCACCCATTAATGCCTGTCTCAGAGTTCCTCTTTTATAAAATGAACGTGTTAGACTGGATGATTCTCAAGGTCTTTTCTGGAGATAGCCTTCTAAGGGCCTATGTTAATAATAGGCTTGAGCTCTAAAGGGATTTCAGGGAGGTTGTGAATAGATCATAGATTAATCTTATATATTAGGACAAGGACAATGCCATGGACATGGTCATAGTCCTGGTCCTTGGAATGATCTTGATTTTGCTCAGGCCCTTGTAAACTGATTGTCTCCCTAGGAACTTCTCTGTTAAACTTTTTACCAGATTATTCTCTTCTCCAGGAGCAAAAGGTTAATAGCCCTGAGGCCTGAGGTTCTCCCTGGAAGTATAAAATGGTGTCCTTCAGAATTCAAGAGTATTTGAGAGTCCTTATGTCTGATGCTCAAGAGAATGGCAAAATTAGGGAAGTTAAAAATAAAGATACAGTGGAGCACTAACTTTATTTATTTGCACAAACAGAGCTCCGTATATATAGGTCAGGATATTTACATGTGTCAATGAACTGTCTACATTTTATAAAGCTTAAGCCTGAAGGGACACAAACTAGTTATGACATAAAGAACAAATCATATGACTCCTGAGCTTTCATTTCTTCTGCAGTGAAATGGTGGCGACAAGAGCCTGCACTAGCTACCTCCTGGTGTTGATCAACAAATAAGACATATAATTTTTAAGCTCGTGGTGAATATGAGAATATCTTATAAGTACTACTTATTGTAACCTAGTAAAAGCTTAGTAAGTATAACACAATGACAATGGCATATGACTCTATCATATACATGTTAGATACCAAAAGAAAAACCCTTGAAATTTCAGTTTGGGTCCTTATTTAAGAAACTAATCAAAAGGAACTTAAGGAAAAGAAGCAGTGTTTAAAATCTTAACCTTCTTTGAGGAA
The DNA here is from genome assembly GCA_017311185.1 of Proteles cristata cristata. Lineage (NCBI taxonomy): Eukaryota > Metazoa > Chordata > Mammalia > Carnivora > Hyaenidae > Proteles > Proteles cristata. The sequence continues at coordinate 668,510 of JAESUZ010002499.1, read as the reverse complement.
AATAAAGCTGTTCTCTTTTGTTTTTTCTATTAAAGCAGCCAGTTCTTTTCAATGGCCCAGAAATAATAACTGTAACAATGAAAATACGACGTGTATGAATTCTAATAGCAAGTATTCCCAAACAAGCTAAATAACAAAATAAATTATCCAGAGACATATCTATTATCCATGCATACCTATGGTCTGAAATGGACTTCTAGTCCTGAATAATAAACTCATACTTCCAAAGCCAAGTGCTATAGGGAAATGTGTCTAAATTTGACATCTGCCTCATTAGGGATGCAATTGGCCAAACAACCTAGATGCTGGTAGCTATGGGCATATTCATATTAATTAAGATTATTTAGCAAATCTCTTTCCGAGGAATCAGATAAATAGTATCAGTACACAACCCTATTGCTATTAGAGATAAACAGGTTCATTTTCTGGGAATAAATAGTCTATGTAGTTACTGAAATGTCCTGGCTCATGCTATTCCTTTCTTTGGATTCAAGGCTATTCTTTCCACTTGCATAACTGTCATAGTGAGAAACAAGGCTCTTTCAAATCTCCGTATGGCTTATTCCTAAAGTCATTTTCTAGTAGCAGTGTGATGACTCATCCATAAGCAATGACCTTGTAAAAGTCATCTAAAGGGAACTGTAGAACTCTTATTTAAATTGACAAAAACATCAAGAAGTCCATGTGTAACTCAAAGCAACCTTGGTTTTCTGCTTGCTGCCAAAACTAACTTTCTTCCTTTTTTTAAATAGTGACACTGGCTAAAATGAAGAATGATAATATGAACAGAAAAATATCTTCAAATATCTATTGAAGGAAAATTATGATATTCTTTCACCACACAAAGCCCCCAAATAATTTGAAATATATTGATGTATTTAATTTTTAGTAAAAGGTTATTTGTTCAGTTATCAGAGATTTAGTGAAGAAAAATAAACTAAGGATTATTCTTTCTTGGGCTCTTATTACACCAATTTATATTTTAAAATCTGGTTATTCCCCTAACTAACTGCATGATTTTAGTAAGTCAGTAATCCAATTTCATCAGTTCCAAGGTTCTTTCCAGTCCTAAATCTATGCTTATTCAATAGAAATAGTACCCAGAATTATGATCAATTTCAACCAGTAAAAAGGCTGGGGGAGAGAAGGAAAGCATTTCTGATGAACAGTAAATAACTTCTAAAAGCTTAAAGCATCCTGTTACCTAAGCACCCAGGTAAATTATGAGATTCTATTAGAGAAGCAAGTTAAAAATAATATTCCAAGCCTACACCACTTCAGTATTTTAATGACCCTATATGATGGTCCATTGGGTTCTATTTTATGTCATATAACAAAAGTGGGCATCTGTTATAGATAAGTAACTACTTTAGCCAGAAAATACAGATGATCTCAGCAATGTGGCCAGTGACCCAGACAGCCAGGCAGATGTGTTCCTTGGAGTTATCTTAGCAGAAGATGTAGATTCTTGCCTAATGCTGCCGTTTATTAGTCCTAAAGACTGACACAGTGAAACATATGCATGCTCACACAGCCTTGGGATATAAATAAACGCCACTATAAATTACAGAAAAGATTATAAATTCTGTGTGAGGTTGAGAATGGTAGTGTTACGAAGTAATTCTCTATGAGATCCATTCTGTGAGAGTCCCCAGATTTCTTCTATTCCATTTGCTCCTGAGACTTAACCACTGGCTCAGTGGAATGTTGGGCTGCTGGCACCTTGGTCTCGGCAGCTGTGGCCTTCTTAGTCTCCTGTGAGTCTATGGAACCCAACTCCCCCCACTACCACACTGCAGACTGTGGCCCTTTTTGTCACTTTATGATGCAGATGAAGCCTGGAACTCCGCTGAAGATGTGGATTTTGGCTTTTCCATCAGGGGGGATGAATTAGTTAGAGATCAGATAAAAACAAAACAAAACAAGACAAGACAAGACAAAACAAAACAAAACCTTCTGCTTGATAAATGCTCTTCCTCTCTTCTCCCTGTTAGATGTTGGGAGATACAAAGATCCAATTGCCATGACATGATTTCACTCTCTGAGTCTAGCAAGTCCTTGAGGCAGGAATAGCATCTAGTCTATTTTCACATTTCCCATTGTTTAGCACAGTGTTTTACACATAGAAGGGACCCAAGAAATGTTGGCATGCTTGCTGACTGAACACAGAGTATAATAATTTTCCTCTTCTACATTTAGACTCTGATGGCGTGACCAGATTGAAATCATTGTGTGTAAAGTGATCCCATGTTGCTAATGATCCTCATGGTATCTTAACCTGATAGCATGTGATTCCATGGAGCAAAGTATGAAGACAAAGCCAGCACAACTGATGAAGCTAACCTAATGTATCATTAATTTCCTGATTCTGCCTCGAACTGTGACAGACCTAATCTTTGTGGAAAGTAATGAGACATTTTAAATGATTTTTAAAGATTATTTTTCTTCCCTTTTCCCTTCTCCTTCTCCTTACTTGATAACATTCCCCCCCCACCTCCCACTGTACCTTGAAATCTCTTTCACTTTTCAGTGTGAAGGGAATTTCTGCCCCTCTCCATACATATGTTTGGTACCAGGGTGATGGTTACCCTCTACTCATGCCAGCCAGCAAATTTAAAATGTACGGCAGAGACAGGAACACCACTGTTCCTCCTGGTTACCATCACCCATGTAAACTTTCAGTTTGCTCCCCTTCTCTCCTCCAATGCTGCTGTCACTGCTCTGGGGGTGGGGGAACCTCACAAAGATGCATTCTCCAGGAGGACTCTGTGTCCAAACCTCTTCTCATGCATTTCATTTATCTCCCATTTCAGCAATGCATTCCTGTGCTCAAATGCCCCCAATCCGTAATTACTAATAACTGTGCCTCCTCCAAAGCCTTGATTTCAACTGCCCCTCCCCTTCCACTACCCAGCGTATCTTGTCTTCCTAACTAACTTCTTCTAGTTTGTCAACTGAAGCATTTCTTCAAACTCAATGGGCCCTCAATCCATGTGTTCATTAGCGACTTTCTTCCCACAAGGTCATTATTTTCCTTCTCACCTAAATTAAATTGTGTGGTTTCCTGTGCTCCTTGCTCTTCTCTATTGTATTTGCCTATAAAGCTTTCAGCCCTGCTGAGATTTAACTTTTCAACTGCTTCCCATTTATGCCTGCATGGATGAACATGGCTAGGGAAAATCATACAATGACAAGTTTATGGTCCCAAATACCATGTAAGCCCCATCATTATCAGACAGCCCTACCCTGTTGCCCTAATTTGTTCACAGTGCCCACCACCCCTGTCCCCCAAATCATTGAGAAAATAATTTCACTTCTTCTCAAAATTCCTAAACTATGTCCTCTTCCTCTTTTTTATTTTTTTTAAGGCAAATAAACTCATATTAGCAGTAGAAAAAACACAAGGTCAAAGATAAAATTATCAGTGACTTCAAGACTGTGACAGCAGAGCACTGTGCCAAGTGTGGGGCCCTCTCGATCCCAGGCTCAGTGACTATAGTCATGGCAGCCCATAAAACTACCCTGCGGTAGCTTTCCCTTCGAATATGTTTACAGATTAGTTCAGATAAGCCAGTATCCTTCACCTCCAGTTTTATTTAGTGGAATCCATAGCATGGCTACAGCCCTAAGGACAGAGCCACGAAGACATGAAACATAAACCGGGGAAAGGATAGAGTTGCATTCACACACAATAGGTTATAGATCAATTGTCAGATAGATAGATTGGGAAACAACTGTGATCAGTGTGCATCTGCGTGGTTTGTTTATTAAAAAAAAATAATATACACCTATCTATGTATTTATGCCAGAAGCTACCCTGGTTATCACAGACCTGTTCCCTGATGATGCCTGGTATAATTTGCATAGGACAGATGCTACTGCTGCATCATTTCTGAAGGATTCCTGGCATAGGGCTGTTAAAGGTCTTCTGGAACCTGCCTAGAAGAGCAGTGGCTTAGCTCCGTGAAGCCCTGGGCAGCCTCCATGATGTGTTTCTCAAGTGTAGTCAATGCTCAAAGAGCCCCAGGAACCTACACAAGAGCCATCCCTTGGCCAGGCAAACACAGGGAGGCCAACTCTAGCCAAATGGGCCAGAGGAAGAGTTCCTTCTGTGAGTGTTTGCTGTATAGTCCAGAATGTGAAGTTTAACAAAAGCACGTCTTTTTGAAAATTGACCATAATCCCTTTCAGTCAAAGAGCATCATTTGAAAACCTAAGTTTTTCATGCCAGGACTTATCCTAGTTATAAAATAATCTCTGTTCTTGTGATACCTTTCTGTCAGTATGCCAGTTCCATAGGTGGAGACAATCTGGTTACCCCTATGGAGCCCCGGGCTGGGCAGTCATTGCACCCTACAGCTGAGGAAGCAAGTGAATAGGACTTATGACTCCAGGCTAGGAGGAGAGCTTTTGTGTTGAGTAAATGAGTAAATGAGAGATTTACTGCTCATACTTGCAATCCTCTTAAGTCCTGAGCAATATTACATAAAGCTACTAGTACACTAGTACAATGAAGGTTTCTGGTAATTTACATGAAAACTGGTACCATGCTTTCCTCTGAGGACACCCTTGTCTAATTTTTGCCCACAGATTGATGCCGCTGATTTGTAATTTTAAAACTGTAATTTCCCTTGGACCTAAAAATATATCCTGTTAAGTTAACTGAGGCCATTTCTCTTTCAGGAAAATGCAGTTAGTTTTTGATATTGGGGAGGTGTTACTTTAATAATCATGTTTGTTTTGGCTTTTCCCCTTATGACAGTGGGAAGAGGATTAAGTTCAGTTATCATAGAGATGCAAATCAGAGTGGCAGTTATGAGTTTTGTTTTGTCCCTCCATCTTTCATGGAAGGTGATTTACTATTTTCCTACATTATACATGTTTACCCCTTATTCTTTTTAAAGAATTAGCATACATTTCCTTGCTGCTGCTGTTGCTGTTTCTTCTTCTTCTGCCTCCTCCTTTTTCTTCTTCTTCCTCCTCCTCCTCCTCTTCTTCTTCTCCTTTTTTTCGGGGGGAGGAGGGAATGGACAATTTGTGGAAATAAACCTGTAGGTGATGCAAATTCTTAGATTAGTTTTTCCAAACTGGAGGTCACACAGAGCCCCTGCTATGGTTCTGCCTAAAGGAATTGAAACTCTTTCTCTTAATAAAGACTTTTTTCATCTTCAGCTCCCTTCCCCAGCATGTGAGAAGTGAAATAGTTGGGATTCATTGAAAGGCAACCAGGAAGTTTTCACAAGGCACCTGGTAACCCCATCCTTATTCTGAGGTGGTTTTTCAAATTTAGATTTGGCTAAATATAAAACAAGTAGAGTCAGATTCCAGCTGTCTGTTAATTTCATAATAAGATGCTTCCTGGCTACTGTGCAAACTGATTTGCAAGCAAGCAAGCAACCAACAAGAGAACAAATATTGCATTTCCAAGCACAGACTGCATTCACATCTGAAGAAGTGACTGAGTTGTGTGAATGGTATTTCAAATCTCAAATAACAGAGGGGAATGTGTGGGGCTCAGTCCTGCCTGAGAGCCCTAAGGGTGGTGGCAACTTTGCCCCTGGTATAACCAGAGTCCCTGAGCCCTGTTAGCCTGTGCTCTGTCATGGGGGTATGATTGTGGGGGTAGAGTTCAGGCACAGAGAAGATCACAGGATTTTTAACCTGGCCCATAGCCCATTTCCTAAGGACACTCAGGTAGGGATCTGGCTTCTGGAAGAGAACATGGTTTTTGAAGCAACTCTGGAATTTGAATCTCAGGTTTCCAATTTATTAGCGCTGTGACCTTAGGCCAGTTACCTGGGTCTGACTTTCTTCATCTGTGAAATGAGGGTCATAAAGCTTACCTTAGAGAATTTCAACAATTACATTTTTCTTTTGATGCCTACAATTTGTCTCTTCTACAGTCATAGTTGAGTGGAAACAACATGTTTAAAGTGCTAAGCACAGATTCAGTAAGCCAAAAAACAAAAACAAAACAAACAAACAAAAAACCCCACAAATGGTGGGAAGGGATATAGTTGCATTCTACCAATAAATCCTTATTCAGGGTATTACCTATTCAGGGTGTTTAGTAAGAGTTAGTGTCTATACAGATAATCTCACTAAACTAACCAACTGAATAAAACTGCAACATAATTACTAGTTGTGATTGAATCTGTTGACGGTACTAAAATTTAGGGCTGGCATATTTCTTTTTTTGTTTGTTTTTTGTTAATTGAATGTTTGATGCAGATCTTTTTTAATTTTTTTTTTAATTCTGAGAGAGAGAGAGAGATAGAGACAGAGAGAGCAGGGGAGGGGCAGAGACAGAGGGAAACACAGAATAAGAAGCAGGCTCCAGGCTCTGAGCTGTCAGCACAGAGCCCGATGCGGGGCTGGAACCCACCAACCATGAGATCATGACCTGAGCCGAAGTAGGATGCTTAACCAACTGAGCCACCCAGGTGCCCCATGGCTGGCATATTTCTTAAAGAAAAACTCATTCAAACTTCATTTGACAGATGGGACAAGGCAAGGGGTGGGTGGGACAAGTAGCTTCCACAGGACTTCCAGCTCCTAAATGGCACCTCCAACCCTAGATCCCAGGTTTCCTGATTCTAATTTCACTCTTCCCCCAACATACCATGCCTATGATAACATGGAGAAAGCAGTCTACATATTCTAAATATTGTTTGTAGAATTATGGCCTTTTATTTTGATGGCAGCCCTGCCACTGATTTAAAGAACACATCAAATTATCTGTAATATTCAGATACCTGTAGGCACATCAAATCCCCATGATTTAGATTGTCTGAATTTCTGATGTTAGGCTTTCCAATGCCTGCTGGGGTGAATTTATTCATTTGTCTCTTTAAAGGACTAACCCTTCTTTGGCAGTTTATTCCCTACATCTTGATTCCCATCTCCCACCTTAACCCCTCCTGAATATAAAGAAGAAGGTAACTGTTTTGTTGTTGTTTTTTTTTAATTGGTACCTTTGGCTACAGGCTTCACAGTGGCAAATCATTACTTAATAGCTGCTGTGAGCTTCTTAGAGCCAGATTGATCAATTTGGGTCTGCTGTAGTTATGAGTTACTTTTATTCCCACATCAGCCTTTTCCTCCATTTCTCCAGCCCTCCAGCCTCAAACTCAATGGATTTGCCTTAACAACTTCAGTTAAACAGCTGCCCTTTACTTTTTGATGTATTTAATTTTTTTAAACATTTTTTAAATGTTTTATTTATTTCCAGGAGAGAGAGAGAGAGACAGCGTGAGCAGGGGAAGGTCAGAGAGAGAGGGAGTCACAGACTCTGAAACAGGCTCCAGACTCTGAGCTGGCAGTCAGCACAGAGCCTGACGCGGGGCCTGAACCCATGAACCGCGAGATCATGACCTAAGCGAAAGTCGGACGCTTAACCGACTAAGCCACCCAGGCGCCCCTTGATGTATTTAATTTTTTGACTCAAATGATTGGGCAAAAAGCCTTGTAAACGGTCCTCAGAAAGCTCCAGCCCAACTTCCTGTGGACTTCCTTTAATCACACATCCTCTGGACTCCTTAAATCTTATCTGTGACAAAAGGTGTTGCACAACATTTCCTCTCCAGCTGAGGCTTTGCCCCAAGACCATCCCTAACACTTCTGAGTCAGGGCCAAGCTGCAGCCTCGGCAGCATTCACAGCCATGGCAAGGACACATTGCTGCTGAGGCTTGGGGTCATACCAGGGCTTTTTCCAGCAGGAAGCTGGTGCTCTTGAGTTGACATGGACACAGGATTTATAAGGTGAATAAGGTGAGAAGGCTGAGCCAGAGTTGTGTGGAGGGCACAGATTGTGTCTTCAGGAGTTAGGCTCTTCCTTAAGTAGTCTCTGCTGAGATACATATGTGCTTGGAGATTGTGAGCATTTGACATATTGGTCAACTCAACCCAATGAATGTTTGCCAGCTTTTTATGTCTCTTCATACACATCGTCATGCTTCATTCTCAAATGGATGTTGACACACATGTTGGAAACAAGCAGATAGAAAAATGGACTTTCAGATTGATTATCCATTGTTCTTAGTCTTTTCTTCGCCCCACACCCACCCTGTACATCTGTATCTCTGAGATGGGTGCTGTGGCATGCGGTGGGTGACTCTTTTTTAATATGCTATATAGAGTCTAGTTCACTTTGTGCATAGGGGGAAAGGAAAATAGTGGTCAGCAAGTATTTCGTTCTAGTTGCAGCATTCTGGCCTGCTTGGTAATTAAACTTAATCTGATTTTATCTGAAATGACTCTAGAAAGAGTTGCCAGTTTGGTATGAGGTTAAGTATGTGGCTCTTCTGAGAGTATAAGACCTATGTGGAGGATTCCTGGGTGGCTTACTAGGTTGAGTGTTCAACTTCAGCTCAAGGCATGATCATACAGCTCATGGGTTGGAGCCCTGTGTTGAGTTCTGTGCTGACAGCCCAGATCCTGGAGCCTACTTCAGATTCTGTGTCTCCGTCTCTCTCTGCTCCTTCCCTGCTTGTTCTCTCTCTCTCTCTCTTTTTCTCTCTCTTTAAAAAAGAAATAAACATTAGGAGCACTTGGGTGGCTCAGTCAGTTAAGCATCCGACTTTGGCTCAGGTCATGATCTCATGGTCCATGAATTCGAGCCCCGCATCAGGCTCTCTACTGACAGCTTGGACCCCAGAGCCTGCTTCAGATTCTGTGTCTCCCACTCTCTCTGCCCCTCCCCCGTTCATGCTCTGTCTCTCTCTGCCTCTCAAAAATAAATAAATGTTAAAAAATTTCAAAAAGTTCCTTATAGATTCTGGATATTAACCCTTTATCTGATATGTCATTTGCAAGTACCTTTTCCCATTCCGTTGGTTGCCTATTAATTTTCTGGGTTGTTTCCTTGGCTGTGCAGAAGCTTTTAATCTTGATGAGGTCCCAATCGTTTATTTTTGCTCTTGATTCCCTTGCTTTTGGGGATATGTCAAGTAAGAAGTTGCTGTGGTGGAGGTTAAAGAGGTTGTTTCCTGCTTTCTCCTCTAGGGTGTTGGTAGTTTCCTGTCTCACGTTCAGGTCCTTTATCCATTTTGAGTTTATTTTTGTGCATGGTGTGAGAAAATGATCTAGTTTCATTCTTCTGCATGTTGTCCAGTTCTCCCAACACCATCTGTTAAAAAGGCTGTCTTTTTCCATTGATATTCTTTCCTGCTTTGTCAAAGATTAGTTGGCTGTATACTTTTGGGTCCACTTCTGAGTTCTCAATTCTGTTCCATTGGTCTATGTATCTGTTTTTGTGCCAATACCATACTGTCTTGAGGATGACAGCTTTGTAGAAGAGGCTAAAGTCTGGGATGGTGATCCCTCCCGTTTTGGTTTTATTTTTCAGGATTACTTTGGCTATTCGGGGTCTTTTGTGGTTCCATACAAATTTTTGGATAGTTTGTTCTAGTTTTGAGAAGTATGCTGGTGCAATGAGAAACAATGAAATCTGGCCATGTGTAGTAACATGGGTGGACCTTGAGGGTGTTATGCTGAGCGAAATAAGTCAGGCAGAGAAGGAAAAATGTCATATGTTTGCACATATAGGAGGATTAGGAGGAACTTGACAGAAGAACAAGGGGGAGAAGAAGGGTGGAAATGGTGGGAAAAAGGGAGAGAGGCAAACCATGAGAGACTCTTGAATGCTGACAAAAACTGAGGACTGATGGATGTAGGGGGGAGGAGGGATGGGCATAGAGGAGGGCACTTGTGGGGATGAACACTGAGTGTTATGTGGAAACTAATTTGACAATAAACTATTTGTAAAAAAAATAATAAAATAAAAAATGAGAGATTGTAAAAAAATTTTCAAAAAGAAATAAACATTTTAAAAAAGGCTTATATGGGAATGAGTCAAAAGTTTCTCTTTCCCTCTCTCTCTATTAGAGACACACTATTTTAAATAAAGATAGGCCAGCTATAGAATGAATTCTCTTGGGTATTATTATACTCCAAGAAATTATGAACTTCTAATTGAAAAGCACAAACTATTAGCTGATTTAACATTAATCATTTTTTTTAATGATTACTAGTACAGATACCCAAGAATATAATAACAATAAAGCTATTTTCTCTAAAGCAGAAATATTCCAAATAAAACAGAGACAACATCTTAGTCCTTAAATCCCAGAGAGTGACTTATATGCAAATGTATTTGCCCATTAAAACTCTTTGATCAAAATAGTACCTCATAGACAATGAGAAAGTCTGTAGATTTAGTGAAATGTCATATTATCTCTTTAACGTATATTTTTGAGAAAGACAGAGAGGCAGACAGAGTGTGAGAGGAGGAGGAGTAGAGAGAGAGGGAGACACAGAATCTGAAGCGGGTTCCGGGCTCCAGGCTGTCAGCACAGAGCCTGACTTGGGGCTTGAACCCACAAACCGCAATATGGCCTGAGCCGAAGTTGGACACTTAACCAACTGAGCTGTCCAGGTGTTCCAATCATATTGTTTCTGATGTGACTCCTTTTTCTGAAGAGGTAGGTATAGGAAACACCAGGGAATTAAAATATTGGCTGAGAAGGCTGAAGTCATGCTGATTATTTTTTCAGAGAAATCACAAAGGGGTCTGCCTGCTTGAGGTGAAAAATCAGAAACATAAAGAAGGAAACTGTTGGGTCCCATAGCTGGTAAGACAAGCATGTCTGAGCACAGTGGATGTTTGGCTGCCTCTGCCAGCACCAACTTTTTGCCCATTGTCTCTTGATTCTTGAACTTTGGATCCATATAGCATCAAGGAAGTCAACCGCACTTCTCCAGGGTAGCATCGTCTGATAGACTAAACCAATGAGAGCATTCTCTCTTATATTGGAGTGAGTGAACCAGGACTGGGGAGGAGACTTCAACCGTCTCAGAACTTTTTGTGAAATGCTGAGTCAAGGATAATCTTTCTCCACTGCAGATACAAATAATAAACAAATAGCTCAGGGAGCTATTGGCAGTATTCTTGGGACAATATGGTGAGTCCTTTCTAAATAAAATAATAGGGAGAATTGGAGCTGGGAATGAGGAAAAAAAGCTTGAGTATTTGTTATATATTTTAAGCCACTAGATTGAGTATCTCTTGAAAATAGCCCTGTTTGAGACTTTTGAATCAATAAATACCCTTCTTGCGTATGCCAGTTTTAGCTAGGTTTTCTCATTTTTGAAGCTCAAGGCACCCTAACAAACCAGTAAATCTGTACAATTGCCTGAAGCCGTGTTCCACATCCATGACTCTGAATTCTTCCTTTGTCACTGTCTTGACCTCATTGAGACAGCCAGCTGCTAGATTCCAGAATCCGGCTGGGATTCTTGGAGGTCAGTACTCCATAGAGAATAAAATGGCTGTAGGTCTTCATGGCTCTGTACAGAATCTGCTGCCACAGAAATAGCAGGGATATCAAAATACTCTTGCCCCTGGAGCTGGACAGACTGATGAGCCCATCTGTAGGGCAAGGACAGCCTGAACAGAAAACTGAGTGAGAAGCTAATGTAGAGCTAGAAGGGAAGCAGAGGACTTGGAGTTAACATTGATTTCATAAGAGAACAGAAAGTCCAGCTACTCAGTAAGGGGATAGAGTTTCCTGAAGACTTCATGAAGAACTGTCAAACTTCCCAAGCAAAGAGTATGTCTATACCTCAAAGAAATCACAAGTCGAGTACCACATCTGTCCAACACGGACCTCCCTCTCCCCCCACCCCCACCGTGTTCTTGGGAATACATAAAAAGTCAATGGAGAGTTACTTGCACCTCTTCACCTCTTCAGTTTGCCCCTTCCTGGATTATGGGAAGGACTGGAAAATCCAACCAGAGAGGTGTGAGAGCCCCCTAAGTAGATTTGCTGAAACTTTGAGCTCTTAGTGCCTCTGTCCCATAGTAGGAGGTCTCTGAGGTATCTCCCAGTCTCTTCTTCACAACCATAAAATGAAGGTACAGAAGTGACTCAATTCTGAAGTACTGTTATCTCAATCAGTATACTGTAACTTTGAGTTTTCTGAAAATGAAACTGTTTGCTTATGTTATATTTCTAGAGAGAAACTTTCTTTCTACATAAAAAATCTTTGTTGATCTTAATCTTTGTTGATCTTAGGACATAAGAAAGTATCATTCGAACTGTCTAAAGTATAGATGGGACCACTAAAAGAGTAGAAATGGATGTATAAAGAAAAACTCATGGGGAAAGAAAAAAATGACAGAGGAAATTTTATCAGGTTAGTCAAAGGCGGGAAAGGAGAAAAAAGCAAAGAAAACTAAAGGCACAAAATAAAGGGAAATAATTCTATCAGTGATTGTAATAATCATGAGTGAATTAAACTCACCTGTTAAACTGATGGTAAAAAATAGGTTTTAATAAATTCAGCCACAAACCACTTACAAAATACAGACTTCAAATATGAGAAAGAAAAACTGAAAGTAGAGAAATAAATAAAGGACATACCAAACAATTAGTAAGCAGTAGTAATATCATCAAGATAGACTTTAAGGAAGAAACATTGTCAAGGATAGAGAGGATTGTTACATAATCATAAATAAAACAAGTTGCCAAGGAAGCATAATATTCTTGGGTGTATGTACACTGAATAACCTATCCTCAAGATATATAAAGCAAAATTTGAGATTATTGCAAAGAAAAATGAACAGATCTCCACAATAGTGGGCGATTTTAGACATATGGCTTAGAAATAGTATATTTAGCAGACAAATACAATTATTAAGGTTACAGGAGATTTAAGAAATTCAGTTAACAAACTAATGGACATAATATACTTAATAGTTGAAGAAAATGTAATATTTTCAAGATACATTGTCTATATTCTGAGTGAAGCCTTCACTCTCTTTCCAATAGTTTCTCAATTGTTGAAATTCCTTTAACTCATTTACTCTGAAGTAAAAGAATAGAATGGATGTTTGTAACAGCTTCCTAATTTCAGTACCTGAATTGGCTGGGCCCTGGACTCCTTGTACAAGGCAGGTTAGAGGGGCCACTGGTCAGGGGACTAGTCCTGTGTGGTTCTTTTGCCCAAGAGGAATGTATTTTTACTTTGGCTATAGGTTTCTTTGACTTAGTGGAAATTATTAGGAGCTAACTGACCTCCCTTGCCTAATGAAGCCACTCCTTGATGCTTCTACTATTCATTGAGACATTGGGACCAATCTTTTTCATCTGCCTTTTGTAAAGTTTCAAAGATTCCTGATTTGTAGCTAACATTTACAATGTAAGGTCTTCTGTTGAAAGGTTTCATGTGTAGAGCAAATAAGCTTCTGCCTACAGGTTCCCAGATCTAGCTATCCATTAGAATCATCTGGAAAATTTCTAAGACACACACTCCTAGGCCCCACAAATGATGGTCTCAATGAAAATCTCTTGGGATTAGCTATAGAAATCTGATTTTTAAAAGCTCCTAGGTTATTCTGATGTAGGCAGCCATCTGTGTAGCATTTGGAAATACTTTCTAACCAAAGGATCTGACCTTGAACATACAGAAACAGTTTTTATCCCAACTCTGTAACTACCTGCTGCCCTAACAATTTCCTTAAACTCCCCATATGCTTTCCCATGTGGTACATTTTCTAAATTTGGAAATTGGTGTGTAATTATATCTATGGTTCATCTACCAGCCCCACTGAGTTTTTTTAAGGATGAGTTAGGTTAGAACTGTCAACCTAAAAGCATACAAATATCTATTTTTTTAACAAAGAAAATTTCCTCTTAAATCAGTTTACTTTTCTAGGATTTTTAGAATGATGAAAAGAAGTAAACAAAATGTATGTGGCTTGTTTTAGGTCTTGGCTTAACCACGACTTGCCCATCCTAAGGCAGAAATGATATGATTTGTAGGATAAAATGTCTGCCAGGAAAGTATAAAGTACCTAAGTAATGATTGTGTGTGGGCGTGTGAGTGTGTGTGTGTGTGTGTGAAATTCACATACTATATGAAATATACACAATTTGAAAAGACTTGGATGACAGAGGCTGGTTTTAATGTGTCTGTTCTGCAGTGGAAAAATTCACAAACTTAATCATCTGCATAAAGATTTAACAACATGATAAAATTAGATGTGTCTTTTACATAAGATGTCATTTGGAATGATTGGTTTCCCAAACCTTAACCTTTCAGAGTGCAAAATGGTATAATTCTTGATGGAGATGCATGATAGCATGATCTCACCTGTCAGTGTTACCTTATATCCACTTTGTTCACAATTATGCTCAAGGGAGGATAAGGGAATGCAAAAATCAAGTTTATTATGGTAAAGAATAGCATAGCTACCTGGTGGTAAGGAAAGGAGCACATATGGAGATGTTTGGGAAGAGGTGGCTCATTCTTAGTTATGACCTTATGCAGAATAGAGGCTAGCATTACAAAGACTGCAATTACCGGAGGGGGAATTGTCTCAAACAGCAAAGAATTACAGGGTTCTGGTTGGGGTGTTGTTCACACACTAGCAGGCAGTAACACATTTCAGAGTGACATCTTTCAAAAAGCAGATATAGGTAGGAAGCTCATCACCACTTTTAGGGTTCAATGCATGAGCACAGATGTCAGGCCCAGACGGAGTTCTGTGCACAAGCTTACAGCTTTGCCATTTATAAAACTGAGCCATAAGATGCAAATAAGATCTGAATGTTGTTTTCCTTCCAAGTCAAATTCAAGACTTGAGAAATTAATCTGTCGTTTTTGCTTTGAGGCTGAAGTCTGTAGATTGCAAAAGTTGAGGCCGGTAGCCTGTCTTCATTTCTTTCTTGATATACTTATATAACATAGCAAGCTTTCCCAGAAATAGATGATAAAATTTTCACATGAAAGGTATAGCACAAAATTCCTGCAGATTTAAAGAAGTTTCTTCCTTTGAGGAGGAATAATGTTGTCACTTGGCTGTTCTCCAAACAATGGCGTTTCTGCTAGAGTCCTTGGTGATAAAAAAGGATGCAGTGAGTAAAGGAAAGTATTAAAAGGCAACAGAATGCCCAGCCAAAACAGATTCATAGTCTATCTTTTCTTTCAATAATATACTACTACAGTTCTTTAGAAAAATTAAAGAAAAATGAATCATAATTCAGTTATTTCATTTATTTGACAAAAGTTCTTGTGTAACTACTTCGTGTCCGGCACACTGTTTGAATCTGAGAATGCACAAGTATGACCAATTCTCTCCTTGCAAAGTGCTCCATTATTGAGAGAGCTTGACATAATATGATCTTAGTTTATTATTACTATTATTCTGAAATATAGTAATAAATTCTCTAATCAAGGTGTACAGATTTTTAGGAAATGCAAAAAGGATAAAGCATTTAAGTGTACTGAATAGATGGGGGTAGGTTTAAGAGGCACGGATGAAGAAGACCTTGTAACTGGAGAAATTAGACTGGGGGACCGGAGGGGCCCAGGTTTCACATTTGAAACCTGTACTGTTGGGAGTACTGTAAAGATCAAAGCCTTAGTGGTATGAAACAAAGATGTTCTGATAAAACTGATTAATGTTTAGGTCAACTAACTAGCTAGTTACCTTAAAAAGAAAGTTTCAAGTTGGAGAAGAGGATCGTTGACAGTGTCAAGCTGGTTTGTCTCTGATTTTGAATTACTTTCCTGTTGACCATCTCCTTGTCTCTAGGACCAAATCTGACCCAGAGCTAGAGGTATTCACAAAGTTCAACTTAGAGTTCAGAGACCCAGCTATGACCTTGAACACTTGTGCTGCAAGCTGGAATTCTGGCCTATTCCTGATTAAGACTTCACCTTTGAGCCCAATTGTTATAAGAACATTCTCTTCTTCCTATGTTTGTGTATTAATTTTGAAGATGTGCCCACTGCAGAAAACCCTTCAATGCCTGAAGCATGCTCTGAAAATTGACTTTGGTCTGGGGTCTCACTCCCTCAAGAGAGATGTCCTCAATAGTGATAGCCTACAACTCTGATTATGGCTGGATCCTAAAGTCTTTGTCAAGAATCCCCAGCTGAATTTTGGAAAATTCCTCTGCTCTTGTTTACAGATCCTTGATATACATGGTGGTTCTGGACTACTACCTGTCAGCTGCAGTGTTTTAGATCTCATGGCTCTAGATATTATATCTTGCCTACCAGACTGAAATTCTTTTCAATCGTAGGACTGAAACTTTTCCTTGTAAGCTTCTACCCTTTATTAGTTTAACTTTTAAGAACAAGAACTTAGACCAACAAAGGAGAATAAACCAAATATTATTAACATAACGTTAAGATTCTGACATAGGTATACTATACCTCCTTGCATTGGCAATTCCCCAACTTATCCCCTAATGGCTTAATAAACTGCTGGATTGATTCTCTCAGTGCTCCACTTGGGTGATAATTGGTCTTCAGGACTATTATATATCTTTTTGATCTCTGGAATCTTCAACTACTGTAAATTGCCCTTTCTTCCATCCCTGTCCAGATATAATCCAGACAACCTTGCTGTAAAGGCTCTGGCTCAACTGCAATGTAGGTGAGAAGGTGTCTAGTTTTAAGTCCTGCATGTCCTAACTCCTCACAGCTGATCATGTACACTTTGATATCTTATCACCAAGTGATGGGGCACAGCAAGTCATTCATTACTGTGGCTGGGAAAGGAAATTGTAGAGAAAGCAGAAGGGGAAAATAAGCTGTGAAGTTTAACTCAATGGTCCATGATTTCTGTCCCATAATTGTTGTGGAGCCAGTTCTAGACCCATTTCTTGCAGGAGATCCTTTCTCACCTCTACTGTCCCACCGAGTTCATCCTCTCCCCTTCCTGGGAATTCAGACTTCACTGCCTGCCACAGCCCTTTTGTTCTAGGTTCAGCACAAAGACTCGATGCAGTGAGAGTTGTGCCATCCTCTATGCTCTCTACGCGGGCTCCTCTCCTAAAAAGAAGCTCCAATACAGGATGGACCTGATCCTACTCTCGTGGCCCCACAGGCCCTTTCCAATACCTTCATGTGACCAAGACATTGGTCATGAATACTTAAAGTTTGCAGAAAAGAATCATAAGCAGCATTTATTAAAAATACATATGTTCAGGCCCCATACCAGATTTATGAGTCAGAATTTCTAAGACAAAGACCAGAAAAGACTTTTTTAAAGAAACATCCCTCGTGATTCATAGGCATATAAAGTTTTGAGAAGTATTTTCTTGGAGAATCACATTCTCTCCTGGAATGTGTTCAGAACTGACCATCAGATTTGGAACGAAGCACTAACCAGAAAGTAAAAGAGGGAGAGGATTTTTTTCCCTTTCCTTCTTAATTCTGGCTTTCTGAAGGTATAGAGTCAGAGTCTCTACAAATTCTTCAGAAGTACTTTTCCCTACAGAGAGATTATTCTTGTGTACAATCTGACCCAAGAAGTTACTAGAAGAATCTGGATATTGGACTAACAGGAATTGGATTGGATTGACATTGGATTAACAAGAAACTCTGCTGTCCAGTTTCTCAGAAGAAAGTCAGTGAAAGTACCTGACCTTTAAGAGATATTTAATTAGTATTGAGTAAATGAAATGTGAAAAAAATCCTCTAGTCTCTCAAGGTAAATATTATGATTTTTGATTATCATTGTTCTCTAAATATACAGGGATATGAGTGAATTGAGAAACATTTGACAAAACAGAGAATAAACTAGGTTTTACTGCAATAGTTTATTATATTGTAGGAGCTGCTTCCAGTTTTTTTCTCTTATATTCTGTGACAACAAATTATGTAATTTACTCTCTTATGTTTCATTTTATTTATCTCTCAAAACTTATAGTCCGTGCTCACAAAATAAATGAAATTTATTGGTGATATACATATAGATATGCACATACCTATATATACACATGTATACATATATAAATGTATGTATTTGGGAGGAGAGTTTTATTTTAATATTTATTAAAAAACATTGTCTTTATGGTTCTTCTAAAAATTGGGAAAGAATGTAAATCTCTTAAGACTATTTCAAAAGTTCTATGTAATCTGGTATATACCAGCCTTCTTTTGAGTGTCTTCTCCATCCTCACTCTTGCTTATTTTAACATTGACCGTCTTCATGTGATCTTTGGGACATTATGGGTAAAAAGAATAGAGGTGCTTAAGGTCAGTCACAGAAAGTCTTTGAGTCCTGTTGCCTCATGCATTTTTGACTAGTGGCAAGGGTGCCACTTGCACCCCTTTTTCTTTTTTTTCCTTAACATTTTGAAAACATCTTTTTTTTTAAACTTTTAACATTTATTTATTTTTGAGAGATGAAGAAAGACAGTGTGATCAGGGGAGGGACAGAGAGAGAGAGAGAGAGAGGGAGACACAGAATGCAAAGCAGGCTCCAGGCTCCGAGCTGTCAGCACAGAGTCCGAGGCAGGGATTGAACTCACAAATTGCTAGATCCTGACCTGAGCTGAAGTCAAACACTTAACGGACTGAGCCACCCAGGCACCACATTATTTATTTATTTTTGAGAGACAGAGAGAGACAGAGCGTGAGTGGGGGAGGGGTAGAGAGAGCAGAGCGGGAGACACAGAATCTGAAGCAGCTCCAGGCTCTGAGCTGTCAGCACAAACCCTACATGGGTCTCAAACCTACCCACCGTGAGATCATGACCTGAGCCAAAGTCAGATACTTAACCGACTGAGCCACCCAGGTGTCCCTAATTCCCCTTTTTTCTAACACACCTCTATACTTAGCCTTAGACTTTTAGAGTTAATGAAAATTAATTTCTGTTTCTAATTAATAATAGTTCTAAATTGCTGACTGTCAGAATTCAAAGATAAAAGGTTCCTGACAGTGAAAACCTGAGAAAAAAATTGACAAGCTACTTCTAAAAGTGTGTATGAAAATACAAAAGACATAAGCCAGGCAAGGTAAACTTGAAGAATAAAATTGGAGGATTTATACTACCAGATTTTAAGATGTATTCTAATCTTTGGGAATTAAAGACGAGCATAAATTGCTATAAGGATAGATAAGTAGATCAAAGGAGCAGAACAGAGGATACAGCGTGTACTCTTACTTGCTTTTCAAGAAAGGAGCTAATATAATTCAAGGAGGGAAGGAAAGTCTTGGCAACATCATTTATTAGGTTAAAGAATTAACCTTGACCCCTTTTTCACAATATACACAAAATTATGTTGACATGAATTATAGACCTTAACTTATAGGTGAGACCAGCAAGCTTCTAGAACTTTACTATCTACCACTACAGCCACTAAGCACTGTAGCTACTAAACACTTGAAAGGTGGCTGGTCCAAATTGAGATGTGCTGTGAGGATACAATATACACTGATTTCAAAGATGTAGTAGAACAAAAGAATGTAAATGAGCTTTTTAATGAAGTTTATATTGATTTGAAATGATGATATTTTAGTATGTTGGATTAAAAAAAATTAAAATTATTTCAACTGTTTCTTTTTACTTTTGTTTGATGTGAATATTAGAACATTTCAAATTATGTGGCTCATGTTTGTGATTCACATTGCATTTTCCTTTCACATTGCATTTTTATTGAACAGTGATGCTCCAGAAGAAAAGATAAGATATTCACGTCCTTGAGAAAGGCAAGAATTTTGTAAAAAGGACATTCACACAAAATACTAATCATATAGAAAAAAATAAGCTGGATTTAATCAAAATTAACACTTCTGCTCATCAAAAGACATCATTAAGAAAGTAAAAGGGCAAGCCACAGAGTAGAAGAAAGTATTTCGATGTGCATACCTAATGAAGACTTGAATACAGAATAAGTTTTAAATTCCCATATGTCAATAAGAAAAAGGCAAACAACCATAAGGAATAAAGATGAAAAAAAGACTTTAACAGGCTTCACAAAAGAAAATACTTGAATGGCCAACAAGCCAATGAAAAACTGCTTTAATTTTATTTATATGAAGAAAGTATAAGTTTAAATTATAGTGAGTTCATGCATAGATGATCAACTGTTTTCACAAAGGCACAACAACATTTCAGTGAAGAAAAAATGCAACAAATGGTGCTGGAACATTCACAGGTTGTGGTAAGTAGAATAATGACCCCCCAAAATGTTAATGTCCTAACCGTCGAACCTGTGAATGTGTTCCTTTACAAGGCAAAGTGCAATTAATGTGGTTGCTAAGTAAAGTTGCTAATCAACTGATGGGATCACCACGGGAAAGTAGACTGGGTTTCCCAGGTGGACCCAATGTAATCACAAGCGTCCTTAAAGATGGAAGAGGGAGGCTAGAGGGTCAGAGCCAGGGAGAAGCAGGCAGAGGAGTGTTCAGTTTTATGTTGCTGCCTTTGAAGATAGAAGACTATATCAAGCTCAGGAATATGGACAGGCTCCAGAAGATGAAAAAGGTAAGAAAATGGATTCTACCCTAGAACCTCCAGAAGAAAAAAAAAAAAAAAGCCCTGTTAACACTCTCACTGTTACCTAGTAAAACCCAATTTTAACGTCTGACCTCCAGAGCTGTAATAAAAATTTGTGTTGTTTTAAGCTGCTAAGTTTGTGGTATTGTTTCAACAGCAACAGGAAACTAATGCAGATATCTGTATGGAGGAAGATCAATTTAGGCAGAAGTTCTAGTCCTCCAGAAAATAAGACTGATGTTCTCATAGAGATCTACATAAAACATTTCAAGGCATTTCAACTGAAATAACAAAAATGTCTGGCCCAGAAAAATAGAGAAAAAAATTGTGGTATAAATCTACAATGAATTTTTGAAAAGAGCAGTAATAGAGTGAAATTCAGGTATATGCTACCACATGGATATTAATCTTAAAAACATTAGATTGAGCTAATGAAGCACACATAAAAGATGGCATACTATACGATCTCATTCATAAGCCTTTAAGGAAGAAGCAAAACTCATCTTTGGTACTAGAGATCAGAACAAGGGTTACTGCAGACATAGTGTTTAATTCACAGGAGCACCACGAGGACCCATTCTGGGATGATAAATGGATTTTACATCTTCATCTGGGCGTTGGCTACGGGTGTATGCACATACATAAAAGTTCACAAAGGCTTATATTTAAAATATGGACATTTTGCTTTATGTACATTTAACCTTTTTTTTAATGTTTATTTTGAGAGAGAGAGGGAGGGGGAGGAGCAGAGAGAAAGGGAGAGAGAATCCCAATCAGGCTTTGCACTGTCAGTGTGGAGCCCAAATTAGGGCTCAATTTCATGAATCAGGGGATCATGACTTGAGCCTAAATCAAGAGTCAGATACCAAACAGATCCAGCCACCCAGGCACCCTTGTAAATTTCTTCTTAAGATAAAAACCCCACTAAATTTTAAAAATGCAACATTATCTTTTCTAGATGGGACTTTTTCCTTCTGGTCTGGTGGTAAAGGTGGGTGGTGGTGGAAAGAGAAAAACCGGATGATAGACTGGGGAAAGCCGAGTCAGTTAGATGTGATGTGGCCAAAGGGGGGAAAAGCAAAAAGATTGAGTTGTTTTAGGGAAAGTCTAGAGGAAAGGCCCAGTGAGACTCACCCACCCAACTCTGTTATTTTCCCAGCTACTCCCCACCCAAGTAAGGAGGAGAACTAAGTCAGTAGTTGATAGCCTGTCTTTCCAGTTAACAGCTAGGACTTTTGGACATGTGTTTTTCCACCTTGTTAAAAAGTGACATTTTCATCTGTTGTTAATAATCATCTTTTGGGGTGCCTGGGTGGCTCAGTCAGTTGAATGTCTGACTTCAGCTCAGGTCATGATCTCACAGTTTGTGGGTTTGAGCCCTGCGTCGGGTTCTGTGCTGCCAGCTCAGCCTGGAGCTGATTCGGATTCTGTGTCTCCCTCTCTCTCTGACCCTCCCCTGCTCTCGCTGTCTCTCTCTCTCTCTCTCTCAGCAATAAATAAAACATTAAAAATTTTTTAAAAACTCATCTTTCTCAGTTGCAAGATCAAATTTTTACTGTCTGTTAAAATCAAAACATATTCAAGCTGCCAATCCTCCAAAAAGTCTCTAAATGACATCGCTGGACTTTAGTAAACAAACAATTCTTTTTTTAGCTATTGCTTAATCAAATCCATGATACATGACAACAAAATGGTTCATTTAGATGCTAATTTATACTCTTCTATCAATAGTAAAGCTAAGAGTGGTTAGTTAGTTCTATCTTCAAAACCTTTCAGTTGCCAGAAATCACCAAGAGCATAACCCCAGCTGTATCTGTTTAATGGAAAAATCTGAGACAGAATTTCCTTTCCTTTGTTATTTTTTAAAATTCTGTGTAGTCTAATTATGTTCCACAAAATAGGAAAACATCTTTTGATACTTAAATGCCATTCATACATCCTAACAAATCAAGACGGCTTGAGTTATTAGTGTTGAAAATTGCTTATCTGCTTGCACATAGATGACCCTTTTCCCAGTATTTATGCTTCTGTGCAGTAATCTATCCATCCATAGACTGGGGGTCCTCACAGCTCCTCCTCATCCTAGGTGGTCTCAGGCAAGTAAGTTGAATGTGCCCACCACCCCTCCAGTGACCACGTAAAGAACCTGAAAACCAACTGTGGTTTCTTCTTGGCTTTATCCCTCACATCCAGTTCATCACCAATTCTAATGATGCCACTTTGTTGACACTCGAGTTTCATTCTGTTTCATGGTAGGATATCTTAAGATTTGTTTTATTTGTTTTTTGGGACAATTCTGAGAGCAATCCCTTTTTCTTGACTTTGCTTTTTAATTATTACCCCCTCTGCCTATTTAAACAGCCATTGTATTTTTAGTAATGGAGTTTCTTACAAAGGTGAGGCATCAACATGTTTGGCATATTTGAGAAGCCGTAAGCCAGCCAAAATTACTGAATCTCAATATTGGCAGTTCGTGCTTAAGGGGGAAGACAAGGTATTGATAATGCAGGAAATTACGGGCTGTGGTAAGAATGGTATTTTTTTTCCCCTAAGGGTTGAATATTAAAGAATCAGTTGCTGTGTGAAGAATAAACCACAGGGGGTAAGAGAGAGTGAGCCCTGGAATAAAAGATGGCTCTGCTCCAAGAGAGAAAGGATAGAGGCAGAGCCTAGGTTGATAATGGTGAGGGTTCCTACTGTTAGTGAACTGCTGGGCACCACTTGAAGCACCTCTTACTTTAAATTCAGACACCAACAGTCTCGGATTATGCCTGTCACTTGATCAGGTTAACCATGCAGAGGGGAAGCTTGAGAGGAGCTTTGGACTGGCACTGAGCATACCTGGGTTCTAGTACACTCTTTTGCCAACACGCTGTGGAGCACTGGCAAGTCATTTTACCTGTCAAGGCTTCAGTTTCTCACAAGTAAAATGAGAGAGCTGTGAAAGATTTTATTTAATCATGTTTGTAGTAAGTGAAAAAGCAGATGGGTTTGGCCTTTTAAACGAGAAGCTTAGTGGGCTCCTGGGTAGCTCAGTCTTCTGCTCAGGTCATGATCTCATAGTTCATGAGCTCAAGCCCTGCTCCAGGTGAACTGTGCTTCATTTTCTCTCTGTCTCTCTGCCCCCCTCACTCACATGCACCATCTCTTTCTCTCTCTCTCTCTCTCTCTCTCTCAAAAAGTAAATAAGAGAAGCTTAGAAAAAAAATGTCACTTGATGATAAGCACTGAGGAGATGAGACCTTCTGGGGTCCTCTGAACCACCGGAATGACCTCCTCCTCTCTCTTCATACAATCAAGTTTGTGATGCACAAGGAATCTCTACCCCAGGATCTCCCCCCGCCTCCTTTCCCACATAGGCCTCCTCCTCACACACATGATCTTCATCACATAGGTGTGTATATTACTCCCCAAGGAATGAAACACTGAAAGCCTGACTACAGTAGAAATACCACTATAAATTCTGGCAACTGGAAAAGGTTTCTTGTGCTTCACAGGACACATGAACACTGCAACAGATGGGCTTTCTGTGCCTGCATGTAATTACCATAGTAAAAAAGAAGGAAATATGAAATGAGGACTCAATTCTTATTGTGCCATGGAGCGGGAAATTAACAAAATCCAGAAACTTAGTTTATAAGTTCCATCAAATCCTTATACTGCTTTTTCTCTGGGACTTCAATGAGACCTAACTTGATGCCTTAGTTATTAAATTCTATTAAACTAAGGGGAAAATAAATAAATGAGTTGCCTGTGGTCAAACCACAGGACTCTGATCTTTTTAGGTGAACTAGTATTGCCTGGCTTTAACTTCCTCCCCTTCATGAGCTGCTGGCATGCATCTTGTCTTGCTTGTTAAGGAAGGAAAAGCCCAGCATGGAGGTTAAGTCCTCTGATGGGCCACCTTCTGTGTGCTGGTTTCTGTTTTAAGTGGTTTAAGCCTGTCACTTTATTTGACCCTGATAACTTTCTGGGGTCTTATTCCCATTGTACAGATGAGGAACAGTGAGAAAGATAAGGGTTGCTAAGGGCAGTTTAAAGTCATCTCTTCTTGAACCATGTAGTTCACAACCAATTCAAGTTGGTTCTCTTTCAGGAAATGTGTACCTGCCCTCTCTGAGGCTTTTACCACATCCCACTGAAAGTGCTGGAAAGCCCTTCTGTGCATCTCTTCCTTCTTTCCTTGAGTAAGTACTTGCTATGTGCCATAATACTTGAATTCCTCTCTACTGTGATTATAAATGTCTTAGCTGAATTCTTTTTGGTATTCCCTTGCAGTCTCAAGGAAAAGAATATTAAATTTTCCAACTATTCTTGTCAAAAGAATAATAGTTGAATAATTTTGCAAAGGGGAGCCAGCCATGAATGCATTTGTTTTTAAAAAGAGAAACAAGTGTCAACTTAGGGAAGGATAATGTATGGCTTCTGTCCTTTAAAGAAAGGGCCTCCTTGTATACAAACCACTGGCTTTGCTGTCTTTAAGTCTTATTTACAGTAGGTTTTTTAAGATCTGTGATTTAACAATAATGAACATTTTCATGGAATTGTATAAAAGACCATACTACATATTCCAAAATATACCAAATGTCTACTTGGATGAGTGATCTCAAAAACCATACATAATGCACGAATAGCAGTAGAATATATCTTAGGTATTTTGATTTATGCTGTTCAAGCTGGGAACGGTGATAGAATTGTTCTGTATTGTGTCACTGAGAGTTACCTAGCTTCCTGAGATTTAAATTCTAAGAGTTGAGCCCACTGTGGTGGGTGTTGTCTTGATTTTGTGCTGCAACTTAGGGCATCCAGATAGCTTTGCAGTAAGTGTTTTATCACCCTTGAAATGCATAGTGTACTTCTCTCCAGGAAAGTAACTCTGAGCCAGAAGAATGTAAGTGATGACCTTTGAAGGTATTCACTTGGGGAAGTGGGTGCGGTGGTATGGACTGCCAACTGCAGACAGGAAATGTAGGTGTGGATTGTTTGGATTCCATGATGCCAAATCATTTAGCCACAGAATAACCAAATTTTCCTCATGGGCCCTGAATTTTTACCTAGGAGCCTACACTGGGACGTTTCTTTTCTTTTCTTTTTTTTTAAAAATATTTTTATTTATTTCTAGGAGAGAGAGATAGAGAGACAGCATGAGCAGGGGAGGGTCAGAGAGAGAGGAAGATACAGACTCTGAAATGGGCTCCAGGCTCTGAGCTGGCAGTCAGCACAGAGTCCGACGCGGGGCTCAAACCCACGAACTGCTAGATCATGACCTAAGCGAAAGTCGGACGCTTAACCAACTAAGCCACCCAGGCACCCCTGGCACGTTTCTTTAAAGTAAATATATATTAGATGTTTTCATTGAACTAAAAAGCAAAACCAAGCATGATCAGAATATTTCTAGAATGTTCCAAGACAAGCTTACTTTGGATGAGGAAAGAGGTGACAATTCAAGGCATGACTTGATTCCCTGTCAGTCATTTTTTCATAAGAATAGAGGGAGGGAGAACAGACAGGAGCAGTACTATCCCTGAAAGAGACATTAGGCTCCATCCTCAAGATGGAAGTTACCACTATCCCTACATGAAAGTTCTTAGGACCTTTCTCCAAAACTCAGATGGTTCTGAAATAATAACACCATCAAAAGCAAAAAGCCAACTTCTCTGTTTCCTACAATGCACAGATGCAGTTGTTTAAATGACTTCATCTCTCAGGAAGTTATGCTGATGGAGAATGGCAGTCACTATTCTCACAGGCATCTTTTGGGGAGTTTTTATTTTATGGCACTTTGATTGTAAAGCTTTATTATCTTGTTGCTACTATTTGGGAATAGATGCCTTCTTTGGATTGTAAAATCTAACTTGGTGCTTCCTAAGCTTTCATATTAGTTATATGACATCCAAGTTTAGGAATTCAATTTTCTTTTGATTTTGTGTGACTGAATAAATGCTGTTTCTTAGTTTGTCCATTAGACCAAGAGAGATCATTTATCTTGAGAGACCACTAAAGAAAGGGATCAGAGGAAACTTCATCTGCCTTTTGGTTTTTTTCCTCTGGCATTTAGAAAACTGAACTCTGTATTTTGCAATTTCCACTCCTCTTTTCTGAAATCTCTCTTCTAGCAAACGAGAGGAAGCATAGCCCAGTGGTTAATGCATAGAGACTTGAGACAGACTGACAATAGAATGCCTGATGTGGGGCTCGAACCCACCAACTGTGAGATCAGGACTTGAGCTGAAGTCGAGTCTGATAATTAACCAACTGACCCACCCAGGAACCCCTGGACAGAGAGGATTTTAATCCTTGCTTCACTGTAAGCTGGGCATGTTATTAAAACTCTCCATGTTTCAGTTTATCCACCTGCAGTAGCTGTTAGGTCACCAGAGCCTCGCAACCTCCGTTCATGTCTCGGTCATCTCTGCAGCCTCCTCCCGGCTGTGCTGTTAGCACTGTTGCTCACATCGTCTGACTTTGCTACAACTTTGTTATTGCCACTGTGTTTTCCTTCCAGCTTCATACTTCTTCAGAATCTAAGTGGAATCTCTGTTAAGAGATGCATCCCTCTGCAAAGAGGCAAGCCATGTCCATGAAAGATGACATTATTTGTCATGAAATAACCATAGGGCACTGAACCAAAGAGAAGAGATTTTAGTAAAAACACAGGTCTTTACTATTGATTGGATGTAGTGCAGCATGTTCAAGTTTTGAGTTCACATTGATTTTTTTAAAAATTTATTTTCACATTTTCTGTATTTTTCTTTTTTGAAAGTTTATTTATTTGAGTCAAAGGGGAGAGAGAGGGGTCCAGGAGGGGCAGAGAGAGAATCCCAAGCAGGGTCAGGGCTGTCAGTAACATCCACTTACTTTTGAAAGATGAAGAGTCATTGGTCCAGTCTTCATTTTTTTCATGAGGATCTCCTATGTAAACAAGAGGCTAATTTAAAAGATTATTATTAAGAAATATGAGAATGTCTATAATGAGAATGTTCATAATGTTCTCTAAATCAATTGATGGTTCAAGGGGAAAAAAGATGGAAAGATAAAGTAATGGGCTTAAGAAATTAGTAAAGTGATGGATTACATGTTTGCCTTTGATTTTCCAGTCTTAGAGAACAAAAGATAGGCTTTGGGTTTGTTTGTTGTTGTTGTTCTATTAGAGTTGTTGAACCCAGTTTACAAAATTTTAGGTGAACTAGTATTGCCTGGCTTCAACTCCCTCTCCTTCATGTGCTGCTGGCATGCGCCTTGTCTTGCTTCTTAGGGAAGGCAAAGCCCAGCATGGAGGTAAGCCCTCTGATGGGCCACCTTCTGTGTACTGGTTTTTGTTTTAAATGCTTTAAGCTTGTGAATTTATTTGACGCTGATAACTTTCTGAGGTCTTATTCCCATTGTACAGATGAGGAACAGTGAGAGAGGTAAGGGTCAAAGGGCTAAGGGCAGTTTAACGTCATCTCTCCTTGAACCATGTACTTCACAACCAATTCAAGTTAGTTCTCTTTCAGGAAATCTGTACTTGTCTTTCAGGAGACCTGTACCTGGTCTCTTTCAGTTTTTAAACTTGCTCTTAGAAAGATTGCTCTTGTGCAATAAGATCAGAGCATTCACAGAAACATCTCCACATTAAAAATAAACAAACGAATAGTGCAATGTGACCGTGGGCTAGAAAATAAGACCTCCTAAGATCTTTAACTGCAAGGCTGAAAGGAGACACTATATCACCTTTCAAAATCTACTTGAAGCTTTTGCGTTTGTATTTCACATTAAACTAGCAGTTTTGGGGATCTGGTTTGTTTTTATTCTTTGTAAAGTATTCCAACCTTATTCAAGGGGAAAAAAAGAAAACTTAATATCCTCCATAAAAGCCAAAAGCTTCTGGAACTTCCAATAGCTCATATGAAACATCACAACAAACAAAATGTAAATGAATTAGAAACAGATGTATTACTCTGCTGTTGAAATATCTATGAATTTTAAAATGAGGAAAGTTGGAAGAAAAAAGCTGGTGAGAGATAATAAATTGATCATGACTACTACATTATCTTAGAATCAAAACATACTTCTCCAGTTGAACACAGAAGATCAATTTCTAATGGATTCTGAAGTTTGAGTTTGCTCCAGGATCCTTAATGTTAAAACACTGTTAAGTTACTTATAAAAAAGTATTTTGGTAATGTTTTCTAAGGCAACATGTGTTCTTAGAGCAATGCTTTACTTTTTTTGTTCAAGTTGACTACACATTCAGCATTAATGATGCATTCACTTGTAATACACCTAATTGCTTATATAAAATTATATAGACACTCAACTACCTAGAAATACACTTGCGTTATTTTCTGCTACTGCATTCATAAGAAGAGGGGATTTTAGTTTTTTCTGTGCTTCTGCCACCTATTTATTTTTAATTCTGTGAGCATTTTATGAACAGTTCAGCTCAGAATCTAGTTAATTTTACAAGGCCACAGGTTAAAAGAGGGAACATTTGAGACTGTCCCATTGGTCCTGGAGAAGTTGGGGACAGGAAGAGTTGATGCAGTTGTAAGGTCCACTGTGCTTGCTCAAATTTGGATGCATATAGAAAACAGAAACTCTGCTATTAAGTGTGTGATTTCTGTGCTCTTGTGCTAGAGGAGATCAACTGCTGCTTTGTTATGAACATGTATGTCAACTATAAATAGCAAGTCATTAAGGGTAGACAGTACGGAGGTATAAACACCAAGGGTGGTCAACTGGACTAGGAAGGAATTTAATTCTCAGTGGAGTCTTGAATGAAATTTCCCTGGCCTTTACCCCCATATTGCCTCTTTTTCACTGACATTCAGGTTTGGTGGAGAGTAACATGCACTGTCTGAATCAGCCTGGTCCAAAACAGAACATGACAGGTAGAATATGCCACCCCCCAAAATGCCACTTTGGCAAATGGGTTATTTTGAGCTGTAGGTACTTGAAAAACAGCAAATGCAGTCAAAAGCTCTTTCTCAACTCTCATCTGCCAAAAGACATACCCTCCAAAAAGAAATCATTTGTCATAAATCTCCTCCCTGTGAATGTCATCAACCAGGGAAGATGAACTCTTGTCACGGGAGAGGAAGTCAAGTCCATACCACATGTCAAAACTATCACATCTCCCGTCTATTCTTCTAAGGAGCTATTTATCTTTTCTAAAAATCATTTACTTTCCCTAAAGATCCCTCCATCCTTATAAAGATGATCCTTAGGCCTGAAGTCAAAGTCACTTGGGGAGTTAGTCATTCTCCCCTGGGTCTCTCTCTCATGTATTCGTGACATGTACAGATGGAATAAAAATAAACAGAACTTTATTCATTTGTCTTTTATTGCAGGGATCTCAGCTAAGACTTTAGAAGTCTAAAGGGAAAAGTATTCAAATGTGTAAGTAATCATGCCCAGAGGAACTGTGGACATCAGTGCTTAATGTGGTGGTGCCAAGGACCACCCTCAAGAATAATTCTTGATATTCTCACTTTAGGTCCATCCTTTTCAACTCTAATTTTACTGTCAATCGTGTCTACAGGCACTGTATTTTGGTCTCTGAGCCTCCACTCATTACAAACAAGAAGCACTGGGGTGTTCCTAGGTGGCTCAGTTGGTTAAGCATCAGCTCTTGACTTCACCTTGGGTCATGACCTCACGGTTTGTGAGAATAAGCCCTGCTTCAGCCTTAGTGCAGTGAGGAGCCTGTTGGGGATTCTCTTTCTTTTTCTGTCTCTACCCTCACATGCTCTCCCCCACCTCAAAATAAATAAACTTTAAAAAAAACAAATAAGAAGCACTTCTGTGAGGAATCCCTTATGATCATGAGGAATCTGATCATAAGATCCCTTGTTATCACACTGGATCCATTATCTACTCAAAAGCATTTTTGTCTGTTCTGCCCATCCCTCTGCTTAGCTTTGTTTTTATAAACACTTTGCCCCTGAAAAGTTAAATACAGATTTTTAAATTCCTAATCTAGTTATTATACTTGATAAAATTCTCCCTACTTACTGCATCTACCACTTAAAATATCTTTTTTATCTTTGCCATATTTCACCAGGTTTTAACTTTTTCATCTTCTCAGTAGATAGGGGTTACATGTGTTTCAGAATCATATTACTGAGTAATCTTTGAGCTGTAAAATTTTATATTATTCAAATTGTGGAGGTGGAGAAGGAAGCTTTCTGTTCTATTGACCTACCTGGCTACTGTTTTTTTTTAACTCAGTGTATGGATGGGGTATGTGTACTTCCTCGCAGGTATTGTGAACTGCCACAGAGCCCTCCAAGCACTGCCAGTCCAGTTAGACTTTCAAGAATTTCTCCTCTGCTCTTTCCTTTTGGCAGGCATCATACCCTTTACGGGATTCTCAACTCCTGCTTGTTAATGCATGTCTGTATGCATAGCACAGTTTTAGGGATTTTTTAAACTGTAGTATTCACCTGGTGAATTACAACAGGACCTATAAAACCTTAGCATCCAGATGTCTGAGCTTTTTAATATCTCTCAAAAGGGACCAGCTTGACTTAGGTTTTTTTGACAATGTATTATCATTCTTTTCCACCTACACCTTAATTAAGAGTCTAATTGCATAACACACTTACGTAGACAGTCAAGACCCTCTTTATAAAATTTAGAGGGTGTACATAGAGATACTACTTTGCATACAATTTCCAGGGGATTGCTAGCTTGCAATAAGGGAGTGTGAGCAGTGGATATCCAGTGGATTATTTCTCCTTTATAAGTGTAAGCACATTTTGAGAAGTGTGGGCACCACTGTCATCACCTCCAGTCACACGAGAACTTGGCAGAAGAAATAACAACACGTGGTGAGGGTGGGGAAATATAAGATGTGAACTTCAGCTAGAAATTTTCATTCTGCACTTCTGTTTCATTCCCTCAAGGGTCAGTTGTTATATTCACAGCCAAAGCTCCTGAAGGCATTTGGTTTCCTGGTGAAGTCTGAAAGCTGCACTTGATATTTGCTGAGCACAAACAGCATACCAATGCCTGATGGCAAGATCAATAGATCTATAACCATGTGAGGAGTGTGAATGCATTTCTGTAGTGGGTGCAGCTGTGGGGCTGGAAAATGTCTAGTGTCAACAATAAGAAAGCAAAAGAAAGCGGTTAGAGAAGGACCAGTCTGGGTTAATCATTACCCAAGTTTATCCAAGAGATCCCTTTCACTTTCAGGGAAAGTTCAGGTCTGTAATTCCTTATCTTTGGATCATTCCTTTTGTGGGAGCTGACATGGCTTATAATAATTCTCTTCTAGGAAGGTTCCCAGAGGAGTTATTTGAGTATACATTTTAATTCTGTTAAAGAAATGTCTGCCTGTGCATATAGAAGTGGTCTCCTGTCTTAATTTCTGAAGAGATCAGCAGTTGTCAGTTTAAATCATGTTTTTCCATTGATTTATTCATTCAATAAATATATTGACTACTGACTGTAGAATGGGCTGTGAGGAATGCAACATAGCCTCTGCTGTAAGGGAGCTTGCAGTCTGGTGATCAAGATCCCTATCACCACTTCTAGAAACTTTGAGATTTGCTACTTATACCACCAATATAGCTCATATGAAATCCAAAAGCGCAATCATATCTCTCATTACAATTACTAATACATTCTTAGAAGTATCCATAATACTTCTGTGTGTGGTGTTTTTGGTATATTTGAACTACCCATTTCTTTAGAAAGTTCCAAGAGTTTTGACAGTGTAAAAAGTGTTTGTAAATTAAACTTTAGCATTAATACCTGGGTAACCTTGAGTGGAATGTATACACACAATGTAATAATGCATAGAGATACCTATTCATTTGAAACAGAAGTCAAAGTTGGACTACTGTCTACCTAAAAGCAAACATCTCCCATTCTAAACGGGCTGGTCGTTTTTCACTAACTACTATCTGGGCAGGAGGCTGACATGGAAGAAAGTCATACCATTCCTTTGTAAACCGTACATTTTAAATCTATTTCTGATGAGTAGATGAAATAAGGATGAGAGAAACCCACACATATATAGACACTCACACATATAGGATAATGAAAATTTCAAAATTACATAGCAAAATTGACTGGGCATAAAGAAAGGTTAGGGGCAGCTGGGTGTCTCAGTTGGTTAGGGGTCTGACTCCTGATCCTGTCATGGGTCATGATCTTAGCATTCCTGAGATCAAGCCCTGTGTCTGGCTCAGTACCAACAGCTCAGAGCCCTCTTGGGATTCTCCCTCTCCCTCTTTCTCTGCTCTTCCCCACCTTCACGATGAATAAGTACATTTAAAAAAGGGTTACATAAAATATTCAGTACAAGTTAGAAGCATACGCTATTGATTCCTTACTATAATTCTCAAGGTACATATTGTTAGCATTCACAATTATCAAAAATCCAGTGCAAGTTTTTCTGAATTTCAAGATTTCTTACAAATATACCAAAGGGAAAGTACAACAAGATCAAGTACTAAATAGATCAAAGTTATTAATAAGCACAATGTCCTTTACATGATCACTTATAAAACCTTATAACTTGTCTCTAGGGATTCTTCTTCCAGCATGATGGAGTAGCCCTATTTTTCCCTTTATGTACAACTAAAATTCGTTGACATTATATATAAAACAAACATACAAAGACTCTGAAAGCTGGAGATAAGAAGGCAGACCAGCAAGAAACCTGAGAACTTGAAGCATGACAAAGTAGTGAAGTCATTGGTTATTCTTTTTGCCTTATAAAACAAATGAGTGCCCACACAAATGAAACAAAATAGGGGGCAGGCAGTCTTTCTCTCTAGACAGATGACTAGGAAAGGGGCTTCTTTGCAAGACAGAGAACTTCAAGGAAATCTCTAATTCAGCTAAATACCACAGGAAAAAACTCACTGCATCCTCAGCCAAGCCAGTAAGGTCTGAGTACTGAAACTAGATTCACTCCCACTAGGTCATACTTAATGCTCCAGCAACCATCAGAATGGTATCCGAGAAGGCCAAGTGGGGATCTGGGACTTTCATTCCTGCCAGTTGGTAATAAGCCGTTTCTTACCACTATGTCAGTGGGACCACATAAGGAGCTGAAACAAGTACACATGATTGGCAGTAACAAGAAGCTCTCTCCACTTTGGGTGTCAGTGGAGACTAAATGGGGAACGTGGTCTTCAACCTATACTTGGCAAAAATGAAAAAAAATAATTCATTTAGAAAATAGGAAGACAGATACTTTACCAAAGAGAATATACAAATGGACAATAAAAATAAGTACATGAAAAGGTATTCAACAGTAGCCTTTGGAGAAATATGCTTTGAAACCACTATCACATATCACTACACACCTATCAGAATGGCTAAAATAGAACACCGTTGCAAAACTAATGCTAACAAAGATGGAGATTACTCATACGTCATTGGTTGGAATGCTACGCCACTTTGGAAAAAAGTATGGTAGTTTCTTAAAAAATTAGGCATGTGCTTACCATATGACCTAGCGTTCCTGAATCTTTATCTCTGAGAAATGATGATGTATGGTCATGTAAACCTACACACGAATTCTTACAGCAGCAAATGTCTATGGATAATAACTAAAAGCTGGAAACAGCCCATGTGCTCGTCAATAGATAAATGGTCAAACATAGTGAAGTATGGTCTGCCCACACCATGGATATTATCCAGCAATAAAAAGGAATGAGCTGCTGATGCATGGAATAGCCCTGATCACTATTCTTGATTAATCTCTTTATTTCTGAGTGAGGGGGAAAGAAAAACAATCTCAAAGTATTCTATATTTGATGATTCTACTTATATAATAATCTTGAAATGATGACATGATATAAAGGGAGAACAGATGAGTGGTTGCTAGGTTTAAGGAGGAGGTGGGAGTGTCCCTCTAAAGAGCATTATTATAAGGGTGATTCTTGTATTAAGGAAAATGTTCTGCATCTTGACTGAAACAATGTTTAATATGCTGACTGTGTTCTTGTATCTTATTTTACAAGGTTTACCACTTGTGAAAGATATACAGGATCTTTCTGAATGATTTCTTACAAGCGTAGGTGAATCCACAGTTTTCTCAAAAACTTAAGGGTTCCTGTTCTACAAATGGAAATGGTATAGGGTGTTTCCTTTATGAATTTGGATCTAATTTATGAAAAGTCAGGGTTTAAAATAAAACTATTGATAAAGATAGAATCCCTATATATGATAATTTACAATAATTAGTCATTAATTTTCAAATACCTATTAGAGGAATTATGCAATAGGCTGGATCAGGAAAGATTTCTTCCTTCCTTCCACTCTAAAGTGAATATTCCCTTTTCTTGTGGGAAACAGCTCCAAGATAACTGACAGTGAAGCTTACTCATCAAGGACTCTGTTAGCACTTGGCAGTGCTGCCTTTTTGTTCTTGAAAAGGATACCCTCTCCAGACAGAAAAATTGCCAGAAAGTGTCTTTCTGGGAAAACCATTTTGACAGAGACTTTCCCTTGACTGACTACAGTCCTAAGCCAAGACATTAGGTTTGGAAAGCAGAGCTGAGGCCAGTTTTCAGCCCCCATTTCTCTCCCTTGGCGCTTACCTTCACATACATCTCTCTGCACAATCCTATAAAGTAGCACTGAGTCTTCTTCCCCCTCCTCCTCGAGTCCCAAGGCCTTTTCTTTCCCTGCTGTTGGCAAAGGGAAGAGCATCTGGACCCTCCTAGAGAAACAGGGTTCTTAGGGCCTCTTTCCTGTAGTAGTGTTTCCTGCTTGGGTGTCAGCTTTCTACATTCTGGGGTTTCTACAGTAGAGGTTCAGAAGGAAGTGAGAGGAAAACTAACATTTATTGAGCACTTTCCATCTATGTGTCTATAACTTTTCGTGGTGTTTTATAAGAATTATGTGGCATTTTAGGATCCTTCCTTAACAGATGAGACCACTGAGGTCCAGAGAAGTGAAAATGATTTCTTATGGCTACGAAGTAAGGAGAAAACATTTGGATTTAAGTCTAGGACCACCTGACTCCAGATAAAAAATGATTCCACTGTGTTACTAGAGGTCCATTCTGGATTCTTGGCCAGAT
This sequence comes from Proteles cristata cristata, assembly GCA_017311185.1. Lineage (NCBI taxonomy): Eukaryota > Metazoa > Chordata > Mammalia > Carnivora > Hyaenidae > Proteles > Proteles cristata. The sequence goes on along the minus strand of JAESUZ010002499.1, from coordinate 633,179 downwards.
ACAGTGAGAGAAACTCAGTCACATAGGCAGTTATTAGCATTGATCTTGATGGAGTGAGGCCAAGGAGTCTAAGAATACAACCATCAACTAGAAGATTCTCCTGGAGGGAGAAAATATGCAGTTGGCCTGACATAGATTGGTGTGATTTCTGACTCTATGTGAACTCAAGCTGAGAATTTGAAAAAGGAATGCCAAAAATCAAAATAAATAAAAAATAAGCACTAGGGCAGACCTAAAGAAACCATAAGACTATAAAAAATACAAGAGAGCTAAGAAATTTTACTTTAACAACTGAATACTATATATTTCTAAAAACAACCATTTTTAAAAATTTTTTAAGTGTTTATTTTGAGAGAGAGCATGTGTGAGGGAGGGACAGAGAGAGAGGAAGAGAGAGAATTCCAAGTAAGTTCTGTGCTGTCAGTGCGCAGAGCCCAGTGTGGAGCTTGAACTCACAAAACTATGAGATCATGGCCTGAGCTGAAATCAAGACTCAGACGCTCAGCCAACTGTGCCACCCAGGTGCTCCCAAGTCCAAACATTTTACAATAGAGTACATGAAGTCCATTTAGGAATTAAGAAAATTATATATCTGATGAACAAGAGATTAATATTTGTGTTGAGATACTTTGACAAAAAAAAAAAAAAAGACTACTGAGTTAGAGGCAAAATAAGGAACAATCAAAAGGTAGAGTCTCAGCCTCTATAGTCCTTGGAAATGGCCAATGTCCCAAACAAAATCTCCCCTGTCCTCTATCCACAGCCACAACTCAACCATTTTATCAGTGACTTTTTATTTATTTATTTATTTAGACTACCAGTGATTTATATCTATGGATTTTTAGATTCTGGAGATGTTTAAACACAATATATTTTAAAGAAACATTTATTCCTGGCATTAATTTCTCTCATTCACAATTACTTACATCATGAGTTAAATGAGGTTTGGTGGACTACTTGGGAATCTAGCCAGCATTTGTGAGATTGTTTCTAAGATAACATGCATTCCCAGTTCCCAAAACCCCTAGTTACAATAAAGTACTGCACACAATAAGTATTGTCAAGACAACTATTCAGTGAACAATAAGGGAAATATTATTAATTCAGCCTGTTCTTCAAGTCTTGTTTTTCCTTTCTCAAATTACAGTTTTTCTCTTCTCAACTTGATCTACACTCCTTAGTTTGAGTTGTGTGTCCTAGTGCATAGAAAAAGTAGAAAGTAGGAATATGAAATATTTAGTTAAAATAGTGGGTAAAAAAATGTAGTGGCCAATGTGCCGGTTATCTGAATGAACTTGGGAAGATTATCTGCCTTCACTGAAGTAGTCTGCCCCACACATGTACTTGCAGAAACATACCTGTAGCTTGTAGGAAGTAAGCCACATTCTAGAGTGACTCACTAGAGTGATTAGCCAGCAAAAGCATTTCTACAGTTTGCATTTGGATAACTGCTTTGCATGAGTTGAAATACAAAGTGAGCCTAATTTTTCAGCTGACTCATTTGATGACAGAGTTCAGGGCACTATGAAGTGTAAGTCCCTTTCTCTCTGAGTGTTCCTTGATAGGCAGGCACATCACCCAGAACAGGGAGAGACAGCTTCCACCTCAGAATCAGCCCAGGAGCAGATAACAAAATGCAAAATCTACTGTGGAACTCAACCCACAAGTGAATGAAGTTGCTTTCGTTGAGAATTTATGTTCAAAACCCAAGGGAGTCAGATGGTGAAGAAGAGGTATTATTATTAATAAAATTAAGGGGAGCAATAGAAATCCTGCTGGCCAAAATAAAGGTCAAACATTCAAGAAATACACATTGAGGACACACTATCATTATGTTAATGGCTCCGTATATCATATTTGAATAGAATTTTATAATGTCTTTTAAATATACAGTATCTCACCACCAATTTACAACTATTCTATTAGATATATTCGATTGTAATGTAATTCTTACTTGACAAAGAAATGTTATGGCTGATTAAAACATTGGTATAACTGACAGAATTTTTAAGTGTTATCTTAAAGTGAGGCTGTTGTCCTATTAGAATAAATATATTATCACCAAATAGTCATATTTGACTATCACCAAAACTGTATTTGGTCCATGGTAAAAACTCAAAAAGATTCATGAAAGAAATCTCATCACATCTGTCCAGTGATTAGATTATTGATTTGCAAATCCAAGGTTTGAGTTTCCAGTTCAAAACCCATAACCCTAAGGTAGATAGTCTTGTAGAAGTCACTATCTTGTCATTTCCTCAGTTTTTTCATCTATAAAATGATAAGGAAACTAGTGCCATATAATTATACAATTTATTGCTTATTCAAATTTTACTCAAGACATATTTCTGGAATATCTACCACATACCAGACACTGTTTTCTGCATTGAAGGTTGATTAGTACAAAATGCCAAAGACCTTGCACTGGAGCTTAAATTCTTGAGGAAGAAATCACTTAGAAGATGAATATCTTTGTAAATGGTGATGAATAAATATGGAGAAAAGTAAGGTAGGGAAAGAGGGCAGAGAGACAGGGTGGAATAGGGGTATTTAAATAACAGGGTGGTTAGGAAGCCTTCACTAATGAGATAATACTTCAGCTGAATCCTGACAAAACTATGGGAGCAAGCCAAGTGGATATCTTAGGGATTAGCATTCCATACGAAGGAAATGGCAAGTATAAAGGCCCTGAGGGCAGTGTGGTAAACATGAGCAAGGAAGACAATAGCATGAAATGGTAGCAGTCCAGGGTGTTAGGGTCTTACAGACCATTATAAATATTTTATACTTGATTCTGAGTGAGATGAAAAGCCATTGGAGGGTTTAAGTAGAAAAGACATAGTTCAACATTATAAGGATTATTCTAGCTCACTACTGTATTTTCATGTTATTATTACTTACGTAACTTGAGATTTTCTATTAGTTATACTAAAAAAATTAAAATTGCAGGTAAAATTCATTTTAATATATTTTGCTTAAATAATTTATCAAAATATTATGCTTTGAATATGTAAAAAACCCCATAGACTATCATTAATGGCATAGTTTATATTGTTTTTTTCATACTAAGTCCCTTAGAAATTAATTATGTATTTTACATTGAAAGCATGTCTCACTTAGGACTATACACATTTCAAGTTCTCAGAACCTTATTGGGTACCACACCTCTAGTTGGTGTTCAGAGTTTACAGTCACCTCATACACTGCTGGTGGGAATGTAAAATAGTACAGTCACTTTAGAAAATTGTTCAATACTTCCCCCAAATTTAAATATAGAGTTTGACATAGGATTCAGAAATTCTACTCCTAGGTTTATGCCCAAGAAAAATAAAAATGGATTTCTTGCAAAAACATGATTATGAATATAAATATCAGCACTGTTCACTGTAGTGAAACAGTGGAAACAACCCAGAAGCCCATCAGCCAATGAATGGATAAATAAAAGGTGGCATATCTATACACTGAAATGTTAGAAGAAGAAAGGAAGTAGTGATTTCTGATACAAAATGGATAAATGTTTAAAATAATATGGTAAGTAAAAACTCAGACACAGGGGCGCCTGGGTGGCTTAGTCGGTTAAGTGTCCGACTTTCGCTTAGGTCATGATCTCGCGGTTCATGGGTTTGAGCCCCGCGTCGGGCTCTGTGCTGACTGCGGGCTCAGAGCCCGGAGCCTGTTTCAGTCTGTGACTGCCTTTCTCTCTGGCCCTCCCCTGCTCATGCTGTCTCTCTCTCTTTCTCTCTCTCCTAGAAATAAATAAAACATTAAAAAAAAAAACTCAGACACAAAAGGCAAATATATGAATGCATTCAGACGATATCAACAAAGTGGGAAAAATGATAAAGACAGAAAGTAGATGAGTGATTGCTGGGGTAGGAGTTGGGGAAGTAGGAGCATTGACTTGTAATGGGTTAGAGTTTCTTACTATAGTGATGAAAATGTTCTGGAACTGGATAGTGTTGATGTTTGCAGAACTTTGTGAATATATTAAAAAGCAGTGAATTGTATAATTTAGAGGGATGAATTGTATACTATGTAAATTGTATCTAAATTGAAAAAAAAAAAGGTTTAACATAAGGGGGCATGGTTGAAGCATGAAAGTCAGTGAGGAAGATATTGCAGTAGTGCTGGGAAGAAAGAAAAATGATTTGGACCCCAGTCGTAGCAGTATGGGTTGTGAGACATGGCAAGATTCTGGGCATATTTGAAAAGTAGAGCCACATACTTTTCTGATGGACTTTTGACTGAGTGTCTGGAAAGATGGAATTTGCATAGTTGGAGAAAACTTAATGGTAGTTAAATGCAAAAACTTGCTTTTGGACATAAGTTTGAGGTTCCCATTAAACATCTATGCAGAGATGTACAATAAGTAGCTAGATATGCAAATGAGGAGTGAGGGGAGATGATAGCTGGAAAAAGAAATGTGGGCATCAACACTACATAGGTGGTATTTAAAGCCATCAGATGGGATGGAATAACTTAGGAAGTAATTTTAGATAAAGCAAGGAAGAGCTATAAAACTTGAGTCCTGCTTCACTCCCATGTTAGGTGTTAGGAAAAGGAGCAGCCAGCAAAAGTGACAGAGAAGCAGTGACCAATTAGAAAAATAAAGAGTGATAGATGCTCTGAAAAACACACTATGGAAATGTTTGAATGGCTGAGTGATTCCTAATATCAAATGCTCCCAATAAGCCAAGTAACATGAGGAACTGAGAAAAACCATTGGGTCCCACAGTACAGAAGTCATTAGTGACTTTGCTGTGGTCAGGCTAGAAGGAGTTTGCATTGGGTCAAGAAAGAATGGAAGGATTATCGTAAATAGGAGCAGAAAAATTGGCTGATAAACTAAAGGAAAAAAGGGTCACATTATTGTTTTAAGGTAAAACTAATAACCATCTACTTTTATGTTAATGTAAATTATCTAGTATAGAGAGAATAGTCAAGATTTAGAAAAGGGAAAATTATTGGAGTATAATGGAGGCAATGAATGTAAAAATACTTGAAATACTTAGTAAAGCGAGTAAAAGCAAATGTGTGTTACAGCCTTTGGTAGATTTATGCTTCCCTCCTGATTCTCTTTGAGAGGCATGAGCTAAAGAGTCAGCAGGTTCACTTCGATCACTCATGTATCTTTCTTCCCCCCTCCAGACTCCAAAATATTCTCAAAGTGACATACAGTTTAACCCACTGAGAAAGCATGAAGGGGGCCTATGCATTAGGTTGAGACAGGAAACCAAGTGGTTGTAGATGCCCCAGATGGAAAATGAAAGCAATGCAGAATTCATAAGATGGAGATCAAAAGACATTCTGTCAGTGAACTCAGCTGCAATCTCATGGCTAGTTTGAGGTTTCATGAGACATTCTTCTAAAAACTTGAGTATCAGGTTGTTCCTGAGGACACTGGAAACTACTCATCAAATGTTTCCCTAATGATTACAAACTAGCAAGTCCTTTCCAAGACTCACAATAAACCAATGGCTTAGGTCAGGAAATAGTTTTAAATTCTTCTGGGTCATCTATTTTCATTTTTCTCTATTTACCCATTAAGCTGGATTGAGTCAGTCTTTGATTTCAGCTGAAGAAATGGCATTGCTGAACTCAAATAAACGACAGCTAGTTGCAATAAAAGTCCTGGGAATGTTCAAGGTACATCTCGGGCTCTCTGGGGATTCCAGCATCTCTGCCACCATTCCCACAAAGGACTTTAATTCTATAAGCTCAGTAACAATCTTCTGCAATGAAACTTTCCCCCTTAGAGATGAGCTCTGAGAGGGGCCATTGATCCTTGCTTAGCAACCTGTCCTAGGTATCATTTTTCTTAATACTCCTTAGTATAATTGCAACCAAGTTGAATGTTTAAACCAGACTCTAATGATACCAGGATATAACCAAAAGGAAGTAAACCTAAATAAACTAAAGAGAAGTAACCGAGACAGTATGAATTAGAAGACAAGGTTTTTAAATTTTCAACTTGAGGTCAGTCCATGAAGTGATTGATGTCTCCCTCCTTAACCTCCAGGCTTGCTCCTAGAAACACACCTAAGATTTTTGAAGTCTAGTGTTACGAGGTTAAGATATAGAAAGCTACAGGTGTTCCCTCCCCTACTTGCATAAGATTTACTTCTTGGATACCACCTATGTAACTACCAACATTATGTTATTTTAATTTGTCTGTCTCTGGGGGAAAAAAGGAATTTATAAAAGAATAAGAAAGCCTTCAGGTGCCTATTCCAAATTCTCATGCCAGCTCCATAAAATAAAGACTTTATTCTCCATTTATTGCCTGCTACCCAGCCCCTAAAACAAAATAACAAAATTAGAACTAGCGGGACAGTGAAAGGTCTGAACTGCTGATCAGTCTCTGGGTGTCTATGTACTCCTTGACTGGCTTGTGAATTTCTATTTGTTCATCGGTCATGCCATGATGGGTATCTCATTCTAGATATTAAGAAAAGGAGTAGGTCTTCCTGTGTGCCCTTCTGAGTGCTTTCTTCTCTTTTTTACCTGTGGAGCTGAATGGGAGTTTTAGATGGTGGCCATAAAGGATAATAGGGAATCTAGCTTGGAATCAGACCTATGACTGTGTCTTCAAACAAGACAAAAGAATAGTGATGTTATTATGCAGTCTTAAGTTGATTTTTTTCTGACCCTAGAGCAAGTGGTTAACACTTCTTTGAGTATAGACAACATGCCTTAAGGATGTCAGTTGAGGAAACAGATGGAAACAGTGGCCTAGTGGTGCTCTTGGGGTTCCAGAAGATGGAAGGAGCTTTTAATATGAAGAAGACATGGTGGTATTAGGAGCTGTTGGCTAGAGCAGAAGAAAGGGATGGTTCTTTCTACATACAGTTGATCCCAGAGACTGACTAGACTTTTTCCATAGCCCAGGTGGAGCATCCCTGGGATGTTCTGAGAGCTACCCTGAGGAAACACTTCGAGGAAGCTAGGGTTCTAAATAGCATGCAAAAAGAAAACCAGAAAAACACAGGTCATGCTCGGAAATAACTCTGTCTGTGATGGATTTGAGGAAGTAGAGGGACTCATTAGGAGGCTGGTGTAGTAGTTAACATGAGAGAGATGTCAGCCTCAATTAGGGCACTTACGAAGGCATTGAGTTAATAGGATATTATTAAGTGCTACTATTGAGTTAGAAAGGACAGAAGTTGGTGATTGATTCGATATGGGGTGTGCCTGAACAGATAGGCTAAAGGAGAAGGCCATCTGTAGTGTGATTCCCAATTGAGATGTCATAGAGGAACAATGTCTTCCTCCCATGTTTTGCACCCTTGCAAGCCACATGTATCCTCGATAGATTCTGAAACCGTATTCCCTGCAACCTTAAAACTCCTAGAGGTGGGGCTGCTTTTCTTCCACAAGAAGATGAGCTCTGCTCTAGGGATGGCATAGATCTTGTTTCTTGGGCACAATGTAAGAATCTTCCAGAGCCAGCTTTACTGCCAGTTCAAACTGAACTTCGTGTACCCATTTATTTTCATGGCTTTTGTATTTTCTCTCAAACACCAGCAACTAGATATCCCTGACTTAGAAAACTAAATTCGGTAATACCTTGTGAACCAGGGCCAAGTTATCCTCCTTGCCTATATGGGAATCTTGCTCTAGTTACCTAATTCCAGTTTCCCTAAGTCAATCATATGCATTCCTGGATGTTTACCCATTTTCTGCCAATAGAATCCCCACCTTGATTATCCACCCAGCTTCTGGAAGGTCTCCTGTAGCTTCTTGTTGACTCTTGCTGTTGTTAACCAAGTGTATAATAGTGTTGAATTTTGTCATAGTCTCCTGGTGCCATGCCATCTGCTGTTTCTCTGTTTTTTTAAGCCATTGCCTCAGTTTTGGTGTCTCTTCAAGGATCTTCCCACCAGAAGGCTTTGTGATGTCTGAGTGGGTCTTTCTTTATCCAATCTGATGTGATGAACCATCACTGATACCTCAGGAGGTCCTCAGGAACTCTATTAAAGCACTGGCTGTCTGAGCTTTATCAGTTTTTATTAGAGACATGACATCCTAAATCTGTATTTTCAGATATTGAGATTTCTTTAAAAATATATAAGCTAAACAGAATAAATAAAATCAGAGATTTTTGAAATTATATTAAATACTGATCATGAAAAAATCAGCCACTTTGACTTGTAGTGGGATTTAGAAAAATACTTCTAAGACATCTGGGAAAAAAGTATTTAAAATCTTAGGATTAAAACTCACGTAATTGTGATTAGGTAACATCTCTTGACTCTTTAAGGAACTGAATTTAAGTACATTAGAATTACACCAGAGATTCTCAGCTTACATGGCAAAGTGGAATTTCCCGGGGAGCTTGTGCACATCCCAGGCATTGCAGTTTTTGACCCTCCCCCCCCCCCCACCGCGATGGTTCTAGTTTGCAGCTAAATTTAAGAATCACTGAACTAAATTAATGTCATTTAATGGTAATGTTGAAAATACTAGATATTGATTTTATGTGTGAGTTTGAAAAATGCAGAAAAACAAAAGAAAATTTCATCTACCACTCAGAAATAGTGACTTTTAATGTTTTCATTTATCACACACATGCATGTACACACACATACACACTCACGCATGCACAGAGACACACAGGTACGTATATGGTATTTGAGATTACAAACACTAACTGTTAAATTACATAAAAGTAATAAAAAGTGAGATCAGCTGGTTTCTAGGCAGGTGGACTATGAAGGAAAATTTCAATGGAAATTAAAACCTACTATGTAGAAGAATTTTATATGCCTGTTTGATTATTTCTCCAGCCTTTTTCAATAAGTGTAATCTCCAGTTACAAGAGAGGCCCTGGCATTCAAAGGGGCTGAAGAATGGTGCAGCTGTCATTCAGACAGTGGACATTGACTTTCCATACTACCTCACTGTGTCAGATGTGTGCAGGAGGGAAGTACATAGATGGGATCATCCTGGTGGAGAACTTAATAGTCACCTTTGAAAGACCAAAAACTTGATTGTTACCTGATCATGGCTCATCAGACTCATAGGGATCTGACTCTTGCTAACCTTACTCACAAGACAGCAATGTGTTAAAATGTCAATGTATTACATAAAAACTGTTAAATAGACTAGGGTATTTGTGTTGACTTTTTCTCCCTTTTAAAGAGTTGTAACAGACTGCCAAACTATTATCAAAAGTTTGCTGAATAAACTAGATAATTTTGTGGATATCGTCGTTAAGCCCCAGAGAACTTGATGCATGTGTCTCCATTGTAGGTCAATAACCACCATGCAATCATGATTGCCAATGTCGAGGGTTTACAGTTTCTCTCTAAATGCTGTGGGGTCACAAATTCCTGTGTTTTTATTTTCCCTGGGATGAGCTCCACGCAAAGCCCCTCCTGTTTATCTTTACACTTTTCTCTTCAGTTTTGTTAATGTCATTGTTTAGGCTATGGTTCCTTTCACTTCTTTCAAATCTTGGTGAGCTTTCTGGAAGCTACTCTTCCTGCTTTGTCTAATGGGACATCCTGTTCCTTGATCTGGTGTTGCTCAAATTGCGTCACTTGTGGTATTAGCATCATAGTCATTTAAGGTGCTTATTAAGAGCTGTAGGTAGAATCATAGGGTCCATCCCAGAAATAATAAATCAGAATCTATAATATAGGGCCTGAGAGCCTAGATTTTAATGAAATACATAACTGATATCCACACAAACCATAAGGTAACTTCCATGGAGAGCTCATCTCACCTATCATGTGTTAATTGTACTGGTTTCATTATGAAAAAGTCATCTTATTTTCACAATCTTGGGTCGTTCCCTTTTAAAGTGGCATTCAAAACAGAGTAGAGTAAGAAGTTATCTGGAGTTAAAAATGAGATACAATCTTGAATCATTTCTAGTAGGCTTCTGGTGGAGTCTGTCGGGTTTTCGATGTAGAGTATCATGTCATCTGCGAAGAGTGAAAGTTTGACTTCCTCTTTGCCAATTCTGATGCCTTTGATTTCCTTTTGTTGTCTGATGGCTGATGCTAGGGCTTCCAGCACTATGTTAAACAACAGTGGTGAGAGTGGACATCCCTGTCGTGTTCCAGATCTCAGGGGGAAAGCTCTCAGTTTTTCCCCATTGAGGATGATGTTAGCTGAAGGCTTCTCATAGATGGCTTTGATGATGTTTAAGTAGGTTCCTTCTATCCCAACTTTCTCGAGAGTCTTTATTAAGAAGGGATGCTGTATTTTGCCAAATGCTTTTTCTGCATCTATTGACAGGATCATATGGTTTTTATCTTTTCTTTTATTGATATGATGTATCACATTGATTGTTTTGTGAATGTTGAACCAGCCCTGTAAGCCAGGAATGAATCCCACTTGATCTTGGTGGGAATGTAAACTGGTACAGCCCCTCTGGAAAACAGTGTGGAGGTTCCTCAGGAAACTAACAATAGAACTCCCCTATGACCCAGCAATAGCACTGCTAGGAATTTACCCAAGGGATACAGAAATGCTGAGGCATAGGAGCACATGTACCCCAAAGTTCATAGCAGCACTCTCCACAATAGCTAAAACATGGGAAGAGCCTAAGTGTCCATCAACAGATGAATGGATCAAGAAGATGTGGTTTATCTATACCATGGAATACTACATGGCAATGAGAAACAATGAAATCTGGCCATGTGTAGCAACATGGATGGACCTTGAGGGTGTTATGCTGAGTGAAATAAGTCAGGCAGAGAAGGACAAATATCATATGTTGCACGTATAGGAGGATTAGGAGGAACTTGACGGAGGAACAAGGGGGAGAAGAAGGGCGGAAATGGTGGGGGAAAGGGAGAGAGGCAAACCATGAGAGACTCTTGAATGCTGACAAAAACTGAGGACTGATGGATGTGGGGGGGAGGGGGAGATGGGCATGGAGGAGGACACTTGTGGGGATGAACACTGAGTGTTATGTGGAAACTAATTTGACAATAAACTATTTGTAAAAAAAAAAAATGAGATACAATCTGACAACTGGTACTTGAAACGATGGATAAAATGAATCCATAATCTTCATATAACTTGAAAAAATAATTTCATAACAAAATCAAATAGAGAAGTATAATGCTTTACTGGGTTCTGAAAATAAAGGCCCAAAGAAAATAGAAAATAAGGAGTTTGGGGCTGTATCGTTAACACCAAAAATAGAAGATTAAAAAAAGATCACTTGAGGTTTGAGTGGTTTAACATCTGGTTTGTGTCACGGCATGGTTGATTTGATTATCTCTGATATTTAATAGGGCTGAAAAAGCACAAAGGATCGAAAAATGATCATCTCTGAGGCCCCACAAAGATGAGGAGAGACAGCTCTATTCAAGGAAAGGGAATTAAGGGGGATGAAAGAGGCTGTCTCCTTCATATTTGTCTAGGACTATCTAGATGGCCTAGACTGATGTTAAAATGACTCACTGATTTTTCTGTCATAGGCTTTTTAATTTACTTAGTTCCTAAATTCCTGTCTTGGAAGTTAATAAGGGGACTGAAGGATGACCATTCGAGAAGCCAGCAAATAGCAAGAGGTATTTATTAGCTTGGATGAGAAAGAGTTGAGCTTTTCATTAACCTGAGCCTGAAATTACCTAAAAGATGCCTGCACACAGGATAATGGGCAGCTCTTTTCCATTGCCCTGAAGAATAGTCAAAGAAGTCTTTATGTTACAGCAGGGCCTTGCTCTACCTCTATCTAAGAAAGTGTCTCCAGCCAGAGTGGGGAGTAGGAAGTTTTAATAAGGAAACATTTCTCTGTGTCTCTCTAGAGATCTGTAGAAAGAGGTATGAAACCCCGGAAGAATGAACAAGTCATAGTTGACTTCCAGGTCTCTTTCTCCTTCTGCCTCATTCCAGGTAACAGAGATAAGGAATGTCCTAGATCTCCCTGATTCTAATAGATTTTTCTTTATTCTCCTCAACTTCCAGCCTGGTATGGTATTTCTCTTGGATCATATCACAGTATTGTCACCAAAAACAGTCAACACCCAGTGTGGTTCTACCAGTTGCGATAGATTAATTATTTTATCATAAGTTAGCAGAGAACGATAGGCTCAAGCCTACAAGAAAGTAGGAGAATTTTAATTTTTATTCTTAAATTTTCCTCCTAATGTAATTAGAGTGAATTGAAAGCAAAACAGAAAATTCAGACTAAGTTCTTGAATTGTAACATTTCAGGTACCTACGGAGAATCTGAGTTGCTGAGGTATACTAAAATGTAGTAAGCTCTTATAAGAAATAGATCTAGATGTCTAGATGGTTAAGTGTTTTTCTTTCTTTTTTTTTTAAAGCATAACAGAATAAAAGCTGAGTGACTCCCAGTGTTTTCTCTTGTATATCAATTTCTCACCTTTCTCTTAAAACATAAATTATTTGGGTTTTAGAGTATCTTTGCAGATACTCAAGGGGCTCTTAGAAAATATTTCTGCTGCAGTTTCTGGACAAAGTGAAACACAGATGGGGGAAGATTTTGTGATAAGGTGGGATGTTTAGGTCTAGAGTAATTTCTTAACCCCCAAATGGGCAATAACGTCTTCACTCTTTGTGATGTCTCCTCTTCCTGGATTGACAAATAAGTCACCCAGTCTGTCATTTGGATGCATCTCTGCAGCACCCTTCACCTTTGGTCTAGGTAACTGGAAGTACCAACTGGGATGGATACATCCGTATTCTGTAATGTGAAGTGAAATCGCCTGATGTTTACCCTTTAGTTTCTACATTGTCACTATCACCTGCTACATGAGAACCTCTGTAGAATTTCTAAATAAATACTACTTATTTTACATCATCTTAAAGCTGAGGGTTGTTAATGTCTTGATTTATAGGAATATGTTAGAAATCACGGCACCAGACCCAAGACCAGGTGCCTGAGTACTCAATTAGAGGAGTTAATTGCACTCTATTTAAAATAAAATTCGGTATGCCAGGTGACATTGGCCCTCCTCATTCATATGTATCTCAAACTTTTCTGGCCTACAGATAAACAACCCTATGACTGCTCCCAAATTTCAGGATATGTTTATGATTAAAAAATGTTACCAAAAGCCCAACCGTAGCCCAGTTCTGATAGATGGTGTAAAGTAGGGAGCTCTTTAGTTGAGCTTTGGTAATGAATACCAAGCTCAAAAGAAGTTAAGGTTGACTTTATTAGCAATTTCATGTTTTGCATTTTTACCATTTTCTATTTTGTTGGAGAAAGAAGCTCTTTTGTTGGTCCATTTTTACTATTGACCTGTCAGTTTAATCCAATAATAGTGTATTTTATCAAATAAGCAGTTGATATTGATTTAAATGGATTGACAGGTGGCTTTGAGGTCTTGAGGTTCTTACCTCTGAGGCTATTTACTCTGCATATGTGTATGTATGTGTCTATGTTCTGTACCCACGAATGTGGCCCAGGGGAGAAACACAGTGTTAAATGTAGGAGAAAGAATATGGCTTTGGATAAATATAGCTAGGGCCAGTGCAAGCACAGCAGGTGTAATATAATCCTACGTGACCCGTTTTATTTTTTTGTTCAAGCTTAAAAGTCACCAGACTTATTTTCAAATGAAAAGACTGATTCTTTTTTAAATAACCAGATAGATATTTTAATTTCCTGTCCATATTCCTAAGAGCACCTATTTGTAACAATATTAAAAACTTTGCTTTAAATGACAGCATATTCTTGAACATTTCCTATGTTGGACAGGTGAAGACATATTCAAGTATATCTGTAACTAAGACATATTCACATTCTTACTTTCGTCGGAAACTGTGTAAAAAAATCAGTGTTGTCATTTAGTTCCATGGAGGACATTGGTGGTTTGACTTCAAATAAATTTTAAAGTAACGCCTAGTGTGCAAAGAGGGAGGAAAATGCACTCAGAGAGAGAGACAGAGAGAAGCATTAAGGATGGTAATGTTTTATCTCTTATCTGAAAATCACAGTAGTGAAATATTCACAGTAGTGAATTATATTACTTGACATTACTTTGTATATCTAGAATGGTTAATGACAATTGGTAAAGTGTTTCACAGCCTGCTTCATGCCTTTATGTATAGTGAGAAATAAGTACAAGGTATACTGCATTTGAATTTATTTTAAAAGTGATTGTTTATCAAATTCTCAGTTTCCTCCACCTGTCCACTCTTTCTCAGAGGGAATTCTACTGGAAAGCTTGCAGCCCTGAAGAAAAGTAACAAAGTCATTTCTTTATTTTTTCTTTTTATTTATTTATTTGTTAACTTAAAGATTCCATGAAAATGAATGGAAACTCTTGAGACTATTTTTAAAAAATTTTTTTAAATGTTGATTTATTTTTGAGAGAGAGACAGAATGTGAGTAGGGGAGAGGCAGAGAGAGAGGGAGACAGAATCCTAAGCAGGCTCCAGGCCATACAAATTGCAGTAGGTAATTTGGAATAAAAGAAAATCACTTGGAAATAAAAATGTTGGAGTGTAACAGGGAAGACTGAGCTGCGATGTCTTACTTGCTCCCTATATTTACGTAATGTATTCACATCAACAAATTAGCAAATTTTTCATGCTCTTCTACCTCCTCAAACCTCTGCATCCTTCTGCCAGACATGAGGCACTTTTTTCACCTTCTCCACGTTTCTACAAGGATTCTTTTCTTACTGATTAAGCTACCTGAGGGCTGTTAGGATTAAGCTTGAGGAATATCAGGGAAGTGAGAGGGAAAAGTATTCAGATAATACTTTAATTTGCATTCCTTTTCAACAGAGGAGCATTTATAAAGCATTTATTCCATTACAGATACCAGTTTGCTATTTGTATAGGAATCCTGAGAGCAAGATGGTATCGCTCAGAGGTTGGTCCTATCATTTCAGGAGTAACCAGCACTTCTGAAATCACAGGCCCCAAGAACAATGACCAAGGTCACCCTCTAGAGCCTAGCTGTGCTTTTGTTTGAGAAGAGATAGCTCTTCAATGCTGAGAAACCTAGCTTCCAGGAACTCCAGGCCTTAGCTCAGCCACTGTCTTTCACGTAGCTTTGCAGAGAACAATTGTGTGAAGCACAGTGACCTCAGAAGCCCAAAGCCTTGCAGGCTATTTATGAATGCAGTGTGCTCAAAAAATGGGCTCAGGATGAGGAAACCCTATCAGAGCCCAATTTAGCTCCCACTCTGCCTCTGTGGGCATCTTATGAGAAAACAAGTATAAATATAGCAATAACCAGTTCAAAGGTAGAAGACCATTTGCATGTTGTGCTTTCTGAGAACAAAAACGAGATCTCTGGAGAAGTTTTAGCCAGGTCAGTAGATTTTGGGGGGCATATGTTGCTGAGTTAGATAATCAAGGTTTTTTTTTTTTCTTTTAATGGCTTTTGTACGCTGAAGGTAGAAATCTAGCCTATGAATTCTCCCTGTATGTAAGAAAACATTTCATGCTCAAAAGGAGACTAAATACTATTGTTCATCTCTGAAATATGATGGCCTCTATTGTTCTTTCTAGAGCAATCTAAATAGATAAAATAATCTCTCTCCTGGCAGTTCAGCCATTTTGAGTTAGTGAAACTTAACATCTTGTTTGCAGGAATTAGGACTGGCCTGAAAATGCCCTCGGCAGACTTCAGTATAATTTACTTGATATGACACATCCATGTTAGTAATAATGATGGAGGGTGATCCCTCTCCTTTACAGGTGTCAGTCACCTAGTGAAAAGAGAACAAGAGCCCCTCAAATAAAGCAGTCGCTAATGCAGAACGGTGCAAGATTCTGGCCTCACTTGTTTGAAACTTTCTGCAGTAATTTTTGTTTCTTCATAGACTATGTTTTTTTTTTTTTTCAGAATGTCGTGTGGTGCTTAAGATCTACAGTCTTTTCATGAAATGCCACATGATTAGTTTGAGGCAAGTGCTAATTTAATAAAAGTGTAAAGAAACACATGTATTATGCACAATAACCGGCCCATCAGTGGGGGCGGGGGGTGCTTAAGATCTACAGTCTTTTCATGAAATGCCACATGATTAGTTTGAGGCAAGTGCTAATTTAATAAAAGTGTAAAGAAACACATGTATTATGCACAATAACCGGCCCATCAGTGGGGGCGGGAGGAGCGGGCGGGGGACAGTGGTATTGAGTAGCAGGGGCAGTCTATCAGAACAGACAAGGTAAAAGTAGCGGCCATGCTGGGGCTGGGAAACACTCCAACTGTATTGAAAAGCAACTACCACATGAAGCAGGAGAAGCAAAGGAAGTCCACTGTTGAGTCAGTAATTCTTTAGGAGCTTCTCTCAAATCAATAATCAATAATCGTCCCCCCCTCAAAAAAAAACTGAGTACAAAATTGTTCATTGCAACATAATCTGAAATGACCAATACTGAAGTCCCAAAAGAACAGAAAACAAAATCCCTATGATAATGGGAATATTGGGTATCTCAGTCTGGCCATGGGTGTAATGATTCATACATATTTTAATTTCAAAATTATATACAGATAACAGTTTGAAAAGGAGGGTCAAGTGCTAGCTGTTAAAAGGCATTTGTCAAGATAGCACAATAATCTTGATGTGACTTTCTAGAAACTGAACTTTTCTGTATCAAAACAAAACTTTATTCCATCTTTAGATAATCTGAAAAGATAGAGGATAAACTTTATAGATTTGTCTATATTTAAAAAGATGTATTTTTCACCTGTGCTAGTTACAGAATCATTTGCTTATCATTTTTAACTATGAGCTGGTGAGCATTTGTCTCTAGAGTGTCAGGTTTATATACAAGGAGGGTAAATGACAGTTACCTTTCTCTTTCTCAGTCTCTACTGCAGATATGGAGTCCATACCCAGGACAATGGGACCATTTGTGAAACAGTAGAATTCATAGTACAACAATGGTACCTTAAAAACAAAGCTTTGTAAATGGTGTGGAGGAAATGACATCATTTTTAGACCTCACTAGAGTCTTAATGTTTCATAGATCATATGAACACATGTCATCTGGCTTGACAGAATACGTATACTCATAAAATAATCTTCAGAACAGAGTTAGAATTAAGCTTTTAAAGTCAAAGAGGAGGATAAAAGAAAAAAACAGACTTTAAACCTTTTTATTCTACATAATTATTTTAATGGTATTAAAAAGGATTAATGACAATGGCTCAATGCTTATCTGAGAATATTACCTGTCTTTTACTTTAAAGAATTAGAAATGCAGAGTTTTTTCAGTCAAGGAGAAAATTCAAAACTGTTAAACAGAAAATATAAAAAGTAATTTTACAAAGTTATTTTTTATCTAAGGGAATGTATTTCAAGGTAGATTCAAGATTTTGATGAGTTGATAGATATGTCTGAACTTCACAAAGGAACATGAATTCCAGGGGGAAAAGGTATTTTGGGAAGCCAAGTGCTTCATTTAAAAGGCACTGAGGAGCTCCTGGGTGACTCAGTGGATTAAAGGTCCAACTTCAGCTCAGGTCTTGATCTCATGGTCTGTGGGTTTGAGCACCAAGGCGGACTTTGTGCTGACAGCTCAGAGCCTGGAACCTGCTTCAGATTTGTGTCTCCCTCTTTCTCTGCTGCCTCCACCCCACAAATCACACTCTTTCTCTCTCTCTCTCTCAAAAATAAACATTAAAAAAAATCAAAAAAAATGAAAATTTTAAAAGGCATTAAAATAGACGTTTAAAACACAGTCTGCTTTTGAGGAATAGGAAAGGACATTATATAACTAGGGCCAAGGATGAATGTGAAACATACATGTATGTATAGAGAGAGTTGCATATACCGAGAGAGGTTTACAGATCTGTATGAAGGGACAGTGTCCACATACAGACTGAAGAAGTCCACCCAGTCACCTTTTAGGGTCTAATATGTAAGAATAGTATTCTATTCTATTCTATTCTATTGTATTCTATTCTATTCTATTCTATTCTATGAAATGTGAAACTCACTAGTCTACGTCTACCAAGAGTTTCATTATAAACTTCCCTCATCTAGTAGCTTAATTAGGAGCTCAATCTTGATAGCAAATGTCAGGATATGTCAATATGGGATGAATCTGGTATGTGATAGCAGAGCATAGTTTAGAAATTCTAATACATCAAATGTGATCACCAGACCTGGTGACTCTGAAGGCAGTTGTGACATATGGCTTATTTCAAAGCAATGAATAGAGTTGTACACTTACGTATAATCAAGATCGTACATAAATATTTTATCATTGTTCACGTTCATCTAACTCTACAGCTGCCTGAAACATCTCAAAAGAGGAGCTTTGTTCATAAGTTTGATTTCAGATTACATTTCAGACTATGTTTAGGGAAGATGTGTTATCATATATGCATCAATGCCTATACATAGATCTTCATGGGTAAAGAGAGGTACAGCACCATTTATCTCTGGATTCTTGTTATTACTCTTAGTGCAATGACTTGCTTATAATAAGTAAGTATTGATTAAAAATAAAAATGCTTCCTTTATATATTACTCCATTAATATCATTAAAAATGATTTTTATTGTACTGTCAGAGGGCTTGCAGTGTATTTCTAGTTACAGTTTTGCATACCACATAGTGGAAAGCATTGAACTGAGATGCAGATATAGCTAAGTTCAGCTTCTGCTTCTTTTCACTAGCTGGATGATCTCCAGGGAGGTCATAACAATTTTAGAGACTCCACTTCCTCCCCTGGAAGACAGGAAAGAAAACTTACTGGCTTATTTCCTAAGGACTGATGGAGATAGGTGCATGTATGAAATGTACAACACATACCAGCGTGCATCTTTATAAAGTTTAAAAATTATGTCACCTTCCAACATTCTGTCTATCCTTATCACTTCTGTCAGGTTAATATCTGCAAAATGCTTGCCTTTTTCAGCTGGGAAGAAACACGAGGATTTAGTCTGTGTAGAGACTATTCAACAGGGCTTTTGCAGAATGAATATTACAGCTTTTGAAAGCCATTTCTCATTATATTGAAAGCTTTAATTTTGAAGAGAAAATCATGTTTTGCCAGCAAAGGAAACATATAGTTTATTATGTGCAAACAGTATAAAAATTATTGTTTGCAAGTCTTTTTGTATCTAATTCAAGGATTGCCAAGGAACTAGAAAGAAAAAAATGAGATACATGTAAAAGCTCCAAGCTTATGCTTTACCTCAACCCACCCACTCTGCAAGCACCAAAGTTTGAAATTGGTTTCTAAATTAAGAATACAGTTTCCTAGAGGGTCTATATTTGGGAGAAGGAGATTTCCCTTGTCTAGAAATACACCCTTTCCGGTGTGGTCTGCAGAGAGCCAGATGGAAGTTTCCTCAAACCAAGTAAACAACCTCAGCTTCGTTACTGTTATCTTAAATTTGAATTGAGACCGGTAGTTTTGGAAAAATATCTGGTAATTTGATGTGAGACCGAATTCTTCCAGTGCTGTATCTGGAGAATAAAGCCCTACCTCTTTTCTGCTTTCATCCTCTTGTTCTTTCTTTCATTATGGCACATGCTGAATGCAACTAGCGTTCTTTCTACCTGATAGAAACTCACTGAGAAGAGAGACTATGTTTCATCTGAAAGTTTCCTGGGCTTAGCATGAGTTTGACAGGAGATATCTGTCCAGTAAGAAACAGTTGAAGGAGTGAGTAAATAAATTGGATAAGTGTGTGTATGCGAATTTATATTCAAAGACTGTATACAAAGAATTTACCAGATCAAAACACATGTTTACCTAAATTGTTGAATAACTTCAGCCCAGTGGTGGCAATGTGGTATAGTGATTAAGAATACAAATGTGGAGTAAGACAGATAGAACCGGGTTCAAGGCCACCTCTTGCCACTTCACCCACCTATGTTACTTAGGCATGTTATTAATGATGCTTCAGTGATTACATCTCTTGGAGTCTCATATTTAGCAGAGGTCTGGCAATGTAGGAAGTGCTTAATAAATGGTAGCTCTTGTCATTAAGTGGTAGATGTGATACAGAAATTAAAAAATGCTTTAATAATTTAAAAAATACTCACTAAAAACACTCTCCTCTTTTTGTTTTAGGTAGAATCTTTTTTTTTTCAATTGTTTTTTTTTAAATTTATTTCTAGGAGACAGAGAGAGACAGCGTGAACAGGGGACGGTCAGAGAGAGAGGGAGTCACAGACTGAAACAGGCTCCAGGCTCTGAGCTGGCAGTCAGCACAGAGCCCGACGCGGGGCCGGAAACCACAAACCGCGAGATCATGACCCAAGCGAAAGTCAGACGCTTAACCGACTAAGCCACCCAGGCGCCCCTAGGTAGAATCTTTATATAACATTTCATTCGATCCTATAGAAGTTTTCTTTCTGAAAAACTGTCCCATTTCCAGTTTTCCCTAACAGATGAGTTCTTTTTTTTTCTTCTCCCTCTCATTATGATAAATAGGGGCAGCTGATAGGCATAGATCACTCTGACTTCCTTTGGAAATTACTTCATTGATTTCTGAAAAGATAAAGGACCTGTAATGCACCTATAAATACACTCATTAAGTCACAAATTGCTCATGGCAGCACAGGAAATCTCAGTATACTGTCCAGGCATCTTCCTCCCCCAAACACACATTTTCCCCAGGGTGCCCAGCCCGGATCCATTATCATAAGCACAGCTGGAGCTGGAGTCATGAATCAGAGAACAACTTTCCAGTTCCTCATCCTCTCAGAGTTCCTTTGGTGGTCAGGTTTTCAGGCTGATGTGATAGTTCAGAGCCCAGATATTTACATAGAAAGAGATCAGCTTTTACCACTCTTCTGTTGGAAGATCAGAGTTGGGACACTGAAAGAAGTCTCTCTTGACCAACAGAGGATTCTGGTTAGAGGGTGGTAAAGCCCTAGGCATTTCATCAGAAGGCATTTCACTGTGGCTCCTGTGTTCTTCCTGAGGGTCTGCTCCCAATGTCAAAGGAAAACAAGTAGGATATTGGGTTCCATCGGTGGCTTTACTGTATGTAAGTTAGCTCCCACATGGCTGCACAGTAGCAGAGGTCAAGTTTCTGACACCCCTACCTGAAGCAGGGGCGATCTTCAGATCATTTTATCAAAAATATGGTGGATGTTTTTCCTTTGTGGAATGATACCCAGCAGTGAAAATGTAAGCTGAATCAAGCTCTGACCTGGCAGCTGGGGGGAGGCTTCATAGCAAAACTATTTTTTTTAATGTTTTCATATTGTCTGTATTTCCCTCTTAACCCCAACTGACTGTATTTCCCTTTTGAGTTTTATTAATTTTGCCGAGACTATTTCTATTTTTTTCTGCCCAAATCATTGAGGATACCCAGTCTTACAGCTTAGGCATTTAAATAATGTATTTCAGTGTCAGGCGGAAGAACACACAAACATGGCAGCCTGCTCAGCAGCATCAGATCAGACACTAGCCTCCATAGTCTAAAAAAACTCCTCCTTAACACCCTCCTGTTCCTCTAGGTACCAGCCAGCCACCTCACTAATGGAAGGCTAGCTGGCAGCCACAGTTCACCGCTTTAATAAAAATGGTTTTCACAAGAAAATACAGTTCAAGTGCCAAAGGGAAGTAATTCAATCCAAGTACAGAATAATCTCCTTCTGATACCTCATATTTATTTTTTATGTGCCCTATTTGAACTTTTAATCATTGCCACGGAAGCAGAATTACTACCTGCCATCATTCTTGGCTTTGCACTTGGAAACAGCACCGCACTCAAGGATTACCTGAGGGGTACATATTAAATTCCTGTTTGCATTTTCTTAATGGCATTCCATAGTTCAGGGCTTTTGGGAAAGCGTAAGAGGCAAGGTGAGACTAAACCTGTTCAGACCAGCAGCATATTGTGAGGAGAGAGAAAATCTCCATGGTAGGGTTTATTCAAGTCCCTTTAATGGCATATTAATTCTATATGACCCTGACTGCAGTTGATGGCACTTTCTTTAGATAAACTATCAAGCGTTTATCCCTGGGGTTTATGTTGTTTCTCTTGGAGGGAATCCACCAAGTGTCTGAAATGACTCTAGGGCGACTTCCCTTGAACCTACCCTAACATGACCAGAGTTTGTACCTGGCAGAACCTCAGATGAAAGGGTTGGAATCCTCCTCATTGCTGCTTTTTCCCCTGAAGTTCTGTGTTTTTCCATTTGATGCTAATATCATCCTCATGCATTAGGATTAGCCTACAACTTTTCTATTAATTCCTATGAAATTTCCTCTGGGGGAAACTATGAATATAGATGATATAGATATAGGTATAGATATAGACATAGATTTTTAAGAGAAAAATTTAGTGAAGACTTAATCTACTTTTTCATAAAGGATAAAAATCTCTTCTAGTTTTGTCTTGTCTTGTTAGAAAACTTCCCCATGTCTCATGAGTTTCCTGCATTCTTCCTCTGCAGTTTCAGTGAGGCTAGAGTTTGAAGGGAGACTGCTTAATTGTTTAGTATGCTTGTGAGCTCTTTATATAAGGGACAATATGTACTTTTAACTTTCAAAAGTGAATAATTGCAGGGGCACCTGAGTGGCTCAGTTATTTAAGCGTCCGACTTCAGCTCAGGTCATGATCTCACAATTCGTAGGTTCTAGGCCCACTCCTTTTTAAACTACTCCATGCATGTTTCATTGTTTTTATTAACTTAAGCAATCAGTATGGACATTGATTTTATTCCTATGTCCTAAGACATAATTCCCTTTAGAATTAATGATCTATTGATGGCTATGCGCTCACACACCAGCGGTCCCATCCTGCTAGGATTTTGCCATCTTTTGTTTGGCTTTTATAAACTTTCTTTATTGCTTTTAGTGTTTGCTTTCATCTCTTGATGCGCTATTGATATCCCTAAGAGTCCACAACTAATAAAATCCATGAACGCTAGTGCATGGGCATTAAGGCACATATTTTGACTATTCTTTCCCTTGAGAATACTAGATTTATTGAAACTCCCTGTCCCACATAGGACTATGATAAGTGTGACTCTGCCATTGAAAGAAATCTTTCAAATGAATAGGTCAAATGGTGGGACATGAAGTATTTGTTTATTATGTGACTTTAAATGAGTGGGATACCAAAATAAAATGTGGAGAAGCAAACAGATGGGTATTTCTTGTAATAATGAATCCAGATGCGCTACAGTTGAAATTTTATCTTTTAAAAAACTTAATATGAAAACTAAGGCGAAGATTCTTTGGTTAAAAATGCATACTTCTGGACACACTCTACACCTTCTAGGTCAGAATTTTCAGAGGTGGGGTTCTGGATTTTTAAGCAAATGAACAAACAAGGTTTTTCTGAGACAGACACACAGGTGCACACGCGTGCACACACACACACACACACACACACACAATGATGGGGACTATGCTCTGTAAAATGTTGAGTTTGGGTTATCATCATAATTGTTTTTTTAATGTCTTTTTTTTTTTTTTGAGACACAGTGAGAGTGGAAGTGGGGGAGGGGCAGAGAGCTAGTGGGACAGAGAATCCTAAGCTGGCTCTTCACTTATAGCAGTGAGCCAGAGCCCAATATGGGGCTTAACTTCATGAACTGTGAGATCATGACCTGAGCCAAAGTTGGATGCTCAACCAACTGAGCCACCCAGGTGTGCCATCATTATAATTATTAATGTGCTGTTGAAGCCTAGAGATTTTGGTTTTCAGAAAATTTCAGGTGATAACAGAATTTCTCGATAGTTCTTTCATCATCCTGAATCTTCAAGTTAGAAAAGTCTTTTGAGACAGAAAATTTATCTCAGGGTCAAAAAAATGTTTTGGTAGATCTCAGGGTCAAAAATGGTTTTTGGTAAATGGGCTGCACTGCATCTGTGAACTTGTTAAAAGTACAAGCAAAAATTTTTCGTATGTATATATTTTTCAGGAAGAGAGTTGATAATCAAATTTCTGTCTCCATTTTAGAGGCTTAGAGAGATTAAAGAACTAGCCTGTAGTTTAAAAATAAGTCATTCTTACCCTGAGTAGTTAAGGAACTTCTTAGATGCATAGAACTAGCATCTCAAAGTTATGTATGTCTGATTCCAAGTGCATGTTGTTTTTCACTCAAGCTCACAGCCTTTTCAGTTACTTTAAATTTTTCCTTTCATTATTCTTGGAGGACATGCCTGATTTTTCCATGAGATATCCTTCCCATAGGTAGTCTTGATCATTCTTACTAGCTTTGTTCACCACCTAAATGTCTTAATAGCCTAATCATAATGTAATCAGAGTGCTTTTCATCCTCTAGTTCTCTGCCCTATTTTATCTCATTTTGTGTCCAGTTATTGCTAATTCCATTTCTCCAAGATGGTGTCTCTAAGATTATCAGATAATAGTCACAGCAAACATATTAAGTGGGCTGGTTGAAGCCCACTTCTCCATTGCCCCATGTTCTTTCTTTTTAACTTACCTGAAGCAATTAGGAAATTTAAACTACTATCTCAGTGAAGCCAACTTGATTTCTGCCTGAAAACAAGGAGTGGGATTTCTTTCCGATGGCTTTGTCTCACTCAAGTGCCTACTAATTTAAGAGACAACCAGTCCACTTGGTTGAGTCATTGTTTTTTATAATAATTATGTATTATTATTCATCTAAGTAGGACACTTTTTAACAAGTGGGCTTCCCTCCCACGCATGGCCTAGTAATATTCTTTTTTTTTTTTTTAATGTTTGTTTATTTTTTGAGAGGTAAGGTCGGGGGGTGGAGAGGAAAAGAATATAAAGATGGGGCAGGGAGAAGAAGACACAGAATCTGAAGCAGGCTTCAGCCTCTGAGGTGTCAGCACAGAGCCCGACAGGGGGCTTGAATTCAAGAACCAAGAGATCATGACCTGAGCTGAATTTGGATGCTTAACTGACAAGCCACCCAGGGACCCCTGGCCTGGTAATTTGCTAATCTACAGCAGGTGTTGGAACTCTGAAACTTCTGCATAAAGTCCAGAAATAGCCAAAGGGAGAGGGAAGAAATGAGAGATGTTGCTAGGGAATACTTGGGTGACAGGGAAGAGACCTTGTGAGACCATCATTGCTCCTGCTTTTAGAGTCTGCCTGGCTAGGAGCTAGGGATGAAGACATGATTAAGAAAAAGTGTATGTTCTCATAAAGGTCAGCAATGAATTAAGGAGACAGAGGCTTATAGACAAGAAGATGGCTGCAGTGTGTCTATGCATTAGGGACACTCTCAGGGATGAAGAGCAGGAACAGCTGGTATCATGGAAGATAAAGGAAGCAACTGGGCTCACTTTAGATTTTCTCCTCACTCATCACCACCCAGAGTTACATCACTTTGATGGTCTGCTCTAGGAAAAAAATTCACAAGGGATGGTTAAATTTCCAAAGGGCTTGAGGCCTTTCACCATCTAGAGTTGGTACTCTGAAGAGTCTGAGAATGCAGCAATCTGTCACTGCAGTCTACTAGAGACATGTTGGCCAGCCTAGAGTAATTAGGAATTAGCCTCTTCAAGAAATCTTCTGATCTGAAACTCTGTCCCTGCTTGAAATGAGAACAGACTCCTAGAAGAATATTCCTGAGAATATTACTCACAATAAAAAGAAAGAGCATAGATGAATAAATCTACGGCCAGACCGAAGTTTTTCCCTGAAATATGCTGTTGAATTAGCTGGACTTTACTAGTCAGATTTTCTTCCTGAATTATATTGGAATCATTACTTCAAATGTTTTATATTCTACTTGGCCATAATCATATTATTAAACTAGTTAGATTCACTTGAGCCAATTTAAATGTAGTTGGGCAACTAAACAGAATCAGTCTTATACCAATTTGTTAATTTTGAGCTAAAAAATGTAAGGATAGGAAATAAAATACATTTTGTGAACAGTACTTTTGCAAAGCCTACTCCGGAAACTTGAGTAAAGTCTATACCCTTCTTTTTTTTTTTTGGAAGATCTCAAAATAAAACAGAAAGTTTAAAACCTAGAGATATATATACTTTATATGATAAATATTAGCTTTCCTTTTTGAAATCATCTATTTAACAGCTAGCAGGTAATCGCTTTAGTTCCAGATGCTAGACTATAGATGCAAATAGCATGGGATGCCTACCTTCTAAGAGCAAGGGAGGGGAGACCTGTAAACACTCACAAAAGCACTGTAATCATGGCTGTACATGTGAAAAGTAGGAAGTATTTTAGCAGTTCAGAATGGCAAATGAATACTTGTCAGAAGGAGGTATGGGCAGAGACGACAGTGGGCTAGGGGTTTAAATGCTAAGTAGAAAGTAATTCGATATGACCAGGTCCACATTAGCTACCAATGACAAAAGAATAAAAAATGTTAACACTTTAAATATTGAAAATTAATTTTTGATATAAAAATTAACAAGTAGTATACTCTATTTCATCACTTTGGAATATAGTATAAAAAGACATTTATTTTTGAAGTTTAAACAATAATGATTCTGATCCCCTACTTTCCCAGGATGATAAGTCTTCTGTGATTTCTCTGCTAAAGCAATGTCTGACAATTCCTGAGAAATTTGCACATGTAAACTCAGTGGGTATTTACTGAGCTCTTACTACATGCCAGACACTGGTCAGCCACCGGGGATAGAGACAATGCCCTGCTTTCACAGAGTTTGCATACAACTGGGGAGAAGCAGTCAATAACCCAACAAAGCAACAGGCTGATCAATAAATAAACATCAAATCAATAAGTACCAGGAAAGTATAACCATGGTGCCTGAATTAAATTTGGGTGATCAAACAGTGACAAGGTAGTCAGGCAGTGGTTTCTGAGGGCAGGATATTTGAGGTGAGTTCTCAATGACCTTTTAGAAGAAAGGCCTTGTTGGCTTGAATACATGAGTGAGGGTGAAAGAGAGGGGGAGAGGGAGAGTCCTGCATAGCCTAGTGGCAATTTGGATTTGAGTGTTCTTGTAATGGGAAATCATTAGCACGTTGTAAGTAAGGGAGTGGTGTGATTGATTAATAGGTTTAGGAGAATCATCTGTATGGAGAACAGATCTTAGCTGATAGGGTGAGTAGCTAAGAGCTTTGATAGTGGTCATAGTGGTTTAGGTGACACTCAAAGAGGATCTGAAAAGTGTTCACCTATGGGGATATGTTTGTGAGGTGGCAATGGGCAGTGGTTAGCCCTAGATAAGGTCTGGAAGGGGAATTGGATGTGACTTCTAGGTAGTCCCACCAAGACCACATTGCTGTTAAGGCTGTGAAACTTTGTGGCCTCGGGGATTTCCAGGTTACCTTATCCAGTTAGGCAAAGGGCTTTTCCTGGATGCTTCCTCCCTTGACAGCAACTTGCTCCAAGCATAGAAACTATCTTCATCTTTAACAATCCAAATGCCCAACTAAACCACAGTATGGTGCTGAAGACATTATTGAAAGTTTCAAGGCTCAACACCGTTAACATCTTCTCAGACTCAGAGTTCCTATCTGAAGATCAGGTCCAGGGGTTAGCTGTGATCCTGGCCCAAATGGAAGTCTTTGTTCTCCTAATTCAGAGTCCAGACACCCTGCATTCCTGCTCTGCCTATCATAGATGACATTTTGTCTCACCCTGACCCTGGATGATTAACAGGGAAAAATTCTCTGCCTGCATGAGAATCCTATGTGTTCATCTCCAGCATTTACTTAGAACTTCTCTACCAAGACACAACAATTAAAATAGCAGATCCAAAGCCTGGATGACATCGGGGGGAAAAAAAACCTTATAAGGTACTTAGAGCTGAATTTACACACATATTTGTGGGCAAGTATTATTTAATAAGAAAGGGCATCCCAATTTTTATTATAAAACCCAACATTTAACAGTATTCTGCAGCATGTGTGTAGGCTTATGGCCACTTTGTTAAATTCTCACAGAATAATGGGTAGGAATCTGCTTTATTTGATCCTTTTGACTAAAGTTTTTATTTCATGGTGTTCTCATTGAATGTTTGATTTGATTTGGAACAAAGATATTCTTCTCTTGAAGTAATGGTTTCTATTGAGAAACCATTGTAGAAGCCAATTTTAATAATCTTTATTTGGCAGTTTTCCACAAATAAAACAATACATCAGTTTAAAGTTACACCCCTGTGATTGTTCTTTCACTTATAATTTCTACACCACCATCAAAGGGAGAATGGAGAAGAGGAAGACAGTATGCTAGAGGGTGTTATACGTGGGGATTATGTCTTTGAGATGTGATCCAGAGAAGTGGTTTTGTTGCATACTGGAGTGGGGGAGGGTTGCCAGAGAGCTAAGTGCATTAAAATCACCTGAGGAGATTTTTCTAGTAGATGTGGCTCCATATTTTTCTTGAGGACCACTTATTTATAGTCGGCAACATAATGTAAAAGGCACAAGCACATTTTTTAAAATGTTTTTTTAATTTATTTCTAGGAGAGAGAGAGAGAGCGTGAGCAGGGGAGGGTCAGAGAGAGAGGGAGTCACAGACTGAAACAGGCTCCAGGCTCTGAGCTGGCAGTCAGCACAGAGCCCGACGCGGGGCTCGAACCCACGAACCGCGAGATCCTGACCTAAGCGAAAGTCGGACGCTTCACCGACTAAGCCACCCAGGCGGCCCTAAAAGGCACAAGCACATTAAATTGTGCAAAACCAGTTTTATAAATTCTAATCTTGAAAGAATGAGTCATGGAACCGAGGTACCAGTTGGTTTACATGTGACATAATTTACATAATAACTGATTCCAATACTTTTATAGAGGACTTGACTACAATAGAAATGGAGATTCTTAGAAATAGAAGTCATCTTTGCACATTTTATGCCTTTTAGACATGGGAGACAACTAAAATATTACTAATAAGTTCAAATAATGTGCTTCTATAAAGAAAAAGTAATATAGACACACCAAATTTAAAATGTAAGATTCTCAGGGAGCCTGGGTGACTCAGTCAATTATCTGACTCTTGATTTCTTCTCAGGTCATCATCTCATGGGTTCCTGAGTTCTGGCCCTGTGTTGGGCTCTGAGCTGACAGCACAGACCCTTCTCAGGATTCTCTAACTCTCTGCCCCTCCCCTGTTCACACACTCTCTCTCAAACATTTAAAATAAAATACAAGATTTTCACCTATTTAATCTTGCATTTTCCTTGGATGTTGGCTCTCAGGTGTGGTTTCTTGAGCTCACTGGAACATGTTCTGTCCTTTCCTCCGTTATTGCCTTTCCGTTATATCGAGTCTGTCTTTCTCTGTTTCACTCTGTCACACACAATTACCTTTAACAAACTTAAAAATAAAGAAGTATCAATGAGGTTTCAGAGGCAAATTCTCTGTGCCACAAAAAAAAAAAAAAAAGACATTTGGAGAGCATAACTTTGAGAAACATATGAAGTAATGAGAAAATACACTTGAAAAAAACCTATCTTTATGGTCATTATCTCAGTACACTGGGTCTTTGATTTTTTAAAATAGTTTTCATTGGAATCTCATACTAGCATTCACTCAGTAGACCATATTCATCACACTTCTACCCCAAGTATGTTTCCTTCAAAGGCTTCACAAGCTACTTTACCACTTAATCTAACTCTTTATCTAAGTTCAGAACTTTAGTTCATGTGGAGACACAGATAAGGTAGCCCAGAGGTGGTTTCCAGATTTCTCAGTTATCCATTTTGACTTCTTTCACCTCCTCATTCTTAGGCACCATTATACCCTCTGGCTCAGTCTTCTTCCAGTAGTTAAAGCAGGACGCTACTTCTAATCTGAGAGACCATCCAGGAGGCCAACCTGTTTACTCTTATTCACAATGATCCTTCTTCTAGATCCTGGCTTCGAACTGCCTCCCAGCTGCTAAACTCTTTGGTCTTGCCTTTTTCATTCTACTATACATGCTCCAAGATTCTTTTTTTTTGTTTTTAAATTTTTTTAATGTTTTATTTATTTCTAGGAGAGAGAAAGAGACAGCGTGAACAGGGGAGGGTCAGAGAGAGAGGGAGACACAGACTCTGAAACACGCTCCAGGCTCCGAGCTGGCAGTCAGCACAGAGCCCGACGCGGGGCTCGAACCCACGAACCGCGAAATCATGACCTAAGCGAAAGTCGGACGCTTAACCGACTAAGCCACCCAGGCGCCCCTACACGCTCCAATATTCTTGCCATCCTTCCCCATGGCAACACCAGGTACTTATTTAAGCATTTGATTCCTAGCAGAAAATTACTTTCCTCAAAGCTCAGCATTCTGCTTACGCAAGACAACCTTGATAGAATTGTATCTCTAGCTACACACATTGATTTGACGTTCACTGTGGCTCCCAGCTACCCTAGCAGTTCTTGCTTTAGCTATGAATCACATATAAAGACTCCCAAGGTAGGGACTCTACCTACATTTTCTGAAATAATTCTTGAAAACCTCCCTCTTCTTTCAGCATGGATTACTACATGAAAGGGAAGCTTCATTTTCCCCCTTATTAAAACAGAGAAAAATTATTTTCTTCAAACCCAATTCATTCTATCAGAGTTCATTTTCTCTGGTAATTTTTGATGACACCTGTTTATTCATAATTTTAAAATGAGAGGAGAATACATAATATTCTGGGAAAGTTTAAAATACCATTTTTTTCCCAAGTGCCTTCTCAGCTTTCTCTAGTACTATGGATACTTTAGGTTTCTAAATTGATGTTCTGGATGCCATATGTCTGTCAGAGCAAACTTACCTTGGGGAAAATCCTTAACACCTGACTTCACGGGCCTAACAAAGTGACGACCCAGGGGAATAGCCACATGAATCACAGCATGCCTGGGGTACTGTGTCAACAAAATGTGGCCCAGCTGGCTTTAGCTTACACATACTTCCCCTGGTGCAAATGGACATGATGCCATTCTAGCTGCAAGGCCAGACAGTTGTATGGTAAAGAGCATTCATGAATATTTTAGTCTCATTAGCCAGCAACTCCATGTAGTCCAACATCAGGATAAAAACAGAAATCCTGGAGCATTTTTCATTGCCAAGGGAAGATTCTAGGGCCACTTAAATCATAGCGGTAACTTGAGGTCAAGGACAAAGAGGTGATGAGTCAAACTTCTTTATGATCTCCCAAAGTTCTGA
This sequence comes from Proteles cristata cristata, assembly GCA_017311185.1. NCBI lineage: Eukaryota > Metazoa > Chordata > Mammalia > Carnivora > Hyaenidae > Proteles > Proteles cristata. The sequence continues at coordinate 602,236 of JAESUZ010002499.1, read as the reverse complement.
ATATGGAAAATCCAGGGATGCCAATCCATGAGCTCAGTAACATACAGGGATTTGAGTAACAGAATAACTAATGCAAACACAAGTCTTTGCACATCACCAGATTCAACTCATAAGGAGAAATTTTATGGTATAGTAGTCCTACATTTAGATAGTTCTAAAATTTGGCAATCTATAATCAAGTGAGTTGCAGTCACGTTTAAATTTTTTTAATGTTTTATTTATTTCTGAGAGAGAGGGAGGGAGGAGGCAGCGTGAGCAGGGAAGGGTCAGAGAGAAAGGGAGACACAGAATCCGAAGCAGGCTCCAGGCTCTGAGCAGGCTCCAGGCTCTGTCAGCACAGAGCCCAATGCGGGGCTCGAACCCACGAACCATGAGATCATGACCTGAGCCAAAGTCGGCCGCTTAACCGAGTCACCCAGGCACCCCGTGTTTAAATGCACTAATACCATTACTCCCAAAATTTGCAATGAGTTTTCTATAGACTTTTTTGTAGACATAATCCTTTATTTTGCATATTACAAAGGATTGTGCCATGATTAAATGATACAAAAACGAATTTAATTTTGGTGGATGATTTTATATGGTAACCTTGCCTTTATGAGAGTTGATTTTTAATTTGCATGTAAAACAAAACAAAGCAAAAGGCTATCTGGAACCTTACAAATTCCCTGGAAATAGATAAGAGGAAAGCACATTCATCAGCTATAACTCTCTTTCCCCTTAGAATCTTCCCCCAATTGAAAAACAAAAACAAAACTCTAAAAAAAACCAAATTCTGTTGCCAATATTTTTCTAGTTTTATAACAATTTAGTAGCATAGCTAAATTGCTATAGTAGTATAGCTAAATTTAAGTCTTCATTGAGAGTATTTATCAAAGATGCCTAGAAGGATGAATCAGATTTCAGAACAGTGATGTTTGCTTTGCTTTCTAAAATTCAGGCCCATAATTCATAGTATTCTCATTAAGCTACACTATCAATGCAGTCTGGTGAAATCTCCCCCAGACTTGATAAAGAAACTGAATTCTACCTGAGGTCGTCTACTCCAGAAAACTTGTTCCATGACCACAAAGGTTTGAGCAGGAGCAGAAGGAGGTTAGGTGTGGAAGAAGCACAGCTAGTGTTCTTTAGAGCCTGGGAGATTTGATCTTCACATGTGGTGACAGGGTGGGGCTGGGCCATGGCTGCTGGGGCTGTGCTGCGATGGAGAATTCTGTATGGTCAGAGATGGACTGTTGAGAGGTGTGGGTGAGGAAAGTGGACAAACAGGTGGTACTGCTTCTCTCCCTGCCCCCAGAATCTCAAAAATACATTAGTGACAAGCCCACTTTTCTCCAAATCAGAGGAGCACAGAAATGTTGGAGAAGGAGATACTTTTTTTACATACCTTCCACTAAAACTTGTCCAAGTCCAAGGGCCTGTCTGCATGTGGCAATGTGGTTGAATTGGACAGCCACAAAGGATTAATGGTGGTCAGCTAAACTCTCTGGGGGACAGAGCCCATGTCAGGAGCCACAGTGAAATGCCTTCTGATGAAATACTTAGGGCTTTACCACCCTCTAACCAGAGTCCTCTGTTGGTCAAGAGAGACTTCTTTCAGTGTCCCAACTCTGATCTTCCAACAGAAGAGTGGTAAAAGCTGATCTCTTTCTATGTATTTTATTTTATTTTAATAAAACATAGTACAGGATGAGACTCAAACAGGTCTCAATATTCTCATCGTAGGAGGTGAATAGTAACAGGTGAGCATGAGAAAAACAGGTTCAGTTCAAATGCATCTCAAAGGTTAAATTCTTCAATAGTATTAACTCTACCTTAAAGACAATTTCTCATGAAATGTCAAGAATTTTTCCCTCTTTAAGTTAGCAAAAATAACTTTTTTTTTTTTGTACCTCAACCTGATTCAGGCTTGGGTCCAGAGGAGAAAACAAATCATTTGTCTACCTATTTAGGTTTTGGATCAAGGCCCATATTTCATAAAAGACCTTTGTTCTCCTTTTTAAGGGCCTGTTAGCACCGTGGCTAGTCCCCAGGTAGCTTGCGTATCATGATCCAGCCATTTCTGTCCTTAATGACTTCCCAGGCTGGGCTAAGCATGTAGTTCTACAGCCGCTGGATTTCACTCCAGGAAAGGGGGTACATTTTAGTGGAGAGTGAAGTGCGGCTCATGTCTAATTTGTTGAATGGGTTGTAAATAGCTTTGGCTATTTCAGGACGAAAGACTGCTTTTAAAGGTAAGATATTATTATAAAGAGTGGCAGTAAGAGTAATAACAGTAATTAGTGTTCTAATAAAATACAAACAAAGGAAATGAGTACATGTGTCTTTAACAGTCTCAGGTTAACACAACAAACCAAAGCAACAAAGTGAAACCAGCTTTGTATTACTCTGTCAGAATTGACCATGTCTTGCCCTTGTCTTTGCAAGAGGGTGTGTGAAAACTGCCATAAATGAAAAGGGAATAAAAAAAAATAACCGAATGGTTCCTGAATTTCTTCAATATATTTGAATCCGAATTTAGCATTTAATAAAAGGAAATAACACTTCGGTTGGTGATGCTATGTAAACCTGCATGCTGTCATTTGCTAAGAAAACAAACTTCCTCTCTTCTAGCCAGTTCTTCCTCTGCTTAGAGAAGAAAAAGCAGTGTGAGGAGGGGGAGCATGCTGTGTTCCGGAGGATTCTCTGGGCACATGGACTGTAGCCGATCATCCTCTCTTGCAGATGCTTCTCATCACTCATTCATGTGAGACCTGGAAAACTCAGGTTCATTCACTTGGGTGAACAGGGAACTAGAAAAGGGCTTTTAACTCCAGAGGTGGGTTCAGAAGGCCCTGGAAGAAACCCAGGTGTTGATATTCCCTAAGGGAGAAACTGCCCTATGGAAATAATCTCAAATGAGGATACAGATAAGCTAATCAAAACAATGTGTGTCTACCCTAAATTAAGGGGCCCTTCCAACTCCCAAGTTTCCTTCCTCTGACACATAAGTATTTGAATGCATGTGTGTGAGTGTGTTTGTGTGTGTGTGTTATTTCTTTCATCCATGTTACCACATATTCTAATGGCCATTACCAACAGGAAATGCAGGGTATGCCTGGAGGTGATGGTGCTGGCTTTAGAGCAAACCTCTGGGAGGCAGGAACCTCTTCCAGGAAGAAGGGGGCTGGGAAACATCCTGCTGCTTTATGTTCTGTTTGTAAAGGGCTGTCCTTGAAACATCTAAGGGTTTGTGTTTTCTCCTGGGAGAAAGTAGTAGTATTTAGATAAAGCAATTCTCTCTCTCTCACACACACACAATGTATATAAAATATATGTGTGTATATATATGTTTAATGTTAATTTTTGAGAGAGAATTCGAGTCATGGCGGGGAGGGGGCAGAGAGGGAGAAAGAGGAGAGTCTGAAGCAGGCTCCATGCTGTCAGTGCAGAGCTGGATCCAGGGCTTTTACTCACAAGCAGTGAGATTATGACCTGAGTTGAAATCAGACACTCAACCGAATGAGCCACCCAGGTGCCCTAGACAAAGCAATTCTTGATTCATGATATAATATTGCTTCAGAAAGGAATTAGAAATTATTTTCTTCTCATGGATGTAATTGTTTTGGCTCACACTAAATGTATATGTAAAGTAATAAGGTGGAACTGCTGTGTTTATTATGATGGGAATCTTCCCTCTGCGTTAGATGGGTACTCTTATGTGTTAAGCAGAGTTGTGAGTTGAAGGGAATTCTCTATCAAAAGAAAAGAAGTAAGCATATCTCTAATGTCTACAAATTCAATTATTCCTGCAGCAAACACTTACTGAATGCTTAATAAAAGTTCAAAATTAAGTAGGTCTGCGTAATTCTAAACCATACCTTATTTGAACCCTGCTAAGATTATGTTATGACATTTGAAGTTAAAATCTAGGAACAAAGTAGGAAATGTGTGGCTAGTATTTTTGAGTCAGTGCTGTGTTACTGTAACTCTTGTGTCCTGTTATATATATCATCTCATTAATCCTCACTTAATAGTAATGCCCATTATTATCCTGTTGTAGAGAGGAAGAACTAAGGCTTAGAAAGGTTGTATCATTTTGCCCAATCTGCCATAACAAAGTGTCAGAGACTGGTGACTTAAACAAGGGTTTCTCAGTATCTCAAGTTCCAGAAACTGGAAGTCTGAAATCAAAGTATCAGCAGGACTGGTTTCTTCTGGGGACTCTCTCTTTGGCTTGTAGATGGTCATCTTCTCCCTGGGTCTTCACATCACCTTTCCTCTGTATGTGCCTGTGTCCAAATTTCCTCTCCTTAATGGGATGCTAGTCTTCCTGAATTAGGGTCCACCCTAATGACCTCGTATTTACTTTTACTGCTTAAAAGACCATATCTTCAAGTATAGTCCTATTCTGAGATACTGGAGGTTTGGGCTTCAACATTCAAATTTGAAGTTGTGGACAGGGTGTGGGAAGAACTACAGTTTAGCTCTTAACAGTGGTTAAAAAAAGTTTCTCAAGATCAAGTAATTGGTAAGTGGTTCACCCAGGATGTAAATTTCTTCATGCCCTCTTTGTTAGCCTTAGGATAACTTTACACAGTAGTGCTTCTCCTCTTTCCCTAGCTAGCGTCATTACTGAATATCTACTATGTCCCAGACTGTGCTGAGGGTGCTGAGGGCAGAGCAGTGAGCAAGATTCCCAAACTCCCTCTCCTGATGAAGCCCGACCTATCTTGGAAGAGGTGGGGAGCAAATAAAAAACAAAACACACAAGGTAATTACACAAATGCAATAAGTACCATAAAGGTAACAAACAGGACCATGGGATAAAACATAACCGGGTGAGGGAGTGAGAGACTACTCTTGAAAGGAAAGTCACAAAGTGTCCTCTAACAAGCTAATCTTCAGAATGGGACCTGAAACAGAAGACATGAGCCCTGCAGAAGGTAGAGATCTGTTTGTGTGTAAGTCATTTCCCAGGGGTGCTCAGCATAAGTGTTAGGATAGAAATGTCTCTCTGCAAAGCAGAGAAGACGTGAGTATCCAAGGAGAAGATGATGGGAATCACGGTGTAGAAGAGGGGGAGGCAGAGGCTACCAGCTCTACCCCAGCTTCAGGATCGCCTAGCTGTCCCACGTGGAAGATCGCTCTCCAGCTGAGCTTCAACTTCCTCCAGTAGGAAGCGGGGAATATCAGTAACACACAGCACCCACCTTGCCTCTGCCCAGAGCTTGTCGCAGTGCCTGTGAGATAATACCCATGAGAGCTCTTTTGAGACTGAAAGGTTCTATTTGAATAAGTGCATTGTCACAGAGAAGACCTGCAGCCATTGTCCTAACGTATAGATCTACCTGTAAAATTTTTCCTACAACTTGTACCTAAATGTAATCCCCTGTCAAAGCCTCCTACTTTATGAAGTGATTAAACTCATTTGCCACAGCAAAATATACGAGAAGGTAAGTAGGTCATTGCCCTTCATTCATTAAATACTCAGAGTGAATTAGTTGTTTTTTGTTGATAGAGAGACATACAGAGCATAGCACATTCCATCTGAGAACTGACCAGGCATGACCAGGCATATCCTGTGGGCCAGCACAGGGTCTGGCCAGGGCTTTGTTTACAGGAGGGTCCACAGAGCTGTGTGGGAGAAGCGTGAGTGGGTAATTCTCTGTTGATTTCCTTTCCACAGCGAAGATCTCCTGAGATACATAGAAATAATTCTCATCCCTTAACATCTGAGATACTCTACCATAATGGGGAAACTCCAGAACCCGAGAAAATGAAGTTCTGTTGTTTAGGCCACCCAGTTTGTGGTAATTTGTTACAACAGCCCAAGCACACTGATCCAACCTTCCTAAGCCTCATCTCCTCATATGAAACATAAAACCATCCTATAAAACAGGCCTAATATTGGGTACCACCATTAAATGAGGATTGATGAGGGTAATATATGTAAAGCGAGATAAAGTAGCAATGGTAGGATAGAAATTGCTCAAAAAAACTGGGTACAGATTTTCTACTTTGTTTCTAGAATGTAACTCCTTCAGGTGCCATCACTGTCAGCATGATTATCTTCCTGGAAATAGGAATTGGTTTAGAATTATGCACACTTGGGTAATTTGAAATAACACCATGACCGCTGTTATTGAAGGTCAAGTACATGTCTCCTGGTGGGTAGAGAGCAGCAGCCATACAATGTCAGGCTCAGTGCAACCTCCACACCCCTGGACTCGCTGTTCCTCTCAGTTGGGATCCTTTTTTTTGGCATGTCTTTGTATCACTGGCTTCTTCCCACCACTCCCTTTCCATCTCAAACATGATTCATCAGAAAAGACTTCTCTGCCCGCCTGGTTTACCTCGTCGATCCAAATCACTTTCTACCAGTTTGCCTTTCTCTGTTGTCTTCACAGCACTTAGCCCTCTAAATGTTTTTCAAATATTTATTCCTTTACTAGGTAGTGTCTGTTTTATCCCATGACACACCAAACTCTATGAGGGCAGGGACCCTGGTGTATTTATCACTGTCTCCCAGTGCTTGCATTAAAACAGTTGGTCCTTAAATAACCAGTGAATCAAGGAAAGGATGAATTGATGGGCAAGCTCTTTCAAATACAGCGGAGTCCTGGGGAGGAGTTGATTCTCTGAACAGTACAACATTACTTGAATTATATTCAGTGCTTGGGCTCCAGGGATATGGTTCCCTGGGGAAGAGAGATACTGAGGTATAGACAGGAGAGTAGATAACAGGAAATCAGGTAGGTGTGTGTTCACGATCCAGATTTGGCCCTATTTCGGTACACTTCATTGAGGATGTCACTCAACTGTTGCAAGCCTCACTTTCCCATAAAAGACTGGAGACACTATCTCAGTGAAGAACTGTTGAAAAGATTAAATGAAGCAATGTTTTCAAAGCATGTGGCAAACAGAAGATCAATAAGTGGTATTGATTCTTTTTAATAAAGACAAGAAAAGGGCAAGCCACTCTGTCTTTTGACCTAGTAAAAGGAGTTTAAGGCAAGTGTAAAGAACTAAAAACCACACTGACAGTTGAATGCAAAGAGCTAGTGGGTCCTACTCCAGCTAGAAAATGTAGATGAGATATCTAATTGCCTGGCCCTGAGGGTCCTTCTTGGTTCTATTGGCCGCCCTTAGACCACAGTGAATCCTGCACCTCAGGGCCACCATGAAGTCTTTTATAAGCAGGAGCATCGTCACAGTAATGAAAAAAATCCCAATTTTAAGAAGAAAGTTATTGAAATAGTTTAATGTTTAATTATCTAATATTACTATGAGAAGAGAGCTTTAAAAGAGCCCAGAGGTGTGTTTCAGCAGCATCTGTCACCTTCAGTGCCAACCTGCAGTGACATTTTTCAGCTGTAACTTAAGGAGGGAGAGAGAATTCACAACACACCTTGTGTTGATTGATGCTGATTTCAGCGAGCTCCCCCAGGGGTAGCAGCAGATGTGTGCAGGAAGTGTGCAGGTATACCTCATGCTCTATTCTTACGACATGTTTGCTGAGTGGTGACAAGTCATCATTTTCCCATGAGTGGCCGCCTAGTCCTTTCTCAGACTTGTGAATCACCAAAGCCTTGGGGCCATTTTCCCAGCAGGGACAGTCACCCAGGAAAGACAGAGTGTGTGAGCCTCCTCTACCCATAGCCTCATCCTTTTCCTAAACAGCCCCAAGGAAACACCCCAGGAGTTAAGTTGATAAGAGTAAATGCTGAAGTGGGGGAGGGAGGTAAGATCTTCATTAGACCTGAAAGCACACCAGTAGAAAGATTAATATAGTTCTTGATTTTCATTTTCAAACCATTTCAGTCTTTGCCCTGCTTTGTCTTAAAAAGAGTCACCTGATTCTTTACTCTCTGAAAAGAGGGGGCTGGGATCTTGTAAGCTTTGGGATCCCCATCTTCAGGAAACTTCCTCTTTCTTCCTTACCCTCTACCCCCTTGCCCTGGAAGGGATCCTATAGAATCCGAATAATGATGTATTCCTTTTTCCCTAGAGGACTTGAGTAAGAACAGAAAAAAATTTTTGATTTTCCATCTTCCTCTGAAAGAAAAAGGATTTGACACAAAAATATCTGGGTCTTCTAACCCATCATCCTGAATCCTGCATCATTCCACCCAAGGATCGCTTCCAACTAAATGTACTCTTTGTCTTCCAACTTGCATTCAGTCTTTTGAAAGCAGATTTTAAAATACCACTTCCTTTTCTTAAACCACTCATTCACTACCCATTGTCCTTCACATGAAGGTCAACAAAAAAACCTGGATAACAAGTTTCCTTTTAATCTAGGCCCATGTACTTCTTCATACACCCCAATCACAGAACTGCCTGTGGTTTCTGTTTTGGGCCCTTGCAGGTGCCGCTAACATGTAACAGTGATTCTGAATGGTGGAAAGTCTTCTGTATACCATATCCTAGACAAGACTGCTTGGGGATTTCTGGGCTTTCCAGAGTGAAAGCTTTCCAGGTGACTTTATTTGTTTTTTAATTTTTTAATGTTTATTATTATTTTTTTATAAAGAAACAGCACATGTGGGGGAGGGGCAGAGAGAGAGGGAGACACAGAATCCAAAGCAGGCTGTAGGCCCTGAGGTGTCAGCACAAAACCTGATATGGGACTCACACCCATGAACCATGAGATCATGACCTGAGCTGAAGTCAAATGCTTAACCTACTAAACCACCCAGGTGCCTCTATCCAGGTGACTTTAAAATGCAGCCAGTATTCTCGGCCACCAGCTCAGATTCTCAGCTTTGGTTGCACATTAAAATCTTTTGGGGAAATTTAAAATCTTCTGTACACAGACTCGTTACGTCAGAATCTCCATACATGGGTCTCCGGTACCAATTGCTGTTGTTTTGTGTTGTTTTGTTTTAAAGCTCCCCAAGTATATGCAGTTTTGGGAAGTGCTAGCTTTGAGGGCTCTTTACTACAAATTCTGGATAACTTCCTCTCCTTCTCTAGGTCTCAGTCTAGATGGAACTTTCTGAGAACCCTTCCCTGAATCAGATGCTCCTCCCAAGTATTAACATAATGGATGCCCTTGTGCAATGGCAACTCGGCAGAACTCCCCATTGATTCATCTGTGTCCTCATCGTTCACTGAGCCCCTCGAGGGCAAGGACTATACAGAGTACTCCACAGCTAGGGCAGGGCCTGTCCTAGTAAGCATGCAGCCCTGAGCTGTGTGTCCTCTGTGTTGGGCCCTGTGGTTGGAGCACCAAAGCATTTCTGTCCTCGTGGTGTTTACACTGGTCTCTCAAAATACTCCATGTTCTCATCCTTTCTAAAGACAAAATGTGGCATCAATCTCCCAACTTATTTTTCTGCCCCAGAAGGATGGTACAGATGTCCAGGAGACAGAACATAGCCCTGCCTAGTTTCTACTTGTACAGGGAGAAACTTCAACAGAAGGAACTTCTATGAGAAATATTTCTAGCCCTAAGAACGCTGTTCTTATCCTGTGAGATCTCCAAATAAAATGCCAAAAAGTGAGAACATCAGTAGGAATAATACAAAAAAGTTAATTTTTAGAACACCTTCTGGACACACCCATCTCAATTTAAATCAACAGTATGGAAAGAAGCAGGCTTCATCTAGATGTTTCTAAATGAAACCTATTGCAGCAAAGGCTGAATTGAGAAGACACTGTTGGAGTCACTGATGTCAATGTACATGAAAATGTAAGGATTGCCATGGCAAGAAGATGCTGAGTTTACGAGTCTTCTAGGAATTGTCCATGCAATTAATCCCTGCAACAAAATACTTATTTTCAGGTATCACTGGACCATACAGTGGGCCGGAATTCAAATCTTACCTTTTTACCAGCTTTGTGAACTTAGGCAAACTACTTAGCTCCTCTGAACCGCAGGCTTCTGGTTTGTTAACTGTGGACAACCAGGTTATCCATCTCACACGGTTGTTGTGATGATTAAATGAGATTGTGCAAGTGAAGTATAGCATAGTGTCTGGTCTATAGTGATTGAATAGTAAATAGGTGCTGTTGTTGTTAAATTCTTTAGTCAAAAGTGGGAAAACCTAGGAATGAACTGCTATCAGTGCTAACTGAGCTAAGATAAAGACCCGGTATTTCATTGGAGATCATGCTCTCCCATCTGCGGTGATGCATGCTCAGATTGAGGGATGACTGAATCATAATTTGCCCAAAATTTATTGCCATTCTTTACTACAAGGCAGCCCCAGATTTTCATCATCACCCCTTTAAAGGACTTTCCATGAACACCCAACCATAGTTTTCATTTCCTGTATGGAATCATTGTTTACACTTTCCTTTTTTCCTTATATTTGAACAGGTATAAGAGAATAACTCTAGAGATGTCTTGTCACTCTCCAGATCCAAAGACTTTCAGGTTCCATCAGTTTCTTATGAACAGATCACTATCCTAGTAAGTACTACCAGTATAGCTGGATCTCCCTCAGATTTGTATTTATGGTGCTCTTTTTTAAGTAAATCAGGGAATTATTATAAGATACACAAAGCTGTTCAGAGTAGAAATATTAGGGTCTGTTATGATTTTTAAAATTATCTTCAGCTTCCTAGTTAGGAAGTAATTTTGTATCATTGTGGATGGTGCTACTATAGCTATTGAAGTTGAAAGTATTGGGTGAAATGTTACTTTGGAGAAAAAATTGGGTAGAATGTGTGTGGGGAAGAGAGAGGACAATGTGTGTTTGGAGGGCAAGAGCTCTGTGTCTGTGTTAGGGGGGCAACTCCTAACTTTCTGAGTCAGGGAATCAATATGAAAATAGATGAGACAATGAAGAATTGTTATATCAAGAATTTCCTAGGGCCAAAATCCGTGGGTGGCAGTATTGACACAGGTCTAATAAATTCATAATTCTCCCAAAGGATCTGGAAACTAGACATCAAACGTCATCTTTTCTTTAATTCCTTCTTAAGACTCCTTCATGCTGTGTCAGTGAGATCTTTGTGCAGCAAGTTACTTTGCCTTCTCGAGCCAAAATGATCTCTCCAAATAGTCACCATATGTGAATAGTTCTCTATCCAGGCTGGACTGCCTATTACTGTGACAATTCCTGCTGAAAACTATTCTGCCTGAAATAAAGTGTCCAGCCTGCAACTAGTTCAAGTACTCAGGAACAAGATGCTGTGGAAGAAGACTACATGTTGGACACTGTTTTCACGAATCTGCTGCTTGCATCAGTGTTTTTTGATCTGGAACCATGCACATGTGATGATGTTCACCCTGGCATCCACCAGCAGCCCTTTCACTATTGCCAGTTTACCACCAGTAGGAAGATATTGCACTTGTCTGTGAGCATGTACAATGTCGCACTGAAAAGGAAAACACTGGCCTGGTTCCACAACAGGTTCAAAACCATATTGACCACTGCATAGATCTTTAGGCTTCTTTGCTTGTCACAGCTTTGGTGGAGGGGACAGCTCTGGTGTTAGATCCATGTCAATGGAATGTATATGGATTTTGGCAAAAGCCAAAGATAGAGTTTTCTCCATTGCAGGAGCAAGAACCATCAGGTGTCCATGCTATAGTCAAGCATATCTACATCCATCATTATTGTCAGTACAGCGATCACCTGGAGCATTCTGGTTGTGCCTTCCTAGTAGTCCATGGGGCCATCCACAGTGTCAAAAAAATCTCATTCTTGAGATTCTCATCTACACAAATCCTCATTTCTTTAAACCACATGGTGTTGCCTTTTATTGCAACTCCTGGACTTAATAAGGCCCATAATAACGACCCAACTCAATTAGTTCAGCTTTCCCAGTCTTACTGGTCACCTGAGCTCCTATCACCCTTTCTGGGAAAGCCTATCCTGAGCAGTTCTTGTTGGTAGGGAGTTTGGGAAAATGCAGTCCTTGTCAGTAAATATGTGGCTCACTGACCTTCATCGTATATGTTTTTGGATTTATCAACTAATGTCACTGTAAACTCAGCATCATGTCCAGTTGGCAGACTGGTGCTCCACTGATTCCAGTTTGGACGCCAATGTTAGATTCTCAGATGGAAACCTTGCTGAAATACAGTGAAATGCAGGCATAGTTGCTTACCCTGTTGTTTAAGTTGAGGTCTAATCTCCTTTGGTTCTCAAATTAACTTAATATACTAAAGGAAACTTTATTCCCTCATAAAGAGAAGGGTCAGTGGAAGGCGGAGCTGCTGAGTCATATGGGAACATGGTTATCCAAATGATTTGGACTGAACTGTGTGCCACCAGAATGAAAGTCCTTATACCCAGTTCTCCGCAGGATATGACTTTAGGTGGAGATAGGGTTTTTAAAGAAGTAAATATGGCTAAATGGCACACCTGGGTGGCTCAGTCCATTGAGTGTCTGACTTCAGCTCAGGTCATGAACTCACAGTTCCACATGAGCTCTGTGCTGATAGCTTCAGATTCTGTGTCTCCCTCTCTCTCTGTCCTACTCCTACTTGCACTCTGTCTCCTTCCTCTTTCAAAAATAAAGATAAAAAAAAACCTTTTTTAAGTTATTATGGCTACCTGAAGTCAGATGGATGTGCACTAATTCAGTATGACTGATGTTCTTATAAGATAGAGATGGAGAGATGCCAGGGATGTGCACAGGAAAAAGGCCATCAGAACACACAGTCCGAAGGTGGCCATCTGCAAGCTAATGAGAGAGACCCCAATAGAAAATAAATCTGCTGATACCTTGGTCTTGGACTTCTAACCTCCAGAATTGTAAGAAAATGAATTTCTGTTGTTGAATTCATCATATGCGGTATTTTGTTAGGGCAGCTTTAGAAAATTAACAAATCTTGAGAAAAAAATATGATGAAGTTAAAACATGTTGCTGAAGGGTTGTCCTTTGTTCTGTGAAACTATTGTGTCCCTTTGCTGTGAAAAAAATATTTTTAAACCATTTCTTTTTTAAATTTAATATTTATGTTTAATTATTTTTTAATTTTAATTCCAGTATACTTGACACACAGTATTATGTTAGTTGCAGGGGTTCACTGTAGTGATTTAACAATTTTATACATTACTCAGTGCTCATCATGACAAGTTTGCTCTTAATCCCCTCACCTATTTCACCCATCACCCAGCCATCTCCCCTCTGATAACCCATTAGTTTGTTTTCTATAGTTAAAAGTTTCTTAGTTTCTCTCTATTTTTGCTCATTTGTTTCTTAAATTCCACATATGAGTGAAACCATGTGGTATTTGTCTTTCTCTGAGTGACTTGTTTCACTTTACTCTTTCACTTCATCCGTGTTGTTGTAATTGGTAAGATTTCATCCTTTTTTTATGGCTGAATAATAGTCCATCGTATATAAGTATATACCTGATCTTTATCCTTTCATCAATCAGTGGACACTTGGGCTGTTACCATATCTCGGCTATTGTAAATAATGCTGCTATAAACATGGGCATATATCTCTCTGAATTTGTGTTTTTGTGTGTTTTGGGTAAGTATGTAGTGGTGTAATTCATGGATCATAGAAGAATTCTCTTTTTAACTTTTTGAGAAACCTCCAAACTCTTTTCCAGAGTGGCTATACCAGTTTGCATTCCCACCAACAGTGATAAAGGGTTCCTTCTCCACATCCTCCTTTTCCTTGTTTTTGATTTTAGCTATTTTGACAAGTGTGAGGTGATGTATCTTATTGTAGTTTTGATTTGCATTTCCCTGATGACCAGAGACTTTGAGCATTTTTTCATGTGTCTGTTGGCCATCTGGATGTGTTCTTTGGAGAAATTTCTGTTCATGTCTTTTGCCTATTTATTATTTGGATTATTTGTTTTTGGGGAAGGTCTTCTATCAATTCTTTATATATTTTTGATATTAACCCTTTACCAGATCTGTCATTTGCAAATATCTTCTCCCACTCAGTAGTTTGCCTTTTAGTTTCCTTTCTTGTGCATCAGCTTTTTATTTTGGTGTAATCCCAATCCTTTATCTTTGCTTTTGTTTCCCTTGCCTCAGGAACCATATCTAGGAAAATGTTGCTATGACAAAGAAATTATTACCTTTGCTCTCTTCTAGGATTTTTACGGTTTTAGGTCTCACATTTAGGTCTTTAATCCATTTCGAGTTTATTTTTGTGTATAGTGGAAAAAAAAGTGGTCTGTTATTTAGCCATAACTACTTCTTTTGCCTGTTGCTGTCTAGTTTTCTGAACACCATTTGTTGAAGAGACTTCTTCCCTTGTATATTCATTCTTCCTATTTAGAAGATTAATTTGCCATGTAACTGTGGGTTTACTTCTGGGTTTCTATTTTGTTTATTGATCTCTGTGTCTGTTTTTGTGCCAGTACTATACTGTTTTGATAACCACATTTTTGGAATATAACTCAAAGTCTGGAATAGTGATACCTCAACTTTTATTTTTGTCAATATTATTTGGGCTATTTGGGGTCTTTTGTAGTTGTATACAAATTTTAAGATTGTTCGAATTCTGTGAAAAATGCTATTACTATTTTGATAGGGATTGCAGTAAATCTATAGATTGATTTGGGTAGTATGGACATTTTGACAGTATATGTTCTTTTAACCCATGAGCATGAAATGACTTTTCATTTCTGTTGTCTTCAATTTCTTTCATCAGTGTTTTCTAATTTTTAAAGGACAGGACTTTCACCTTTTTGGTTGAGTTTATTCCTAGGTGTTTTATTATTTTTGGTGCACATGTAAATATGATTTTTTTCTTTAAGTTACATTGTTTTTTAAAAAAAATTCTTTAAGAAGTCTTCCTTTGTCAAGGCCTTCTCTTTTATAGGGGCCATTGCATTGTTTGTTTTTCATACATTTCAGGAGCTTAAGGAAGTGGGTCCACATCAGACCAAACTTGGTTCTGATCTCCCTCCAACACTTATTAAATCTTTGACCCTGACCTCTATGAGCTCTATGACTGTTCACAGCCTTTTCATGATTTCATACAAATAGCTAAAGAGGGGATTTAGGATGAAATTCTTAATTTGTTTTCATTCCTCTCCCCGATTTTCCAGACACAATACTTTGTCAACACTCAATCTCCATTTTAGGAGTGCTTTTAAAATATTGTTTATAAACACGCATGATTATATGTGCAAATTATAAAAGTAGAGAGCTATGCATCAGAACATGTGGATCCATTGGTAAATGTTCATTTCTGTACTATGGAAGATGGTGGTTTGCCCAAACATAAGTTGGGGACTGAGGTTTTGCTTGGAGAAAAGCAAACCTGTAATAATCAATAAAAACCATCTGTCAAGGCATTAGACCTCATTCATAAAAAAAATAAAGTCTTCAAATAAACCACTGCAGAAAGGAAAGGCCTCCGGGACCATTTTGACTTTGGGATACCATCTGGCACACTCCTCTCCCTCCAGCGTGTCTGACTTTAAGACCCTTGACACTACTGACAGCAGAGGCTCTGCCCAAACATCAAAGGGACACATGTTCGTTTCTTCTTCATTCTGACTTACTTATTTTTATTTGTAGTATTTTGCATAATGGGTAAAGCAGAGAGTACAGAAGAAATACACAATGTTTTAAAAAGTTTAAAATTTCAAATTATTAAAAATATTTACACACAATATTTCTTTAGGTTTTCCTTCCCTTTCTCCTTTTTATTCTTGGTCCTTGATTGATCTTGATCTCACCAGAACAGAGGTCAATTACAAACACAATGGTAAAGACCTTAATTTGTCCATTTGTATTCTAATCCAACAGATGTCTTGCCTTTTTTAAAATTCAGTTTTCTAATCTATAAAATGAGGATAATCACACTTGGATGTTGTGGGAGTCCCTGTGACAGGGCATATTTAAGGTCCTAGCCCAGGGCCTGGCACCTAGTCAGTGCTCACACATGTTAGCTGTACACCTGGTTATTGTTAGCCTCAGACCCCAAGTGCACCTCCCACAACGACACTGCACATCTTCTTTCAGGTGTGGCAGTGCTGGTGTGTGGTTTCATCTTCGGATTTCAGAGCACATCTGTCCCATTCATCCAGCTCTTCCTATATTTATTCACAACTTCATCCAGCTCTTCCTATATTTATTCACAACATGTTAGAATCCTGGTGGTGGATTCATGAAGGAATTCTACATCTTGTTCTCTCAGGACTTTGATTTATGTGCTTCAGGTTCATAGGAAAACCTCATTCTTGATCCCACTGTTCTTTTGCTTTCTATCCTTCCTTGAATTGTATGATCCGTTTAGGAAAGTCTATTTGCTATGATAACATCTGTTTGACTTTTTTGTAGTTCTCAATGACACCACATGAGTCACTCTATATAAACAGTTACCCATATTAGTCACCATAGAATAGGTTATTTGTTTGACATTAGAGCCCTAAGTACCACTCCTAGAATGAGTTTCAAATGCAGCCGACATTCTTTCATATCAGGCCTTAGATCTCACAGCTTAAGGTTTACCCACCTTACTAATCTTAACTTCTCCTCTTTACCACCTCTACTCTAAGCTTTTTTTTTTTTTTTGAAAGAGTGAGCCTTCTCTCAGCACCTTTATATTCTTATTCCAGCTTCTCTTTTCTATTCTTCCCACAACTTAACTTCTCCTGTGTTTACACACTTTTGCCCACATCATCCACTGTAGTTAAGCATGTGCAAACAATACAACTTTCTGTGATGACGAAAATACACATGTATGTATGTACATATGTGTGCATCTGCAGGTATACTTTCCAATGTGACAGTCAGTAACTACATGTGGCTATTGATTATTTGAAACATAGCTAGTGAAACCAAAAGGATGTATTTTTAATTGTAGTGCATTCCAATTTAGTAACCGTATGTAGCTGGTGGCTATTGTATTGGACAGTGCTCTACTACACAAGAGATTACTGTAGGATCTACCTAAATCCAGCAAGGAACTCCAACTGGTCTATGTGGCCCAGGTCCATTCCATCACATGGAGACCTGCTCTATCATTTTATCCCTTGGAAGAGAGAGACTTTTTCTCTTAGATATCTCTTCTTTTTTTTTTTCCTCATTAGGCTAGTTAAAAGCTGCTTTTAGTGTGTTCTTCTAACACTAGGTTATGAACCTAGGTGCATACAGTCTCTAAAACATTCACAACAGTCTCAAAAGACAGCTACTATCCACCTTTTATAGACAAGGCTCAGAAGAATGCAGTAACTTGCTTGACACTGCCAAGTTCATAAGCTGCAGACTTGGGATTTAAATAAAGGTCTGCCATAAAGAAATCCTTTCTTCTCACTGTTTCCACTCTCCAACATGTGATACACATTCAACCTCAAGAATATTTGTTATCACTGCACATTTAGAACACTGCCTGCTACTCAATAATCCTGATGTCTTCGTCTGATGATACGTGATTTCTTTCACAGCTTTTCCTCTGCTCCATATTTCCTTCCTAGATGTGTTCCCCTCTTATACTGTTCCCATAAAAGACTACTTTATACTCAGTTTGCCTGGTTTTATTGCCTTGTACCCCTATCCTGCTGACATTGTATGTATTGAACCACTGTGGGTCATAGTGCATTTTCATACCATGTTTCCTCTATGACTAAGCAATGTACAGCTGAGCTTTCAGTGGACCACAGATTCCTATCTCAGTTTCCCAAGTCCATATTCATACTTGAACACTGACCATTCCAGTTTGCTTTATCATCTCTTCCTGAAACCACTACCTCCTTAAGGAGATACTCTTTCAAAAGGTCGAGATATTTTTTTCAAAAGGCCAAGCCTTTTTTTTTTTCCTTGTTGTCTTCTCTTTGCAAGAGTCTTATAAAAAATCCAGTGGATACACACACTCAGTTCATCCTTCTCGTTCACTGATGTGTTACTCTTTCCCACGTTGCCAGGGAAGGAACACCAGTCTGAAATGATTTATTTGATTTACAGCAAACATATCAGGAAATCAGAATGGAGTCCATAAATAGAAGTTAGCTCAATGTACAGCCTAAAGTTAAGGCACAATTCCCAAAGTAGGAGTAGAGGGTTACCCCTTCATAATAAAAATCAACTACATTTATTTCCAGGCAATCCTAGAAAATGAAAACAGGCAGAACTACAAGAACTATTTCAGACCACACACCCAGGCTGCTTCTCCTAGTGACCCGGCACTGGAAATTTCTCATCTCCTTAAGCACACAGTCTGCTAAGGGCAATGATGTAGGGTTAGCAACCACAGTGGGACTCCTTTCTCTTAAATGTGGCTGGATTTCTGAAAATACCAGCTGCATTAAATTTTTAAAAAACAAAAAATTTTTTTTGAGAGAGACAGACAGCATGAGCAAGGGAGGGTCAGAGCGAGAGGGAGACACAGAATTAGAAGGAGACTCTACGTTCTGAGCCAGCTGTCAGCACAGAGCCTGATGTGAGCCTCAAACCCACAAACCTTGAGATCAAGACCTGAGCCAAAGTCAGATGCTTAACCAACTGAGCCACCCAGGCGCCCCACTGCCAGCAGCTTTAAAAGAGTATCTTTATGCATACCGTTCTGGGGTTCTAGCAACAGAAGCATTACATACTGGCTGGTAAATGCATGCTAGAGAAAGGACTGGGAAAGGTTTGATTTAAGCCAGTTCACTTATGGGACTGCTGAGAGGTCTCTGTCAGCAGTTATTTCCAGTTATCCCTGGTAAGGGCTGAGTTATCTTCCTGAGTCAAAGAGTCCTTTAGAGTACAGGAAGTCAACAACATTGTTTTCTAAGCTTTCTTCATTGTTTGTGTAAAGCCAACTTCCAATATGCTGCATATTTTAAATAGAACTTCCTCTTAAATCTTCACTGGATGCAAATGAAGTGGATTCTCTCAAATTTTCTCTGGATTTCAGTGAGGTGGATTCCCTGTTCTTTTGCATCATAAACAGCAGCTATTGCAGCATGGGAAAACCTGGTCCGTTTTTTAAAGATGACCAAAGCCATGTGATATCAATGTAGATCCAGGAGTTTGTCACAGCATAACACATCACTACTCATGAAGAAAACTTAAAATGATACAAAAGGGCATCTGTATGTCCAGCATTAATACCCAGGTCAGCTAGTCTGAAGAAGAAACCAAATGGGTCAGTGATGGGAAGAGCATGTGAAGTCTTTTTATAATAATGTGAATAAAGATATGAACAAAGAGGGGTGTCTGACTGGTTTAATTGGTAGAGCATGCAACTCTTGATGGCAGGGTCCTGAGTTCAAGCCCCACACTGGGCATAGAACTTACTTGAAAAAATACGAATAAAGATGATAGTTTCTTACAGCTGCCATAACAAACTGCTATAAACTAAGTTTCTTAAAGTAATGTATGTGTATTTCATCATAGTTCTGGAAGCCAGAAGTCTGAAATCTGGTGTGAGGCGGTCTAGGGGGGAGGCAGTTGAGTGCCTCCGCCCCAGCTTCTGGTGATTACCAGCAATGCTTAGCATTCTTCATTGTGTAACTACCTCACACAAGTCTTTCTGCTTCATAATTTCAAATGTCATGCCAGTTCATAGTGACAGCCTTCTTCAGTGTGTGTTTCTGCCTTTCCATGGCCTTTTAAGAGCACATCATTTGGATTTAGGACCCAGTCTAATTAATATGCTATGACCTTAATATAGTTCAACTAATTACATCTGGAGACACTTTTCCCAAATAAGGTCCTGTTCTAAAGTGGCAGATAGACCTGAAGTTTGGAACATGCTGTTGAATCTGGACAACCCCTTTAAGAATTACCACTCTTCCCGGGGTGCCAGGGTGGCTTAGTTGGTTAAGCGTTCAACTTTCGCTTGGGTCATGATCTCGTGGTTCGTGGATTCGAGCCCCACGTCGGGCTCTGTGCTGACTGCCAGCTCAGAGCCTGGAGCCTGTTTCAGTCTGTGACTCCCTCTCTCTCTGATCCTCCCCTGCTCACGCTGTCTCTCTCTCCTAGAAATAAATAAAACATTAAAAAAAAAAAGAATTACCACTCTTTCCTTATCTCAGAGTTCTATGTAGATACTCAAGGCATGATGAAGAGTAGTTGGATTGGGAATCTGGAGGCTAGGCAGTGCTCTGACCTTGGCCTTGACTGCAATTCAGTTAGGATTGGGAGCTTTATAGCAGTATCCATGTTTTCCCCAGAGCCTGGAATATCACTTGACTGACATTTTAGTGTCTCTCTATTAAGTAACAACTTTTTAGGTATTAAAAATAATTCCCTTTGATGGCCAAACTTATCAGCTCATACGGATTCTACTGTGTTTTAAAAGAACACTCTCCTTCTTTTATAGGAACCCATTATATATATTTATACCGTAACATCATGGATCCTTGAGGAACCATAGGTAGTTCAGTTCATCTGCTCTTTTATTTTCCTTCCTCTGTTTTTTTTCTTTCTGCCTGATTTTTATTTCTTTGTCTCTTTGGAGCTTTCCTACAAAAGGATGAGCAAAAGAAGGAAAAGTAGATTCTTGTCTACTGACTATACTACTACTTTTCTATTATTTGAAAAAGATATGTCTCAGAGGCATGCTTTTAGCTATGTTTGTTTTTTCTTGTTCTAGTGCCATAGAAAATCGATTTATTTTTTCTAAATTGGTGTAACATAGAATTGAAAATTCACCTTTACTCTGTGAAGGCTGAATTTAAAATAATAAAAAGGTAAAAAAAAATTGTTTCTTAATGATAGTGTGAGTTTTCCAAATCCCTTAAGCCTAATTTCTATCTGTGAATATAAAAGAAAAGGTGAAAATATACCAAATAATAATAGAATTTCTTACTCATTTTTCTACTCTAGTCAAATTCCAGAGGCTCATATGTGCTTGACCCAAGAGTCACTTTCTCTCATGTGTTCTTGAATTGACTCTACTGAGTGTTCCTTAAAGAGGAAAAAGGCATTTGGAAATGAGTTTTAAGTGTCTTCCCAAGAGTAGACTACTGGCACATCCTCATTTAAAAACAAAACAACAACAACAAAAAAACCCACAAAAAAACAAAACACACTCACACACAGAACATTTACAAGTCAGTGAAAACCAGTGTGCAATATTTGAAATGGAACTCTCCATTATTTTAGCTGGAAAGAAATCCGCGGCAAACAAGACTTGACCTTGTTTTTTGGCGGGGGGTGGGGGGGTGGGGGAGCAGGGAAGGGAGTTCTTTGTTTGCTTTAAAAAGTTTTTTTATGTTTATTCATTTTTGAGAGACAGAGACAGAGCATGAGTGGGGGAGAATCAGAGAGAGAGGGAGACACAGAATCTGAAGCAGACTCCAGGCTCTGAGCTGTCAGCACAGAGCCCGATGTGGGGCTCGAACCCATGAACCATAGGATCATGACCTGAGCCAAAGTCAAGCACTTAACCAAATGAGCCACCTAGGTGCCCCAATGCTTTTAGTGAGAAAGCATGCAAGGGGAGAGTGTTGTAGGGAGGGGGAGAGAGAGACAGAGCACATGAGAGAATGTTAAGCAGGCTCCGTGCTCAGTAAGGAGCCCCAAAGCTGGTCTCCATACAAAGACCCTGGGATCATGACCTAAGCCAAAATCAGGAGTCTGGCACTCAACCAACTGAGCCATCCTGGAGCCCCTGCTAGATGTTTTTTAAGCTTGAAGAGTTGCTGAGAACATGGGAGGCACAGAGGAAGACTACCAAAGGTCCACAAGGTCACTATCAGTCTTTTTTTTTTTAATGTTTTATTTATTTCCTGTTAGAGACTGCGAGAGCAGGGAGGGTCAGAGAGAGAAGGAAATACAGAATCTGAAGCAGGCTCCAGACTCTGAGCTAGCTGTCATCACCAAGCCCGATGCAGGGCTGGAAGCCACAAACATGAGATCATGACCTGAGCCGAAGTCGGATGCTTAACCGACTGGGCCACCCAGGAGCCCTGGTAACTCTCAGTCTTGATCTATCTTTTAAAGACTTAGAGTCAGGTAATGTGAGTTGAAAGCTCAAACAAAATTGATTTAGCCATCTGGAATTTGTCATTTTATTTTATGATAGCCTGTCATTTTGTAGATAGCTGAAAACAGTCCCCTAAATACTTTATATTAGGACCGAGTCTAGAAGGAAAAAAGAGTAAAAGAAAAAATTATATATATATAAACATATTTGTTGTATAATTATCTATATTTTATATATATATTATATATACATATTATATATAAACATATAAATATGCATATATGTATACGTACCCACCTGTATCTTTACATTTACATTCATTTCCCCCCACATGGGGGAATGGAGACACTACCTAGATAAGAGCTTAATAAAAGGAAATTTTAACCAAGTAAATTATAAGCTTTTAAATCATTTTAGGTTCACAGTTTTCAATTGATTTTAATATTTGTAATACTATACTCAAGTAAGGACAGATGAATTGAAGTCATTTATAATTAAATCTTTCTTGCTCTTTATAGATTTTCTTTTTGTTGTTTTTCTTTTTCCTCCCTATTTGTAAAAAAAAAAATGCAGTTTAGGGATCATTCCAACACTGACAGAACTGAAGTAAGGATATATCTTACATAGCTAATTTCATGGGTCTTTATGAATTCCCTGGTGTCTCTGAGAATAAGTTCTAAATCTCCTCCTGGGCTTCTTCCTTCCTTGCTCCAAATACTTTAATAAGAGATGTAGCCCAATGTGCAAAACACACAATAGCATCAACAGAATGCACAAAGAGGTTGGGAAGGGTTTTGCTACCATAGTGATCATGGAAGTAGCCGTGTTGTTGAAGTATTAAAATGCAAAAATCGGGAAAAAACCACAAGGAAGGAGGACTGGGCAAAGTAAATTTCAACTAAGTTCATATCAGAAAGTATTTGCTTTAGTGGAAAATTTCCCCAAAAGAACTTAAAAAAAAAAAATCCACAGATAAACCCTATGAAAGAGACAGGGACCAAAATATAAAGGAAGCCTATCTTACCCTCTCAGAGAATTGACAACACAGAGACCTTTAATAATCCTAGCTTATATATATGATAAAAGAAAACAGGAGAGCTGATTAAATATTTATTTAGTTATTCTAAATGGCCTTGTGTGGTGCTTAAAATAGAATTAACATTAAAAATTACTTTCTCCTCTTTGTGCTTCAGAAGAACACCACAGATCTTTCCTCCCACACGTGTTGATGATCTGGTACCTTCTACATGGATCTCAGGAATCTTAAACAATAAATTGGTTTTGTCACTGTTAGTGAAACTTCTTCTGTTTGTTCCTCTTAAAAGTTTGCTACCCTAAGAATGGACTTGGACATCAGCTATCAAGTTTCTTTCAAGATAAAGCAGCAATTAGTACATAATGGCTTAAGTAATTCTCAACACCGAGCGACATAAAGCCAGCTAAAACTCTTCCTAGTACACGTAACTGTTTGCGTTAATCAGTTTATCTAGAGACCCAGACAACAACTGTGTAGAATTCTGAAGCTCCTAACATTTGAATTAGCTAAAGTTGTCTACAAACCATCCATATCAGTATTTTTAAATGTCAGCCCTTTTAGATGTTGGATTTTGTAACTCTTTGTTGGGGAAGGGGTGCTGGCCTGTGCATTGGAGAATGTTGATTCGCATCCCTGACCTTTGCTGAATGGATGCCATTGCACCTCCTCTGCCTCACACATCTCCAGGCATTACCAGATGTCCCATGGGGACAAAATTGGGCCTTCCTTGAGAACCATTGCTTTAAATTGTGGCAGAAAGACAAAATAATTCACTATGACATCCCATTTTTCTTTTTTCCTTAAATATATTAACAGTAGCTCCTGAACAGTCCCCTTTCCCCCGCTAATTTGTGAAAATGTGACAAATTTTTGACAATGGTTTTTTTACTGTTTTTATTTGGTGGATGAATCCTGTAGATTCCCACCCTCCCTACCTGGTCCATTGCCCAATCCAAGCTGCTCAGTCCTACTTTCTGTTCCTAGTGGGGGGAAAAAAATAGTCTTCTTTCAAACAGGGGCTTCCTCTTTCTGTACTGTCTTACTTCTTGGTCCTGTGACACATGGGCTACTTTCTTCAGGGCTGGGTATCTTCCTAATAGTATAGACTTTACCCAAACCTAGGATTTTTGGGTCCTACAGCATCACAGCTGGAAGGGCTTCAGTGACTACTTTGAAGGGATGTTCCAGAAACTTCTAAGATTAAACTTGGGGACACTAGGGAGGAGCTGAGAGAGATTTAAAGCCTCCCACTAGGTGGGCCACCCGAACTCAAGACAATAGGACTCACTATTTACTAACTAAAGGAGAAGCATTTTTTATTCTTTTCCAGACAAAAAAAAAGGCCTCAAGGTACAAAGACTAAATTATTATTTGCATTATTAAACATGAGTAAAGTGCTTATAGTCATCTTTACTGAACTAGCTACTCTGTTCCACATTGTAGCTTTGACTCCATATACACATCGAATACTACTGAAGAGCATGGGTTATGACAAAGCACAAGAAAGTGATGACAGCTTTGGGGCACCTGGGTGGCTCATTTAAGCATCTGACTTTGGTTCGGGGCATGATCTTGTGGTTCATGAGTTTGAGCCCTGCATCAGGCTCTGTCCTGACAGCTCAGAGTCTGGAGCCTGCTTTGGATTCTCTGTCTCCCTCTCTCTCTGCCCCTCTCCCATTCATGGTGTGTCTGTCTCTCAAAAATAAATAAACAAAAAAAGTTTTATTGAAAAAGGAAAATGACAGCGTATAATCATAATAACATAGATACTATTTATGGTATATTTACTTTCTGTTAAAGGTATTTATTTTCTGTTTTTTACCTTTTGTTACAGTGTGTACTGCAACCCTATAAATTAGATCCTATCACTCTACTTTTGCAGTAAGAAAACTGAGGCTTAGAAAGGGCAAGGTCTCATATTTTGGGTGACAGAGTAAGAATTGAGACTCAGTTGGTACTAACCTCAAAGGCCTTATTCATAGTTAGGCAGACAGACTGACCCTGATGCTAGAGAATGCTACTCTCCTTTCCAGAAATTCCCTGAAGATAAACCTTGATAGGAAAGTAGTCTCCCAAAGGCAGTCTGCAAAAACAGGACACTCTTTCTTTATTTGAGGAAATAGTTATCTTTTTTTTTTTTTTTTTTTTTTTTTTACAAATAGTTTATTGTCAAATTAGTTTCCACACAACGAGGAAATAGTTATCTTGTAATCCAGTTACTATTTGCGCTGTGGAAGGAACACATTCATGAGTCCTGCTCCAGACCTAATGGTTCTTAATTTCTGGAATGAGTGGGAGGCAGACCCAAGTATCTGCATTTTTAAAAAACTCGAACTATTTGTATCCCCAGGAAAGGTTTGGAACCACTGACCTCTATTGTCAGTAGAAATGTACTCCCTGGGGTGGATATCTCTGGTTTTTCCCTCCAGACCATGTCTGCCCCAGGAGGGAGGATGCATAGGTTCTTTAGGTGACAAATGCTCTGGGCAGAAATGCTCGTTCCTGTTGCTAGCTCTCTTGGTTTCTGCAGAGTCTATCCACATCTCTGTTAATATTCCCTTCCTTAAATTCTCCACAGTGTCTCCACTTGTTGGTACCCTCTGGTCCCTGGCAGAGCCCTGAATGACACTATGACAAACATGACTCAAACAGCTATATGAGCTAATACTCCTAAGTTGCCTCACCTGTTCTGGGAATAGTATACGTACCTTTCCACCTGTTGTAAGGATTAAATGAGATAAATATATATAAAGTGCTTAGCATATGGCCACAATAGACTTTGAGTTACTGTTATTTCCTGACCCCTATTTACAGTGTCCCGCCTTTATCTCATTGTTAGCATAATTAGATTGTCCTTCAAGACATACCTTGCTCACCTCAGGCCCTTCTGGATCCTTGGCCCCCTCTAATCCCCAGCCATCTACTGTATCTTCTCATCAGAGGACCCTCTGTTCATTGTGTCTTTCCTTGTTTTCTCAGTCTTACTGATACCTACAACATTCACTGCAAGAACTACCCTGTCAACTTTTATGGTGCCAAAAACATATCCTTTCTGTCTGAGCACCAGACCTTCCCATTAACTCCAGATTGAGCCTTCTTTTCTCTACTGTCCAGTTTTCAGGCATCTCCAGACTTAACCCTCAAAACTTAACCAAGCTAACTTTAAGTTTCATGGGAGCCTGCTGTTTTCCAGCTCCTATAGATAATCCAGTCACTTCTTTAACCCTTGTCATGCTTGAAAAGTCCCATATTAGAGTAGCACTCTGCATCTACCCTCAGGTCATTGCATCTGGTCAAGTAACCATGTGCAGGTGGATGGATGGGCCTTTCTTAGCCTAGCAACAACATAAAATTCATTATTTAATTTATAAAAAAGTGAGCCAGGGAGATTAAATACATCTGTTCACTTGAGCACCAAGCATATGCCAGGCATTCTCCTAGGCACTGAACGTAGTATTTCTGTCCATTCTACACACAAGAATACAAGTAAGGGGTATGTCATTCTCCTTACTCAAGCATCTTTCATAACTCATAAAGAATTAGTCTGTGAATTTTATAAGTTTATTTATTTTCTGTGCTGGCAGCACCGAACCCGACTTGGGGGCCAGTCTCACAAACTGTGAGATCATGACCTGAGTCAATATCAAGAGTCTGATGCTTAACCAACTGAGCCACCCAGGTGCCCCTAATCTGTGAGTTGTTGAAGAAGGTGCTTGAACTTGGGGAGAATGAGTAAGCCCATATCCTACAATAGAATCACTACACATGTTACTAAGCATGCTTACAGCCAATGAACTGTAAAGTATTACATTGGATTATGATACTGATAAGGTACTGTTGGCACCT
Source organism: Proteles cristata cristata (assembly GCA_017311185.1). Classification (NCBI taxonomy): domain Eukaryota; kingdom Metazoa; phylum Chordata; class Mammalia; order Carnivora; family Hyaenidae; genus Proteles; species Proteles cristata. The sequence goes on along the minus strand of JAESUZ010002499.1, from coordinate 575,577 downwards.
GTCTAACTCATTCTGACCTAACTGGAGTCTCATGTTTTAGTTAGAATATATTGTCTGCACTAGAATACCTGCTTGCTGTCTCAGGGTTCTCATTTCCTCAGTCTCCCACTTTGATTATGCCTTTGTTTAAATATAATCTTGAAAAGTCCAAGTATTGTCCATAGGCTTTCTACAGGACTTTATGGAATGTTGAATCTAGTTTTCTGGATTTCTCTACTGTTTGCTCTAAGGCGTTAATTTTGCACTCTATGGCAGTTGTATTTTCTTCAGAAAATCAGTGTTATCCCATAGTCACTGCTTCATTTGCTTTTTGGTGTGTGCCCTGTGCCTCTAGAAAGAGGGTTTATGATTTTTGTGGAGAAGTCTCTCTTATGCTTAGGGTCTGAACTGAGTTTCCGTTTGTGAGATTTGAGAATCATCCTAGAGTACACCAAGCACCAGTAGTTTAAGATGCAAACATTTAACCCCTTCAAGTCCTGTACTCTGAGGATTATCCAAACATGGTATTTATGAAAGGAAAGAATGGCTTGTCCAAAATTAAGTCTGTGTTGAAAACTGCTGGAACTCCATATTTTACAGATGGGTTTTCATATGAAGAAATTGAAGTCTGAAAGTTTAAGAGATTTACACAAGGTTCTAATAATCCAACACTTTTTACATTTTTTCCTCTGGAATGAGTTTTATAGTGTTTTTTAGAGGATGGAGTAAAATAGATATTCATCTTTTTAATAGTCTTTATTTAGCCTGTTTTTCAAAATATATACACCCTACCCCTCAGTGCACATGGAAATATGGGATGGATACAAACCCAAATTTCTCTGAGACAATGATAAACATAAACCTAGAGTTGAAAAATATATTAATACTCCACATCAAACAGCCCACAAACTAGATAAACCATGTATGGGAAACTCACTACAGGGATATGAAGGAAGATTTGAGCACAAAAGGAATAATACACCCAGCTAAGATAAATTCACTTTGACCCTAGGAATCTAGATCTGTAGAGTTTTAATAAACCCCAATCTTACTAAATTTCTGATTTCTGCATAAATTCTTGATATCTGTGTAGACATTAACAAGACAGAGTGAAATACTAGAAGTTAATGGGTAGATTTATTTCTCAGCTATTCTAAGCTGTAGATTTTGGATACAGTTTTAGGAAGGCAGAGTGCCTTCTCATTCCCAAGGGGAAGCAGAGGGATATGAATGATTGCGTTGTTTTTTTAACCATGGAGCAAAAACTTCATGAAAATAATCTATTTCCCAAAAGTTATTTTCCGCTTTAGATGGAAAACTGAACATTATCACCAGGGCATCTTCAATATTTGAAGGCAATCTGTGCCTTTCTTTCCTGATTGTATCTGACACTAAACCCAGGTTAAACTACAACCATAAAGAGCTTGGACAATGTGCTCCAAATTGAATTTATTGTCTGTACTGCCTAGTAAAAACCCACTTAGTGTCTTCCTAAATCATAATAATGTTCTTTCCTCTCACTGTTGTCTGAGTCTCACTGTTGTACTCTGGGGAATAAAAATATCTGTACTATTACATTAATGTTCTAAGTGGTCCTCCAAAAAGCATGTCCACAGTGTGGTCCCATCTACCACACCACTCTCCTCCCACCCAAATGGGATACCTTTCTATAAAAACAAATATAATCCTGTCACTCTACTGCTGAAAATCTTAAATAGCCATTTTACAGTATGGCTTACCTGTCTTCATAATCTCATTTCCACATAACTTTTAAGCCCCATATCTCACCAACCATCTTCTTTCCCCCCTCAGATTCTCTTTATGACCCACAGACACAATTTCACAGTCTAGTCATGCTCAACATCTCCTATTCTCCAAATCACTGAGTGTTTCCTTACTATTTGACTTTATGTACTTTCTTTTCACTCTGCCTAAAATATCCTTTCCCCTGTTGACATTTTGACTATTTTTTTTCATCCTTCATGTCCTAGCTCAAATATCCTATTTCCCTTGGGCCTTCCATATCTTTTGTTCGCTTCACAGTGGTGATTCAATTCCTATGGAAACCTTCTGCCAAATCCTGATAACCAAGCTACTGGTTCCTCCTTCTTTCTGTAACTGCAACTTTGTTTACATCTGTTTTTCATAGCATTACTACTATCTAAGTAGTTTCCTAAGTCTGTGCCTGTCTTCCCTTGGAGACTGACAGTTCCTGGAAGATGGTGACAATATCTTATATCCCAAAGCCAGCATAGAGCCTGGTGCCTCACCCCTGGTGGGACTCGTTAAATGTATGCTCAAGGCACATAGGAATATCTTGTGTCTGTCGTGTGCAAGCCAGGGTGCAAGAGGTAAAAATAACATGGAAAAGATTTTCCATAGATTCCTATTAAAGGAAACTCAAGATATGAAAGTTTTCTATTTTTCGGCAGAAGGGATTCAGCCCACAGAGAGGAGTTGCACTGGTTCACCTGTGAGCTCCTTGAGTTCAAGGACTGCATGTATTCCATGTATAATTTCCACAGAAATTACCAATTTAGCACATATATATGGGCACTGAAAAAATGTTCTTAGGGTGCATCATTACTCTTGCGACCATGATATTTAATGACTTTAGGTATCATAAGAGTATGTGGGAAAAAATGTTGACTCAAATATATAATCTTGGTTAGAGTGTTTAGTTCTATGGATTAAAATGGTTAGTTGAAAATACCTTTGGTTTCAGAGACGACTCTTTCCCCTTAATGTTAACTGTGTTTTCAAACTTTATTTCATCACAGTTTTATGCACAGATTGGCCATTGAAGCTCACATTATTTAGCCTTTTTTTTCTTTTTAAGTAGCTTTTGATTGACCTCACTAAAACAGATGCAGTTATGAGGAAATGATGAGGTATCAAGGGTGAGGAGTTAAATTTAAAAAACCTTCCTAGTTAACAGAGATATCCATAGGGTATTAGAAGTGTGAGAGTCTGCTGCGGATGAAGGACCAACTTGCATGCAAATGTGATATGTAGAAGGTAGAGCAGCCTCAGAAATGGTCTGTCTCAAGTGTTCTGGATGAGGGCAATGGTGAGTTTTTGGAAAAGGCTATATGTTGGTGTGGTTTCACACAGCCATAAAGTGATCTCCAGGTAAATTTTGACCGTTCTGTGCTCTGTGGCTTACAGAAGCTGTGTACTGTTGATCAAAGGCAAGTGGCACAGAATTCGGGACTGAGGGGTAATCCTCCTCTTGTCACTGTCAGTAGCGGGACACAGTGGAAGTTGTCATACTCTTTATCCGACTCACTTTTTGCTTCATACTATCACCTAATTCCTCTAACTGGCCATTCTATTGAAAAATCACAACAGTAGGAACTAAGGAATTATGTATTATTACCAACATTAATTCTTCAGCAGGCCTCTAGCTAGCGCTCAATAAAACAAATGCCTGAAGCAAAATAACTCTTCCTCATGTCTTTTCAGTATTTAAGAAATAAGAACAGGACCAGCTGTTTCTTTTTAGCAGCAATGTTTAAATTTTTTTTTTTGTTTTTAATGTTTATTTTTGAGACAGAGAGAAAGAGTGTGAGTAGGGGAGGGTCAGAGAGACAGAGGGAGACAGAATCTGAAGCCGGCTCCAGGCTCTGAGCTTTCAGCACAGTGCGGGATGCAGGGCTTGAACTCATAACCATAAGATCATGGACCCAAGCTGAAGTCAGATGATTAACTGACTGAGCCACCTGGGTGCCCCTTAGCAGTAATGTTTAAAACAAACTGAAGCAGAGCAAAAAACATGAAAAAAGAAAATACTTCCCTGCCTACTTTGAAAAGGTCAGCTTTAAATACAGATAGTCACAGAACCAGATAGTCCACTTGAGGTTTGTCTGGCTGATTAAGAAACTGTTCCTAAGAAGTGGGAATAAAATGGAACAAAGTCCACTGTGAACAGATGGGAAATGGATTTGCTAGGGAATTTTTTAGTTTTATCCCATCTCAATTCATTTAGTTGGAATTTGTGCAGCATCTTTGAATCAAATTTTTAGAGAAGACTTTATGAAAACTGTAAAATACCTTTCTTTTTCTTTTTATACCCTCAAATACAGATAAATCTCTAGGAGGTGTCTCTGTGCCCTTTTCCATTCACACTGGATTTGTGTGTTAAGTACAGTTAGCGTTTCTTTAGCATATTTTACTTAGTGATCCCCTGAAGTAATTAAGACTCATCTGGGAGGAGGGCACTTGTGGGGATGAGCACTGGGTGTTATATGGAAACCAACTTGACAACAAACTATTAAAAAAAAAAAAAAGACTGATCTGGGATTTTTTCCCTCCAAAGTGTCATTCTTTTGGGTCATTAGATCCACTGTTGGGCCACTTTGGCAGCACTAAGTTAAAACACAGAAGTCTGAAGTGGTAGTCTTTGCAGTCCGGAGCTGTGTATGTGACATTAGTCTTGGACTGTTAGAAAGTACGGTTGACCCTTTGGCAACATAAGGGGTTGGGGATGTTGAAAAATAAAAAATCCATGTGTAACTTTTGACTCCCCCAAAGCTTACCTACTGTTAACCTACTGTTGACCAGAAGCCTGATAACATAGTTTATCAGCACATATTGTATGTTATATGTATTGGATACTGTATTCTTTTTTTTTTTTTTAATATTTTTATTTATTTCTAGGAGAGAGAGAGAGACAGTGTGAGCAGGGGAGGGTCAGAGAGAGAGGGAGATACAGACTCTGAAATAGGCTCCAGGCTCCGAGCTGGCAGTCAGCACAGAGCCCGACGCGGGGCTTGAACCCACGAACCGCGAGATCATGACCTAAGGGAAAGTCGGACGCTTAACCGACTAAGCCACCCAGGTGCCCCTTGGATACTGTATTCTTATGATAAAGTAAGCTTAGAGTAAAAAAATTTAAGAAAATCATCCAGGAATATAAAACACATTTTTTAAAGTTTCTTTATTCTGAGAGCAAGAGAGCACACAGCAGGTGGGGAGTGTCAGAGAGAGAGGGAGAGAGAGAGAGAGAGAGAGAGACGAGGCGAGGGAGAATTCTAAGCAGGCTCTGCACCAGTTTCTTGGAGCTTAATGCAGGGCTTGAATTCATGAACCGTGAGATCATGAGCTGAGCTGAAACCAAGAGTCAGAGGTTTAACTGACTGAGCCACCCAGGTGCCCCTAACATATATTTATAGTACTGTACTGTATTAATTTAAAAAATCCATGTATAAGTGAACCTGGGCATTTCAAAACCTTGTTGCTCAAGAGTAAACTGTAAAATATATGTGGATTATATAATCTGCTGTCTAAAGTATGAAACTCAAGGTAAGAAATAGGCCAAATACTCTTTATTATTAAAAATTGGGTTTTTAACCTCTTTACTAGATCTTACCATAAAATTCCACTTAAAGCTTTAAAATACAGCACTTAAAGAGTATTTCCAGTTAAATATTGATTGAAAAGCATAAAAGGAGATACTGTCTTAAAAGAAAAACATGACATGCCCTAGTAACTTCAGGAGTAACTCTTAAGTTCAGTATCTGAGCTTCCAGGAATTGGGAATGATTTCACCAGTTAATTAACCTCATGCACTTTCAGCAATCTAATCAAGTTGACCTCCAGGTTATACCTAGGTGCTTCTTACATCCCAGATCACAGGTGATCAAGTGGCTCACTTGAAACCACTTTCAATTCCTATGCTTCACATAAACTCCTTAACGGTGATGACCCATTCATACCAAACAAAAAAGTCATTAATAATCTAAACAGCAGCACCTGCACCATAGCATTATAAACTCTGTCAGTGCGTGGGAATATTAGAGTGCTCTCCTCCATGCTCGCTACACTTTTAATTAAAACCTCACGCTAGTGCACTGAAGTCTTAGGCTTTTGGACAAATATGAATTATGCCACATTAGTGATCTATTGTTGTGTAACAAATTACTCCAATATTTAGTGGCTTAAAACAATAAGCATTCATTACTTTGCATTTTCAGTTGGTCAGGAATTAGGAAGTAGCTTAGTTGGGTGAGTCTGGCCAGAACCTCTTGGGAGTTTACAGTCAAGATATCAGTAAGAACCTCAGTTGTGCGAAGAATTGCCTGGGGCTACAAAATCAACTTCCAGGATGGCTCACTGACATGGCTGTCGATGGGAGGCCTCAGGTTTTAAGACACAGATCTCTTCCCAGGGCATGGGGCATTGGCCTGCTGAGCGTTCTCGTGGTAGAACAGCTGCCCTGTCTCAAAGTTAAAAGAGTTTCAAAGGAGAGAGCAAAGAGAAAACTATAATGCCCTTTATGATCTAGTCTTCAAAGCTATACACCATCACATCCACCCTATTTTAGAGTCATTAAGTATAACCCACACTCGAGGGAAGGTTAATTAGGCACCACATTTTTAAGGGGGGAGTACCAAAGGATCTACAGGTATGTGTTAAAACCACCACACATGCAAAGCCATTTTCCACAAATAAATCTTAGGTGGTTATGGTGGCCAACAACAGACCTATTAAAAGAAATGGAGAATTAAATGGTATGTGAAATGATGGTATCCCATCATTTGGTATGATGGTATGTAAATGATGTGTGTAGTATGTGAAATATATTTTAATGAGGCTGTTAAAACTTCATGTAAACAATAACAGCAAATAGGGAAAATACTTGATTGAGATGAGAAAGAACTAGGTGCTTGGATCCTGTTATGTACTCACTATTTTACCCAACATGGCTCCTTTAAGGGCCATAACACACTTACTAGTGATGTGGTAGAGGTGGTATATACTGGCTTGTGAGTGTGTTAGCATCTCTGTCAGCATCTCTTTCCTGTTCCATGTTCAATGACACCATGCTGGAAGCTTGAAATCAGCCATGGTGAGAGTATTTACACTTGGGATATTGATACATCCTACAAATGAATTATCCTCCTTGCCCTAGAGAGCTGGTTGTTAAATATAGATGAGCATATCACTGGGTAGAATTGGCCCTAATTTACAGATGAAGAAAATTAAGGAAAAGAGGTTTTTAAATTTGTTTTTAATATTTTGCCAACATGTTTGCTCTCCCCAAAGGACATAAGGGTAATAAGTGAAAAGCTGAGAGTTTGAAACCAGTGTTGAATGAAAGTTTGGTTTCTAGTATGTCTGCTCCCTCTCTAAAAGGATTAATTGCTATACATGGCTCAACCTGTTTTCCTTGCCTCTATCATGTGTATTTATAATGAGGAAGACTATGATTAATTATCCTACTACATGTTATTGAGAAATAATTCTGCTTCAGGGATTGAAAAAAGACTAGTGAAAATCAAAAATAAAAAGAGCTAACTGCAGTTCAATTCTAAGTAGGAAAAAATGAGGAAAGGAAAGGTAACAACTGGGAGGGCCCCTATATTCTATTAAATAAGAAGTTATTAGAAATTGGATATATGAAGTATTTCGGTATCATCTAACCAAAGTATGAGAATATTTTCCCAATATAGAAACACTGGGCTTCATTTCCCTAGATTGACATTTATCCCTCAAGTCAATGTTTATCACCTTTAGCCTCAGATAAGTGCTCTTGTAAAAAATTATCTCTTATTTATACAATTTTTGCTCTATTTGCATAGTTAAAACACCATAATCCTCACACACATGCAAAATTATGCAGAATTGTTCCTGTGCAGATAACCATATAAATGCCAATGCACACATCCCCCCAAATGGAAGCTTGCAATGTATGGCAGTTGGAAAGGAAGGATGAAATTGACTTTCCTGGAGCAACTATGTTTTACCAATAGTACTAAGAGGTCAAAGTGATCACATTTATAGTTATTAAGTAAAGCCCCGTGCCAGTAAGGACCTGTGCATTAAGGCCCACGCATATCAAATCTCACTACCATACTAGAAATGAAAAAAAAAAAAAAATGACAGCTTTGTTACCATGGACACAGAAGCAGAGACACCAGCTACTAACTCGGAATACCAATTAACAGCTAGCACTTCTTTACGTTACAAAAATTGGTTGCCAGGGCAACTCACAGGATTGGCCCAGGTTGTCAAATGAATTATAAACTGAATCCAAAAAGTCAAATTCTTTAGAATTTTATAGATCTTAATTTAAGGAAGTGATTTATGGAGTTCATTCTGTAATCAAGATAGTATCTGTTTTCTATGATTCTTCTTTTGTCATTCCCCCTACTTTCTCGTTTCTTTTTATCTTTTAAAATATTCCTTAGGCAGAGACTAAGGTATAAACCTTAATACTCTCATTTATGTTTCCAACAACAACAATAAAACCCGCAAAAACAAAAACAATACAAGTTAAACAAAACCATCATCTAACAAGTTCTTTTAATATAAATAAGACACAAACAATCTGGGTTACATCTACACAAAATGGTTGATCCCTGGTTAGCTACATTTTATCAAGCATCTACTGTCTATGTGACAGATGCTTCATATATTTAATTCTCAAAAAGAATTCAGGATAGGGATATCAGCCACATTTTGCTGAGAACCAAGTGTTAAATTGCTTTCCACAGGCAGGTCTCACCCTGAAGCCTTGTTGACTTCCAGGGTCCCTGATATAAGCAACAGCAGAGCCCAGTGGATAAGAGTCAGCCTGTCTTACCTAAACCCAGTGTATATCATTTAATAACTGGGTAACCTTGAACAAGATATCTAATTTCTTCAGTTCAGTGTTCATCTACGAAGAGTTTTTCCTCAGATCTGACCAGTGCTCACCACCTCTACTGCAGCCTCTCTGCTCCAAGCCACCAGCCCCTTTGCCCTGGATTATTACAACAGCTTCCATCTTATTGCCAATACCCAATGTGACCCTAGTAAAACATAAGTTAGTTCATGTTATTTCTCCTGTAACTCCAACCTTTTAGGATTATAGTGAGAGGAATGAGAAATTCCCTGTAAGGGACTTGGCATGGTTCCAAACATGGAATAACAATTCATTCACTGGACAGATGTTTACTCAGGACCTACTGTGTGCCCGCTGCTGGGGAGAGAGCTGTGAACAACACTGAGAAATACGCTTGACCCTGTGGAGTGTCCCTGAAAATATGAAACATGTTAGATAGTGATGAGTACTAGAAGCAAAATTTAAGGCGTTGGAAGGTAGACGGGAAGTAGGAGTCTACAGGATTCTATGGGTTGACTGGAGAAGGTGACATTTGAGCAAAGCCATAATGAGTGATAGTAAGTCATGTAAATTTGTGGGGAGAGAGTACCCCAGCTGGAGAGCTCAGCAAAAGCCACATTCCACCTCAGGCCACATGCCTGACATCTATGAGAGGGGAGAATTGGAGGAGTGGTAGGTCAGAGACACTGTTGAGGGAGGGCCACCTCACTTAGAGCCTGTGGGGGCATAGCAAGGACTTTGGCTTTCATTTCACGAGCTGAGGAGTCACTGGAAATTACCATGAACTGGTTGTGTTACATCAGAAAAGTTCTAGCTACTGCTGATGAGTTGGGAAACAATTGTAATAATCCATAGTAGATGGCCTGGTGGCTTGGTGGCTGCAGGAGAGGTGTTGATAAGTAATAGAGACGCCCAGTAAATAATGGCTATTCCAACTTTCTCTGATGTTGTCTCTTAACTGAATTCATCACTCAGTTTAGAAAAACTAGCAGTTGGTTCTGTTTGGACCAGTCCATGCTACACACTCAAGCCTATTTGTATGGCAGTCTGATTTACAGTCTTCTGACTTAGATTAATTTTATGGTTATTACTTTTTTTTGAACACTTTGCCACTATTTACCTACAGTACTGTAAAACATTAAATAAGTACTATGAAAACTATATGGTGGTTGCCAAAGGTAGGGGATAAAGGTGAGGGAAAGGGGTGAAGGAGGTCAAAAGGTACAAACTTCTAGTTATAAATAAATTCAGGAGATGTAATATACAACATGGGGACTGTATTTAACAATATTTATCACATAGTTAAATGTTGCTAAGGGAGTACGTTTTAAAAGTTTTCATCACAAGAAAAAAATTTATAACTCCATGTGTAAGGGATGTTAACTAAACTTATTTTGGTAATCATTCTGCAGTGTATACATATGTCAGGTCATTATGTTGTAGACCTTAAACTAACACAATGTTACAGGCCTATCAGTTTTCAATAAAACTGGGCAGGAAAGTGAACAGGTGAAGTTAAAAAAAAAAGCAAAAGGATCTTCTGGAATTGAAAAATATAATTGTAAAACACTCAATAAAATATTATAAAACCAATAAAAAACAAATGTATAAAATTTGTTTTAATGAAAAGAAAGAAGACCATAAATATCTGATTGAATACCATGAAGCAAAATCACTCTTCTAATGAAAGATTGTGTTTCTTACAATGTCTCAGGCCTAAAAACCACAAAATAGTAAAGTAACAGCTGAGGTTTTTATTGAAGCCAGTCCATTAAGTGACATAAAACATATTACTTGTGGCTAGTCCTTTAATAAGATGGTATTGTGTTTATGCCATTGTCCTTTCAATACGGCTCACTGTATGCATAATTATAAACTTGTATACTTATCATTGAAGGCATTTTTTTGCTGTTTCTCAAAGCTTTCCCTTCAATACATTATATTACCTTATGAGAGATAATAAGGAGGCTGTTCTGTATTCTTTAATGAGAAGAATTAAAGATTTGTCAAGTGTGACAGCCTTGAACCTTCAGCTGAAAGCTCTCTTATTTCCTCAACCTCAAATAAGTTGTCCTGGAGTCTGAAAACTAATCACATTCTGTACACACCTGCCTTTAAAACCATACAAAAGTAGACATGCATCAAACTCATTGTTTAAACTTTCTAAGTCAAGGTTTTCCTTTGTGTCAGTAATAAGGAGTAAGTAAGGAGTAAGTGCTTGGGTGGCTCAGTCTGTTGGTTTTGGTTCAGGTTATGATCTTACACTCGATGAGTTTGAGCCCTGCATCAGGCTCTACACTGACAGTGGAAAACCTGCTTGGGATTCTCTCTCTCAGTCTCCTTCTGCCCCTCCACTGCTCACTGTCTCTGTCTCTCAAAAATAAACAAACTTCAAAAAAATTTTTTTTGAAAGGAGCAAGTAAGGAGTAAGGCCTTTTGTCCTGATGATCATATTGTTAATAATAATGGAAGTTAATAGTGGTATAGAACTTATGTCACGCCAGGCACTGCTCTCCACGCTTTAAGTGTGTTAGCTCACATATAAAGATCACAAGTTTCTGAGCGAGGAACTCTTGGTATCATTGAGGAAACCAAGGCCTCAGAATTCAGTCACTCAAGGTGACTCAGTGAGTAAGTGGTAGAACTGAGAGTCACACCAGGTAGCCTGACTTCACGACCTGTGCTATCAATCTCCCATATTCCACAGCCTATTGGAGTATTGATCTGTATCAATATGCCAATATCAGCGCATTATTTTGAAATATTAGCCCATGTTACCCTTCTCAGATTTTCTCCTTCCCCTCCCTAAACTTTCGCTCACCTTTACCACCTGCAGTTCAAATTAGAAATGACTTTTGGCCTCCAAAAGCTCAAGACTTGACGGCTGCTTCGAAAGTTTTGCAAAGAGTATTAAAATAAATAAAGGTTTATAAGACAGGCTTGGAGGCAGAATCTCTTGGTCCAAGAAATGAGGATAACGCTATTACCCCTAAATTAAACAGTGATTTCTTATCTTTAGGATTGTGGGAGAGGTAATGAAGTTAAGATGAGGGCTGTTTGGGCTTGGGAACAGAGGAGACCCCTAATATGAAATGGCTGTCCTGTGTGATCACATTGAAGGAAGTGTAGGAAGGAGGCCAAGAAAATCCATGAAAAGACTTTTTTGTCTAAAAGCCTTGCCAGTCCAGGAGGATTATGGACAACAGAAATGAAGTTGAATTGCTGAACGTAAAGGAAGTTATAGTTCTTGTAAATATGCATTTTTGGACCAAAATTAATGCATATGAATCTATAACATAAATTAGTTTTCTATCCTAAACTCAGAAAATTACTTCACAACTAATGGTAGTTAAGAAATGTAACATGATCCTCTCCTACAGCCTGTATAGCATTTCATTGCCCTTCTCACAACCTTTGAATCTAACACCAACGTAATACACAAGATTACAGATTAGATCACATGAATCTTTACCCTGGTTTTGAACGGCTAACACATAGCTCACTTTATGTACAAGTAGACTTGACCCTGAGGCACTTTGCAAGTAAATCTTACCATTGAAATAGACTACAAATATAAACAACCAGAAAACGTGAAAGCTTTTGTCTTTGTTATTAAACAGTGGTTTTATTCCTATATCATAGAAAGCTGCTGGGTGAATTTTGTTTTTGGGCATATACTCTGTTCTGAATTTGGCAGAAAAAAAATGAAGTGCGAGCAAATAAAAATTCATATTTCAAAATCATAAATTAACATGTTATAGTAATGTAAGATGTCACCCAAGTCACTAGAAGCTAAAACCCAAAAAGTCCTTTTAAAAGGAAAGAAATGAGTGGAAAAGGGATTCTTACTTTTGTATGAAGTTTCCAGAAATATGGCAGTGATTAAACTAAGCAGCTTGAAAGTAAACATTCAGTGTTCCTGAGACTGGCAAGATTTTCCATCAGCAGTTATCAACTCTGATGCATTTCCCTTGAGGTTAAAAGTCATCATCTAAAACTTAACTTCCCAACTATCACGTGTTCATATCAGTGTGATCTGATGTGTTGGAAGGGGTAAGAGGTCCTGATTCATAAAATATTTCATTAAGTTAATTCCCTGATGCTCCATGTTGCTTGCCTTTTCAAATGTAAGATTACAGTTAATATGCAATCTCTTACTGATTCAGATAGAGCTCAAATGGAATGATTTTGTGTTGGGTTCACTGCAGTGAACACCTGTCACAGTGATAACAAAGCATGGATATGGAAGGAGTGTGAAGCAGAGTGCTGGAGAAGAGAGAATTTATGGTGCATCGCTTGATTCTAGCACCGGAACACGACTGACTTTCAGTGGCAGAGCAGCATAGTGGTCAAGTGCACATACTGGGGTTCCTGGGGTTCTCAGCTGTGCCACTTACTAACTTCATGAATCCAGGCAAGTTACTCAACACTCTGTGCTTCACTATCCCCAATAGACCGACTGAGTGAATTAATAGTACTTATAGGGTTACCTATATCATGAATTACATGGTAAGTGTTTAGAATGGGAACTAATACATAATGAATGGTATGCAGGCATTAACTATGATTACTGACCATGAGAAAAATGAACGATGTGGTCTAGGCTCTCTGTTTTTTTAAAAACCACATTATAAGTAATCATCTTGGTAAATATTTGAAATATATACATATATGGCTATATGACTTCTTACTGTGCACTAGACCCTGTTGTAAGAGGTACATGTATTTACAGTTCTTTAATACAGGAAGAAGATTTCTAGTGAAATATTTTAGTAGAACTTCAGTGGAAATAAAAGATATTTCTCCATTAAATTTTTTTACTTAAAAAATTACTTATTTTAGTACTTAGAGAGATAGTTCCTGGGAGGTGTAGAAAGTTCCCAATAATCAATGTAGGAGTAAGAAGTAACCTTAATGAAGCTCAGAGATGATAAACTGAATTAAATATGCCATATACAAATAGAAATTCTTAATATTCAAGAGCAAAGCTAGTATGGTCGGTCTCCTTAACTGCTAGAATGGCTGTTTTTAACTGCAGGTTAACTAAAGGCCAGACTGGATCCAACTAATTTAGGGTCAAATCAAGCGAATTTAAATGTGTATATGTCAAATCCCAAAGGCATGTATGTCTATTGCCCCTTTCTCCCTTGAGTACAAGAATATCTCAATCTGTTCTTATATCAGCATAATTAGCAACTTATGTCACCCTGACTCTGAGATAAATCCTAATTAAAGAACATTTTTATGCCAGTAAACACTTGTCTCTCTAGCACTTTGAAATGTGTTATCACCTGGTTCTATAAAAAGCATGCTCCGTAGTGTAGCTCCTGAGATTTGCTGGGGTAAAAATTTGCCACTACCCTAGTAGATGCTTCTTTTGCATATAAACTCCTTTGTAAATAGAACTCACATTGTCAATATAAAGCACAGGGAAATGAGTTTCTGTGGAGAAAACAGAACTGTTTGCTTATTCCCACAGATCCGGCAGTTCTGTGCCCCTCATTCTCTGGCACGCTGTGACAGCTGGCCATTTCAGGGTGGACAAAAACATTTCCCCGTGGCATGTTGTCTTCACTGGCCTATGTTGAACAGAGGCCAAGTTCATTTATAGCTATGTCAAGGACAGACTTAAGATTATTTCAAGGGCTCTAATAATATTTGCTTTTCTAAGGAGGCACAGCATGATACCCAGTCTTGGCTGGCATGAAAACTTAAGTCTACAACATCCCTACAAGCTGGGCAAACTTTCTTACTTAGAAAACACACACTCTTGCCATCCAGAAGCCTTAACAAAACAACTCAAAAACAATGTACATTTTCTCCATTTCCTGTAGTATAAACTTCCTCAGCGTGCTCTCAGGTTTCTTGATAGCAGAAGGAGGTTAAATAAATGTTGAAAACAAACCATTAGACTTGCTGGGCTGGATTTTTGAACGGCCTCCAAATTCCAGCACGGCCACTTCTTTCTGATGTGCCCTTTTTAATCCGAAGATATTTAAGCAGTTGGTAAACATTAACTGACTTAAAAATCATTCCGGGTGGTAGATGTTTGAGCTCACAAGTGGGAAAGTGTGTCCACAGGCCTTCTGTCTGGAAATCATGGCTGATACCAGCCATATACCATTCAGATGGGGCAGGTACATTTCCTCTTCACAGTGGACCGTCTCTGCTGCCGTGCTCCAGCTCCAGTGCCCAGGTCAGGGCCTGATTCTTTGTCCATGCTCAGTACGCCTTTGTTGAAGGAATGGAACTCTGCACGTTGTTAAAAGGATCTATTCTCTTGTTAGTTCAGTAATGTCATTGAAAGTCTAAATCAGGAACAGAAGGGTCTAAGATTAGGAAAAAAATCTAATTTTTAAATTCTTCTGAAGGTGTAGTACCTGCATTCATGGAATAAGAATTCAAATCTTGGGGTGCATGGGTGGCTCATTGGTTAAGCATCTGACTCTTGGTTTCAGCTCAAGTCATAATATTATAATTTGCTGAGATCAAGCCCTGTGTCTGGCTCTGTGCTGACAGCATGGACCCTGCTTGAGATTCTCTCTCTCCCTCTCTGCCCTTCCCTTCCTTACACTGTCTCTGTATCTTTCAAAATAAATACAAATAACATTAAAAAAAAGATTTCAAATCTTATTTCTATAAAACCATTTAAACAATCTTCCCACCCCCATGGGCTTAATTGTAGTATAATTGACAAATTAATATTTGAAATATACAATGTGATAATTTAATATACATATATGTTGTAAAAGGATTCCCCCCATAAATCTATTACCTCATATATTTACCTTTCTATTTTTTTGGTGAGAACATTTAAATTCTACTCTTTTAGCAAATTTCAGTGACACAACACAGTGTTCTCTGTGACAGTTTCCGTGTTTTCCATTAGACCCTCAGAATCTCTTCACCTTAAAACTGGAAGTTTGTATCCTTTTACCAACGTGTCCTCATTTCTCCTACCCCAGCCCCTGACAGTTATTTCCATTTTTCTACTCTTTGTTTCTGTGAGTTGACTTTCTTTTTGGAGAGGAGAGTGTCTGGCTTATTTCGCTGATTTAGCCAGCTAGTTTTTTTTTTTGCTGTTGTTGGAAACAACAGAAATTTCTTAATTTTTAGGGTTGAATAATGTGCTACATCTTTATCAATCCATCCACTGATGGACACTTAGGTTGTTTCCATATCTTGACTATTGTGAATACTGCACTGAACATGGGGAAACAGATATCTCAGTTGAACCCTTTCTTGGAAATAATAGACACTGGCTATAAAACTGAGAGTACAAAGGTGTCCTTTGAAAATAGTGTGAAACATTTAAAAAAATTCCTCAACCTTGTAAGCTACCAAGAAATAAATTAATAAACTAAAAGAACCAAACCAGTCACTCCAATCTTAAAATTGTTCCTTTCATTAGTGTAGCATTGTTTGAACCTCTTAGAATTCAGAGCAGGCAATAATTTCTTAATGCTCTATTTACAGTTCTATGATAAAGGTAGTCAGAAAGAATGGGTTGTAATTTGAGATAAAAGAGTATTTCATACCTCAGTTTTTGGGAAGATTTTTCCGTAAATAAGGAGTTGACAAACATTTTGTGTAAAGGGCCAAATAGAAGCATTCAAGGATTTGTGACTCATACAGTCTGTTCCATGCTGTGCAACTGTCATTGTAGCACAAAAATAGCCATAGACAGTACTGAACAAATGGGCATGTTTGTGTTCCAATAAAGCTTTATTTACAAAAATAGGCCATGGGTCAAATTTGGTCTCCTTACTGTAGTTTGCCAACTCTTCTATATCATGTTTTTTGGACTTTGTGATGCCAAAAGAATATAAATTATCATGAAAACTAAAAGTTAAACCTTTACTCTTTTAATATGAGGATTCTCCAGAACTTTAAGAAATGATCAGTCATAAAACATGAGCCTAGATATGTTATCTTATTGCTTTGTAAATAATGTGCATCATAGTTTCTCCTTTCCAGAATTGTATTTTTAAAAGTCTGTAAACTGGGAAGCCTGGGTGTGTCATTTGGTTACATGACCAGCTCTTGATTTCAGTGCAGGTCATGATCTCAGGGTTTGTGACCTTAAGCCCCATGTCGGGCTCTGTGCTAACAGCATGGAGCTTCTATGGGATTCTTTCTTTCCCTCTTTCTGCCCCTCCCAGGCTCTCAACCTCTTTCTCTCTCTCAAAATAAATAAATAAACCTTTTTACAAAAATCTGTAAATTACATTAATTTACCCTTAAAAATTATACAGAAAGTAGGCACAAAATAAAAATGCTTTCAGTCTCTCCAAATCTCTACTCAAATGAAAAAATCTCAGGTGATTTGGTGATTGGTATTCATTCTAGTTCCTGATGATACTTGTCAAGGCTCAGCTTTCCAGTCCCTTCCAGCCCTGGTCCTTCATCCCCACCAACTTGACGATCAAGGGCTTTTACTCCTTAAAGGAGCTAAAAGGGAAGGATGAAAGGAAGGACTTTGAGCCAAGATCTGGTCTCCCACCGTGAGCAGCTGCCAAGATGACTTCTGAGCAGGTGCTTCAAGAGGAAAAGCTGCCTGTACGTACTGCTCACTCTGGGTCTCTGGAGTTGAAGCCACCTGTTGAAAATATTATGTAACTGGTTTCTTCTTTGTTTTTCAAACATTTGCTTTGTTTCAAGGATATGGCGGTTTCCTTACTTGAGGAGACCTAACACGGTTTTGAGATTTTCTGTTGCTGCCAACATCAAAATATCCATGTGATTTCATCAGAGACAAACACCAAAAGTTTACATCATCTCTTTAATAAATACTACTCCTAACAACAGTTTCTAATAATTACCCTTCTGGCCTATCTTTCAAGTAAAATTTAATATTGTTAAAATTTCCATACATTTCAAGTTTGGTAGGACTTCACCTTTTAGTGTTAGGACAAATATTCTTGTATCATTAATACAACTTTTTTTTTAAATTGTATGAGTCATTGGGTATTTCCCCAATGCCCAGTAACTTAAAGATAAAGAAAATAATATCATTTCAGACCTAAACTATCAAAATATACATTTTGTGTGACTGACCATCTGTGAGAATTAACTAAAATCTTGTCTGTAACCCTGTGTCTCCCCATCCAGCACTCTTGTTACAATGCTGTGGGGGATATTTCAAGAAACCTGGCTAAGATAAGACATACTTTAAGTTGGCAGCAACTAACCAATTGCACTGTACCACGTTTGGGAGAAGGCTGTGTAAACAGCTACCCAGTTTGCTAAGTGTCTACCAGTTTGTAAATATGTGTTTATTTGTTAACATTAGGTTAGGTGACCTTTCTTCTTATCAAACTCTAACACCGATGGTTTCAGGGATAAGTGGAAAGCCTGCCTGTGTCCCTGAGAGCAGAGGTGTGTATCCCTAAGAGAAGGCTGCTCCTAGACATCCATTCAAGGTGGCATTTGCTTTCTAAAGGGTGCACCGAGAGCCAGGGGATGGCTCTCCAGCTAAGAGGCTCATCTTTTGGCTCTAACTGTATGCATGGTGGAGATTCACAATAATCACGCTCATAGAGACTGTTGTATAAGCTCAGTGAAAGGGCTACAATGACTGGAGGGGCAAGTCAGTATATTCTTTCTTGGAAAACAAGCTACATGGGGAGCCATGTTTTCCTTAGGTGGGGTGAGTTAGGACAGAACAAAGGAAATACATTAGAGAATAAGTTTTAGTAATGTCAGGGCATCATAATATTACATTTCATAAATGACCACATCTATTGGAAAGGTAGAAAGGGTATCAGTCACCTAAATAGTGCTTGAATGGGCATGGCTTATTTGTTTTCTATCTATGGGTTACTGGTTCCCATACCTGAATGAGCAACAGAATATCCTACTGAACTTTGAAGAGGGAAAAATGACTCAATCTGTCATGGTCTCTCTACCATAAGATCAATTGAATTATATGGGGGTGACTCATAAATTTTGTTTAGGGGATTCTGATACAGATAGCCTTAGTAAACTTGTTCTTTGAAATCAGAGAGACTTGAATAAATATTCTGGCTTTGTCACTTAGAAAAATTAACTTGATGGAGTGCACAGATTTTCAGAGCGTCTTTTCCTTCATCTGCAAAATGGTAATGATAATGCCTACCTATCAAGGATGTGAGATGAATTCAATGAGATCATTTGTAAACCCAGTGCCAACTATGCTTTCAGTAAACTAGATAGCTGTTCACTGTGTGTCCCTAAATAGGGTTTGATACAGTTGCTTAGGTGATTGCTTTTTGAACGAATTCCTTTTGTAACCCTTAGACCCAGAGAAATTTCCCCATCATTCTCATTAGAGTCTCAGATGTAAAGGTGCATGATTGCAGACAAGTTTTTGCTGGATTCTCACTGATGGTTGGCCACATGGTAGTTGAGTCAGGACTGTCAACCTTACATATAATTCTGTTTCACATTCCAGAGACACCAGGGATGGCAGTTTTAAATATGTGAACGGCAACACGTCTCCCATTTTCAGCTCTTAAAGTAGCCTGGTAGACAAATGGGTACCAGAGGTTCCAGGCCAAATTCAGAAGAGAATCAACACATTTAAAAAAAAATTTTTTTTTGGCAATTATCTTCTCAGTAGGATATGTACTAGATATTGTTATTAGTGTTATGTTGAGCTACATGCATTACAGTGCCATTATCTTGTATCTAATAGATGAGAGTGGCCTATTTCATATATATCTCATCATTTATTCAAGACAAGCATTAGTATTTTCTTTGTTGGATGATGCTACAGCAGGGAACAAACAAAGAAGTCATAAAGTCTTTCTTCTCAAGGCGTCTCTGTCACCTGGTACCATCTAGGACTTGAAGGAGACAGTAGTCCCCTTTTTAAGGGAGAGTCTCTCCTCTGTTTCCCTCCTTAAGACACAAACATTATGGTAATGCAATCCCAGAGAATAAACGTTTAAAATAAATTCTTATTTATAACACCTGAAATAGAGAAAAATCATATTAGCCTACTTTCTGAAATCACAAGTGCGAGTGGTCTTAAATCATACAAATAGAAATATTTGATATTGAATGGTCTTATCAAAATTCAGTTACTATATTGGGACAAGGGATGGTAAAAATGGTTTCAAACAGAGAGGGAGGCAAACCATAAGAGACTGTCGAATGAGAAGAACAAGCTGAGGATTGATTGGGGGGAGAGGGGAATGGATGATGGGCATTGAGGAGGGCATTTGTTGGGATGAGCACTGAGTGTTGTATGTAAGCAATGAATCATGAGAATCTACCCCAAAAACAGAGCACACTGTATACATTATATGCTAGCTAACTTGACAATAAATTATATATATATATATATATATATATATATATATATAATTTATAATTATATTTATAGTGTACAATTTTTTGTATTAAAAAAATTCAGTTACTAGATACACATAGGTGTTTATATTCCCTCATGCCTCTTGGTTGAAGGTTGAGGAAGAGTTGTGAGCTTGGCCCTTCATGAGCCCCCCAGGAGAGTGACACACCATGGAAAAGCAGAGTTCTCTCCAAAGCCCTTCATGAACTACAGCTTGGAGGTGAACCCCAGGAAGATAGATACAATGACAGCCCGGCTGACAACCCAAGAGGATTGCTCCCACCTGACACACTTTTCAGGAATTCTGGAAGTCAAATCTCCACTGTTGCATGTAACCCAACTCTATGTCAGTGCTAAAATAAGTAGGATTTAAACAAAAAGTCATCCTGGCCATTAGACTTTCTATCTCCATCTCAGTAAAAAGGCCCACTTAGCTTTTACAAAGGCACAAATATAATTCATAAAACTTTTTTGTCTAAATTCTTTCAGGTACCTCAAGCAAAGGTGAATGACATGGGCATGGACAAGCTCCTTTTTGTGAAGTGCTATACAAAGTTGTTTTTTTTTTAATTGACTCCATTAAAAACAAAACAAAATATAAGGACACAAACACATGAGATCATGCTTCTAGTCCTCATTATGTTAGATATGTGGCAAGGAGAGAAGGGAAGAGAAACAAGAGATAACAGCAAGAGAACAATAAACAGGAGTACAGATTCTGATGAGGGTACAGAAGTGAGGTTATATCCTGCCCTGCATCTGGGCTTCAGAGCTTTTATTAGGTTATCTAATGATCTCTTAGCCCATCCCTAACTTTTAAGATAATCTTTATTATATGATGGGAAAAATCTATCCTAGTGAAAATTATTCCCTGAGGTATACAAGCCTAGTGGGGACCCCTTGTTTAGAAGGACTGGCACTTTGTTTAATGATCTGTTATCTTAATATTTCTATTCTTAATAATTCATAAACAAGAGGCCCTATATTTTCATTTCACCCTGGACCTCAAAATTATATAAATATGTGTGTGTGTTTGTGTGTGTCTGTGTGCAGTCATTGAAAAGAAGTAGTGTTGGAATATTTTCCAGAAGGAAGTGTTCTTATATTTAAAAACTGTAACCTTTCTAGTTTACTTGCTTCTTCCTTTGATATATTTTATACTATTCTTTAAAAAATATTATTGAAGTATAGTTGACATAGAATGTGATATTACTTTCCAGTGCAAACATGATTACATGATTTGACAGTTCTATACGTTATGAAATGATCACCATGATAAGTATAGTTATCATACAAAATTATTACAATATTATTGACTCTATTTCCTATGTTGTACTTCTCATCTCCGTGACTTATTTATTTTATAACTGGAAGTGAGTACCTATTAATTCCCTTCATGAATTTTGCTTATGCCCTGACTCCCCTTTGCTTTTGGCAACTACCAGTTTGTCCTTTCTATTTTTCTGTTTCTCTTTTTTTTGTTTGTTTCTTTTTCTGTTTAATTCTACACTTAAGTGAAATTCTGTAGTATCTTGTGTTTTAACCTAATGCTCTCCAGTTCCATTCACGTTCTCATGAATGACAATAGCTCGTTATTATTTTTTAAATGTTTATTTATTTATTTCGAGAGAGACTGAGAATGCAAGCAGTGCAGGGGCAGAGGGAGAGAGGGAGAATCCCAAGCAGCCTGTGCACTATGAACACAGAGCCTGACATGGGGCTAGATCCCAGGAATCATGAAATTATGAACTGAGCCAAAATCAAGAGTCAGAAGCTTAACTGACTAAGCAACTGAGGTGCCCCTATACCACATACTCTTTATCTATCCATCTATCAGGTGACACTTAAGTTGCTTCCATAGTTTGGCTATTGTGAATAATGTTGCAGTAAACATAGCAGGGCACATGTATGTATGAACTAGTGTTTGTTTTATCAGAACTCAGCTTTGAGAGACATTCAAAATTAAATGACAAAGGCATTACTGGGGTCACTTGTAGTAGATCACTCTTCAGAGTTCCTCAGCACCCAGTCACTCCTACTAAGAATCAAAAACAGACAATGAACTTCCACTGCTGCCCAGATTTAACTTCTTATCACACTGCTGCATTCTTTTCAATTTCTCCACTTGAAGTCAGTGGTCCCACTTAGCTCTTCAACTTGATTTTCTTCTGCTCCTTCAAACTGCCGAAGAGCTGTGTGGAAAGCCATGACCCGGGCTCTCTACCCTGCCAGCAAAAAGCTTCAAAGGCAAAATGGTGCACATTGTTTCATATTGCATGCAAATGTGGGTTTCATAAATTGAATTCAAATAATTCAGGGGAAAAAAAAAGCTTGAGAGATGGTGCAGTGGTGATGCAATATCCCTACAAGACTACAAAGAGGTACTTAAGCAAGCTTTTTATTTTCATTGCTGCAACTACACAGTAATATTTATCTGGATTTTACACAGTGTACCAAGTGATGGGAGGAGCCTAAGTAAGATGGTGCTAACACATGTGCTGTATGCATTAAGCTTCACCACTTTTTGTCTGGCGTTATTTACTAAATCACAGATGCTCCAAAGAAAAGGAAACATCAAATGTCTGTTTGCCTGTCTTCTTGTCTTAAGCAGTGCTCTCTCTTAAAATAATACTGCAACCTTCCTCATTTATCTATGTCAGTATTCATCACAGGGTTTATTGTCATTTTTCATTAAGAAACATCAGGTTCTGTTTCAAATGTAAATACATTAAATAGTAAACACTGCATTTGCTTTCTACCCCAACTAATAAAGGTCCAGAATCTCAGGGTCTGGCTTTCCTGTTACTGAGAATTCATCAAAAGATGATAGCATCAGGTAATTGTCCTTGAACAGAAATGTAATTCATACAGTGTTTACAATTGACGTCAGTTGCAAAATAACTGGGGCAAAGTATGAAGTGGGGGGAACACTGGGTCTCTTTATGGATCAGATAATTCCTGCACTTCAATCTCTAAAACAGGAGCACCTGTACTGGTTCCACCCTCTCTGAGAATCCCTCCAATTTAAACGTTTTAAGGTTATTGATGTTCACCACTGGTGGATGACACCGTTTCTGTTAAACTAATGGGCCTTGTCCATGTGCGGACTCCTTTTAAAATTATTCCTTAATGTCTACGTCTATTTCATGAAACACAGATCTAAGGAGGGTTTGTTTTTGTTTTTTTTTTTTTCCGGTCAGACCACCAGGTTTCATGTCTTAATGAATTGAATGTATTGTTTCTGACAGCAGATGTACAGCTAATTAAGCTGGCTTGATGTGGTCCTAGCCTCTTCATCTGTACCATAAAAAGACGGGCCTGGAAGCTGTCTAAATCTATGAAATCAAAAAAGGGATCAAAGGAGAGACACAATTTCCTCTGAACCTGAGATAGAAATGAGTGTTTCCGGTATCTATTAATCTGCCTGAAACCAAGTAAATCATTCCAGTAGAAGCTTTCAGCACTCCATCAAAGTGATGGGGGTGGTGAGGTGGCAAAGTAGAAACACATTTACAACTTTATTTCTACTGCCTAGATAAATAACCTCCATCACTCACCATGATGAAACCAACCAAGACAAGATGTAAAATGTTCACATATCAGTCCGTGAGTAGGACTTGAATCCCATTAGAGGAATAAAAGAAAATAAACAACATGGGGAGGATGTCCTCACAATGTTGTTTAGCCATGATCCTGCCTGGTGTTAGCTCCTTAACTCCCAGATGCATTTGCTTAATTGTTTGCCTATCTTTATAGTTTAAGTGCACATTTTGCATGAAAACACCACATAGCCATCATATATGGGTCAAGAAGTATGCTTGGTGCTTTACACACACAATCTTTAATTTGCCCAACAATATTGTCATGCAGTTTTATTAGTACTGTTTTAAGGATGAGAAAACTGAGGGTTAGGAGAGTTGAAAAATAATTTCCCAGCTATATAGAGAGATAGTAAGTAGAGTTGAAGATCGAAATCCTCATCTGTCTAACACAAAGTGCGTGTTCTAAATCATCTCCAATGTGAAAAGGAACATTCTTAAAGCTCTGTATGTGGTAACATAATCTTGGGTAAGAAGACAACACAAAGTAGGTTTTTAGACTGTGTTCTGAATTTTTTGGCACATTATAGTTATGATTTTCTTCATTCAACATAAAAGAAAACATCGGACTCATTATGCTTAGGAGTCAGGTATTTGTGTATTTTGATTTTAAGATGTACAATAAACTAGGGATTCATGGTAGATATCGAACCTAATTAGAGAAATATTTTCTTATTTCTCTTCACACTCAATCTCTGTGAATGTGGGTTTAGGCCACTGAAGCTTTAACTGCATTTCACTAGGGTATAAGGGAAAGAAATAATCCCTATTTTTGATGTAGCACTGTGGCCAAATGAAGCTAATTAGAGGCCCTAATGGAAATGTTCTTGAACTTTTTGTGCCATGCATCCATGAATCTGAGGAAGCTGCTGGACCTCTTCTTGGAGTGATGTTTTTGGGTATGTCAAGTAATATACAAAGGATTACAAAGGAAGGCAATTACATAGAAATTTAGTTATGGAGAATTTCTAAATATAGCACGGTGATATACGAACTTCTTTAATACACATTTAATAACAACATCTGTTGGTAGGTCTAACAGCTACCACACATTTGAAGCAAGAGTGAAGGCCAAAGAATACTTAAAGATCTGCAACACTGTAATGCGATAGGAAAAGATAGGTGATTTCTATTGCTGAGGAAGTTGCAGGTATTACCAATAAGTATGTGACGTTGTACCTACATTCATATCTTAAGATAACGCTAATTCTTTCTTAGAGTTTAATAAAAACGCAGATATGCATTTTTCCTGTCCACAGCCACCCAGGGGTTTCAGGGATATCAGACAAGAACCTTTGGTCTGATGAATGAGAGCCGGGGATGAGTAGTGGTGATGATGAGGAGGCACCAACAAAGACAGAGATCTGGGGCTGCTGTGGCACATCATTTGCACTTGCAACTGCTGTTCTAAAATGCAATCCCTGGGGCGCCTGGGTGGCTTAGTCGGTTAAGCGTCCGACTTTCGCTTAGGTCATGATCTCACGGTTTGTGGGTTCGAGCCCCGCGTCGGGCTCTGTGCTGACTGCCAGCTCAGAGCCTGGAGCCTATTTCAGAGTCTGTATCTCTCTCTCTCTCTGACCCTCCCCTGCTCACGCTGTCTCTCTCTCTCTCTGTCTCCTAGAAATAAATAAAAAATATTTAAATAAATAAATAAATAAATAAAATAAAATGCAATCCAACCCCGATGACTACTTCTGCAGAATAAAGTCAAGAAATAAAGAAACAAAACATAAAGGCTCATCATAGCCAAGGATTTCCCCAGGAGAAGTCACGAACATTACATTGTTGCTAGCCACATATATTCCGAAGAAGAGTAACCAGAGTTTGTAAGTAATCTTACCTGAGGGGAAAAGAATGGGAAATGTTGGGGAGGAGATGCTTAGTGACACCTCAGTCTTTTAATATTTCCCTCCGACACCAAAATAAGTAGACTATCGCCCTTAAAGTGCTTGGCATACCCAATGCCAAAACTGGATGGTGGCTAAAGAGATTTACAGTAAGTTTTCTGTCCCGCTGACTAACAAATAATAAAGGTAATGTAGTACAACTCACTGAATAAAATAAGAATAAATGAGCCAAAACTAAAAATAATAAAATGTGGAGGCTCCTGGGTGGCTCAGTCAGTTAAGCGTCTGATTTCAGTTCAGGTCAAGATCTTGCAGCTCGTGGGTGCCAGTCCTGCATCAGGCTCTGTGCTGACAGCCTAGAGAAAGGAAAGGAGAAGGGAAAACTCTTTAGAGTTTAGATTGACAACTAATAATGTGAAGAGACTGATGCAGTTAGATAACCACCACTTCGCCAAGGAATAGTCATCATTGAATCAGGTACAAACTACCTGAGTGACAAGTAAAAGCTTAGTATCAGTAATATATTTACACAGTATCCACGTGTTGTCTGATAATTATTTATTAATTCCAAAGAGCAAAATTAGTAATTTTACAGTGAAAAAAGTTGGAAGTCAATCTTTGGCCAAAAAGTACCATGGGATCATGACCATGAGATCATGACCTGAGCTGAGATCAAGAGTCGAACGCTTAACTGACTGTGCCACCTAAGTGTCCCCAGAAAAAAAATTAATCTTATACACTTCCTAATGTGATATAAGTAGAATTCAGTATCCCTTAAAAATAATTTTTAAGATGTATAACCTGTATTAACAAAAAAGACAAACACAAATTGAGGAACATTCTATACAAACAATGAGTCTGTACCATAGTCCTGCTTTATCTGCTTTATCTGTAAATCTCTTTAGCCACCATCCAGTTTTGGCATTGGGTATGCCAAGCACTTTAAGGGCGATAGTCTACTTATTTTGGTGTCGGAGGGAAATATTAAAAGACTGAGGTGTCACTAAGCATCTCCTCCCCAACAGTGGACCCTCAGTGGATGCCTGAAACCACAGATAGTACCAAATCCTATATATACTGGTTTTTTCTTTTTTTTTACTATACGAGCATACCTATGATAAATTTAATGTATATATATATATATATATAATGTATCTCTCTCTCTCTCTCTCTATATATATATATATATTAACATCTCTCTCTCTCTCTCTATATATATATATATATATATATATAGAGAGAGAAGAAGAAGAGCACCATAGGAGATTGACAACAATGATGAATAATAATAGTCAAATAGAACAATTATAACAACATACTGCAATAAAAGTTACATGAATGTGATCTTTCTCTCACTCAAAATATCTTTTTAGGCTTTATGCACCGTCCTCATGATGATGTAGGATGACAAAATGCCTACCTGATGAGATGACATGAAGTGAATGACATGGGCACTGTGACAGAGCATTAGGCTGCTATTGACCTGGTGATCCATCAGAAGGGGGATCATCTGCTTCCTGACTGAGGCTGACAAATTGAGTGTAACTGAAACTGTGGAAAGTGAACTATGAATAAGAGGAGCCTACCGTCTGTGTCTCTTTCCTCCCTCATTCCCTCCCTCTCTTTTGTTCTCTTCCTCTCACCTTTAGTGTATTGATTTTTTTCCCCTTTTCTCTACTGCTTTGGGAGACAGACATTCATTTTTAATTTCTTTAAGTATTGTATGTACATATGAATACATATATTTGACTTAAAGTCTAAAATTACTCAACGTTTCTACCCTTCTCCCAGACAATGCAAGGGGTTTTGGAAAACTTTAAATGTAACCACTCATCTTCTGATTTACAAAAAAATGTCATCCACGAGCTCCATAGCACTTTGTTGTTATACCTTCCACGTTAGTTGTTATTATTTTTGTAGTTTAACAATTAATGATTATTTGGGCTTCTTCATACCTGTTATCATTTTTTTTTAATTTACTATTACTACTTTCATTTCATCCTTTGCTTTTGGGTTCAGTTTCTTTCTTTCAAATGTATATCCGTTAGTAATTTTCATAGAATATTCGAGGGTCTGTGAATAGTAAACACCACCAATATTTGTCAAAAATGAGTTTGCTTCATCCTCAATGTTGAACATATTATAGCTGCATAGAGAATTCTAGATGGTAATTTTCTTTATAGAAAATTAAAGATAGTATTCCCTTTACTCTGGCTATTGTTATACCAATAAAGGATGAATAAGATAGTATGAAACAAACAAAAAAATCCTCTTGGTATGAGAAAGAGCCCTTGGATATTTAAACATGTAATGAAGGTTTGGACTATCTGCCTCAGTAAACTTTTTCTGATATAATAGTTTTCTGTCAGCAGTATAACAAATTACCAAAACTTGGTGGCTTAAAAAATATCCCACATCTATTATTTTGCAGTTCTGGAGGTCAGTTGTCCAATAGAATATCACTGGGCTAACATCAAGATATTGTCGGCCTCCTGAAAACTCAGGGAATCAATTTGTTTCCTTTTTCTAGCTTCTAGAAGCCATTTACATTACTCCCTTCCTCCATCTTTAAAGTTAGCCACAGTAAGTTGAGTCCTTCTCACATCACATCAACTCTGACTTCCTCCTCAGCCTCTCTCTTCCATATTTAAGGATCCTTGTAATTACATTTGACTCACTCACATCATCCTCCCTGTTCTGATCATCTCTATTTTAAAGTCAGTGGATTAGCAAACAGTTTCATCTGCAACTTGATTTTAAAGCTTTTTGATTTTAAAGTTTGCGTATCTGAGGGTGTTGCCTCTTGAAATATAATAGAATCAGTTAGGAGAGGTCACTAGGAAATTCAACAGCACAGATTCTTGGGAGCTTCTTGGTTTCCTTTAATCACACAATTAAGTAATATATTGAAATTGAAATCTTGAATGGAATGCTATAACCTGGCATTCTTACTGCTCAAATGGCTTTACTAGTTGTAATTGTTTTCTTCAATTTGGAATGTCAGCTCTTTTCACCTCCCTTGTCTGAATTCTACATATCCTTCCAGATACAACTTTGATCCTTCTTTGAAGGATCACAAAACCTTTTTGATTATTTCAACCCCAAGGGGTTCTCTCTTTTCCAAACTCCCATCAGACCTACCATAATTTGTGGGTTTTGTTTTAATTAGATATGTATTCTATTTTTTTTTATTATTGTTTTGTCACTGTCACCAACTTTACCCCCATTTACTGAGTCCTAATTACAAAATCAGGCTTAGTACTAAATGCCTTATGAGCATTACCCCACTTAATTCTCATAACTACCTCTCAGGGTATTTCTCATTATCCTTAGTTTGCAGCAGAGGAAATGTAGACTCAGGAGATTATGCGTGGGACCCAGGTTTAGGCAGCCCAAAAGTGGGGGAATGGGAATTTGAGCCCAAATCTGTATGACACGAGTTTGCTGCTTCTGACCACTTTTCTATATGGCTCTAGACAATACCTACTTTGTTCTTAGACCATGAGTTCTTCTATGGTAGGAACTCTTGTAATATTTCTGAAATTCTGACAGCACTAGCACAGACTTAAGTGTATAGCAGGGTGTCAGTGCAAGCCCGAAATTGGCACATTTGGCACAAATGTGACCTTGAAGCAGAATGGTGTCATAAGCAGTGCAAATAGCCCCAGGTTTGGTTTATGAACATGAATGAAGTGGGTATGCACCAAGCTGAAGAATCTATTGCAGAAGTTTTTATTTTGTGCCTTTAAGGGATGTTCAGTATTTTGGGAAATTTGGGGCAATTTCCTCCACTCCTTTTGGAAAGAGGACATGGTCACCTCCATCAATAAGGCACCAAGCTGAAAGAATGTAGCCAGGAGAAACCAATGCCTGTGACCACAAAGTTTACATAGTTTCCACATCCAACCAACTGTCCCCAAAATAGTTTCAAATAATGCTATTTAAAGGAGCGATCTGCGGTTAAGTCCACATCTCTGTGAGCCTACTACCCTCAGCCAGCCTTCTGGGGAAACTGAAGATCACAGGGCCTTGCCCTAGTATGAAATTCCAGAGCACTTAAACTTGTGTTTAATAATAATTAAGGATTAAAAAGGCTCTTTAGTGCACACAGGTGATGCATTTTATTTGCCATGTAGCAACTATCATTTCTTAGAGCATCTTCTAGTATAAAGTGTCCTAAGAGGAGAATGAATGTGCTCAAACATATTTCTCAGATACCTGTTCACTTTGTGCTCATGTGTGGGCCTCTCCCTTAGATACTACTGCTTGAGGGGCGCCTGGGTGGCTTAGTCGGTTAAGCGTCCGACTTTCACTTAGGTCATGATCTCGCGGTTCGTGGGTTCGAGCCCCGCGTCGGGCTCTGTGCTGACTGCCAGCTCGGAGCCTGGAGCCTGTTTCAGTCTGTGACTCCCTCTCTCTCTGACCCTCCCCTGTTCACGCTGTCTGTCTCTCTCTCTCCTAGAAATAAATAAAACATTAAAAAAAATAAAATAAAATAAGATACTACTGCTTGAGGTGAATTGGCTAAGCTCAGCCTTGGACAAGCAGACAATGTGAAGGAAAGAGGCAAGGCGTCACTGCTGAAAAGCAGGCCTTTGGGCCAAGATAAGGCCTGTAGAAAACCCCAGGCAATGAAGAGGCACGTGGGAATATTTCCTGGCCCTGTGTGTACATTCTGCTTCGTTTCTGAATATGGTGCTTGGCACAGAGTAGATGTTTGTGGGTTGGAGGAAGCTGTTTTTCAGCTCACTGGCACAGGGTCCTTGTATAAAATGGGCATACAGCTGGGGCCAGGAATAAGTAGATTTGTAAAGTTGGCAAAACCTTTAGAGATATTCTTATCAAACCCTAGTCTTTGCCCAACCCACTTGTTCTTTTATTCTTTCCATCCAGCTCACTGGATCTGGATGCAGTTCTTTCATGTAGCAGAATCCACCACTCTGCCCTCCCACTTGCGGTCTCCTAGAGTCTTGTCAGGGTGAAACTTTTCCCTTTTCCCAATGTCCCATCCTCTCTCCATCATGTTCTGGCTCTGTTGCCAGTCCGACATCAGAGCTGCCCAACTTCTATGCCTCTGCACACCCCACAGAGGCAGGAAGGGTGGTCTGAAATGGTCATTCCTCAGCTTCGCTGACAGGCAGGGCCTGGGGTATGCAAGCCACCTCCTTCCCCCACCTCACCCTACACAACTTCTAGATACAAGGAACATCTTCTTTTCGCCCCAGCAAGTCATATGTCCTGCATGATTTTCTGTGAGTGCCATGAGTGAGAAGATTCAGAAGGCATTGTTAATTGCTGCTATATGATCACTGGATGTGAATGCCTTCTTGAGTAATTTTTAGTCTTTGATGTACATCAGTTGTACTGACTGTGCTTAAAAATGTGTTGCCTATTTCCTAGCACTGAAATACTAATGCGGTCGTTTTGGAGCTTGAGAATCTGCATTTTAATAAACTCTCTGCCCTATTTTTGTGAATGCTGTATTTGTCAAGGTAGACAAGGCATTTATAGCACATAATCCCCAAACCTGGAAGGTTTCCAGCACAGTTTGGCATGTGTGTACGAGGCAGAGGTGGGGGGAATCACACATGAGTAAACTGAGGCCCAACGAAGTGAACCTTCTCAAAATCACAGAGGAAGTTACAAGGATAGAATCCTCATTCTCCATCAGGAACTTTTCCACTCTTCCATAGTACATACCTTCTTCAAGCTTTCACATGAGTTAAGAGAGATTTGTTCCCTGTTGGAGCCCTGACATACTAGGAAAATAGTTGTGGGGTGAGGAGGGGAGTCAGGACTGGGATGGGGGTGGAGAAGTGGCAGTCGGTTTTACTGAAAAGTGCCAGGTGGGTTTCATATTACCTCTTTCTAGTATATCAAAGAGTTTTTAAATTTGGGAATTCAGAATCTTAAAATATTATAAAATCAGAGCATTTGATTTTGAGAGAGATATTTTAGGTTATTAGATATCATTTCCAGCCGGTGTGAATGTTGGGTCCCCTGAATAGTTCCAAATCATGAGAGGGCTATGACTAATACCCGACTTGATCAAGGTCGGTGGTCTTTCTGTTAATTTGCCTTCCTGTGTCCTAGCTATTCTTTCCTGGCATGAAATCAGGATCCCAGGAAATGAAACTCGTAATCTTTCACTTTTGAGAAAACAACACTTTCCTGTCCAACAAAATCATCTCCCCGGCTGTTACTTCTCTCCATAGCCTCATGGGTTCTTCTTCCAGTGGTCTCACAGGTTCCGACAAGGGCCAGGGACTCTTGGCATTGGTTACATACCAACAGCTAACATGGCAGTGGTAGGTTCTTGAGAAATGGCTGAAAATGGTTTGAATAACAGAGAATCTGCAGTGGAGGGGCACCTGGGTGGCTCAGTTGTTTAAGCGTCCGACTTCGGCTCAGGTCATGATCTCACCGTTTGTGGGTTTGAGCCCCGCGTCGGGCTCTGTGCTGACAGCTAGCTCGGAGCCTGGAGCCTGTTTCAGATTCTGTGTCTCCCTCTCTCTCTGATTCTCCCCTGCTCATGCTGTCTCTCCCTCTCTCAGAAATAAAACATTAAAAAAAAAAAAAAAGAATCTGCAGTGGAGAATCATTGAACTCCATAGACTGTTCTATTGCATATTGCATTTGTCAGGATAAGTTAGTCTTAGGTGGCAAACAAAAGTTTTTGATCCTTATTTTATATACCAGTAGTAATATATCAAGGTGTTTTGTAAAAAATCTTATATAATGCACTAAAGTTTAATATGCTATAATCTCTTTCAGGACCTAAACTGTATTATTTTGCTCTTCAGACCTAGAACAAAGTCTGGCAAATAATCCAAGTTGAATGAATGACTGTCTTCCCCTTTCCAACTTCCGTACCATCCCCTTTCCTTTCTACTCCACACGCTTGCAGGAGCCCTCAAGAGTTTGTCAGAAATCCTGTGGGCATCACAGAGTTGGACAGCCCATTAATGTTTGTCCATACACACAAGGGTCACTACCCCACAGGAGAATTCAGACAAAAGATTAAGGCATGGAACCCAGGCCAGGGCAGCTAGAGCTAAAGAGATGCTCCGCACCAGAGTTCTTGGAATTCATTCTTTCCAAAGGCAACGTGGTCCACATCAAGCTTTGCTATGCTTCTCGAATCCAATATGCAGTTCCCTTTCTATTCCCCTCCTCCAACTCAAGCTTCCTCCTCTTCCTCCTCCACCTCTGTCACTCCTGGTGTAAACATGCGTCATTAGCAACCTCTCACTGTGGCAGGAACCGCTTTCATCTATGAATAGATTTTAACAGCCTCCTTCAAGCTTCCTCTCAGGGCTGCACTGACTCAGCTGCCCTGGGAACAGGGAGTGCTCTGACTGACAGCGAGTTTTCCCATTCTAACGTGTGATGACTGGAGGGCAAGAAGTGCAAGGAGACTGGTCCAAAGGAAGCCTTCCTGAATTAATAAATCCACCCCAGCAACCTAAGAGGCAGAGTCGAAAGACGATGAGCAGCTGGAGAGCTATTGTGGGTTGCTGTGGATGAAGTGATAATTTGGGATATGAAATTACTGATTAAAAAAAAAAAAAGACCTCTTTCAGGTTTGGGCTTTGATCTAAAGAGGAAAAAGAAAGTCCCTCCCCTGAGAAAGAATATTTAGAGAGCCAATTTGCAAGCAGCTAAGCTGGGGGAAAGAGGATTTCCAGAAGGCAAATCCAGGTCATCTGTTCACAAGTGATGAGTTCTCTGGCTCTCACACTGAATTCACAGCTACTGCCTTTAATTAGCGACAGGACACAGTCACCACAGCGGCCAGCTGCGAAGCCTGCCTCTGCAGGCTTTCACAGACAAGAAGGACCATTTGTGGCTCAAGCATCCAGAATGTGTGGGAACAAACCTAGCTTGAGCCTTATGTTGGATGAAACCAGCCAAAGAGGTTTTTCCAGAGAGAGGTAACCTCATGGCTGTTTATTAATAGGACAATGGATTCACCCACTAGAAATGTTTGGTGGTGTCTGCTTAATTATTCTCAGGCAGTTATTATTGCAATTAGGGACCTGCTACATTGCAAAACCTCATCTAGACTAGTATTAAAAAGAACCTATGATTGTTTTTTTTGTTGAAGAGAGCAGGTAAACAGTTCAACCTAGAGTCTCACTCAAGTGAGACTCAGTCTCTCTCCCTCTGTATTTCTCTATCTTATTGTCTCTCGCCTCTCTGTCTCTCTGAACTCGGACTAAAGCCTCTTCTGGCTTTTAATGAAGCAAAGGAACGCACCAAAATGCAATCTCATGCAATGCTCCCTTCATACCACTTGCCCTTAGCTCCAGCTTGTAACATTTGCGTTAGTGAATATGTTTGCTGATCCTATAAACAATGACTATTTAGGTTATGGTTTTTACTTTATTTTATTTAGCAGGAGACTTGGTCCAGAAACCTACCAGAATGAGAGGAGGAGCTTCTGGAAGAGTCAGGTGAGGCTCAAAAGGACAGTGATGGGAAGATACCCATGTCCCAAAATGACACCTCCAGACTAGATCCTTCTTCCTGTTGCAATTCCCTCTGCCTCACATTTTATGACTCCATCTCTGGAGGTTTTCCCTTTCTCTTACAACGATCTTTCTTCGTTTCTCAATCTTTTGAGAACTCACAGCCACTTTTATAATTAATTCTCTGTTTTTCTGAAGTCAATATTAAGTGGAGACTTAAATTCACCTTCTTAACCCCATGCTGTATTCTTTTATCCTCTGAAGTCCTTGCATTTTACATCTCTCCCACTCAATCTGTGTCCTTAAGTATGGGGATCCTTGGGTTGTTACTTAACAGTTTGGTGGGTGTACATTATCTTCCTAATTATATCTTGAGTACTTGGCAATAGTGACGTAATCAGGAGTCTGCCATTAACAGCAGCTTCCATCACATAAGAGGCCTTTAAGGTATATTTGTAGTTTGAAGATGCTTTTTTATAGTTAATAAAATGCATTTTTTGAGCACTTGTAAGTTTGCAAACAATTCCAGTGAGGAAGACAGAGTTGCCATGTACTACACCCACCCTTGCTGCCAAAATGCCCCCCACCCCCGAGTTTCTCCTGTGATTTTGCATTTTACGTCAGCCAAGTACATGTGTTGCAGTTGATCAGCCAATATCGATGCAATATTATTAACTTTAGTCTATATTTTACATTGGGGCTCACTCTTCTGGTTGTACATTTTACGTATTTGGACACTGTGTAATATCATGAATTTCCCAGTACAGAATCCTACAGAATAGCTTCAACGACATAGAAATCTCCAGTATTCCACAGTCCATCCTTTCCATTGTACCACGTCCCTTCACTTGCCAAACCTGGGCAGCCACTGACCTTTGTACTGTCTCTGCAGTTTCCAGACACTTAGAATTGTACAGTATATAGCCTTTCAGTCTCTCATCTTTTCCTTAGGAATATGCACTTGGCATCTTTTACAGCTTGAAAGCTCTTTGCTTTTTATTGTTGAATCACATCCATTATTTGGATGCACCATGTTTTATCTATCTACCTATTGAAGGATACCTGGGCTCCTTCTATGTTTTGGCAACTATGAATAAAGCTGCTATAAACATTCATGTGCAGCTTCCTGTGTCGACCTAAGTTTTCAAATTATTTGGGTAAACAGCAAAAAGTGCGATTGCTGATCATCTGGTATGAGTATGTTCCATTTTTTTAAGAATGTGCCAAATTGTCTTCAAAGATGCGGTACCATTTTGCATTCCTGACAGCAAAGAATGAAAACTCTGGTTGCTTAGATGATCTTTTAAAACTGTCTTTTGGTAGGCAGAAAATATAAAGGAGGTACATACATTTGTGGCAGACAATACTGAGTTACCTGTCCCTACCTTTAGATTGTCCTGCAGGAAATAGTGAGGGTTAGTGGACAGTGAGTGGATGTAGAAACAAGTAGATCTGTATGCTACTTACCAGCTATGTGGTAAAAACACATTACTTAATTTGAGCTTTATTCTTAAAATTTCAGACAACAGTACCAACTTCCTCAGACTTTAGCAAATGTATTAAACAAGACAATGCCTCTGAAGACACACATAATGGGCCCTCAAAAGATGGTTTCCATAGCAGCTATGGGGACAAAACTAATATTGACTGAAATTTTTGTAAGGTGTGATAACACTCCCTGTGTTCTGACTTCCTTTAATATCATTGTACAGTGACTAAAACAAGAAAACGACCTCAGTATTCTTAATGGCAGTGGAATGTTCCAGCTGTTATTTTCACCTGGGAAAAAGTTGAGGGACTAGAAATGTCATTCCAAGTCCTTGACTTAGGGAAACCTCACACTTGAACATAGGGCTACACACCTCTGAGTGCTTGCCCCACCTTGGCCAAATCTCAGCAAGTGAGGGCAACATGAGAACGGGGCAGTGCAATGGATCCTTTTAATTCTCTCACGTGAGCCTCGCTGACCATGAGTTTTCTTCTGAGAAAAACAGCAGAGTCTTTCAACCATAGCTTAACTGCGGCCTGTGGAGAAGTCAAAAACTGCAATCACCCTGGAATATTTTTACTCCTCTTCCTGTACTTTACACAGGAAATATCTCTGACCAGTGAGACCACTGCTCAGGCAATGGGTCATATTTTCTTCTTCTTCTTTTTTAATGTTTTATTTATTTCTGAGAGAGAGAGAGAGAGAGAGACAGTATGAACAGGGGAGGGTCAGAGAGAGAGAGAGAGAGGGATATACAGAATCTGAAACAGGCTCCAGGCTCTGAGCTGGCAGTCAGCACAGAGCCCGACGCGGGGCTTGAACCCTCGAACTGCGAGATCATGACCTGAGCCGAAGTCGGACGCTTAACCGACTGAGCCACCCAGACGCCCCCATATTTTGTTTTCTATTGCTTTCCCATATGCGTGAGGCAAAGTATGTGTGTGTGTGGTTGTCTTGTCAGCAGACTAATTTCTTTTAAACTATTTCCAACATATTTCAGACCCTGCTTCTCTGGCTGTAAGCTAATAGTTATCCTAGATTTACCTACAGAATGCAATTCCAAGCATAAAAACAGTTATTGGCCCTCAAACCCTTATTCCATATGACTGTCTTCATCTGCTGATTTTCAATGAAGAAAGAGCTGAGAGAAATTGAATCTAATAAGGGTATTTTATTGTGCAGGTGGGCCAGGCTTCTATTTTGATCGTTGCTATACATACCACTACCAATTACTGCTTTGCCGCTACCATATGCCTAGCGTTGTGCTAGGAGGGAAGTGATCAGTAAAGACCAGAAATTAAGATTCAAAGATTAGAAAGTCATGATTTCTTTACTTTCAAGGATTTATTCCGATGAATAAATTGTGATTCAGTGACTAGTGGAGAAACTTACTGATTGACTTCTCATTACCAAGTAAGACATATTCTTTTTTCCCCCCAATGTTTGTTTATTTTTGAGAGAGAGCAGGAGAGCATGCTCAAGCAGGGGAGGGGCAGAGGGAAAAGGAGACACAGAATCTGAAGCAGGCTCCAGGCTCTGAGGTCTCAGCACAGAGCCTGACACGGGGCTTGAACCCATGAGCCATGAGATCATGACCTGAGATGAAGTCACTTAACTGACTGAGCCACCCGTGCCCCATTATTGGCAGATTCTTAGTCCTTGCAGAGACCTGGTGTTATGACTGTCAGAGAACCCCAGTACAGGTGAACTAGAGAGGGGTGAAGTTATTTTATTTGGAGGAGAATGTAAGCTTTAGCATTTTAAATATTCTATATTGAATTTCTAAAGGCCAGTAGGTAAAAATTTTATGTTAGGCTATATGGTGTGTAAAAAAGATGGGTCACATTTCAGCAGGAGAATTGAAAGAATTCTCTTAGTATATTTTTTACTGAAAGACTGATATTTTAGAATCAAAGCTCCAACATGGTTCTGACATTAAAGAAGATTCTTGATATGAGAACATATGCTTTTTTGTTTTCTAAAGATATCAGAACTATGAGTTGGGTCCTGATTTAAATGTTTGTATTTCTACTAATGAATACATAAACTCAGGCAGTTAAACTATATAGTTCCCACTCATGATCCATATTCCCATTTGTAGGCAGATTCTAATGACTAGATTCTATATTTCAGTTTCGGAGATAATATTAGCTATGTTAATAGTTTTATTTTGGTGATATCCATATTAATGCTGGTTTTCTCCTGGGCTCTAGTTTAGGTAATTGAGGCATCATTGGACCAACTGTTAAGATTTCTCTTGGTGTGAATAATCAAGAAAGTAGAAATAATGGAGGTAGTCACCTGATTACATTTTTACTTTTGAAAACATAGCATTGTAACATTATTTCTGGGGTGATGCTTAGCTTATGCTCACCCAGGTGACTGCATTGCTTGTCAAAATACAGAAATACTTCCATAGAAATTCACTTGGTAAAGAGTAACTACTTCAGGCTCCTCAAATGCCCTTCCAGAACCTTAACTGGCTCAGAGGCTATCCTGGACCGTTCCTTGACCAAATTCTCCATTATAGTAGATTTTTTATAAAAATGTTCGCAATTACTTTCTTCTCTATGCTCACAACCCTTTGCAATAGAACTTTTGGGTTTTCCCATCAAGAGGTAAAGTCTCTTTTTTCATGCCTTGAATTTGGACTGGTCTTCGAACAGGATTTCACCAATAAGTTGCACTATAAATTATATTATGCAAATTATAAATCTAGGCCTAGACAGATTTTGTGCATTTCTGGTCTCTCAGAAACATGCTCTGGAGTCATAAGAACAGGCCCCAAATACTTTGGTGAAAGGTGAGAAACCACATGGAATAGAAAGGAAGTCACCTTAGACCAGTCTGAACTTGAATCTGGGAGTTAGCCTGGTAAGAGCAGAGGAACCACCAAGCTGAACATAGCCCAAATTATGAACCCTTAGATACACGAACTAAATAGATGGTCATTATTATTTTAAGCCACTAGGCATAAATGTTATGCTGGAACATTTGTTGTAAACTTATAAGGTTACATATAATTTATAGTATTATCTATACAGAAGTCAGTAAATGATACACCAACAGTCCAGTACCCAGGGGGTAAGAACTAAGGAATAGCGAGTTCTCCAGAAATTTGCCATGCCATAACAATTCTCTATTTTGATTAATTGATACCATTGGTGCAGCAATAATTTCATAAGTGTGAGATTTTACATTAAAAAAAAAATTCTCTGTGGAGTCTACAAAGGCCAATAAGTAGCAATTATACTTTAGACTAGACAATATAAAAAGATTCATCACCAGAGTCT
Organism: Proteles cristata cristata; assembly: GCA_017311185.1. Classification (NCBI taxonomy): domain Eukaryota; kingdom Metazoa; phylum Chordata; class Mammalia; order Carnivora; family Hyaenidae; genus Proteles; species Proteles cristata. The sequence goes on along the minus strand of JAESUZ010002499.1, from coordinate 536,956 downwards.
GAAAGGATCCTCTTGCTATAATACTTATAGACCTAGCCGACATTAATTTCTTAATTGTCATTAGAAACTATTTGATAAAGAAATCATTTGCTACTTTAGAACATTTTTGAAGCTTAAATTATTCAGTAAAATTTATTTTTGGTAGTCACTCTTTTTCTTACCAAGAATAAAGTGAAAACCTATCCACTCAAGTTAAAAATTTCTTTCTCAGTAAAACTGAGTAAAAAGACAACCCACTTTTTAAAAGGATAAAAACCCAATAAGCTGAAAACTTAGGTGCATACAAAAATGTGCACATGATTGTTTATAACAGGTTTATTCATAATTATCAAAATGTGGAAACAACCCAAGATGTTCTTCAGTGGGTGAATGGATAAACAAGCTGCATTATATCCATATAGTGGAATATTATTCGTTATCAAAGAAGGATCTGTTATCAAGTTCTGAAAAGACATGGAGGAAACTTAAATGCATATTGTTAAATGAAAGAAGCCAATCTGAAATAGCTACAAACTTCCCTTGTGATTAGAACTGTATGACATTCTGTAAAGTGCAAAACTATGGAGACAGTGAATTGATCAGTGGTTGTCAGATGTTTGTGGGGAGAGAAGACTGAAAAGATGGAGCCCTGGGGGGTTTTAGGGCAGTGGGAATCTTCTTTGTGAACATCAAGAATGAAGCCTAATGTAACATATGGAGTTAGGTTGATAGTAATATCACACTGTAATATCGCAATCACTAATTGTGACAAGTGAAACACACTGGGGTTGGATGTTAATGGTGGGAGAGGCTGTGTGTAGGAAGAGGTAGTATATAGCAACTTTCTGTTCTATTTTGCTGCGAGCCTAAAATCTACTCTAAAAAATAAAGTCTATGTTTTTAAAAATTGGATAAAAGACTTGAATAGAGACTTGATAATGAATGGTCCATAAACACGTGAAAAAAAATCCTCAACATTATTAGTCATCAGGGATGCAAATTTAAATTACAGTGACATATCACTATACCCACTAGAAGAGCTGATATTAAAAAGACTATCAGTATCCATTGTTGGCAAGGATAGGGTTCACCTAGATTTTTTACACATTGTTGCTGAGAGTGTAAAATAGTGCAACTACTATTTCTTATAAAGTTAAAATACACATTTACCCAGAAACTCTACTCTTTGGTCTTTACCCAGAAGAACTGGAACATAAATTAAAAGTTGATAAAAACATATGTGCATAACTGTTCATATCAACTTTATTCACAATAACCCCAAACTGGAAACAGTCCAAATGAATACCAAGTGGTGAATGGATACATTAATTATGCTATATCCTTACAATAACTTCTCTTAAGCAATAAAGTAAAATGAACTAATTTAGGCCATGATGTGGATGAATCCTCATCATTATGCTAAGCAAAAGAAGCCAAACACAAAACAGTACAGATTTCTGATTGCATTTATATGAAATTCTATATCAGGCAAAACTAATCTGTTGTGATGGAAAAGAGGTCAGTGGTCATTGGGGGATGGATGAGGAGAGATGCAAGACTGACTGCAAAAGGATGGATTTTAAAATACATATATCCCTGGGGCGCCTGGGTGGCTTGGTCGGTTAAGCGTCCGACTTTCGCTTAGGTCATGATCTCGCGGTTCGTGGGTTTGAGCCCTGCATCGGGCTCTGTGCTGACTGCCAGCTCTCAGAGCCTGGAGCCTGCTTCAGATTCTGTGTCTCCCTCTCTCTCTGACCCTCCCCTGCTCACGCTCTCTCTCTCTCTCCTAGAAATAAATTAAAAAAAACATTAAAAAATTAAAAAATAAATAAATAAAATACATATATCCCTCCTAAAGTCAGATATCAATTCTAGGAATGGTAAACTATACCCCATGCTCATGGTAACCACTGCTTATCAATTCTGGTACATGTTTCAACTCTTTAGGCATTCAAATACAATGCTGTGAACCATAAAAGGAACCAATCTGTGAAAGCTTTTGGGTGCTCCAGACAAAGACCACTCCAGGCTCTACCTATGAGATATATCTGTGACCTAGAGCAGACAGCAGGACTGGCTCCCTTGACATGCGACATGCTCACTCACACAGAGCGCTCCTATTCACAAGGGCCCCATACTTGGCTTAATGTTCTGTCACCATCCTGAGGTTGTTAATAGATTTTTAATAAGGGATCCCTCATTTAATGTTGTGCTGGCCCTCCAAAATGCATAGCCTGTCCAAGCAGCAAGCCTCTGAGTCATGAAGCCCCTGAAGTTGGTTCAATTTTAGTTTTTAGTCTGGAGTTTTTTCAAGACACAAAGATAACATCAATTCGTTTTTAATGCTGTTCTTTCTCAGTATCTGCCTTTCTTCTTCAAGGCCAAAGAAAATAGGTGGAAGAATCTTTTGTGGGGGGAATAGACACTAAATTCTCTTTTGAGTGAGAAAGCAGTAATTACTACTTTGAATGGGTGTGATTTCTAAGTCTTCCTTTAGACTCTTGGTTTCCCATGGGGCTTCTTGTAATGAGGCCATGACCTTTAACTACCTAGAAGTTTTTAAATATAAGGTGAGGCATTTCCATGGTGAACTCAGTTCACAGTTCTTCCTTTTGAATCCTATCTCTTTCATATCTTTAACACTTGGATTAGCATAAAGTAAAATAAAAATTTCTCTGTCCTGATGTTATGGGCTGAAGTATATCCTCTAAAACTATGTCATATTCCTAACCCCCAGGACCTGTAAATGTGACCCGATTTGGAGTTGACTCTATCAAGACACAGGGTGAGCAATCTCTGCATGCAAAGAGATGCCTGAGGCTTCCAGAAGCTTAGGATTCTCCCTCAGGGCCCTCAGAAGGAAGCAACCCTACCAACACCTTGATCTCAGAAACGTAGCCTCCAGAACTGAGAGACAGTAAATTCCTGTTATTGAAGTCACCCAATCTTTGGTACTTTGCGTGGCAACCCCAGCAAACTAAAGCACCTAGTGAAATTGAAAGGCAGAAATGCATGACAATAGAAATCCCAGATAAATTATAGGGTTTTCATTTGATTTCTCCATTATTCACCCTTCTTACACTCTTCTTCTTTCCCGCATCAGCATCCTCAGCACATTTTCCTTGGGTGATCACGAAGTTGCCTTCCGGATGGAATCTCATGATGTAACCATCAAACTGTAGTCCTCCTCCTGTCTACACTGAAGTCACAAGGTATTCTTGTTTAAAACATAGTTTTCTAAGTCCTAGACCAGAATTACAGAATTAGAATCTTTGAGGAAGAGTGGTCCAGGAGTCTTCATCTTCTAAAAGCTCCTCACGTGTTTCTGAAGTAAACTCAAATTTGGTTCGTGAGCTAGATGGTAAATGAAGTCTTTGGTTGGATGGCTAGCATCACATGAAGGAATAATTCACGGTGACATCCTGCCCCACCCCTTTTCAGAAGCTGCGTAAGAGGGACTCCCTCACACTCACTCTCATTCTCCTGCCCCAGATAAAAGACCCACTTAGTACAAGTTTCAGCATAAGGGAGAAATCTCATCCCCCTTCATCAAAAGCAGTAGAGGAATTCCTGGAATCAGAATCTTCCTGAGACTATTCCTCACCCTAACATTTCCAGAGGAAAGGGAAGTATTTGGGTAACCATAATTTTTACCTCATTCTTTTTTTTTTTTTTTTTTTACAAATAGTTTATTGTCAAATTAGTTTCCACATAACACCCAGTGCTCATCCCCACAAGTGCCCTCCTCCATGCCCACCCCTCCTCCCCCCCACATCCACCAGTCCTCAGTTTTTGTCAGCATTCAAGAGTCTCTCATGGTTTGCCTCTCCCCCTTTCCCCCACCATTTCTGCCCTTCTTCTCCCCCTTGGTCCTCTGTTAAGCTCCTCCTAATCCTCCTATACGTGCACACATATGATATTGAGGGTGTTATGCTGAGCGAAATAAGTCAGGCAGAGAAGGACAAATACCTCATTCTTTACCACAGAAAACCAAGTTATACACCAAGAGGTTATTATCTAGATTTCTTTAAAACTACTTTACGGCCAAAAAGCATTCCTACACCAAATCAAAAGGTGATTTCTAGCTGTTTTAAATCCCAGTAAGATCTGTGTTGGATAGGCTAGAAGATTCAAGGCCCCAAACCATTCTTTGTATTTGTTTCCCTCTTCCAAGAGTCCTCTCGTTTACACATTAAGTTCATAAGATATAGGGCAAATAACATTGCATAAGAGCAAGGGATTCAAACCCAAGAAACAAAGAGGCACTTATGGAGAGTAGCAGGCTATGGAATTACAAATGCTTTGTTTGGGCAGAATTTGGAAATTCCTAAGCAAACCTGGAGTTCCCAAAAGTTTCTACTGGGAAGTGGTCAAAGTGCCTCCTTGTCTTTTATCTTATGTGTGAGACAAAAGATGGTGCTAGAATTCTACCCGGGGGCTGTCTCCAGCAGTCCTTCCTGAACAACTTCTTTGTCTTCCTGTGGATCAGCTACTGCCATCTTTGGAGTCTGGTGCATTAGAGTATTTGTTCTCCCTTAAGTCTGTTACTTGCCTGAGGAAGGGGAGTTTTATAGTCTCTGTCTGAGGGCTGTTTATTAGCATGTGACATAGATTTTAATTTGGCACCCCAAGGAAAGAGAATCTTAGGTTGGAAATACAAAGCCTCTTTTTTATAAAGCCATTTCCTAATTCAAAGATAACATCTCTGCTTCTTTGCTGATTTTTAGATAAAAAGTTAAGTGTAAAATACAGGTGCTTCCAAGTCTGACTCAAGTCTGGCTTGAGCAAATTGGACCACGGGGGTATCGGGGTGCTCTTGACTGTTAGTCCTTGACCCCAAATCATAAAATGCAGTTTCCCTTACACCTTTCCCCTTTGACTAAAATTCCTCCTTAATTAACATAATGAATTTCTAATCATACCTTCAATCCACAAATTCAAGAGGCAGATGTTTGCAAAATGCAGTATTGCCAGTATTGCTTCATTCCTCAAGGCTCAGGTGACAGGCGGTTGCGACCCTGTGGTGCGCACATTCGCCCCTGTACACTTGTGTGCATGTATGCATGTGTGCACCAACAGTGGTCAAAACTGGAAGCTGCCAAATAAAATGTGTCGGTGTATTTGGGGTATTGGGTATGGCGATCCTGGAGACACAGAGTCGACTGACGTGGAAAGCATGACCCAGAGAAACAGAAAAAGTTACAGTTTTTAAAGAGCAAAGAGGGAATTTGCACAAGTTGTTTTGAATGAAATGGGATTGGTGCTGGTATAGGTATAGTAACACTAATCTGTATGTGATTGTTTGCTAGTATTAGGACACTTCATTTATGCTTATTTTAACATATAGCAGATTTCTTGGTGTTTAGCTGAATTCAACACAAATTCTGAGAATCTGAGATAGAAGCAGTAACTAAGCCCCACTTCCTCTGTCTCCTCCCAGCTCTAGTTGAAGTAACACTTTTAGCAATGCTTACTCCATTTTATTCTCTCCCTTATGACTTATGCATATGCGAACGCCTTTGCGGGGGGCAGGGAGGGGCTTAGAATTAAATGACTACTATTTGCTTTCCAGAGCAGTATCAATTCCCAAATTTATGCAGCATCTATTTTCCTTTCTCAAGTTAGTTTCAATTCCGTTATTTGGACTTGTAAAATAATTGTAATTTTTACTCAAAAACATATGACTTATCAGTAGGCCTTATACACTTGAAAAATAGAGCTGATTATACAGGAAAGGAAGGAAAAAAGACTATCAGATTTTAAGCTCAAGGTTAAGATAAATTCAGAAAAGACAAATAAACATCAAGGTGCTTTGCCACCAAAGAGGTCAATATTGTTGACCATACCAATTGTAGCAAGGCCTCTTATTTCATAAAATATACAAATATTATTTACTAGAAACAGTAATTTAAGATGAGATGTTGCTTTTAAATATCATAATTTCTGGCTTTAAATTTTTTTTTCCAACAGTATCAGCTATTTTATAAATCGATGTTTCATTCTTCCTTTTTTAAAATTCCAATTTATTTGGATTTAAAAAATAAATCCTTCACACCCTTGGTAACCTGTCTTTGATCACCAGCAAATATAAGGATTCATTATTTTATAATGGAGAGATTTATAGCATTTTGCAGCATTTTCCTATACTATTATTGGGCTGACCAAACTATTGGATAGGTCTTTGTATGTAGACAAATTCCGGTAAGAAAGCAACCGAAAAGTAGAGGAAAAGAAATGCTAGGTATAAAGCTTAGTTACGCTAAAAAAAAAAAAAAAAAAAATCATGTTGGGATGCCTGGGTAGCTCAGTGGGTCAAGTATCTGACTTTGGTTCAGGTCATGATCTTGTAGTTTGTGAGTTCAAGCTCCACATTGGGGCTCTCTACTCTCAGCACAGACCCTGCTTCGGATCCTCTGTTCCCCTCTTTCTCTGGCCCTCCCCTGCTCATGCTCTCTCTGTCTCTCTCAGAAATTAATAAAACTTTTAAAATAATTGTAGCAAAACTCACCCTACCTAATACAGATTGAATAAAGTGATGAAAGTTTCTGCCCACATTAAAAGAAGTGTTGTGTGTCTTAGGAAAATCTCCAGCTCAGTTAGCTGATCTTAACATGGAGGCAAAAACAGGGGGCTTATTCATCATTCACTAGGTAGTGAGAAGAGACTACTACTGTATTAAAAAAGAAAACTAGAATCAGTAACCCCTAAATGAGTACTAAATTCCCTGTCCCCCAAAGAAGTGGCCTATGTTGCATTCTTGCAAATAATTCGCTTTTCTAGAAAAAGACATTCCAACCTTGCTAAAAATAACAAGCAAATAAACATACAGAATAAAATAAAATAATGACAACAAAACTTTTGGATTGATCAATGTAGTTCATAACAGAAATGCAGCTAAAAACTCTAAAAAATTACCTTATGAACAGCGACAGCATTAATGGCCTTAGTGCTAGGTGCTTTATAAACATTCTCTTTGATGCAATGTAAGTTTCTTTCGGGCGGTCACCTGTCAAGGACTAAAGTATAGTGAACATATACTCTAGCTTGTTCATGAAAGCTATAAGAGTGGCCAGTGCCATTTTTCATGTCTATTGTCTGAATATTACTCATGTAAATTACATGGACCGTAGACTTTTCCTAACATGCAATTTCCCATTAATGAATTCTGGTGAATAGTGACTTTGAATGATTTATTTTTTCTGAGAGAAAAAGAGAACAAAAGAGGGCAAGGGGCAGAGAGACAAGAGACAGAGAGTCCCAGGCTCAGCACTGTCAGCACAGAGCTCCATGGCAGGCTCATATCAGGAGATCATGACCTGAGCCAAAATCAAGAATCCAAAGCTTAACCCACTGAGCCACCCATGTGTTCCTAGAGTGAGTCTTAATTTGCCTCCTTGGATGTTGGTGGAACAAAAACATATTTCATTCACCCCTCTTTTGACAAATCCAGTGCATCTTTTATTTATTTAAACTCATTTAATGTGGCAGGGTTATAAAACAGAGTAACTTCTTGATGTATTTAGAAAATATTTTTTTTCTAGATTCTAGAATCACAAATCTCTATTTTATTTCTTTGTTTTGGGATTACTTGCTATTGCAGTTGTCCGTCTTTCTGTTGATGTTCACACTCAGATTTTTAATGAATTTGCTAAAGCCAAATCCTTTCTCACACTGGAAATTTTCAAAAGATTCTCATTTATAATTCAAAAAGAAACATTTTGCTTTAAACCTTTGAACCTGTATGTTTTAAACCTGTAAAATACCCTAGGTCAGGTGAGGCTGGCATTTTACAGTTATGATATTGTAATATTTATATTTTGATTTGTAAAGTAATTTATATTTTGGCTCTATAATTATGCTCAGTATACTTAATCCAAAATATATAGTTTTGTACTTCTTTCTCTTATACTGTGTATTTATCATATATATTATACTTATATTACAGATATGTGTTCACTTAGTAATAAACTCAGAATTAAAATCATGGCGAATACTTGATATATAACTTGAAACTGATAATATCATGAAAGAAGCTGTACCTCTAACTTAGATCTTCCACTTTAAAATAATTTACATTTTGAAAGAAAATTATTAGGGCATTTTATGACCTATACATTATGAGTGTATGAGATTATTGCAAAGAAAAAGTATATAATGGGTGAATACATAAAGTACGTTTTAATTATTTCCTAAGCACTGATTATTGGGTTTGCTTTAGTCTTGCATTTCATTTTTCAGTTGTGCAATCTATTTTTTTATTAAGGTATAATTGACATTATTATGTTAATTTCAGGTATACAACATAGGATTTGATATTTGTATACATTGCAAAATGATCTTCACAACAAATCTAGTTAAAATCTTTCATCATACAAAGTTATGAAATTTTTTTCTTGTGATGAATATTTAGTCTCTTAGCAACTTTTAAATGTGCAATACAGTATTATTAACTATCATTATTACATCCCTATGACTTTTTAATTTTATAACTGAAATTTTCTATGTTTTGACCCCTTTCACCCTGCATCTCTTCCTCCCCTGTGGCTTGGTTGTTTAGTTTGTTTTGGTTTTTAGATTATACACGTAAGTGAGATTATGTTGTATTTGTCTTTGTCTGGATTATTTCACTTAGGATAATGCCCTCAATTTCCATCCATGTTGTCACAAATGGCAAGATTTTATTCTTTTTTATGTTTGAATCGTATAACAATTTTCAATTTTTGATATGTAAATCAATTTTACATAAGATGGAAATTTTTTTCAAAGTACCAGGATTTATGAAACACACTCCTTGTATATAAGTGACAACATATTCCATGTTAAGTTGTATTCTATATTTTTCTAGGGACATTCTGCATTAACTTTTAAATTGCGTTCTATATTTTTCTCAAAACATTCTGAATGTGTTGTACAGTAATTGCATAGGAAGAACTATCCTTAGAATTACATCCTTTTTTATTTATTTTTCACTTTTGTTTGCCCATCATAAGGTGTGCACCAGCAGACTCTGGTGTTTTTTGCTCTAAAGAAAACATTCTATAAATCTATATGGTCTGTATATCCTCTGTCTTTGAGTTGTGGTTCATACTCCAGAATCTTATTATGAAAGCAAAGCCCTTTCTCACCAAGGAGTAAACTCAAGATGTGAACTATTTGCTGTAGGGAAAAAAGATACTTGTTTCCTGGCTGGATTCGGTGGTAGAATGCCCCAATAATGATCTTGCTGGAAAAAAAAAAAAAAAAAAAAATTCCTGAGAACCAATGCTATTTTCCTCTCCTCTTCTCTTTCACAGATAAAGATGGTTCCTGTTTCATATCACCTTTGTTGATCAACTCCCCCAGCTTTATACAGAAGTGCCAAGGATTTAACTACCTACAGAATCTTATCAATCTCTTCTCATAGGAATATGTGAAAAAAATTATAAACTCCGCTTTCTTATTCACTACAAACTATACTGAATCTTAATAATGAACAAATGGATACTTTCAAGGAACTCTTTAGGAGAGAAGCACTAATGTTAGAAGTTTTAGAATCTGTTTTTAGTCCTATCCCATCTAGAACATCAGACTTAAAATGTCTCATTCCTAAATTTGTATCTTCTTCCCTATTTGGCCCTTTTTTGAACTACCATCCAGCCACCTGGGCTAGATATCTGGTTCATCCTTAACTCCTTCCTCTTAAAATTTAGCACATCTTTGCAGCAATATTCCCTATAAGTTTTACCTTTTAATTAGTTCTCCAGTCCATCTGCTCCCTTCCATATGAACAGCCATCAACCTAATCAGGCCTCTTATTTCTCTACTAGACTATTGAAGATATATGTGAATTGGTTTCCTCTTTTCACCCTTGGTTCCCTCATGTCTGTCTTCAACACAGCCAACAGAGTACTATGTCTAAAATTAGATGTCTGTTAACACCACTTTTGTACTCATAACCCAGCAATATTCCCTTGCCATCCATTGTCTGATAATCTCCACACTCTCATATTCCTTCAAAGATCATCATGGTATAGGATTTACCTTCTTTTCTAGGCTATACATTTTGTTTTGTCTCTTGTTAATCATGTTTGTTGCTTATTCTCTTATCTCTACCTCTACTGATCTTAGCCATGATTCTTTTACCTCTAATTCCTCACCATGCCCTTTAGGCCTCAACTCAAATGTAACTTTTACTAGGAAGCTTTCTGTTACTCTTACTCCCAAATTCTGGATTATCGTCCTCCTCTGCGTTTCCAAAGCATTTCTTGAATATCGCTAATATCGTACTCGCTACTTTGAATTATAATCTCTATTTATATATTTGTCTCCTCCATTTGAAGGAAAGCTGGAGCTAAGACATTAATCCTTGTCCCTATAGAATTCCTGGAACAAGGTAAATGCTCATTCAGTGTTGGTTAATTAAATTTGGTCTTTAACCAATCATGGAGCTTAACTAGAAAAATATAAGGCCTCAAGATATGTTGCTTAGGGAAACAATGGTATTGCCTATTTCATCAATAACCCAGATGATAATAATTTCTAAATTTCAGAGCCCCTGTGAAGATTAAATAAAGCAAAGTAGAAGGCGAAGTGTACCTTTTCTTTTTAAAATGTATCCCTTCTGGGGCGCCTGGGTGGCTTAGTCGGTTAAGCGTCCGACTTTCGCTTAGGTCATGATCTCACGGTTCGTGGGTTCGAGCCCCGCGTCGGGCTCTGTGCTGACTGCCAGCTCAGAGCCTGGAGCCTATTTCAGAGTCTGTATCTCCCTCTCTCTCTGACCCTCCCCTGCTCATGCTGTCTCTCTCTCTCTCCTAGAAATAAATAAAAATATTTAAAAAAAACAAATATTTAAAATGTATCCCTTCTGCAGTGCCTATCATCTCAGTAAACGAGCCCTCCATCTATCCTTCTACTAAAATTGATATAATAATGTATATCTTCTTTCTCACTCCCATGAATTCAAATTCATGGTGACTATCTCAAAAATGTATCTGGAATCCTTCTACTTCTGTATGTTACCACTACCACCATCCTTCAGACACCTTGGCAGCAACCTAACTTTCTACTCCTACTTCTTGTCCCTTTTCAAACTTTTCTTATTTTAGAATTCAGAATCTCTCTTAAAAATAAAAATCGTATCATAACTTCTTATTGCTTTAAAACTCATAAAGACTTTACACTTCCTTTAATGGCAGTCTTCACCTGGCTGATGCCTAGTGAACTTTGTCAAGTTCATTGTCACAACCTCACCTGACCGTTAAGTCTAGTTAGGTTCCTGTTATATCACAGCCCACTAAATACTTTACTCTGAATATTTACCACAATTGAGATGATCTATTTATTATTGTATCTGCATAGTCAGGTTTGATTCCTTTGTTAGATACGTTTCAAGAAAATATATAGTATCTGTCTTGTTTCGTTCTCTGTGCCCAGTGCATAGCACAGTTTCTGGGATGTACTGGCCACTCAGTATATATTTGCTAAATAAATGGGTTGATGTTCAATAGCACATAGCAATCATATAATTTATATATAAAAACTGGCGCTTTTTGTCTTTTCTATAAAAATCATTACAAATAACAGCATTTCTCAGTGGATGGACTTGAGTGAATTGGTATATATAGATAGGATAAAAGAAAATTACTTTCCCTGTCTTTTCTGTCTCTAGGATCCTATGACTTACCAAAGAATATTATAACACTATAAATTATTTCACTGTGTTGGATATAATAAAAAAATATAGCTATTATTGACCAATCATCCAATTAATAGGTTTAAAGTCCATGTGTATTAGCTTGCTAAGGATACCATAACAAAGTACTGCAAACCAAGTACCTTAAACAAAAGAAAACTATTACCTCACAGTTCTAAAGGCAAAGTCTTGAGATCAAGTTGTCAGCAAGGTTGATTCTTTCTGTGACCTATGACAAAGACTGTCCCACACTCTCCCCTAGCTTTTGGTTCTGACTGGCAACCTTTGCCATTCCTTGGCTTTTAGAAGCATCACCCTAATCTCTGCCTTGATGTTTACATGATATTCCCCCTGTATGCCTATCTTTAAACTTCTGTTTAATAGGACACCAGTCTTATTGAATTAGTTCCCAGCCTAATGATCTCCTTTGAACTTGATTATCTCTCTAAAGACCCTAACTCCAAATAACATCACATTCTACCATGATTAGAACTTCAACATATGAATTTAGTGGGAGGAAGTACACAATTTAATCTGAATATCATGTAATGTAATAATGGTAAAAATACATGTCCATTTATCATTAAATGATTAATTAAAAATTTTAACAGTTATTTACTTTAATAGAGACAGTGTGTATGAGCAGGGAAGGGGTAGAGAGAGGTAGACACAGAATCTGAAGCAGGCTTCAGGCACAGAGCATGGAGCACGAAGCACAGAGCACATAGCACAGAGAGCAATGTGGGGCTTGAACTCATGAACTGTGAGATCATGACCTGAGCCAAAGCTGGACACTTAACTAACTGAGCCAGCTCCAAGATTAATGTAATTTAAAAGTACTTTTTGAGTACTCACTACATGCAAAACACTATAGAAATACAGTGGCAAATGAGAGATCTCTGTCCCTGCTTGAAAAAGGTTTGCTTTCTAACAGTGAAACAAAACAGTAAGCAAATAATTTAAAAAGTAATAGCCTCATATATTTAAGTAAAGAAAAAGTAGACAGTGCCTTATATATGAAGAAGTGGTAACCTAGTCTAAAGAGGGAAGGAAGTTTCTTTATTATAGGTATCCTTAATACCGGTACTCATCTAATCTCCCCTGGTAAACTACAACCCACTGAAGGGTAAAGCCTGTGGTTTAAATGTCTCTTGTACCTGCAGAGCCATCTAGCACCTTGCATAGAGATACTTGCATAGAGAAATCAGAAATTCAGTTTCTGTCAAGCTAGGCCCCCATCTCCCAAAATGTTCATATCATGGCCAGTTTCTCAGTGAGTAGGTCTTTGACGTGTATGATGAGGAAACTACTTACATCTATACATGTAAAGTTACCATAAAGTAATTCACATATCTTATTTGCACAAAGTACAGCCAAGGTGAAGACCAGTTTTCTTGTACTACTTCTAGATTATCTCCAGAACAATAATAACATACAGTTATTAAAGTTATCAAATATAGGTGTAACTATCAGTTGTAACTGGGGGGTTGTTGAAAGATTTCATATTAATAAAAAAAGGTAAAATGCTATCTTCAAGGATGATAAAATAGTTCTAGGATCCATTGACAAGAGGAAATACCTACCCAAGACAGAAAATTAACAAATATTTAGTTAAGTTAACTAGAAGTCTATTACTCATATAGGTAGTACAGGTGAAGCTTGTATGGACAGTTGTTTGAGGAGTTTAAGAGAAATAGAGTCTAAGAATAATTTAGCTATAAGAGCTTCTGAGGAAGAAATAGACAAAAAGATTAGAGAATACAGCCAAAGACCCCACAGGTAAGGATGTGTGGTTCAGGAAAAGGCTGAGTTAGACTACCTGAATAAACATATCTAGAATTTCTAGAACTCAATTATGTTCGATTTTGGCAAGATGGTGGAGGAGGGAAGTAATGTAATATATTTTTATCTCTCTCTACCAAATTCTGAATCAATGTAGAAGGAGACAGTTCAGATAGATTTTTAAAAAATCACTTTTAGTAGTGATACTATTTATTGCAGAGTAATAACGAGGTAAGAATCTTTGGTCAAAGTAGGCTAGCTAATTCTTTCCCTAAAATGTTAAAAGCTGCCCACTATGTGTACAGGAAGCAAATAAGAGCAGCGTAGGCAGAGGCCACTTTTAAAAAGACTCTATAAGGGGCTTAGCCACATATGCTAGATTCCTTCTCCCCATCTCACCAATCAGACCATTTCTCCCATGGAATAAGTATGGAGAGAAAGGCTAATGCTGCCATTATCTCCTCAAAAGAGAACACCCCCTTTTTCTGGGATCAAGGAGGAAAACTACTGGGAGGAGGGTTGAATTCTAGTAGAAAATATATCTTAGGTTGAATTCTTCTATGATCCAGATGCCTGTTATTTCCATGTCAGTCTTCATTTTATAGGTCATTACCTACAGTGGAGTAGCCATTATTTCACTAAGGAAGGAAACCTCCTCAAGTTACCTAATTTTCATCAGAATTGTCCTTATTTTAATAAATTGTTTTAATATCTATATTAAATTGATACAGGGAGATTTTTTTTTCACTCAAATCCATAATCTCAGCATTGTCATGTTCCAGGTTATTCTTTAAATTATCAAACTTGGATATTTCTATCTCTTATGACAAAATTCTTCTACACTATATAACATTCAGTTTTTGCTCATATAAACTAAGTTATAGGTGATGCATATTTAATACAGGAAAGAACTGTTTCTTAGTTTAGTATGCATACCTAAGGCATATATTCATTATAATGTCTAAGGCCCTTAAATACGGTATAATTTATAGTCACTGGATAGTTTTTCATGTGTGTGTTATATTAGCTTAAAATCCAAAGAGTGACCTCTCCTGCCATTTCCTGTTACAGTTTGAGTATTTTGATGCCAACCGATGAAGTCCACCAAAACTAACCAGTCCTGTTAGTACCCTGTAGAACAAGTAGTAGGTTGCTGGAGACTGTAGTTCTTGTCGTCAGCTGGTTCTGATCACGTCATATGGTTTTATTCAGTTGTCTTCCTTAATTTATTATGTTTACCAACCAAAAATCTTAAGTAGTGTGGAATAAGAAGTTCATTTTTAAAGAATACTCGGGGCACCTGGGTGGCTTAGTCGGTTAAGCGTCCGACTTTTGCTTAGGTCATGATCTCGTGGTTCGTGGGTTCGGGCCCCGCGTCGGGCTCTGTGCTGATTGCCAGCTCAGAGCCTGGGGCCTGTTTCAGAGTCTGTGTCTCCCTCTCTCTCTGACCCTCCCCTGCTCAAGCTGTCTCTCTTTCTCTCTCTCCTAGAAATAAATTTAAAAAATAAAATAAAGAATACTAAGCGAAGGTAGTGGGCAGTCTACCTGCCCCAGAATGTGCCTTGCTGTTATACAAAGTTCAGTGATGACATTAGCCAATAAAACTTCGGTAGACTTGGGTTCTCTAAATGAATTAGCTTTCTTGATTCGTAAAAGATAAAATCAATGATTCTTAATCCATATGTGACTTTATGGATGAAATTTTTCAAGTTGACTCTAACTGGGAATGAGACATTTAATTTCAAATATTCACTAGAAGTTCTCTGCTTACCTACCATTCTTAACATCAGAAAAAAAAAAAGAAAACATAAATGTTAATATCAAAGAAAGAGCCCATATTCAAATGAAATACTAATTCATCATTTTTAACTGATTTTTTTCCACTTGCTACAGTAATGTCTATGGTAGTGTCTATATAATCAAATAAGAGTCCTATTCAAGTACTATTTGAATCAAGGTGGTTGAATAGCCAATGATTAGCTTCATTTATATAAAGTGACCTGATAACCTAGTCTAATAAATGTATTACTTAAGCTTACTGAATTGGTTAGCTCTAGATCAATTCAGTGCTGTCATTTTCTCCCTAAACAAAGAAAATCTATCAAAAAGTGGAAAAAAAAATGTTTCAAGACCAAATTGACCAAATGGCTCAAAGATTACCAATCGATATTTTGAACATTAGGTAAATGTGCTCTCATGGTTTCACACCCCCATCCTTCAAAATGTCTTCCTCAGAGAAAAATTATAGCAACTTATTTACGTAAATAAAAACATAATGGTACTGGTATGTAAATGGGGGTTTTGGGACCAGGAGTGTTCATAAGAATCCCTTGAATGAGTATGAAAAAATGCAGCTCCTTGGCCTCATCCCAGAGATTCTGATTTAGGAACAGATATTTTTAAAAACATTTCTCAAGTGGGTGTTATGCTGAGCGAAATAAGTCAGGCAGAGAAGGACAAATATCATATGTTTGCACGTATAGGAGGATTAGGAGGAACTTAACGGAGGAACAAGGGGGAGAAGAAGGGGGGAAATGGTGGGGGAAAGGGAGAGAGGCAAACCATGAGAGACTCTTGAATGCTGACAAAAACTGAGGACTGATGGATGTGGGCGGAGGGGGGAGATGGGCATGGCGGAGGGCACTTGTGGGGATGAGCACTGGGTGTTATATGGAAACCAACTTGACAATAAACTATTTGTAAAAAAAAAAAAAAACACAACATTTCTCAAGTGGTTCTGAGGGAGGTAGTCCAGGAACACCTTTTTGACAGCAAGGTTATTAAGCAACTAATGAAAAGATCACAGCTTTTCTTCCGTATGTGCCTAGTGATGACCCCAGGTATGCTTTGGATGTTCAACATTGTTATTCCAGTATCCCACACACTGACTGGTGACTGTGTGGCCCTCCTCTTCCACTTTACTGAGTCCAAAGAAAGAAAAGTTGACTATAGAGCTAATATCACAGTTTTGTTTTATGTCTGATAACTTAGAGGGCCTTCCTATCCTTTTTTAACTTGAGACGGGGGGGTCATTTACTCCCTGCTTTTCCTCAGGAAGCCAGTGTCTGAGGAGCCAGGATAATGGCACCTGGTGAGGCAACACTCTTCCCTCCACTTTGAGGATGGGCTGGTGGCTGGCAGGGGTGGGAGTGAGATGGGGAGTGGCAGTCAGGGTTCTTCTGGAACCTGACCTTAACACTTAAACTTCTTAAAGGACAAATATCTTCTGGCCCCAGAAATACCAATCACCTAAAAGATATAACTTGTCAGTAAACGTGAGGCAGAAAAAGGAAAATTAATAAGCAGTCTAAGAGATTTCCTCCTGGCTCTACCATGACAGATGTTGTCTTCAACTACATGGTAATGAGCAGTCAGCAAGTAGCTCACCTACAAAATGCTGAAACCATTTTCCAGGGAAGCCTAAGTTTCCATTTTAGAGAATTGTGACTATTTGCATTTCTTTATCTTTAATCTCTTAACAGATTCCTTGGGAGCCAAATCTCTTATTTAGTTTATACCAAAGAGAGAAGTTTTCCTTGTAGCTAGAGGAAAAAGAAGGGGAGGTGAGGACAGACAAGTAAACTAGAAACAGGATTTGCCTCAGGAGGAGAAGCCATTAATTTTGAGAAGTAGAGACCTGCAGAATATTCTCAGATATAAAACTGAGGACTTTGGTTGATTTTTTCCCTAATGCTGTCTAGAAGATAATTAGCTTAATCTTTGATGCATGCTATGCACTCCTAATCCTTGGAGACACAAGGGGAGGAAATGTAAAATTAGCCTCACTTTGCTCAAGTTGGGGGAGAAATGTGAGTCCTCTATAATTTGAGAAATAAGAGGGAACAAATCACACCATTTGCTTGATTCTTCATCTGGAAAATGCTCACATGTCTCTAAATCGCCTGCAGTCCAAATACCTAATCTTTAAGGCCACAGGGTCTTAGAAAAGAGTACAGACCCAGCCTCTTAGGGACACATTCAAATGCCACATAATGACTAACAATCGGTCAAGCACTTGTGTGTATTCAGCCGCTGACTTCCGCCATCACGTAACCCTGTGTTCTTCAGGAGTTCCAGCATGTGACTGCCGGTAGCACAAAGGGCTGGCTCCTGCCCTCTTCCCCTTTGGTGTCGAGACTCTAGCTAAGTTGTCATTTCTGTGTATTTGTTTCCTATCTGCCTCGATCTGCTGTGGCTGTGAAGACTTGCCAGAAGGCAGCCTGGATAAATGCTCGCTGTATGTCTGTAGTGATCCCATACTTGGGGCAGCAAACTGCACTATTCAATGAACTACACAGGCCAGGAACTAGCCTCCAAGTGTTGCTGAGACCACTGAAACACTGACCCTATTAAGCAAACAGTTTAAATTAAAACTCTTAATCTGAGTCACTAAAAAAACTTAATGCAACTAATTGGATAACTATAACTGCATGAAAACCAGCACATTATTTTTATTATTATGACCTTTGAAAAAGAATGCAATCTTTCCTTTAATATAAAAGACTATATAGTAGTCTGGACTATTTATGGGTTGTGCTCACACTTGATGTGCATATACTTCCTTGTGTAAAACAATACAGCCAGGAAACCAAGTTTATCTGAATACTAATTAAGATATGGGGTAAGAACTTAGCAAAACAAACTGCCCAGGACTGATGATAAGTGCTGTGTCTGTCCAATCCTTCCCCTCACCATTATTGCTACTTGGAACTGAAGATGAATAAATATTGTCTCTTTTAGGTTTTGACTGTTAAGGATTCCAGAGAGAATATTTTATATTTTGCTTGGGTACTTTTCAGATATGTTGTTGTACAGCTTTGACTCTGCACTTTGAATATTTGTTAATTCATAATTGATTAACCACCTGCTATGTGCCAAGTCTATAATAGATGTTGGAATTAGAAAGTCACAGAGGAAGACCCTATCCACCTTTGGGAATCTTACAGTTCAGTGGGAGGTTCAGAGATGAGCACCAATCATTTCGTTACGGGATTTGCAAGTTAGCTGAGAGGTAAAGAAAGGGTCCTGCTAGAGCCCTTGAAGAGTGCAAAGAGGCCACCACTGAAGCCCTCTGGTAGGTGGTGACTATCAGGTAAGAATTTGTCAGGAAATATGTGGAGAAAGGAGAGGATCATTTTGCCTGAGGAAGAACATGGCCAAGGCACTGTAGAGAATGTGGAACAGGTAAAGAGCTAAAAATACCTTAGTTTTGTTAGACTGAGTGAGAGAATAATATGAGCCAAGTCCAGAGAAATAGACAGGGACCAGATAAGGCGAAGGAGTTTGGATTTTATCCTGAGGTTAATGGACAGCCATTGAAAGATTCTAATGGGAAGTGACATGATCAGATTGGCAGTTTGGAAAATTCATTCTGGCAGCCTTAGGGAGGATAAATTGAAGAAAGATAATCTTGGAGGCAGGACAAGGTAGTTAGGAGGCAATTACAGTGAAGAAAAACCATGAAAAGAAACTGAATAAATTTGGGTTAGCTAAGCAACATCAGCACATACATGAAGCAGTCGTGGAGCATGAACAGCCTACGAGCAAGGTGTAACAGGAAGATGGGTATAAGCTAATAGACATGATTTATTCATTTATATGCATTTTTCTGGCTCCATGCACATTCCTCAGCCAGGTGTTAGTGTGTGTGATCCCGTGCAGAGCTTGATAATTAATTGCTATCTCATAATTTTCCACAGAACTGGGTTTGGGGAAAAGAGATTAATGAGGGTCTTCTTCCCTCTACGTGTCTACTCAGAACCTGGTTTATGAGCTTGAAAGAGAAACAGAGATAAGTGAACTCGAAGTTAATGGTAACTCTCCCATCCTTATTTTATTTTTACCGTCTTTGCTTGAAATCATGCCAACCAAGCAATTAAATGCTATAAAAATGGCAGTGTCGTGAGTTGAGATTAATTGGACTTGTCAATGATTTACAGAATATTGATGCAACTCTAAAAGTATTTAAGATATGGCAGGACTTTGAGGGGATTCCCTTTTATAGTTAATGGTTTGGTAAGGTTACTAAGTCAGCAGGAGAGCAAGACAATAAGTGCAGATATTAACTAAAATATTTGGAATACCAGATTCTAGAATAAGAAAGATACTTCTGCATAAAACTAAATCAACTGTGCCACACAATTAGTAATGGTTAAAGAAACAAAATAATTTGAGCGCCTTTTCTGCATCAAGCACTGTGCAATGTATATATGTACATGTATATGTGTATGGATGTTTTATTTTCTCCTTTAGGGCCTCATTTGCCTCAAGTTAAAGCAGCCTCTAAAACTTAGGAATCAGGGTTCATCCCCAGATGTTCTGACATCAAATGCTAAGTCCTCTCCTCTCTCCTGTTTATTCTGTCATGACTTCTGTTTCTGAAATAGGCACTCATTTCCTTCTTTCAGGAGAAAGGAGCATTTCCGCGTCACATGTGGGCTTTCAGGCATTTAACCAATATCTTGCCTCATTGCTTAAGGAAATTTTTATCCTAACTGGTCTGAATATTTCACGTGGTCTTGGTTGTCAGTCACAGATGTATGGAGGAGAGCAAAGTTATAATTTCCTGAATTATGTGGAAATAACAACTTTAAGATATTTTTAAAATTTTGTTAATGTTTATTTATTTCTGAGACAGAGAGAGACAGATACAGAGCATGAGCAGGGGAGGGGAAGAGAGAGAGGGAGACACAGAATCGGAAGGAGACTCCAGGCTCTGAGCTCTCAGCACAGAGCCCGACACGGAGCCTGAACTCACGAACTGTGAGATCATGACCTGAGCTGAAGTCTGATGCTTAACCGACTGAGCCACCCAGGCACCCTAAGATAGCACATGTTAAGCTGAGCTCTTAATGAAGGCAGATTTTGTGCTAAGTATGTTCGATTATTTAGTTTAAGCTTTACGCTCATATGTAGGAGACAGGTCTATGCCAATTTCTTAGATAAAGAATTTGGATTGAAAACCTTTAGCAGTTCATTCTGGGTCCGTTTACTACTGAGTTGCTAGGCCAGGATTCAAACTCGGGTTTGCCTACCTCCAGAATCCCACAGGTTAAGCATCACACTGGAGTGTCTTGTACTTAAAAATCTACTAGAGCACTGCTGCTCAAAGTAGCCATCCATGAACAGTTACTGATCCTTAAGGAGACAAAAGAACTTTCCCAGGGGCACCAGGGTGGCTCAGTCAGTTAAATATCCAATTTCAGCTCAGGTCAAGATCTTACAGATCATGAGTTCAAGCCCCACATTGGGCTCACTGCCCTCAGCCTGTCAGTACAGAGCTTGCTTCCGATCCTCTGTTTCCCTCTCTCTGTCCCTCCCCAGCTTGTGCTCTCTTGAAAATAAATAAACAATAAAAAAAAAAGAACTTGTCCCAGAATGGAAATCAGTACACATCTTCCTTCATTGGGAAAGTTACGCTATTTTTTAAAAAGTGCCAGCTTCCTGATGTGACTGGCTTACATTCTTCCCAAGCTTCTGCTTATCTTGTTGTAGCCCAGTAACAGAGTCCTCTATGAAGGGTCCTGGTTGAAAGGCCACATTTGACTAGCAATGTACCAGATAATTGTGGGCCTGCCAAATTCATCTGGTAAGAAATATCCCAAAGAAGCTGTAACAAAACATTTCTGGAACCCATAAATGCCTCATAGTTAACAAATATTCCACTAAGGAAAAAAGTTTGCATAGACATATTTCAGAATTTTGAATGAGGTACATAAATCTTCTTTTTAAAATTTACCATCAGAAGTTGTATTCCATGGGTGCCTGGGTGGTTCTTTTGGTTAAGCGTCTGGCTTCAGCTCAGGTCATGATCTTGCAGTTCGTGAGTTTGAGTCATGTATTGGGCTCTGGGCTGACAGCTCAGAGCCTGGAGCCTGCTTCGAATTCTGTGTCTCCCTCTCTTTCTGCCCCTCCCTGCCTCGTGCTTTCTCTCTCTCCCTCTCAAAAATAAATAAACATTAAACAAAAGAAGTTGTATTCCAAAACAATGCTAAGTTTTTAGCGGTCTGAGGTATGCATAGTTGTGCCACTGTATTCTGATTAAAAATACTTTACTTAAAGAGTTACAATAACAACATTGTTCCATGATTTGGACATATGATATGTTTAGTTCATGTTAACATTTTTTCTTTTTTTTTAACTTAATGTTTTTTTTTAGGTTTTGAGAGAGAGAGAGAGAGAAAGAGAGAGAGACAGTGTGAGCAGGGGAGGGTCAGAGAGAGAGGGAGACACAGAATCTGAAATACAGGCTCTGAGCTAGCTGTCAGCATAGAGCCTGATGCGGGGCTTGAAACCACAAACCGTGAGACCATGACCTGAGCCGAAGTCGGACGCTTAACTGACTGAGCCACCCAGGTGCCCCAACATTTTTTCTTGATATAACCTCTGAAATTATGAATAAAGTGCTTCCCAGAAAGTCCATAGAAATAAACACAAATCAAATGAATGTAACTAAAAGGTGATAGAGAATCAAATGAACAATTACTTAATTTTTTCAAAACTATTATCTTTACTATGGTTTCCATGAGATTGTTAGAAAGGTTTTGAAAACATGATTGCCGAAAATGGTTCTGAGGTCACCAGTGTTTACTTTCTGGTACCAGAAAGTCTTTTCCTGGTACAGGGACACTTACTGTTCATGTCTAGGGGGATCTTTTTCCCAATATCTCTAGATGTTTGCTTTTGTTTTTCTTTTTCTTTCCTTTCTTCTTCCCTCCTTTCTTCCAGTCTCTTTCTCATATTCTCTCTCCTCTTCTTAAGAAAACTTGTCTGTTCAAAACAATGTTAATTGCCTTTGTAAATTCTAAGGCAAGGAAACCATTATTTAAGTTCATCTTTATTGCTTAGCTAGGAGCAACTTCAAACTCAGTACAGTTCTGTGTATTCACTTCACAGTATGTTGGGATTTCCTACATAATTTTAGAAACTGCTGTATATATACTCATGTCCATTAGTCTTAGAACACACAAGCTTGCAAATTTGAATGATGGAAAAATTTAAAGTTGTTGTGGTTTTGCTTATTATCTGTTCCTTGATCAGGAATGCAACATGAATCCGTCTAACAAACCATTTTTACAGGGTTTAAGCTTTTAATCCAAGAAATGTTTACGGAGCACCAATTATGCGCAAGTAATTAGGAAAAGTCTTAGCCCTTTGTCTGAGAGGTGCTGGTAAACAATGCCATTTTTCCTTTTAGGCTATAATTCTGTTTAGAAATGAAAGAGCAAAGGTTCTGAATGCCATCTTTTTTTCCTTCCTGAGAATCAATAGGCAATTACCCTGACCCGGGAAGCAAAATAAATTCACTCTAATATGTGAGTTTACCATTCAGAGGACAGCACATATTTTTGCACGCTCATTTAAACACATGATCCTCCAGTCATTTCTGAACTCCTAGGAAAAGAGTTTCTTTATATGTCATGAAAAGTATTGCCCTTAACCGAGAGAGGAAAGGCTTTTAAATATTCAAATAATCCTTTCAAGAGATGATCACTTATTTCCAGTTTTGAGGTTTTTTTGTTTGTTTTGTTTTTTTTGCAGGACTGATACTGAGGTTTGCTAAAATTTTTGTAGTTGTTGGCCTCACGTACCTGGAATAATCTTCCTTTCACATCTTCGGTGACATAACTTCAGCCATAATCTTTCCCTAATACAGATAATGATGCACTTTGGCTAAGCAGCTTAATCACAACCATACTTTACATTTCTATGTCCTTTGCCCATTCCAGTGTAGGATTATTATTCCCCTTTTACCTTTGAGAAAACTGAAGCTAATAGGGCTAACTGGCTGTGAAACACAGACTTACACTTTTCTGTCTGGGTTTAAATCCTGGCTCCACGGCTCAACCAAATATGTGACTGGGGGCAACTTACTTCCCTTTTTTGGCCTCAGTGTCTCTATCTGTAAAGTGGGGGTAATGACGGCACTTGCCTTAATGGTCATTGTGACAACTTGAATTAGTTGATGTATGTTAGACACTTAGAACAGTGCCTGGCACATAGTAATACTACATCTAGGTCAGCACTTGAACCCAGATTTCTAAGTTGCACCTGGTGTTCTTCTCATTACAGTCGTGCTCTAGTTATGTCTCATCTCATCCCTGCCTGTGGTGGTTAATGGGGTTCTAGACCAGAGGGAAAAGAAGCATGTTCTTATGAGGTAACCTCTACAGCTTCTTAAATTAAAAACCATTTAGGTGATAACAATGTCAATGGAAACAAGTTATTTAGTAAGGCATCCAATGGGCCAGGCTCAGTAGCAGATGCTTTACATGCACTTTTCTACTTGATCCTCATAGCACATCTGTTTATCCTCATTTTACAAATTTGGAAATGGCGGCACCAAGAGATTGTGCCTCTAATCAGAGGACAGTGATATGTATCAAAAGGGAATTTCACATCTGACTTAATAATGGTATCCTTGGAATGAAACAGGAATGTGCTTAATCATATCAAGTGATCTGATCCTCAGAGCTCATGTTCATCCATTACCTGTCATTTATGCTGTGAAGCTCAGGAACTTATTCAAAAAGTAGTAGCTGGTAGCATGGGGGTGAGGGAGGGGTCAGTATTACAGGATGTAGGTAATGACAGTAACAAGCAGGTTGTGGTATGACATGACAGCACAGGAGGAAGCAGGAGAAATTTTAAAGGCATACCTACTAACTTAAAAATAGTCCATTCTAGCACATTTCAGAGATGGGATTGTGGCCCTAAAAGCTTCAATGTCTTCTATGTCTTCAATGTCTTTTATACTGGAGTGATGAATGTTCATAACAGTGGCAGAATTTCATCCAGAACATGTGAGATTCTGCTTTGTGTCCTCTTTCACTTACACTTTTTGGAAAGTTTTTATCCCCAAATGGTAGATAACCATTTCGGTATTAAAGGGGTAAGTTGCAGTTATTTGGAATGTTTCCATACTTTTAAAAACTTTTTAAACATTTTTATTTGTTGATTTACTTTTGAGTAGGCTTCATGCCCAGTGCAGAGCCCAGTGCGGGCCTTGGCCTTGAACTCAAGACCATATGATCAAGACCTGAGCTAAGAGCGCGAGTCAGATATGTAACCAACTAAGCCACCCAGGAACCCCAATCACACTCTTTAAATTTAACCTTTGGAGCAGTAAGGATGACTGAATTCAGAAGTTTAGTGAGCCTGAGAATTCAGTGTGACTAATAATTCAGATCAAACAGCATTTTTGAATCTTGAACATTTGTCTCAATGACATCAATATATTGATCAGCAGTTCACTGTTCTTCTTTGTAAATGATTGATGTCTTCTCAGCTCATCATTATTAAACACATTTGCAGTTTGTTTGTGAAATATAATACACTGTGTTACAGGCTTTTCCCTTTTTTGCCCATTTGAGTTATTCCAATGTGATTATAGCCACTGATTCTTTCCAGGCTGGTGTAATCAGGTTCTTTACCATCACAGGCAAGTTGTGTTTCATTATATTAGCAAAAGACTGAAGGCTGTTCATGGGGCAGGGTGGAATAATGGTTAGCTCAGTTTTCCTACTCCTTAAATATTAGTGCTTGCCATCTTCGTTAAGTGTCACGAGAGGATACTATAATACACACCAACAATAAATAGAATCTGTGTATTCTATTCTTGAGGTTGATAGAGTGTGGACAAGTCACAATTGCTGCATTGTGACTGCATCCCTTTTAAAGTAGAATTCTATCATTGCAGTTCCCCTCCTGTCACTAGGGCTGCAGGAAAGATAAATGAGGTGATCTATGCAGAACGTGTGGAAGTCTTTGCAAGAGGCTGTATCAACTGGTGGTGATTCTTTCCTTGCTGTTGTCATTGTCTCCCTTGCCCTTTTCCATTAGTGGATATTATTGTCCTCTGATGGACCATTGCAGAAGTGAAGCTCTGGCAGTCATTAGGTTTATACAAGAAGTAAAGAAGTAACAGGATTAGATGGACCAATTCAGCCTGTAGAAATCAGATATGAGGGAGCTTATTTCTGAGAGAGGACATCAACCAATTATAAGCAGGTGTCACTGTACAATTTTAAAGCCATATTTAACATTCCCTTCTCTTTATTTCCTTCCAACAGCCATCTTCCTTTCCCTTTCACCTTTAATGTCAGGGCATAGTCATAATAAGCTATGGGTAAATTCAGTAGCAAGGAGCACTTTAAGGTTACACCCACATTTTAAGGGCACAGTATTTTAGTCAGCGCTTCCCATGAGGATGATATATGAAGAGGCATACATGTGGTTCTCTCCACCACAATCAGTCCCACATAGTCCAAAATTATATTTTACAGTCACTCTTAGATAAAGCCATATTTCTAGAAAGTCTATGAATACATAAACTCATTAAATTAAAGGACATCAGTGGATACCTGATGTGGCTCCTAGCACATGACTGGTTAACATGAACCCCTTCCCTTACTCTCCTTCATTAGCAATCATTATTGTGTCTCATGAACTGGTGTATTAGGACCTGGTAAAAACAACACAGTGTGGGTGCAGATGAAAAGTAGGTCAGGCAATGCAGAAGGTAATGAAGACTCCCAGGTGTTATGATCACGTTCCTAGAGAAGGATCAGTGCTTTCCAGTGATCTAGTCCTTCCATGCCTTTGAGGTCAGTGGAAGATAAAAAGAGAATTGACAAGTTGAAATGCCAAGGTTTTGATGCAGTGAGTTGGGTAGGGTAGAATTGTACATATGCGGCCTTGGAGAACAACATTGTGTCAGATTTTTGTCCAGGGAGAGCAGAAGTGGAAGACTTCACCATCAAATCATAGGGACAGACTCTTATTCCATGACAAAATTTGCAAACAGTTCCTCATAAATCTCTGTCAAAGGTAGCATTTTGCATTTCCCTTTAGATGCTGGAGATCTATCAGTGACTTGGGCACTGCTTACTCTGGAACTCATGTTCTCTCCCCTGCATTTTTGCACAGCACAACAGAGACAGAGATTCAGTCATCAAAGAGTCAGCATCTACTTTGAGTTCAGTATCTATTTCTTGTGCTACATGTGGCATCTTGTTATCTCCCACACCAACCCTATGAAGTATGGATTATTACCATCCATTCATGGATGAGGAAACTTAAGCTCAAAGGATTTAAATGACAAACTTAACACCCTACAGGAGAATGTGGCAGAACCAAGATCTTTCACAAGTTTACTTTCTACACAGGGGCCATTTCTATCAAATGTTCTGGAAGGAAAGTCACTGGGATTAAGAATAAGAGAAGACTCCTGAAGCTAAAATGATGATCCTCTACGACTCTCTGTCTTAGAGTCTTTTTTTTTTTTTCAACAGCCTTGGTAGGAAAAGTAAAACTTCTCTCTTTTTTTAGGTAAAAATTACCAGAACTGTGCAAAGAAAGAAATGATGGGAAGGGTTGTTACAGGTTGGCTAGAGTGACACAATAAAATGGCTATAATGCTTTTAAAATAAAATATTTGTACCCCCACCAATAAAAATATTTTTCCCTTGATCTCTTTCTAAAATTGTTAACTTATTTATTTTGACAGAGAGAGAGACAGAACATGAGCAGGGAGAAGCACAGAGAGAGAGAGACAGAGAGAGAGAGAGAATCTCAAGCAGGTTCCATTATGTCAGCACAGATCTTGTCACAGGGCTCAAACTCACAGACTATGAGATCACGACCTGAGCTGGAATTGAGTGAGATGCTTAAGTGACTGAGCCACCCAGGTGCCCCATTTTTCCTCTATCTTTAAGTAAAGAGTTCAGAATGGATAGTAACTTTAAATGGAGTAAAATCATTTTTGCTACTTTTGTTTTTTCAAAAATTCATCCCCATAGAATATTAATAGTTTTAAATTATAGATGTTATTAACTCCATTGTATCCATTATCAAGGAAGCTGGGTACAGGTACACTATATGAGTTACCCAGGAGCGGAGTTATGAATGTCTTATAGCTAACCTGAAAATCCTGGTCTGTTTCTTCCTAGACTTCTCATCTCATTCCTGCCAGTCTCCTTTATCACTTCCTTCAAACTTGAATTCACTGCTGTTTAAGGAAGTCTTTCCTAATTAATGCTTATCCGTGACCTCTTTCTTATCCAACATCGCTTTCAACATTTAGGCTTTAAAGAAAAATTATAAATTCTAAAAACAGATGTCAAGCAAAGCTATTTCATTAGGTAGCTCTGCTTTTTAGAAACATAAGTGTTGTTACTCCCAACTAAACATCAAGCCTTTCAAGTCTTTTACTACAAATACTTTGTAATAATAGCTCCATTTTATTTGGCAAGAGGGCATGCTAACAAAGTTCTATACAGTAAATGGGAAAATGGAAATTTACCATTGGAAAATTCTTCCAGGTTTAGGATGTGAATACTAAAGCATTTCCCCCTACAATTTAGTGTGACCGATAATGGCTGTTGATAGTAGGATTTTTGTTATGTTTTACTCTGCTATCAGTCCATCACATGTTAAGCTTATTTCTGCAGGCATTTCTGTTGGAATAATAAGAGTTTGCATCTTAACTGGAACATTATTTCAGAGTAAATTAAGAGAACTCAAAGCACTGATCCTATGAAAAAGCTATGCAGACATAGCCTCTGTGTAGTACAAAGGTCAATCAAAATATCTAATAACTTAATGAGAATAAACAGTTACTCTGTTTATTTGCTGCAGTGGAGAATGACAGAGAGGGTTAACCAAAGCCAGGTTGTCTTTTGCTAGAAGTGTAGTAGGTGTGAACTGAGCTGAGGAAGCTGAAGGATGTTGAATGGAGTTTCACAGGAAATGTCCTAGTGCACCCTCGTGCATTCTGTGGGCCAAGGAACAGGCTCTACGTGCAGCTAGTGAGTAAGAACACAGCAGGCCAAGAAAACATCATACTTACTCTGTGACATTCAAGAAACGATAAAAATGTCGTTCTCAAGCAAGTAGCGAAGGATGCAGCATTTTGCAGAATGTATTGAAGGTAAGTATAGTCCTGTAAAGACTGTTTACAAGAAGGACTTTAGGTGTGTGCTGAACTAAAAACTAAAAGCTCTCTGCAAATAGTAATGGGGCCTTAAAATGAGCCAGATACATTCCATCATAGAACCACAGCAGAAAAGGAAACTTTGTGGCTCACCCAGAAGGAGGTTAACAGAATTGGGTAAGATACCAGATTCAATTAGGGAGAATTATCAGATCTTTACTGAAAGTTTATCTTGTTATTGCCAATATTTAAAAATATAAATTGTAAGTTAATGCATTGAAAATGATTCCCTGCCAGAGATCCATAGCTTAGCACCAACAAGATGGGGATTTAAATATGTGATAGCGTCTACTCTCCTCCCTCCTCTGTGCAGGGGATTTTAGAATGATGATGTTCATGCTGTCTGTAGGATAGAGAAACCTTGATATTTTTATTAAGTCAACAACCAGCCTCTATAATCATAAATCCTATTTAAATCATAAATCCTTACACTAAAAAGAGAGGGCAGATGTGATAGACTTAATGTTTTGTCCCCTCAAAACTCATATGTTAAATCCTAATGTCCAATGTGACAATATTTGGAGGTGGGGCCTTTGGGATGATATTAGATCAGGAGGATGGAGCTCTCATAAATGGGTTTCTTACTCTTTTAAAAGAGACCCTGGGGAGCTTCCTTGCCCTTTCTGTCTTGTAATGACACTGCAAGGAGACGGCTCTCCGTGAACCAAGAAGTGAGCTCTCACCAGATATTGAATATACTGGCACCTGGATCTTGGCCTTCCCAGCTTGCAGAACCATAAGAAATAAATCGATCTTGTCTATAAACCCATCAGTCTGTGGTATTCTGTTATGATACCATCATGCCCAAATGAACTGAGACATTATGTCTAGGATTTTAAGACGCTTGGAGTCTTGCCCAAATCTGTCAGTTTCTTAGGGCTCCCTTAACAAAGTATCACCAACAGGGTGACTTTTAACAACTGAAATTTATTCTCTCAAATTCTGTAGGCTAGATGTCCAAAATCAAGGGTTGGCAAGGTCATGCTGTCTCTGAAGGCCTTAGGGAGGGATTCTTCTTTGCGTCTTGTAGCTTCTGACGGTTGCACACAGTCCTTATCATGTTGCCTTCTAGTAATCTTGACCAAACTGACGGTACTAGATTGGTTCTTCCAGTTCTGCAATGAGGCCACCATGCATTTTTTTAAATCCAAAACTTTGGTTTTACCTTGCCCCGGGTTTTATCTCGATAACTTTTGAGAATAAATCTATAAGACATTAAGGCAGAGCACACGAGAGCCAGAATAAATTCCTTCCAGCAGTAATTTACCCACCAGCTGGTTAACAGGGAAACTTGCCCAGCTAAACAATTTCTCTTGTCTGACCCAAAGGATTTCTACCTCCTCCCTAACTCTCTCTTCTCTGCTTTCTGATACATGTTGTGACACTGGAAACAATACAACTGTTCCTCTCTTTCAAGTTAGACACTGAAAAAATCTTTTGAGAGTGAACTTTTATTCCCAGAGAGACCAACAGTATGCCATCAGGCTTTGCTGGCCGATGAAAAGTGGGTGCTTCAAAAGTGACGTCCGTCAGGTCCCCTCAGCTTCCAACCTGAGATTCTGTGGCTGCTGAGGAAGCACAGTCCTTCAAGGAGACTGAGTCTGGATGTGCATCTCAGCCAGCTCCATTTAAGTCCATAGTCTCAAATTCCTGCTCATTGACCAAAATATCCCTAAAAACCTTCGCTTAGCATCCTTCTCAGCCTTTATCTCCTGCTTCTTCCTACTCCCACCTAGAAGACATTCGTCCTCCATAATGACTGAGAGCATCAGTTTTGTGCCTGCTATCTGCCAGCTGTATGCCTTGTACTTTACATAGAGGGGAGTATTATCCCCACTTCACATGAGGAAACAGAGCATCAGAGGAGTTAGTGATGTGTCCAACATCACACAGGAACAAGTAACTAAACTGGGGTTTTTAATTCAGTGTGGCTGATTCTCAAATCCCTCAACTTCTATTTCACCATTCTATGTCATGTGACCTTCTTCCTTAAAATGTTTTGAGGGCACGGGGCACCTGAGTGGCTCAGTCCATTGGGTGTCTGACTCTGGCTCAGGTCATGATCTCACGGTTCATGGGTTCAAGCCCTACATCGGGCTCTGTGCTGACAGTTAAGAGCCTGGAGCCTGCTGCAGATTCGGTGTCTCCCTCCCTTTCTGCCCCTCTCCCACTCTTGCTCTGTCTCCCTCTGTCTCTCAAAAATGAATAAACGTCAAAAGAATTTTTTTAGCTTTTTGAGGTCAGGTATTTATTTCGAAGGTCATAAGTAATACGTGATCAAACACAGAAGTTGAACAAACTAAAGTCCCAAATCCCCCTGACACCCCCCTTCTACTCATCATCTCCTTAGTTCACCAACACATGGATACACAGAGCTTCTCACTATTAACAATTTAGGGTTTATCCTTCTCTATTTTTCTCTATGCATTTCAATATGCAGACAAATATATATTTTTTCTTTTATATGTGTGTTGCTTTTTTCTCCCTAAAAAATGGATCATGTTAGACATAGTATCTTCAATTTGATCTTTTCATTTAATCTACCTAGCTATCTATCTAGATAAATGCTTGCAGAAGTAGTTTGTTCTTTTCATAGTAACATAATTTTCCACAGAATGAATAGATTAGACAGGTTTCGATCATTCATTCATTGATGAGAAAATGCATTTTCCCTATGCTTTCTCAATTTGTTTGGTTGCTTTTCGTCATTATAAAGCATGTTAATATAAATGTGTTTGTGTTATGAATCCTAGTCCTTTTGTTTCTGCACATAGACTCCCAACAGCAGAAATATGGTAGTGTATTTACTTAATAGAAACTTACAGTTAACCTTCCAAAAGTTTCGTGGCACTTCATTTCCGCATTAGCAACGTATCAGAGTATCCATTTCCCTATACCATTGTCAACACTGGATATTATCGGTTTTTATTTTTGGCCAAGCTGGGGGTGAAAATGGCCTCCATTCATTTTTGTCAAACTCTTTTAAGTGTCAGCACAAGAGTGACCTCCACTGCAAATCCTTGTTTTGCATTTAAAAAAATATTATATGTATGTGTGTGTGCACGTGTGAGTGTGTGTGTGTGTGTGTGTGTGTGTGTGTGTGTGTGTGTGTGTGCATGTGCTTTCAAAAAGACAAATTACACTCCTGGAACGTAAAGGAGACAAATGGCTACTTAAATTCAGGGAAAGCAACATATGTGATGGTTGAACAGCCAGAGGTTGACACTGGCTTCTTGTCTCTGAAATCAGGAATGTAATACCTCACTCTTAGCTACTAAAAGGAGAGTAGGAAAATCCATGTGTTCATATCTTCAGCACATTTGCGCATCCTTCAGAAGAATGCTTTGGAAATGCAAGGATGTTTTATCTTTGTCCCATAGATTACATAATGCAAGTTCGAAGTAGGCACTACCTCTTTTTTAGGGAACGCCACATTTTCACGCTGTGCATAAAAAGAACCATGCTAAAAAATCTATTACACTTATTATGGAAGTTGCATATCACAACTAGATGCTTGTCAGTTTCATTCTCATTGCAAGGGACTGCTGATGTCTTCAAGCTTACTCATTTCTGATTCTCATGGTCTAATTCCTAATTCTGTTTTTTAGGAGATCCTACAGTCTAGTTATTGAGAGGAACAAAAGGAAGAGAGATAGCTAAAAGATCAAAGATATTCAAAATGGGTTTTCTAGGGGAATGTGGAGCTGTTCAGCTTAATATAAAAATTCCCCTCAGGTAAGGCTGGTCCAGCACCGTATTTCTAATTGTACTGAATAATGTCTATCTTTTGAACAAATTTTTTTTCCAACCAAGGTACAATGTTGCTAGTTTCAGGTAAAAGTCACTGGAATTACTTTCTACATGGAAAATAAACTTTTGATTCACTGACAGCAATAATGAGATATGTCACTTCACATATTCAGCCTGTAGTGGGATGCTTACAGGAGGGTTGGCCTGAGAGCAAGTTAGCTGAACTGGTCTCTGCAATGCCTTCCAACTGGTTAAGTGAAAATGACTCTCAATGAAGTTGTTTGGTTTTCTAGAGACCTACTTAAGTCCTGCTTACCATTTACCATGTAATCAGTGTTCTAGAAAAACAACCCAACGTGATTGTGGGTTATACCTCTCAGGCTCTGTTTTCCAATATGTCTCATTGTGTTTATGAGTATTCTGCTACAGCAAAGGAAATGATATTTACATCTGTGAGTATAGTTTGCAGCTGGACAATTATCTCATCAAACTGCATCTGGTTGATGGTTTGAAGAGAAAGAAATGGTCTCTAGAAGGATGAAAGTGTGGTGGTTTATGGAATGCCATAGTCAGGATCAATAAGAAGAGGATGTGTTTTAAAGGCAGAAAAATTTGAATTAAAGCCTCAGGTCACTGCCTATTTCCTGGGCCAGGAAATCTCTGTCTGCAGGTATTCATATAGCTAATTCCCTCATCTCAATCCAGACTTTGCTTAAATGTCACCTTTTCAATGAGACCTACCCTGCCAACTTAATTTAAATTATGGGGTGTCTGGGTGTCTCAGTCGGTTAAGCGTCCAACTTTGGCTAAGGTCATGATCTCACTGCTGGTGAGTTCAAGCCCTGCTTGCTTCAGATTCAGCCTCTATCTCTCTGCATCTCCCCTGCTTGCTTTCTGTCTCTGTCTCTCTCTTTCTCAAATATAAAATTAAAAAACACAAATAAATAAGTAAATAAATTGCAAGCCAAATCCTACCTGGAACTCTGGATTTTCTTCTTCTTTTTATTTTTACAAATTTTATATCACCTTCTAAGATCTTTTATCAGATATTTATTTTATTTTCATCTTGAACATCCCTTTTTTTTTCTTTCAAATATAGTATCTCCACAATGGCAGGAAATTGTGACAGGTTTCATTCCCTGATATATCTTAATACCTAGAATTGTGCCTAGAAAATAGTGAGTGCTCAAAAATGTATTTGGTGAATGAATAAATGAATCACTTACTAGACTTTCTGGTAGATAACAGGCTCTCAAATATATTAGCTCCCTCTCCTTCTCTTCCCTTCAAGTAACTAAATCTAAATAGCAGATTCTTCTTCAGGCCTTTCTTGCTATTACCATATCATGTGTATAAATCAAGTTATTGGATTTGATGCAATTGAGTCCTGAATGCTTATGCTATTTTAAAAAAAGATGTACACTCATCTATGAGAACTTTAAAAAAATAACATGAGGCACTTGGATGGCTCAGTCAGTTGAGTGCCCAACTCTTGATTTTGGCTCAGGTCATGATCCCAGGGTCATGGGATTGAGCCCCTTGTCCGGTTCTCCACTGAGCATGGAGCCTGCTTAAGATTCTCTCTCTCTTTCTCTCTCTCTCCCTTTGTTCCCTCCCCTGCTCACACACTTTCTCTCCCCCTAAAATAAAATAAAAATAATAAAAGAAAAAAGAAAAATAACAGTATCTATAGTTAGGATTTTATAAATGACAACTACCTCAATGAAATACATAATCTATCATTTAAAAAATCTTTATTTATTTTGAGAGAGTGAGTGAGAGTACAAGAGAGAAAGCAAGCCAAGAGGGGTGGGGAGAGAGGAAGGCAGAGAATTCCAAGCAGGCTCCATATTGTTAGCGTGCAACTCAACAAGGGACTCAGTCTCACAAACCATGAGATCATGACCTGAACCGAAAACTAAAGTCAGATGCTTAATGGACCGAGGCACCCAGGCATCTGGATAATCTCTCCCTTAAAAAAATAGCTAGAAAAAGAAATCCCATCATCCTGTCAAGTATTTATTCAATGTCTGACAAACCCTCCATTTCTCTCCTGCATCCAATTTTTTTTTCTTATTTTCCTTGATTGTGGTTTTGTCTGGTTGACTCCCAGTGACGTGCTTGGGAGGAGCTCTCCTCCTTGTCTAGTCCTGCTGTAGAAAGGGTCTTTTTGGTCGAGCTTCCCTGTTGACCCACCTAATGTAGACTCTTCTTTGGTTACAGTGCAGAGGTGGACATTTTCCAAACCTGTCTTTTGAATTAGGGACCTGTTGCAGGTTGGGTTCTACAGAAGGCAGACACAGAGATGAAGTTAAGAAAGATAAAGGTTCACAACTAGTAACATCTAAGAAAGGAGAAGGGATGAAGGCTGACTGGGCAGAAGGAGCTTCAGACTAGAATGAACCTAAGAAAGCTTCTACCATGAGGTAGAGAGCAGATGTGGTGCAGAGATCACCCGCTATAGAAGTCCTAGGCTTGGAAGAATGGCCAGACCCTTGCATCACCACCATACTCAGTCATTAGTTGAAATTGCCCCAAGAATAGCACCACATCACCTCTCAACCTGAGGAGGATCCAGAAGCCATTGACCTTGGAGTCCTTCAGCTAAGTATCTTGAAGGAAACAGCTCTTGTTTTCTGAAGGAGAATCTGAGCAGCACGTCTTCCTGTCTTTCACAGTATTACATCTGCTGTCACAGCCCTGCCACTCATCCTCCCCGTGCATGCCGATGACTCCCTTGTGCAGCCACTTGTCACCTGTCACTGCAGGATTTCACTGCAGGCCACAGGTGCTGGGTGTGCTGTCTCAAGAACACTGCTCTTTCAGTGAAGGAAGGGAAGTGGAGGAGAATATAAGCCATCTTCCTCTCTGCTTAGATGGGAAAACTCTGACATATGTTCTATTCAGTCTTCCAGATGTCCCTCAAGGGATTGACCTTCAGCTGTCTGCAGTGTTGTCCTGCTTGATAAAGTACCCTATGTTGACTTCTTGCCCTTCCCTCATTTCTTATCGCTCTATCCCATCAGCACTTAGGATCACTTTCCATACAAACTACTAGACTTAAGTCCTGCCTCAGATCTATTTTCTCAGGGAACCCAGCTTAAGCTTGGTGTCTAGAGCTGTAGTTGGTTTATGGCATTCTGTCCACTGACTACCGGTAAGGCTGGGAGTCATGAAGGCTGGAGAGTGTTGGATGTTGGGTGTTCTTCAGTCTCTCTAATCCCAAGAAGGTCAAATAACTTGGCAAAAATTATGCAATGAGTTAATGGGAATGTTAGAAGTAGAACAAATGGCCCATCGTTGATTTAGGTTTAGTTGAATTCTGATTTTATAATATGGGGCTGATGAACATTTAAAAATAGACAAAGTATATGCACTCCAATATTTATAGCAGCATTATCTATAATAGCTAAAATATGGAAACAGCCCGAATGTCCATTAACCAATGAATGGATAAAGAAGATGTCACACACACACACACACACACACACACACGCACACACACAGACTGGAGTATTACTCAGCTATCAAAAAGAATGAAATCTTGCCATTTGCAACAACATGTATAGAGCTAGAGAATATTAGGCTAAGCAAAATAAGTCAGTCAGAGAAAAACAAATGCCTTATGATTTCACTCATATGTGGAATTTAAGAAACAAACAAATAGAGGATGAAAAAAGAGAGACAAACTAAGAAACAGACTCTTAACTATAAAGAACAAATGGGTGGTTACCAGAAGGGGGTGGGTGGGAGGATGGGTGAAATAGGTGATGGGGATTAAGGAGGGCACTTGTTGTGATGAGCATCTCGTGTGTATAGAAGTGTTGAATCACTAAATTGTTACCTGAAACTAATATTACAGTGTATGTTAACTAACTGAAATTTACATAAAGGCTTTAAAAAATAAAAATAAGCAAGGGATGTTGGTCCTTCACCTCTGTCTCTTGTGTATTTCCTCTGAAGAGGGTACATCACTTCCTGCTAAGGCACTACAGTTACGCCATGTAACATTCTTATGCCTTTGGGTTTTAATAATGCTTTAATGTATTTCATCCCATTAAAATGTTTGTTTATTAATTTTGAGAGAGAGAAAACAAGAGGGAGAAGGGCAGAGAAAGAGAGAAAGACCGTGAGAGGGAGAGAGAAAATCCCACTTGGGTTCTGCACTGTCAGCACAGAGCCATATGTGGGGTTCTATCCCACAAACCGTTAAGATCATGACCTGAGCTGAAATCAAGAGTGAGACTCTCAACCCACTGAACTACCCAGGTGCCCTCCATTTTTTTTGCATAGTAGCCTGGTCATACAGCTACAGGCTTGAGGGGGCTCCATTTTAATTTGAGAAAACTCAGTTCTAGATCATTTAAATGTCTTCTTTTGCCCATGATTAACTTGTTAGCAATTGGAAGAGGGAGTACTCAGGCCCAGATTTTCTTGCTTCACATATAGTCAGCCTTTCACTTTATCTTGGTCGCTCTCAAATCTACACACAGGCACAAAACATCGCTTTTCCTTCTTTCCCCTTTATTCCAGCCAGCATTATCAAATATTTGTTCCATGTATGTCCATTTTTATACTGGAATATTTGCATCCTGCTGATCTCTGGGTGGAATTAATACACTGATCAAGAGACAGAAGAGAATTCCCAACTAATACAAAATCTGAATTTTGGTATTAGCTTTGCTGTTTCCTATCAAAACTTTCTGCAGTGTTGCCGACAGAAAAGTGAATGAATCTTTTGCTACTAGATTACCCTTCTTATCGAGTTAGAGATCCAGAAAAAAGAAATGAAGGAAAATCTAATCACAGGAGTGAAGAAAAGCCACTTGAGTAATCTATACACTAGAGAAAAAAGTCCTTGCAAAGTTTTTATACTTTAGATCCATATAGAGAAAAGCTGTAATTATTCAACATGTACAATAACCCCTACTAAGAATTTTGAAGAGTTTTCTCAACCAGCAATCTGTTCACCTCATCTCCAACTTCAGTTCTTTAGCTGTATAGAATTCCCTGCCTGCAGTGTATGCAAATGGGGCAGGAGGGAGGGCAAAATTGAAGAACATGAAATTGTATTTTGGTAGGGAAAATATTAAATTTCAAGTTTTTGTGAGTTGTTATCTTCAGCACAGACTGAAATATGAGCTGTAATGAGTGGTGCAAATATGAATGTAAAGTGAGGGCTGCTGATGAGACAAGCTAGTCACCTGCATCCTTATTAGTGAGACAATTACACCTGACCATGGAAGGCTCTGTTTAGGATCCTTATAGTCCCAATGCTAGCCAGAGCTGCATAGTTGGGACCTGGACTTGGAGGTTGAGACCACAGCTGAGGGGATGTCTCCCTTCACCTCCCCTACTCCTTACCCTGGGATTTAAGAACCCTGAACTCTGAGGCTAAAGTCCTTCCAGAGAATACAAACTTTATTTTAGATGGAGACCAAGGAAACCTGTGGGAACGAGAATATTCGATTCCTGTTAGGAAACTCGGGTCTGTACTAACTGATCTCAATCATTTACGACCAGCAGGGGAGCTCAGGGAAATGGCCAATGGAGTGCATCTAAGCTGATCAGGATAAAAAGGACCAGTGCTTCTCTCGAGATTTTCTTGTGTCCTCACTGACCCTGATAAAAAACTCTCCTCAGTCCCTGCTTGAATTCAGAATTGCCTATTTTGGATCCCTGGCCTATAGCCCTGTCTCTGTCTTTAATAAATCTCAAATAGAGCAAGTCCTATCGAAGACCTCTTGTGTGGTGTCTGCCTACCATTCTCTTGTTACCTAATGGCCTGGGAAGTCTTCCCATACTCCTCTAGACATTTCAGAGTCTGACACAAAAAGGACCCATGCTCAAAACCCCAAAGGATCATTCACCTTACCAGAATAGAGAAGTTTATATGTCTCCTCATCTTAAGTGCACCTTAAGTGCACCATTCATTTTTATAGGCCATAGACACTTTCCCTTGAGTTGGTCTGGCCGGAGAAGATGTAAAGATTTTTCAGTGTAAGAAATATTAGGCCAAATCCTGCTCTGTGGGATTTGGGATTCCTCTTTAGGAAGTGATACTTTATGGAAGGTAGACTTTTGTATGAAAAAGTTTGTGTATCTTCAGAAGGCTCTTTTTATATCCAGAGATGTCTCTAACCCAAGTGTGGCAGCCAAAAATGGGGAGGTGGGGGGAAGCACCTGCGTGGCTCAGTAGGTTAAGCATCCAACTTTGACTCAGATCATGATCTCATGGTTTGTGGGTTTGAGCCCTGCACTGGGCTCTGTGCGGACAGTTTGGAACCTGCTTGGGATGGTCTCTCTCTCTCTCTCTCTCTCTCTTTCTTGCTCTCTCCCCCCCTCCCCGCCCCTTTCCCCACTCTCTCCCTCTATTTCTCTCAAAATAAATAATAAATAAACTTTAAAAAAAGATTCTAAAATTTAGGATAGGCTTGGGGCGCCTGGGTGGCTTAGTCGGTTAAGCGTCCGACTTTCGCTTGGGTCAAGATCTCGCGGTTCGTGGGTTCGAGCCTCACGTCGCGTCGGGCTCTGTGCTGACTGCCAGCTCAGAGCCTGGAGCCTGCTTCAGATTCTGTGTCTCCCTCTCTCTCTGACCCTCCCCTGCTCGCGC
This sequence comes from Proteles cristata cristata, assembly GCA_017311185.1. Classification (NCBI taxonomy): domain Eukaryota; kingdom Metazoa; phylum Chordata; class Mammalia; order Carnivora; family Hyaenidae; genus Proteles; species Proteles cristata. The sequence continues at coordinate 498,169 of JAESUZ010002499.1, read as the reverse complement.
TGTCTCTCTCTCTCCTAGAAATAAATAAAACATTAAAAAAAATTTTTAAATTTAGGATAGGCTTAAGACAAAGCAGGACTTATCTGTGTAAGTACTCAAATAACAATCTCTAATCTGGCCTTTTCATGTGTATCAGTATAGAGTCTATCCCTGGGGGTTTGCTGTGGCCCAAGTCAGTCTTCTCTTTCATGATAGTTTTACTTTTCTTTTAAATTGAAGTATAGTTGACACACAATGTTACATTAATTTCAGATGTATGACAAGCGATTTGACAACTCTTTATATTCTGCTATACTCACCACAAGTGAAGCTACCATATGTCACTATACAGCACAATTATAATACCACTGACTATATTCTCTGTGCTGTACTGTTCATCCCAGTGACTTATTCATGTCATAAGTGGAAGACTTTATCATTCACTTCTCTACACCCATTTTGCCCATACTTTCCACCTCCCTCCCTTCTGGCAACCATCAGTTTGTCCTCTGATTTATGGGTCTGTTTCCGTTTTTTTTTTTTTTAATTATTATTCCACATATGAGTGAAATCATATGGTGTTTATCTTTCTCTGACTTATTTCACTTAGCATATCTTCTAGGTCCATTCACGTTGTTATCAAAGGCAAAATCTCATTATTTTTGATGGCTGAGTAATATGCTAAAGAGAGAGAGAGAGAGAGTGTGTGTGTGTGTGTGTGTACACACACTGGATCTTGTTTCTCCATTGATAGACACTTAGGTTTCTTCTATATCTTGAGTGTTGTAAATAATGCTGCAATAAACATAAGAATACATATACATTTTTGAATTAGTGTTTCCTTTTTCCTTGGGTAAATATCCAGTAGTGGAATTACTGGATTGTATTGTATTTCTATTTTTAATTTTTTGAGGAGGCTTCATACTATTTTACACAATGGCTGCACCAATTTGCATTCCTATCAATAGTATATGAGGGTTCCTTTTTCTCCAAATCATCACCCATACTTGTTATTTCTTGTCTTTTGGTACCAGCCATTCTGACCGATGTAAAATGATATCTCACTATGATTTTGATTGGAACTTCCCTGATGACTAGTGTTAATATCTCTTCGTGTATCTGTTGCCCATACACATGTTTCCTTGGGGAAAATGTTCAGTTGGTGTTGAGTTGCATGGGATTTTTTTGTATGTTTTGATTCTTAATCTCTTATCAGATATATTTTTGCAAATATCCTCTCTCATTCCATACATAGATCGCCTGTTCAATTTTGATGGTTTTCTTCACCATGCAAAAGTCTCAGTAGTTTATTTTTAGCATAGCTTTATTTTTAAATGATAGTTCTTGAGAGTTTTCTAGGTGCTCTCTCATACTTAACTATTATTTCACCTCTACTTTATTAGGTAAACATGCCAAGGACAATTTTCACCATTTTTAAAGTATATAGGGATCATATTAGTTAAATAACTTACCGCACAGTACAGTTAATTAGATAGTAGTGCTGAAATTTAAGCCACCATTTGAACTAACTCCAAAATTCACTTTCTAGAAATCTGAGATTCAAATTTTTAAAACTAATTCACAGCAGAGCTCAGTCTAGAAACTGAAATTTCCAATCCTTAGAGATTATTTGTGTTTTAGATCAGACTCCCAATATATTTCTGTATTTTTAAGTTTAGGGACATGTAAAGTTTTGAATTATCATAAATGAATAGCTGGTTATCAATGTACTGTTCAAAGAATTACACAATTCAGTTATTGAAGAGAAATAAAGCATAACAGGTGCCATAATTGTATGATTTCAATGTGATAACCATTGAGCTCTATCCCTGAGTTGGAGAAAAGTTACTCACTAGTTTGTCACAGCCTGATGAAAATATCCTCAAAGGTAATCACATTTTTTACCATGAGGGTTTTTGCTCACAACACAACTCTCTCTTATCAAATAGGTTTTCCAGGATTTTGTTATATAGAAGGAGATGCTCAAGGATTACTAAAAACTCTTCCCTTTTCTCTGTGTCTTTTTTTCCTGTGCTTACAATTTCTGTAAGAGTTTCTTTACATGAACAAAATCTTACAAAACAGACATAGCCTTACTAGGGAATTCAGCTGCACAATACAAAATTCCCATGATGGGATAGCACTTCTGAAAGAAACTCAGCCTATGAAATAGTATGATTTTGGTTTTTATCAATTCTTCCCTAGATAAAAGTTGTCTGATAAATTCTGCTCGGGTCCGTGGGGTTATCATAGATATTCTGAAGCAGGCCAACCTTTGCCTTCCTTCTCCTGGTGAGAACTGGTTTTTATTTTCAGTTTCAAAGCAATATTTCCTAGTGTTTTTAGACTTACATTGGTTCATATGGCTGTTGTTCTGTTTTGAATGAGACTCTATTAACTGTCACCTTCATTTGCCAGCAAAAATGTTCCAAGAGACCAAAACAATTTATAATACATTTTCTTTTATAGAACAGTAAATGATGGAAACTCAGCTATCAGATTACCAAAGGAAAGACTTTTAACTGTTTAGCTCTGGTTTTAACATGTTATAGGAAACATTGACGAATCAGCAAAAGCTTTATATAGCCCAACAGGAAAAAACACTAATATTTGGACTTCTTGTCATATTTAATTTTAGTTTCCTAACTCATGGACAACTTTGCTTTATTTCTCGACTCTCAGCAAAGAGACAAGCAATTACCTTCGTCAAAAGTTGTTTTTGTGAAAGGTTATTTTGATGGCCCTGGTGAAACCATTAAAATTTATCTTGCTTTCAGAAGTGGAAAAGGAAAAGGGCCTTATCAAATGTAGAAAACAGTTGCTTTACTCAATCAGAATTTGAGTACAATGTGAGCTCTTTGGAAATTCTAGATAAAAATTCTGCTTGAAATAGAAAAGAAAAACAAAAAACAACCCCAAATGGACAATAAACATATACTATTCATGAAGTTAAGGACAACTATATTCAATTAACCACGTGTTTTTATTAATGTTTCCTTTTAAAACTGCCCATGGAGGTGCCTGGGTAGCTCAGCTGGTTACGTGTCCAACTCCTGATTTTGGCTTCAGTTATGATCCTTAAGCCTCACATCAGGCTCTGTGCTGACAGTGCAGAGCCTGCTTGGGATTCTCTGTTTCCCTCTCTCTCTCTCTGCCCATCCACCTCTTTGTGCTCTCTCTTTCTCTCTCAAAATAAATAAATAAATAAACAAACTTTGAATGAATGAATGAATGAGTAAATAAAATGTCTATGAATTTCAGAGGCCTTTTTAGATTACTGGAGTCTCTATTGGCTTGTCACTAATACAGTTGAAATTCACTTGCGGACTTAGTTCGCTTCTCTGATTACTGAGCTTTCTACTCTACCTGAAGTCCGCAAGTCACAAATACAGGATTTAACAGAAATGAATTAAAACTTTAATTTCAATAAAGATAAAAACTTACATTCACACAAAGACTTGTACACACATGTTGATAACAGCTCCATCCCTGAACAGCTGAGTGTGAAAACACACTGTGGTACATGGAATATTCAGCAATAATAAGGAACAAAATACTGCTACATGCAGCATCATGGGGGAAATGCAAAGTCATTATGCTGCATGAAGTTAACCTCAAAAGACGACATTTAATATGATTCCACTTACACAACTTTCTCAATTAAAAACTATAGTGATAGAAAGCATATTGGGTTGTCAGGACTTATGGTTGGGAGTGGGCTTGTTCCAAAGGGGAAGCATGGAGGGAATTTTTTGTGGTGGAAAACAGTTCTCTCTTCTGATTACAGTGGTGGTTACATAAATCTGCACATGTATCAACATTAATAAAACTATAAAAAAAAAAGTAAAATCAATCTTACTCTGATGATTTAAAAAATATAATTTAATGAGGCAACTGGGTGGCTCAATCAGTTAAGCAGTTGACTTTGGCTCAGGTCATGATCCCGCAGTCTGTGAGTTACAACCCTGAGTAGGGCTCTGGGCTGACAGCTCAGAGCCTGGAGCCTATTTTGGATTCTTTATCTCCCTCTCTCTCTCTGCACCTTCCCTGCTCAAGCTCTATCTCTCTCTGTCTCAAAAATTTTTTAAAAATTTAAAAAATAAAAAAATAATAAAACATAAAATTTATTATAAAAAGCAATGAAGAATTAAAAAAAAAATAATTTCACTACTTTTCTTTCTTCTAGAATCCTGTAGGAAGAATGTTGCTATTGGAAGCTGACAAAAAATTATTTTTCTTTGTAATACCTTGGGCCTCTTTCAACTAAAACTGGCTTATTCTTCATAACGGCAAACCTAATCATGATGATGATAATGATGACACAATTGAGTGTTCAGTCTGTGCCAACCATTACTCTAAGTCCTTTACATGCATCTCTACTTTACATATTTATAACAGTCCTGACAAAGTTGTTCTTATTAGGGTCTCCATTGTACAGTGGAAAAACCTGAGGCATGGGAGTGTTAAGTAATCTTCCCAAGATCCTTTAGCCAGTAAGTGGCTGACTTTGTGTTCAAATTGAGGCACTCTGACTGTAGGGCCTTTGCCCTCAACTATAATGCTTACTACTTCTTTCTGAATTCTGACAAGTAAACCTTATGAGTACAGAGCCTCTATCCAGACTCCTTGCTATGACTTCACATCTCCAAGTTCTTGTAAAGGCAAGAGACACAAATCCATCAAATGTTTTCTTTCCCCTTTGAGCCCCACTTTCTATTCTTTCTTTTTCTGAAGGTGTATTAGTAGAGCACAACCATTTTAAAAGTTTGCAGTTAACTCTCTGAGCGTAATGTCTAGATCTAAAAAAAGAGTCCCTCTGTCATCTGCCTACTGCTAACATAGATTAGATCTTAAAGCACCTGGTCCAAGAAACGTAGACAAATTGCTTTTTGTGTCATTTTTTTGTGAAGAAACATCATGTGTCATTGTGAGAGGTTCACGTAAATGGAACTTGTTCTAAGCTGACAGAATTAACTAACATTTTCTCCTTATCATTTGGACAAACACAATACAGTTTAGGATCTGTTCAAATTCCATCAGCCTATTATTACCACCATGTATTTAACTGAGAGAGGATGTTTAATATCTAAAGAGAAAACACTGCATTGTAGAAAAAGCATCATTTATTTTAGATATTAATATTCTCTCCCCCCAATTTTTACTGATACTTAAATCATGATCATTTTCTCATTATCTCACTGGTGAAAACAACTACTCTCACTTTGCCTTACATTCCAGAAATAATAAAGGGGAGTACAAAGGGTAAAGTCATTACCAAGAATAAATCTGTTGTTAAGTCCCAAAGAGAAAAAAGATACGATTGTGCATTTCTACCACAGTGGTGTCTCACTGAGAGTCCAAAAAAAAAAAAAAAAAAATGGAGCCAAGCAGCTCATCTGAAATAATATAGAAAATACTCAAGCAATGATAGCAATTTGACTTTGGGATGTGGCATGTGGTAGGAAACCCTGGAGACAGGAAGAAATAAAAGGAACAAACATCACAGAAATCATGGAAAAGGCAAGTGGACAGATAATGGCAGCTAAATAACAAATTGGCAAAGCCCAACAGAGACTCCTCAGAACAGCCTCTGTAACTGGAGGCCCTACTTGGTAAATATCACTTTTGTAGATGGAGAAGTAACACAATGACTATAACCCATTTGATCAATTTGGGTCACTTGATGTATAGTTTATTAGTGTTGAGTAGGCTACCATGGGAAGTTCTGAGAGGTCTGGCTGCCTCCTGCATTCTGTACCGAAAAGGGTGGGAGACACTCAGTATTCCTATCAGACCAGAAGAAAGAGACAATAGATATGTACTTGAGCAAAAGCACATGATGTCATTCCTGTGTACAACCTTCCCATCGATTGTCATCCCACTTAGAATAAGACCCAAATGAAACAGGTCAGTCTAGCCAGTCAAGATCAGAAATGAGATAGCCTATTGTAGGAAGGCATTTCTAAAAAGACAAAAAAGAAAGAGAATGTGAAAACAATTGCCTTTGACAAGCCTACGTCTAACTGATTTTCAGCCCAGCAACGTGGTATTGGAGAATTGTTAAAATAATGGTGCTTACTGCATCAAAACTAAAACATGAAAGTGATTAATTAGCCCACTATTTGGTTTGATTTTATGATGTTTATTCATCGGGATTCTCAAAGAAGAATCAAAATTTTTCAAGCAAATGCTTCTACTAACAGCTCCCAGATTTTGTCATTATATCAGAAATGTATTCCTGCCAACAGTGTAATACATTTCCATTTCTTTTTTTAATTTAGCCTTTTGAATTCATACATAATTTTTCACAGGGTACTGACAAGGAATGTTGGCAGAATAGAGAACTCAACTCCTGTTTATTTATTTCCTCATTTTGTGGAGTATCAGAGAGTGCTTCTCTCAAGTCCTTAAAGCATGAGGCAGAGGAAGAGATTCTCTGTCCCCTTGACCCTCTCATACAGCTGTTGAGTATTGAGACCCACTTAGCAGGAGGGGGATTATTTTCTCATGCTGAGTTTCACAAACACTGTGGGACTCCTCTACTTCCTCCTGGATCCACATCAAACCCTAGTGAAGCCTTTTTCAAGCTGTAAACATTTGCCATACAGCACTAGCATGCCACACATGACCTGAAACACTGTCTGCTCACCACAAAAGCAGAGGCAGGAAGGAAGGTTCACATTTGTGATTCATAAAGGCCCATAGAATAGTCTCAGCTTCTCTGAGACATGTTTTTTTCCTTCTGAAATCTACCCTAACACCATAGACTCTATATTTTGTCATAAGCCAACAGAAATAAATGCATGACATGATGAAAGCTGAATCGAAAAAGAAGCCTCCCACACTTGTTCATTATTGGTAGGAGAATAAACTGATACATTCTTTGTTGAGGGCAATTTTGTAACTTACATCCAAAGCCCTTAAAAATTGCATATATTAACCAGAGGGCCTCACTTCTGGAAATATATCCAAAGGAGATAATCAGGCAATTGAAAAGACGGGTTTTTTTTTTTTATCACATTCACTCCGAGGTTATTTATAATAACAAAATAGAAACAGTCGACTGAATGCCCAACAATTAAGACTTCTTAAATTCATGGTACTCCTGCAAAGGATATATGTTTCTAGGTAAGTAAACACTTGATGCAGATCTATTTTTCCTGTCATGTAAAGATGCTCATAATATACCATCAAATTTAAAAAATTATTAAATAACAGGGAGCCTGGGTGGCTCAGTCAGTTAAACGTCCAATCTGGGCTCAGGTCATGATCTGGCAGTTCATGGATTGGAGTGCTGACAGCTCAGAGCCTGGAGCCTGCTTCAGATTCTCTGTCTCCCTCTCCCTCTGCACCTCCCCCATTCATGCTCTGTCTGTCTGTCTCTCTCTGTCTCTCTCTCAAAAATAAATAAACATTAAAATTTTTTAAAATTACTAAATAGAAATAATAATCTTACCATTAATGAATTTAAATTATATAAACATAACGTAATTACATTAAAACACCTGAAAAAGGCAAGATTTAACAAAATGTTATATGTACCAAAATATGGTTACTGTTAGGCCCTAAGATCATGAGTTTTTGTTTTTTCTTAATTTTTATAACAGAAATGCTTGTGTCCTGTGATGAGAAAAATGATAGCTATTTCTGTTTTGAAGAAAAATAACTGGGAGAGAAGTAGGAGTGATTGCTTTTTCTGATTCACAATGATAGGCAGTCCCTTTCTTAGCAGCTGAGACACAGACAGATCATCAGATTCTTACTTCCTGTCAATAAGATGGTTCTGGGAAGCTTCCAGAATGGTTAGGCCACAAGCAAAAAGGCCCAAGTGATGTGCAGTTGGAAAAATGTCTGGATTAGTGAGTGGCCCCTTACGGCATTGAAGCTTTTGCGCCTATTCCCAAAGCTGTTGCTTACAGCCAGGTCATTATTAGTGTGTGTAGAGTGGTATGGGGGTGGCAAACTTCCTGGGTGCGTGAATGGCACCTTAGAGGGCTTCAGAGGCAGGCTGGGCACCGGTGAGCCTTCAGGCCCTCATCAGCATGTGTTTTTCCTTACAGATCCTTAAGCTCCTTCCCATGGGACTTCCCAACCCTCACACTCTATGAACACACAAGTGCACTCATAGAATTTCAGTTGTCAATTGTGTCTAATACTCAGGGGAGGTGAGAATGGCTTTTTCTCCATGTCTCTATTAGAAATGGGATTATGAAACAGACTGATAATTTTTCTTGCATAAAAACTCTTTGCATGCATCAAAACAGATGAGTGATCATTTCAAAGCCTCTTAATCAAATATAAGGTTAAAATAAGTAATTTTTTAAAGCTATTTGGCTTACTTGTTGTATTTTATCCTAACATTGCTTCAGAGGTAACTGTGTAAAACTTTAAGTTGGAAAATTAGGAATATTTGTATAAAAGCAATTAATTACCTTTTGAGGCCTTTGAAGAGGCATTCCATAAAGTCCACTCCAGTCATTCCTTTTATCAAAAAAAAATTTTTTTAATGTTTTATTTATTTCTGAGAGAGAGGCAGCATGAGTAGGGGAGGGTCAGAGAGAGAGGGAGATACAGAATCTGAAGCAGACTCCACATTCTGAGCTGTCAGCACAGAACCCGACGCAAGGCTCAAACCTACAAACTCTGAGATCATGACCTGAGACGAAGTAGTCCGACGCTCAACCGACTGAGCCACCCAGGGGCCCCGACTCTAGTCATTTCATAAAAGTCCAATTCAACCTAGAAATATCTATCTCAGTTTTTCTCTTCCAAAAGTAAAGTTTATGAAAAATATGTCTGCTCCAAAAAAATTAATTTGGCAGCTTTTTTTGCCTTTAGAGATATAAAACTTAACATTCTTAGGTACAGCAAGTATTTTTATAGCATTGTATATCTTAGGATTAAATCAGACTTCTCATTCCTCCCTAAAACCAATATAGGATTGAAACATGAAAATGCCAATATCTGGCTAAAACAACTGGGAAAATCATAACTTTCTGGCAGCAGAATCAGTCAGTGTTTATGTTGAGAAAGATCTTTGAAAGGATGTATAACATAGCCAGGATTACTTTTGGTTAAAATAATGTACTTTATACTACATTCACAAACTGTGTTTTTAACCACTTTCATACCACCCAAAGAATCTAGTCTAGCCTCAATCGCCAGTGTGAGTATTTTAGGGGAGGGGGTGAGAGTAGAGACATGGCTGGTCCTATAATTGAGATGATTTCTATATCAGCTAGAAGGCAGGGAAACACCTCCTATAACAGGAATGAGATTTATATGTGACTTTACCTCCAAAACTGGCATTTCAGGGTAACATTCATTTTGCCTACGAGAGTAGATAGAACCATGCACAGCGAAGTGTGACCTGAGCAAAACTCCACAGTGAGGTTTTCAGCGCCTTTCCTTGCATAGGCTCTAACAACATTCTCCCTCTACCTTTTGACTTCTTCCCAGACACACACATACCCACATACCCACGTGTCACATAGCAATAGAATGGGCCTTCACACAGTCCATCAGTCATAGTTCTCAATAGGAAGAAATAATTAGCTTGTATTGATCATCTGCTCCTCAATAGGCATTCTTTACAGGAAAGCTTGTTTCCACTCTGTATATTCTGTGCTGTAACCATGTATTTGGTACTGTATCTATAACTCACTGTGCTGCCCCTAGATGAAATGAGATTTCAGAGTGGCTCACAGATAACTGAATATATTACATTGAGTGAAATAATGTCCCTGGAACCAAGAAACTGGACAGGAGACCAGGTTTCAGATCCAAGTCCCTAGTTTTTCCATATTTTATTGTTTTTGTTTTGTTTTGCTTGTTTTTTGGGTTTTGTTTTTTTGTTTGTTTGGTTGGTTTTTTTGCTTTTGTTTTGCTTTACAAAGCATTTAACATTATCCTAATGTCAGGTTTTCTTGGAGTTCAGAAAAAGTCTGGTTCAAAGTGACTTCGATTTTCAAGCACTTCGGGTCAACACTGGACAAGGAACCCAGCCGCAGTGGCTGCAGCTTCTGTGTATCTTTAGGATTAAAATATAAGCCCCTTTTTGTGTAGCTCATCTTCAGCTTGGTGCGGAAGGAACGTGATCCAGACCCTACCGGGACAGACTAGTCCTCAGTGACAGACTTCTCACCCTTGCCAGCAACAAATCTGTTGGTGAGACGTGGGGATCCTGCTGAATTCAGCGCAGGCACCCTGCAGGAGCAAATGTCACTGGACTTGGGCCTCAGAACTTTACACAGGTACTCCTTCAAGTAGGGCAGTAGGACATTTCTTTTTCTTTTTCTTCTTTTTACAGGAGGACTTTTTTATCACATAGATGAAACAAGAAACGTTGAAAGCCTCCAGGTCACTTTGCCGTTATACAGATGTCACCATTTCACCAGCCTACCTCGTCATTCGTGGCCATTTGGGAGAAAAGGTAACATTCACAAAATACTGCTCAAAAATGTTTTCTCGCCGGCTGCTCATGTATTTGCCCTTGCTCAAAATCCCATACTACTTTCTCATCACACTCAGACTCCTTACTGTGACAAAACTTGTTCCTGCTCTGGGATTTGGGTCCTTGCTATGGATCCCTCTGCTTGGAGTTTTATAGGCTGCCCTTCTACATGTACTGCTTCCTGAGTCTAATCACGTTTGCTTAGATGTCTCCTCCTCACAAAGTCCTTCCATGAATACCTGACTACCATAACCCATGAATTCATCCCGATTAACTTTGCTTCCAGCTAGCTGAAACATTATTTCTTGTATTTATGTGGTGTCTAGTTTTATTTGTTGTTGGGTTTTTTTTTTTCCTGCACTAAAATGTAAACTCCCTGAGAGTAGATTCTTTGCCTCTTTTGTTCATTCCTGTATCATCATTGCCTGGAAGGGTACCTGGAATGTAATCAGTGCTACTCCACAAATATGTGCTGAGGGAATGATCTATAGCCTATAGTTAGGTACATGGATATACTTTGCTATATTCAGAAAAATGTAAATGGTTGTGTTTAGTTCTCTTAGACTTTATGGACAAATAGCCATATTTCCAATATTATCTGGACGGTGAACACTGAATGGTGAGTTAGCTAGTGCTTAGATCTCCAGTTTAATTTTTACCACCAAGAAGAGGTGAAAATCTGTTCAGCTTAAGAGTTACTATGGTTTGGTTCTACTACTAGAATAATAATTAACAGAAAATTTCAAGTGAATATTCTGATTGAATAGAAATCTTTATTAATTTCTAACTGATGAAAATCATTCTAGTCTATTGCACATTTGGACCACTGCATGTCTCATTCTCTCATCTATAAAATAAGAGTTGAAACTAAATGATCTTTAAGATGTTGCTGGAATATTTGGAATTCGGTAGAAGATCCCCTCATTCTCAGACAATGCAGGGTATGGCTAGGACTTCAGAGGTACCCATGTGAATATTCATTGCTATGGTGCAATTCTAGAAATTGGGCTGAATGTAATCCCAATGATGAGAAATAACCCAGAGGGCCTTTTTACTTTTCTTTAGTGGAACTATAATAGTTATCTTTTATTTTATGTCTCTCTCCATAAACTTCCATTAATTACTCATTTTAATGATGTGATCTAAATCAGTGGTTTTCAGCCAGTGGCTATTTTGGTTCTCGATGGACGTTTACCAATATCTAGGGACATTTTTGATTGTCACAACTTGAGTAGGGAATTGGGGTGCTCCTGGCATCTAGTAGGTAGAAGCCAGGGAAGCTATTAACCAGCCCACAGTGTACATCACAACCTCATATCACAGCGCATTATCCAGCTCAGAACATCAATAGTACTGAGGTAGAGAGCCTGAATTAAATAAAAACACTGTGATATGTGTATTCTTGGCATTTGCACTTTTCCTACATGTAGAACATCAATAAAAATTTCAGGAACCTAGTGATCCATTTAAATGAAACTAAAGTATAATCTTGTAGAAAACTGTAATCAATGAGGACCAAAAAGCAAATAAGTAAGCAAACAAAACAAAAAAACTGTCAAATCTGGGTAAACTTTTTCAAGCTATTGATTGGAACATACATTATACAGATATTATTCAGTGACACAGATAAAATTCATCTGCTTTCCCAGCTAGCCTCTTAGTTCTTTCTCTAAAATGTTCCTTAACCAGGTCTGTGTCATATCCTGAAAAAAACCTAAATTTTGGCATTCATAGTTAGTAAATATTTAGTAAAGAACTAAAAACACCTGAGTTTTTAAAAACAGAGACTTTCAGCACACAGTTCCAACAGAAAAAATTGAGGGGCTAATTTTTATTGCTAATTAAAGAAAATTATTTCCTGTATATCGTCAGCTATGTACCCAGGACTAAATGAAATGGTCACAACCCCATGTTGCATGTGGCTATCTCCGCTGGGCTAAGCCAGGGACTTCTCAGCAGTTTTTGGCCAATATTTCTGCTTGTAGGCGTGCATTTCCTCGAACTTCCTCATGCACAATTGTCCCCTGCTATTGTGACATAAGTTCATCTTTGTCAGTCTCAACGCAAATATGCAAACCTCTTGCTGATGTCATCTGGGAAATAGATGACCTTGTGGCTAAATATATACTGCACGGCTCTGCAAACTGTCAGTCTTCAGATTTAGGTGTTAGTCTTTGGCACATTGGGCTTGTCAGTGTCACAATTTTAAAAGGAAATGTTTCCAGGACAACAACCTTGCGTTCTGATGATCACATGATGTTGGCCATTTCAGTAAAGACTTGACTTGGTTTGATACATAAGAAAATTCACAGGTAACAAGGCACAAAAATCTTCCATATATTGCATCTTTTCACGGCAGCTTTTCCCCTGTCTTTGTTTTAAGCATAGATATTATTTTAAATAGGTTCAGTTTGATAGATGATGGCTTGATTGTCTTTTCTCCAGGAACATTCAAATTTGTGTGAAAATTTAGGCAAAAGTGTGTAAGTAAAAGAGAACTCACTATGCACTCTACGAATAAGCATTTTTTTAAAAGACTATGAAACAGATGATTTCTCAGGGCAAATAAATTGGGTATAACCTGACACATGTCATGGCAACTTTATTTATTTGATTTATTTAGGGTTCTGGTGAGTAAATCAAAAGTAAATCCAAAAAGGCATCCACGAAAAATTGGCCTTGAGCTAAATTATAAACCTAATGACTTGCCTTTATGAGCCCCACACCAAGTATCTGTTTTACTGTCACCACCCTAATTCTCAACTCAGGTCATGTTTTTCCTTTACATGTGTCCTCCCTCCTCTTTTGATCTCCTGTGGATCCCTTTTGCTTTTCATAGCCTTCAGGAAAGAATGTGAAGCTCATTCGCACTAAACTGATAAGAGCTTAAAGGTTTGTGTCTCCCAGGGATCACTGCTTCAGGAAAGAGGAAAGTCAGCAGTAGAAAATCAAGTGCCGTATGCTTGGATTTGCGTCCTGCCTCCCTCACAACTCCCCTCAACACCATCATCCCAAGACATTTAACAGCTACATGATGCTGAGCAAGTTATATCATCACTTCTCCAAGCTTGTTTCCTTATTGGCAAAGAACAAATGATATTTCCTTCCTCATAGATTTGTTATGAGACTTTAATGAGGTAATGTAAAGTGCCTCATATAGTGCCTGGCTCAGAGTATGAACTTCTTCAATGACTGATATTATTCTTTTTTTTTTTAAATGTTTTTATTTATTTATAGGAGAGAGAGAGAGAAAGACAGCATGAGCAGGGGAGGGTCAGAGAGAGAGGGAGTCACAGACCGAAATAGGCTCCAGTCTCCGAGCTGGCAGTCAGCACAGAGCCCGACACGGGGCTCGAACCCACGAACCGCGAGATCATGACCTGAGCGAAAGCCGGACGCTTAACTGACTAAGCCACCCAGGCACCCCTGACTGATATTATTCTTATACAGCGGTCTCCACCAGAGAGGAAACTTTGGCCTTGCCCCTGAGTAAAGATCAAAACATTGTGTAAGCTATAGGTGGAGCTTGATAGCATTATGCTGTTTAGCAAGTGTTAGTTTACTACTAGCTTTGTAATTTGCTTTGTTTCCTAAAAAAAAAAAAAGTGATATGATTAATAAAAATGACTCAACAAGTTTGCGAGAGTACTAATCAGAAGGGAAACACTTTGAATCTGTTTTACTCAAACAGCAAAGTCACGAGAACAAGTTTTAAAAACAAAAAGCTATTCTTCTCCTACCTCTAAGCACCTCTGCCCAACATCAGTCTTAAAGTTTGGCTAAGAAAAATGCCTTGCTTTCTCTTCTCCTCTCCTATAAGTGCTGAGCCCACCTTTCCTTTTATCTCTTAAAATACATGTAATTGTAATTACATGGTTATTGTGGCAGATGTGGCTGATCTAAAAGCTTCGTTCCTTTTCTGCTTAAGTTATGGGAGTGCAACCCTGAGAATCTGGAAAACTTGGAAGAGTTTAGCTTTGTAAGTTTCTTGAACAAGAATGGAGAAAAAGGTTGTGATCAGCACATGACATGCGTTATTTCCTGAATGAGAAGGTGTTTATTTGGATTCCTTCCATGGGGTTCTGTTCCAGGGTTATCAACTGAGAAAATCATCTCCAACTGTTGTTGTTCTTGTTTGGAGGGATTCTCGAGCTCCACGCCCCCAGCTAACTCTCTGGAAAGCACCTGCTTGGTGACATGGGGGAGAAGGGCATGAGAAAGTCACATGTGACAGCCATTTCCTGAGCCATCCCTGTCTTATCCTAGAAGATGGATCACATTCTCTAGCTGAACTTGTTATAAATAGCAGTTAGCTGGAGCTAATGATACTAAGAAGACTTATCAGGTGCAGCATAGGATTGACATTTTTGATCTGTCTATTGGCTCTAAAACCTGATTTCTATCTTGGACGTGAATGAATTTGAATACTATCACACAACCCCTACCCCCAACTCTGCTCTATCTTTTGCCTCCCCAACCAGCTTAGATGCTTTTAAGCTTGACCTTCTGTAGTTTGTATTGCAGAAAACAATAGATCAAATAGGTTTTATATTTTATTTAATACAGTTTTTCAAACTATACTCAACCTTTAATACAGTCCTCAAATTGTGTGCATCCTTCATTGTCTGGCCCCACCTATTAGAGATTCACTGGCTCAGAGGTTTTAGATTGACCTCAAGGGTTTGATTCTTTCATTCTATAGGTCAAAAGGCCTAGTTTGTTTAAGAGCACTGTTTCCCTCCAGGGTTTAGCATAAAAGGATCTGAATATTCAGGATGAAAAGCAAACACGTATGCAGCTGTCTTTGGTCATCCTAACATTTCCTGTCAATGCAAAGGACCACCAGCCATCACAAATGTGTGACCAACCACGCAAGAATCAGCATAGACTAGAAGTTTCTATCTGAAAAATCCACAAGGTATTAGTTTCCAGAAAATTTTTTAAAAATTGTTTTTAAATAGTATTTGATAACGTGTTCAAAAGAGCAAAATGTCTTCCTTTCTTAGAGATTCAGTGTAGGAGAGAACTTCTTAACTGAGGAAGACAATAATGGACCAAGAAGAATCCTGACATCCTTACTGATAATATTTTTAAAAGTAAAATCATTGGTGTATGGCTATAAGAAACTTTCATTTAAAATTTTTTTTAATTTTTGAGAGGGAGACAGAGTGTGAGCTGGGGAGAGGCAGAGAGAGAGAAAGAGAGAGAGAGAATCTGAAGCAGGCTCCAGGCTGTGAGCTGAGCTGTCAGCGCAAAACCCGATAGGGGGTTCAAACCATGAACCATGAGATCGTGACTTGAGACAAATTTGGACGCTCAACCTACTGAGCCATCCAGGTGCCCCCTGGAACCTTTCATTTTGTTGACAATAGATATAAATTTACTAGAATGAGATTTGTTTATATTAAAATCCTATTAGACCTTTAGTACTTAGAAGATATCTCTGAGCCTTAGTTTCATCATCTAAAAACAAGATGTTGAATGAACTCTGAGCTTCCTTCTAGCTCTGTTATTCTAGATCTATTCCTAGGTATTTCCAAAATTTGTAGACCAAAGTACATTATTTGACTAGAAAACATCTATTACTCTACTAAAACCTACACATACATACATACCATGGTGATCTATACATTCATCAGGGGAGTCCTAGCTGTGCAGGTAACATCTTGTTCTTATTCCTATTATAAGGATTCCAAGGTAATTCAGGACAATTGTCAACAACAAACATATGTTGAGCACCCAACGTGTAT
Organism: Proteles cristata cristata; assembly: GCA_017311185.1. NCBI lineage: Eukaryota > Metazoa > Chordata > Mammalia > Carnivora > Hyaenidae > Proteles > Proteles cristata. The sequence goes on along the minus strand of JAESUZ010002499.1, from coordinate 481,987 downwards.
ATGGCATTTGAACAGATGCAGGTTCGGATCATGGTATTAAGGAGAGCAAAAAGTATCCCTGTATCTGAGGCCTTTCTACACTGCTTTTCTTTCTTAGAAGAGCAGGGTTTGTCTCCAGCCCTGCCTTGGCCCAGCCAGTGCAGGATGGTGAGGGGGACCCCACCCTCTGACCTTATCAGCTGCCTTCAACTTGGGAGAATGGTTATTCCCAGTCTCATTGTTTCTCACTTCCTGATCCTACTTGCTCCCTCTGAGTCACCGAACATGAAATCATAGCTAAGGAAGCTTCAAAGGGACCATGGAAAGCCCTACACACACACACAGTATAAATGATAAAATGGTGTCAACCATAAGACTATAAGGAAAATCATGGATTTATCACAACAGCTGTCCTGGGGAAAGACCTATCTCCCAAGTGAAGCTGGGATTTGTTAGGCTGCTTCCCAAAGCCTTCTCAATCTAGACCCACTCACTTCTTCCATCTGCACCAACATGATGCTCCAGCAATACTGCATTCCTTATAGTTCTCTCTATGTGACACACATGTTTCTAACTTTTTCCTTTGAATTTATACTCTCCTATGTTGAGCCTTCTTTATCTCCCTCTTCCACCTGACAAAACCTTCTTCTCCCATGAAACCAGCCAGAATGGTGAAGGTTCTGTGAAGTCTTTCCTGATAACCCTGGATGATGTTAGTCATGCCGTCTCACCCTCTAGCTGTTCACATATCCACCAAAACCTCAATTGTAATTCTCTGTTGATACATTCCTCTCTGCTACCAGATTTCAGGTTCCTTCAAGGGATGATCTTTGTTTTATTTATCTCTGGATCCCTAAAAATTTCTGGTCTCTGAGGCTCAAAGTTTGTTGAGTAAGTGAACAAATTCTGGTTCCTGCCTCAAAGCAGAGACACCTTTAGTCGGAGTGTGTGTAATTGAGTGAAGGTTGGTGGGTGGTAAGCCTGAGCAATCACTTTGAGTCAAACTAAAAAGGTTTAGGGAACCCTCACCTGCACCCAGTTAGTGAGAGATGCCAAGAAGCAGATCCCAAGTCATCACCTTTTCCATTAATGGTGCTCGTAAAACTAAATAATATAGGAGTGGAAGTTGATACTTTTATACAGTGTGTCTTGTTTCTGTGGTAAATGTTGATGGAGGAGTTGCAGATAACTGGAAGGGTTTCCCAGGCCCATTTGAGAGCACCCAGGTATTTAATCTTCTAATAGGCCACAACTTAAGTGAAAAATTAAGCACAAAACAGAACAAAAATCAAAAACCTAGATCTTCTTCATTCACTTAGTCTAGCTCAAGTATAAGACAAGAATATATGGGAAGACAGTTAGAATATTTCTTCTAGGGGTGCCTAGTTGGCTCATTTGGTTATGCTTCTGGCTTGATCTAGACTCAGGTCATGAATTCATGGTTCATGCGTTTGAGCCCTGCATCAGGCTCCACTATGACAGTGCGGAGCCTACTTGGGATTTTCTCTCTCCCTCTCTCTCTGCCCCTCCCTTGCTCATGCACTAGCTCATGATTTCTGTCTCTGTCTCTCTCTCTCTCAAAAATAAAGAAGAAGAAGAAGAAAAAGAATTCCCATCTAATGATCCATAAGTAAATTTTAAGGTTGCAGAACTTCAGTGGAAAAGGTGAGGAGGAAGAGAAGGTATATTACTTAAAGTAATGAATACTAGTTGTGGTAAGAAACATCCCCTAAATCTCAATAGTAACATAGATTTCTGTTCCCTCACATCAAGTAGGGGAGAAGTGGAGAGCTCTGCTCCAGGTTGATGTCTAGCTAGTAGCATGTGACTAATGATGGGAAAGTTTTTAGACGACAGGCCCAAAAATGCTGCGCATTAATTTCCTTACATTCCACTGTCCAAAAAGCAGTAAAAAGGCTCCCTCCATCAGCTGGGGGGGGGTCGTTTTGCTGTTTCTAAAGAGAGGAGAACCCAGAATTCTCTCATAGAGGAAAGTAAAAAGTCAGGGAGAAGAACAGAAAGGGAAAATCAAATTAAAAGGAGAAGTTCAGAAAGTACTCAGGGAGAAGTTTGCTCTCTCTGGGTCTCTCTTATAAAAAGCATCCCTTACCTCAGATTATCACCCAGGTAAAGAATGGAATCTATATAAATATGGAGCATATAGATTTCCCATATCAGCTATGTGTGACAATGTGTATGGTGTGGTGTGTTATACATATGGCACAGTTAGGGTCCAGAGTATGAAAAAGGACAGGAAATATTGAAAAGTACAATACATATGTTTGTTTATTTTTGAAAGAGAGAGAGAGGGAGAGAGAGAGGGAGTGAGGAGGAGAAGGGACAGAGAAAGGGGGAGACACAGAATGTGAAATAGGCTCCAGGCTCTGAGCTGTCAGGACAAAGCCCGAACTGGGGCTCGAACTCATGAACCATGAGATCATGACCTGAGCTGAAGTCAGATGCTTAACTGACTGAGCCACCCAGGTGTCCCTGAAAAGTGTACATTAAAGTATACTTATATCAGCCATGTGCTTTTAGCAAACCCTAATTTCTTGTTATATTCAAATTGTTTGGGCACCGTACAAGCCATCTTCTTTCCTGGGCTGCTAGTTTCAGGAACACATCGTTTACCCTGTCTATTCCAGTGAGGAAAAAAAATAGTGACAAATTCTCACCTGCTTTCAGGCACCTCTCCACCTTTTTCCCATTATTGTTCAGCCAAATGCTACTACTTTTAAAAGATATGAGCAGAATTTCTCCAAAACTTGTATTAATTTCTGCTGTAGCAGTTACTGAATAGTAACTGTTTTGCTTGTGTGCTTGATTACCTTCCTAAACTCTGAGTTTCTGGAAGACCAGCTCTCACATGCCCAGTGCCTCACAGAGCTCCAGGCACATAAATTAACATGACCATATATATTACTGACCAAACATAGAAATTTTTGAGTGAAAGGGTGAAGTCCTAACAATTATGTGAGACAGCAGGAGTAAATGCAGGCTATGTCTGGAAAATAGGGACATCGATGCTCTATAAATATGTGTGGAATGAGAATATAAGTTTTATTCTGACCATCGTCCTTTGACAGGCATTGTTTTTGTTTTGTTTTGTTTTGTGTTTTGTTTTTTGTTTTTTTTATTTCTAGGAGAGAGAGAGACAGCGTGAGCAGGGGAGGGTCAGAGAGAGAGGGAGACACAGACTCCAAAACAGGCTCCAGGCTCTGAGCTGGCAGTCAGCACAGAGCCCTACGCGGGGCTCAAACCCACGAACCGCGAGATCATGACCTAAGCGAAAGTCGGACGCTTAACCGACTAAGCCACCCAGGCGCCCCTGACAGGCATTGTTTTACCTTGTATCTCTGTAACTTAGAACCATGCCTGCTGCATAGTCCATGTGTGATATAGATTTGTTGAATAGTTGAAGGACTGGGAGAAAACAAAGTATGTGGCAGTTCAAGATGCTAGTCTTGCTCAAGCAGAGATCCTTGTCTAAAACCCTTTGACTACTTTTCTTCAGTACTTCTTTCCCATCCAGTATGTTCTGTCAATGGCATTGTCAAATATGGTGGACCTCCCAGAGCATCTTCCTATAACTCTGCTAGGACACGAAGTTTTCCTAATGATGTAACATGACGTAAATTTGTGGTCCTTACAATAGGAAACTAACCTGCTACAGAGACTAAACTATTTTGATTCAAGGGTTTTTCCAGTGATTCATAAACATCACATTAGATCGGAGTCCTCAACCTTGGAGTCTTCTTTAACTGTCCTAGACTTAGGCACAGTTAAATAGCTGGAGCACCGGGAGGCAGAATAACTCCCTCGGTCCACTTTGACCGCTGTCACGCACAGACAGCTGCTGCTCAGGAGGAATGACAGGGTGAGGGATGTTTAAGGCCCGTTACAATAAGAGGAAGCAGGGGGCTGATGGAAGTGGGAAGAACTGCATTGAATTCCCTGAGTCATCACCAAGAAGAATTCAACGTCAGAAACGAGAGATTGTGTGTCTGGGAAACAGGTGATGTTGAGGGTGAAGGCACACTATCATAGAGTCTTTTGGAAGAATCGTGGAGGAATTTGGGGAAGCTGCTCTGGGATTGTGGATTGGAGTATTTCTGAAGTCAAGGTCAGTAAGATCCCAGAAGTCGAGGCTACTGGCCCAAGCAGGAAACCCCTCCTGAGAAGCGCACATCCTCCTCTTTCTGGGCAGGTTGCGATGCGGAAGCGCAATCTTCCATGCCCTAATTAGCACTCTTGGTTTGACAAGGGTGGCTCCCATTCTGAAGTTTCCTCTCTGTGTTGTTTTACAGAAGATTTCACGGGAAAGGACCACAAACTCAGTTCCTCTCAACTTTGTTGAAGAATGTCAGCATATTACAATTGTTCAGAATCAGAATTTCATAAGCTTGGCCGTAGCATATTTATGATGCAAAAACAATCACAAAAGGCTTTGCTGCACCACTTTATTGACACAGCCTTCCTGTCCCCACATCTTGCTTCCTCTCAGGAAAGTGGGACGTGTTGGATGATTTCCCAGCTTCTCTTTGGAGAGGAAGTCGACAGGTTTTCCACCATCCAGAGCCGGCCAATCTGCGCTAGCCGAAGAACACCTGCAGCCAAAGGCTATGCCCATTCTCTTTTGTGCATTTGCAGCTATCAAAATAAATGAGCCATCTTGGATGGGAAAATTATATCTTTTTCAGAGGAACCTCACTCTCCACATGTGCACGACTCATACGTCCTGATGCTATGAACAGTGACTCTGACTAGAATTACAATCAGGCATTTGGCATTCACAACACCAGTGTCAATAATTGTCTCAAAGGAAAGAGCTTTTAAAAGATCTCATGCCCTGGCAGCTTTTCCCTGGTACTGCCCATTTATTTTGCACACAGTAAATTCTTAAACCCACCCTAATAATGCAAAACAAGGGAACGGCCTGCCTCCTCTGGCCAGATGTCTCACTTTTGCAATATGAACAATTCTTGCTGGATATAAGTCCTTTCTCTCACCCACTCATTCACTCCCATCCCTAACATCTGTCTCAGAAGCCATCATTCCACAGAGAAACCACAACTGCTCCGTTCCTCACTGAACTCCCTGTCCATCCAGATGTTCGAGTTCGCTCATACACCTCGGAGCTTATGACAGCTTTATGCTCAGCCCAAGGCTTGACATAGGGATAGAGGGTGTACTGTTTCCTCGGATGGATTTCCCCTATTGCTTATCATGTGTAACTTGGCTTTGAGAATGAAAATAGCAGTTTGAAATGCCCTTGATAGAAAAACAGCAAAAACTCACAAATCTATAGGAAAAAAACAAAAGCAAAACAAACGAACAAACAAAAAACCACCCAGTCAATGGTACATTGAGCCCTGGTAGTTCATGAGCTCCCTAAGTGGTCTGTTATGTGGTATCCATAGTCGTGTGGATGATGGTGGTGTGAGGAGTAAGTGTGGTATACAAAGTTCTGTGTATGTGAAAATAGATTGCTCAGTGGTACAGAACTCAATTCCACTCTGGAATTTTCTCCGTCAACATGGTGGAGGTTGATGAGAATAAAGGATGCAATCCTTTTCCAGAATTTCTGACACACTCAAAGGGACCCCAAACCCAAGTGACTATATCCTGCTTCATCAGCCCCTCTCCAGGGACTAGTCACTTCCTTTAAAGTGACTCAGTGCCAAGAGATCAGAACCTTCAGATAACACCATTCTTTAGGGCCCCTTTCGGATCAGATTGTCCTCATGGAAATATCTACCCAGTTTCCATCTCCTTTTAATCTCTGAAGTTTTTAGTGTTCTTGCAAAATTCTCTAGTCTCATGCCTTTACTATATAGTGTTCCAGTTAAACCAATAACAACCTACACAGAAAACATCACATCTTACACTGATTTTTGCTATCTGTTCCCAGCTTACCTCATTTCTGTTTACCTAAAGCCTGTTAATTCTTTAAAGCCCCAGCAGAAGTCTTTCTTCATGAAGGGGGTCCACACTAATTTTTCTCTCCACAAAATCCCAGGAGTCCATACTGCCTGCTGGAGACACACGACAGCAGTCATGTTCTTCCTTCCATTGCTGGTCACTTGGCATATCTCGGTACCAGCTAGACTGGAAGTCTCCTTAAGGGTCAACAATTTACCTTGCAACAGTTGATATTTCTAATGGCATCTAACATGTGCTAAGTTCTCCATTAGTGTATCTTAGTGCTAGAGCAATGGGAATGTCCATGGCTGACCCGTAAACTAACCTTTTACATCAGTTAAAAGGAATTGTGGACATTAGGCATGACTTCCTTCAACCTTGATTCCTTTCTCTCATACTTACAAACATCAATAACCACTCCCTTCTTTTTCCTGTCCTTAATCAGAAGAATATGAAGTACCTCTTGCACAAAGCTGATCCCCTTACATGTTTTATTAATTCTGTTTCTTTCACCTTCCTGTCATTGATCATTTGCTCTCCCATGATTCTTTGTTTCTCTTTAATGTCTAAAATTGCCCTGCCTTGACCTCAAATCTCACTTACTCAGTTACTTTACTTCCCACCCCTTTAAGCATCTCAAAAGATGAGACTCTTTTTGCTATTTTTATTTTTAATCCTTTTATTCTCAACTCTCTGCCACCTGGTTTCATCCCTGACACTCCAACAAATTTGCTTTAAGTCCATCGATTATCTCTGCCTTGTACAGTACAGTCAGCATTTTTGTATTGCTACTGGTCCCTTTGCTAAACTGGATCTTGTTAATTACTTTCTTTTTAAAGCTTTCTACTTACTTGGTTGGTTTTGTTATACTGAACTCCTATTTCTCTAATATTTTTTTTTTCAAATCTTTCCTGATCTCTTCTTCCTTGAAACACTTTAAATATTGATTTTTCCCAGCATTCTATCCTTAAACAACTTCTCCTTGGTTCATGGGTAACCACTTCACTCTAGGTGCATGAGATTGCTACTGTAGTAATAATAATAATGACCAATATTTACAAAGCACCTTACACACAATATTGTTCTAAATACATTTATATGTATTAACTCAGTGTTCATATACATTGTGTTTTACAAAACAAACAAACAAACAAACAAACATTTTATCAATGGGAAAAATAAACTGGAGAGGTTAAATACCTTGCCTCTAGTCAAAAAGAATAGACTGAGGTTTTTAATCTGCAAAAATCTGGCCCCAGAGCCTATGCTCAGATGCAAATTTTGGTTGCATGTAGAGATTTGGGGTTTCATTTTTCTAGAACAACAGTTGGTGGCCCCTTCCTCTAGCCATCCCTCAACCTAGAACTCATAGAGTCATTCTTCACTCCCTCAAGCCTCACCTCCCACAGCACATCAGTTATTGATTCCTGATGATTTCATTTGCAACACCTGTCTTACACCTGGGCTCCTTTTTTCCACAGGCCTTTCACCACTGCTTGGATGCAGATCATTACTATACCTCACTGGACTAATCAAATAGCCTCTTAGCTGATTTCCTTGTTTCCAGTGCTGTCTTCCTCAAACCCATAGTCATCGTGTGGCAACAGAAAGTTTTACATAAGACACAAATCTGACCATGTCACTTCCCTACTTTAAAACCTTTCAATAGCTCCTGATTCCCTATGTTTAAAAGTCCACTTTCCGAAGAATGGAACATAAAGCATTCACTTAGTCTTGCTGATCCCTTGGCTTCATCTGCAACATAAAATTACTTATTGTTCCCTGCACATAGGACTTCTGTCCCTTATTGCTTCTGTTTCCTTGGCCTATTCAGTCTACCAGGATAATTTCTGTATTCCTTTATGTCTCTTTTAAGACAACACATCCTGTCCTTGAGTTTAGTGTCATTGCATTGTCATTGTAATCTGTGTATTTATCTGTCTTCTCTACTAGGTTATTAGCTCCTAAGCATAAAGAGTTTGTCATGTTTTTCTTTGATTTTGCAATGTTTTCTATAGTGACTGATATAAAATAGGCACTTTATGAATATTTGTTTTAATGAATACATTAATGAAAAATGAGTGAATGCATATAAACCACTGTTTTTCTTTTACTATGAGTTATTTTTCAATAGAGTACACACATGTACATATAAACTTAAACATGTACGGCTCCTATTTTTATTGCTGGACATTTTATGGCCCTAACTACTAATTATAACATATTTTCCTTAAAGACAAACATTATAGAAAAACATTACTAAATTCTATAGCACTTTCCCTTGTTTTTCTGTCTTCTCTTATCAAAATTTCCATCCATATTTTCCTAATACAAAACATAAATTACATATTCAGTCCTTATATACACTCTTTAGCAGTGGTATGATTTATGTTAGGATTAGCTGCTTGTTATAGAGAAACCCAAAATACTAGTGGCTTAAGAACAATACAACTTTTGCATATCACATTCAAGAACTCCTAAGGAGGCAGTTGAGGTTTGGTATACAGTTCCAAGTTCATGAGGAATTCACGTTTCTCCTATTTTGTTGCTTCTTGATGCATTTCCTCATAATCTAAATTGGCCTTTGGAAATTTAGCCATCATATGTGCATTTCAGATGGCAAGAAGAAGGAAGATGAGAAAATGTGAACTCCTCCCTTTTAAGAATGATTCCTGGGGGCGCCTGGGTGGCTTAGTCGGTTAAGCGTCTGACTTTCGCTTAGGTCATGATCTCACGGTTCGTGGGTTCGAGCCCCGCGTCGGGCTCTGTGCCGACTGCCAGCTCAGAGCCTGGAGCCTGTTTCAGTCTGTGATTCCCTCTCTCTCTGACCCTCCCCTGCTCACGCTGTCTCTCTCTCTCTCTCCTAGAAATAATAAAATTTAAAAAATTTAAAAAAAAAAAGAATGATTCCTGGAAATCCCATACAATATGTCCACTTACATCCCACAGTAGCAGTCAGGACAATGACAGATAACAGTTTTTGTTCATTTGTTTGTTATATTTTTTTAGCTGGTGGTAGTGTAAGAAGCAAAAATTGAGATTTTATTCTTATGGAGAAGGAGGAGTGTATATCCATGTAGGTAACCAGTACTCTCTACTATAGTTTAGTCTAAATGTGAAGAATAAATGGAAATCTCACATTATCACTGACATGACAAGTAATATGGAAGCAGCAAAAATAATATACCTAATAGAATTATAAGACTTAAATGAGAAAATGCACAGAATACACTATCAGCTGAAAGGTGACCTGGAGGTGATTATTGCTTAGCTGGTGAGTCTGCAAATAAAACCAAGAGCAAATAAACACCATAAAGTTGTATACCTGGCCTCATAGTACTGAAGACTGAGGGATACAGATTCACTTCACTGAATCAAGAAAATGCACTGTGGTCTTTCTGCCATTATTTAAGTTCACCATAACAAACAGTAATGAACCAGATGATATACATAGTCTCATTTTATATACTCCTGTGTAATGTTGGTTTTATAACAAGATTCATTTACATGGTTCATTATTTTAGACCAACACTTCTCAAATTACGTGTGATAGGAATTAATTGATGACCCACTAAAATGCAGATTCTAATTTAATAGGTCTCAGGTGAAGTCAAAGTTCTTTTGTACTTTGGGTTGCAAGGCTTTTGGAGCCTCAGCACATGTCAGTCCATCTGTTAGTTTAGTTTTCCAGTGTACAGATGCCAAGTTGGTAGAGATATGCAAGCAGTTTCTTGAAAATCCTGTGGATAACAGAAGAGAGGGAGAGAGAGAAAGGGAAGAGCCTTCAGACTGCAGTGAAGGCTTATCAGATAGGAGAGAGAAGGAAAGGAAGGGTATGTTAGAGGAGTATCATTCTATAGATAGACAGTAGGGAAACCTGAGCCAAAGATGACCTTCAGAGTCCTACAAACCATAGGAACGGGCCTGCAATGATACTCTTACCATGCTTAGTCATTGGCTGAGAGCAGCTCATGGGAAGCATGGCTTTGGCACTGACGGGGTGGTAGATCCACAGGGGCAGCAGCTAGGGCCATTACTCAGTGACACTTCATTCAGCAGAAGACCTGAGCGGTATATTCTAATAGCTGCTGCAATCCATATTCTTGTCTTTGTAAATATGGTACACTGACTATGATTTAATGTTTATTTGAAGTCCTTGCAGTGTCTGAGTGTTTATTGCAAATATTCATTTTTCAACATGGATTTGCAGCACGTGACCCAGTGCCTTCAGTAAATATTTGTTATTGAATAAACAAAATTGAAGAGGAAGAAATTACAGCAATAATGAATGAATTGGTATAGGGCCCAAGACACACCAGGGAATTTGTATGGGCAGGGAAGGATAAATTATTTCTAACCTATAGTCTTGGTGCTTGCTTCTTTCTCATAAAAGCTGATGGCAGCAACTATTATCCAATTTTAGGTTCCAGCTAGTTGATGTTTGATTGTAATTAGTTTAACAGTTTGAATTCATTTCCTCTAAGGAGACCATGAAAAACATGGTTTAATGGAAATAAATCAACCATCATGGAATTTATATAACTCACCCATATGCATTTTGAACACCGAATATAATTATATAATAATTTTGACTCAAAATTAAATCATTTGGCACACTTTTGTAGGATGAAATTAACAAAGTCCAATTTAATTTTTGTAAGGCACCAGCATTACTCACTTTTGGAAATAAAAGTCCTTGCGAGATAAAAATTCAATTGGAACTATTATGTTTTCATTGAGATTCATTTTCAATATGTTATACTTCATAAAATTACAAGTCAAAAATGACTATTTCTGACTTTATAAAACATACAACCTTGACAGGAAAGGGCATTATGTCCTTTCCTGAGTTTGGGGTTCAAATATTTTCCATTTTTTTCTTTCTTCTTATCAGAGTCATAGGTCAAATGACTCACATCTTTATTATCATATAAGTGATGATATAAACTGTTACTTCTTATCTACAAACAAGTGGCAGAATTCATAGGAAAACCTAACGTATTACAGAGGGAAATGTTATACTGATAAAATTTGGGGTGGGGAATTTCTCTGAACACAAAAGTAGAATCAACAATTTATTGATCATGTCATTTTCATCATCATGACTACATCTAAAAGCATTATTCATTGGTCCGTTCAATGAATCCTTCTTGAATAGGCTAAGGACAAGTCACTGTGGCAAATTCTGTTGTGAATTCAAGAATGACTTAGGGCTACAATATACCTTAAAATACTTTGGAACGTATACAAGTAAGAGCATTTGGATAAGTTACTCCATGTCACTCTCTCTGTGACCCCTGGAAGCTGATCTCTTATCCCAAGTTAGTGAACGAATGAAAACGATGGAATGGGCATCCAAGACTAAAGGATCAAAGACCCAAAGAAGATAAAAACAGCCTGTCTTCCAGAAATAATTAGCATTCTGGATGGCTTAGAATGTAAGAAGTAGTAAGTTGGAGTAACATGATCTGAATGAAAATTAATAGGGCTTGGAATAACATGTTGAGATACTTGAGCAGAAATATCATAGGAAATATTTCAGGTTTTTAAAGATGGTGCTATTATTACTCTTTAAGAAAGCTGATCTGATAATAGTATGTGGTATTTATTAGATGAGTTAAAAAGTGTGAATTTGTTGCTTTTTAGGAAATAAAGTTTTTCAGTGGTTATTGTGGGGAATCAGTGAGCTAACTCACAAGTGACAAGAAAGATTTCTAGGTAACAGAAGGGGAAATAGCTAATTACTAAATATGCACTGAACTAAGTCTGCGTGTTTTGCATGTTTGTCAATAAAATAGGAAGTAGAAATTGACAAACAAGAAAGTTGAGGTAATACCAGATTGGAAGATGGCACAGTAGACATGGAGAAGGTCAAAGGAACAAGGGATTCTGGAGTCTGTTGTCAATGAAGACAGCATGGAAGTGGCTGATCACCTCTCTGTCTTGTCTCTTTCAATTCTTTTCTTTCCTTTACTAGATCTATAGACATGCAGGACAGTTTGCCCTGGGATTAGGAACAAGAATTTTGGAGTCACTCTTACTTGAACATGAGTGCCAGCTCTGTCAGGTCCTCACTAGCTATGTTATCTTGGGCAAATTACTTTACTGCTCTGATTATCACTGACATGACAAGCAATATGGAAGCAGCAAAAATAATATACCTAATAGAATTATAAGACTCAAATGAGAAAATGCACAGAATACACTTAGAAGAATGTCTTCTATGTTCTAAGTAGCCATTTTATTACAATTAATGATAATAATTATTATTAAAACTAGTGTTTCAAGGTAACTGGTAACCACAAATAAGCAGAGGTATTGACCTATGCTCTACCTGCAACCTCTTTGAAGGCTATCTTTCTCCATTGAGCACCCTTCCTATTACAACTTCCCTCTCTTTGACATGCTCTCTATGATCTACCCTTATCTCCCTGGCTGCTTTTTACCCAACTTCTTTCTGGCATCTCTTTCAGGTCAATGTGTAGGTGTTTCCCAAGCTCTGCCCTTGGCTCCTCTTCTTTCTCCATGGTCACGTCTTCTCCCAAGGCTTAAGCAGTCCTCTCTAACTGTTAAAATATGGAGGCAGCCTCTAAAATCCACATCTCTTGTTTTGATTAATATCCCTAAGTTCCAGTACTACATCTTGACATCCCCATCTTGTGTCACTGTAAACTCAACAAGTTCAAATCCAAATCCAATTTGAACCTAAACACAAACTTTCACCTTTCTTATTTCCATTAGGGACACTATTCTTTAACTATGCAGCCAGAGGAGAGACTTCAGAGCAATCCTATAAACTCCATCAGCTTTCCCCCACTTCACTCTGATTTAGGCAGTTGCCAAATCATATAAGCTGTACTACTTCATTGTCTCTCACAGCCGTTTCCAGGAGTTGCCCCTCTATTTCAAGACTTGGTACCTCCTCGCCCAAATTGTTGTTTCATGAAAGTCAAAGTGTTCTCTCTACTGCTATTTTTGGCCCTTCCATACCTTCTTAACAACTGTTGCCACGTTACTGTCCCAAACACATTTCTGGAAAGGGCTCCTTCCTTCTCCAGCATTGTTCACTTCCGTAGGCTAAAACTGTACTTCATTAATAACTTTATCATCAATAGCATACACTGGCATGTCAATCATATATGTAATGCATATATTTTGTCTTGTCTTACCATTAAAATTGAGACCATTAAAGCCAAATATCATGTCATAGAATTATATCCACTCATACTAGGGACACTGCCTTAAACACAGCAGGTACATAATAAGTGCCTACTGAATTAAATTTTTTTTTGAATAATGTCTTTCCCCCGCTCAAAAATCTTCAATGTTTGCACATTTCTTATCAAGTGAGATAAAAATTATTTAGCCTTAGCTTTTATACAATTTAACCCCAATCTACTGCTCCCACTTCTCCAGTTTATTCCTTTTTTGTGCCTTAGAGCCATGGACTGAATTGTATTGTCTCCCCAGCCCCCAAATTTGTATGTGAAAGCCATAACTACCAATGTGATGGTATTTGGAGAAGAAGACTTTGGGAGGTTATTAGGGTTAGATGAGATCATGAGGGTGCAGCTCTTGGATGGGATCAGTGACTTTATAAAAAGAGAGACAGAAACAGCATTCTCTCTCCTTCTGCCCTGTAAAGATGCAATAAGAAGAAAGCCACCTGCAGGACAGGAAGAGAGTTTTCACAGGGACATGAATCAACTGGCATCTTGATCTTGAGCTCCCCAGCCTCCAGAAATATGGAGTAAAATTAATTTCTGGTTTTTAAGCCATCTAGTCTTTGGTAATTAGTTGTGGCAACCCAAGCTGACTGATACGCATGGATTCATGCATAACTAAAATACTGGACATTCCTTGCCTTTCTAGCTTTCTCCATGATACATCCTCAGTTTAAAATATCCTTTTCCTCTCTCTTTGCATGATTATATCCTACCTAACTCAAAGTCAGTCTTCTCATTTGAGCCTTCCCTAATGTCTCCTTTAAAGTAATTTCTTGGGGCGCCTGGGTGGCTTAGTCGGTTAAGCGTCCGACTTTCGCTTAGGTCATGATCTCGCAGTTCGTGGGTTCGAGCCCGCGTCGGGCTCTGTGCTGACTGCCAGCTAAGAGCCTGGAGCCTGTTTCAGAGTCTGTGACTCCCTCTCTCTCTGACCCTCCCCTGCTCACGCTGTCTCTCTCTCTCTCCTAGAAATAAATAAAAATATTTAAAAAAAAATTTAAAAAAATAAAGTAATTTCTTTATTCTCTGCAATTTGTCACCACTTATTCTTGTCTTCTAGCACTCTATATACTCTGTGTACATTTTTGCTTACCTTGTTTGCTTGACTATGAACTTGGTAAACTCAAGGACTTTGTCAGGTTCATGTTGTATCCCTTAGTACTGACCACAGAGCCTGGATCATTAAAGAAATCTACTTCATATCATGCTTTTCCAGTTGAATAGAGGTACAAGTATGATCAGAGGTTTTTCATCAAGATGAAGCACATGCAAGATTAGAATTTGTACTGGCAAGAATGGAGAGCAGAGAGGTAATGGGTGAGAAATGTTTTGAAAGGAATAAAGAAGAAAAGCAGTGGAGTTGAAAAAAAGTCAGAAGTTTCAGCATGTGGCTTGAGATAAGTGGGATTTCTCCACTGAAGTCCTAGAGGAAGTTGGAGGCCAATCCTGGAAAGATAAATACAACAGAAGAGAGTTTTGGAAAGGAAGAGTAATAAAGCTACACATAGGCCTGATGGATCGCAAATGAAGAGCTTTTGGGTATAGAAGTAAAGTATCAGTGACGAGTACACTGATAGTTGTACTTCAGTGGTCTGAAAGAACGATGAAGGGTAAGAAGCAGATGAACCCCTCTTTTAGCTTTGATACAGGAAGTGGGAAGAAATATGCAACATAAATGATAAGACACTCTTAAGATATCCAGCTAAGAAAAATAAAGTTCATAATTAGATAGTCATTATCCAAAGAAGAAGAGAACAGAAAATGACTGCACATGACAGAGTTGGACACACAGTGGATGGGGAAAAGGAAAGTCTGAGTTAGATTGGGATCCAAAAGACAGAGGAGCCCTAGGTTTGTGCTGAGGACAGCCGAAGTTGAGAATCAAGATGAAATAAATAAGAGATTGGCAGGAGTTAGAGAGATACCTGGGCTGCAGCTCTGACTGGGTACCGGCCTGCACCTGGATGTGAGGAAAAGCAGGCATGCAGGCCCCTGCAAGGAGACTGAGGTCCAGCCCCAGTGCTGCAGACAGTGTTCTGGGCCTCACGCATCCCTTCATCCTCATGGTGCTAAGCCTGCATCTCTGACTGCCTCTGAGCTCCAATCCCAGTCTTCTAGCTCCCTCAGGCTTTGTCCACATGGATATGCTGCCCACGCTTCAGACTTAGTACACCCCAAGCCAAATCCCTTCATTTCTGTCTCTAACCCAATCACTGGCCTGGTTTCTTCCTTCCTTCTTTCCTTCCTTCCTTCTTTCCTTCCTTCCTTCCTTCCTTCCTTCCTTCCTTCCTTCCTTCCTTCCTTCCCTCCTTTCTTTTATTCATAAATGCCACTATTCTCCTAGTGACATGGCTTCAAAACCTTTAACTTTTTTCCACAGTGTGCTAGGCTGAAAAATGGCTGGCTGCTGACTTCTTGATTTCAGCCCAGGTATACTGATTTCTGATTTATGGCCTGTGGAACTATGAGAGAATAAATTTCTGTTGTGTGAAGACATCACATCTGTGGTAATTTGTTATAGTGACAATAGGAAAGTAGTATAAACAGCCCTCCTCCTCACACACAATTGCCAAGTTCTATCTACCAATTCCTCTGGCTTCACCACTTACCCATCACAGACTTGAGCAGGTTAATAAGCCTTTCAGAACTTGAGTTCCCCATCTGTAATAACTCATAAGATTTGAGGGACTGTATTGGGAACAGGGATAATCCACATGAGGCATTTATTGCAGTGTCTGTATACTAAATGATCATTATGAATGTTATCACTATTGTCTACCAAAAGGGATTTTAGTCCCTTAGTCTTCCAATTTATTTTTCCCAGCACTTCATAGTATGTGTCCCAGAATGGTGTTATGACCTTGAAATCCCTTCGTCAGCCTCCTTTCCTCAGTGGGGAAGACCCCAAACTCCTTAGCATGGCATTTGAGTCATTCCAGAGTGGTCATCATGGAGGGGCCACCCTGAGCCTCCGTGTAAGGCTGTGTGCACTTACTTGGCTATGGAGAATGTCGTCTGCTGACTGTTGTCAGCTATTCCCTTCTCTGGAGGTTTGCTTTCAGATAAATGTGAAGTGGGCTCCCCATCTTTCAGGGCATCCCACAAACAAAGGTTGCAAAGGCTGCACTTGGTTCAAGGGGGGACCAGGACTGTGGTGCTATTCAAACTCTGTGCTCCTTGCGGCATCCAGGCTTAGCCGGACTCCGGCCAAAGCCGCATTCATGCTGAGTGTCCTCCCTCGCCGAAAACTGCTGTCCTTGCTGCCTTTCTCCAGACAGCACACCCATAATAAAGCCCATGAACCCAAATCCCTGCTTCAGACTTAACTTCCGGAAGCCTGACTGAATCCATCCTCTTAAATGCGTCCCCAGATTTACTTACTAGCCTTATCTTTTATTTCTTCCCTTGTATAAACCCAAATCCTTGGTCACAAGAGCCCAAATGTGCCTTTTGATCCTTTTATCTCATCTTTTATGAAACCTCCCTTCCTTGCCCTCTACTGGTCCAAATCATACACACATTTCCAGCTCTGCCAGCGACCACCCTGGGCAACCCCACTCCAGTGATTTTCCCCCTTCCTTCTGAACCCCTATAATGTGTATTTTCTGTAGCACTTACTTGGCAACAATTTAAATCCTTACCTTCTTCTGTCAAAAAAAAAAAGACGCTATCTATCTGGCTGGTTTGTTGTGAGGATTTAAATGAGATCTGTGTAAAAAATAAACTCAAAATGGATAAAGGACCTGAACGTGAGACAGGAAACCATCAAAACCCTAGAGAAGAAAGCAGGAAACAACCTCCTTGACCTCCACCGCAGCAACTTCTTACTTGACACATCCCCAAAAGCAAGGGAATCAAGAGCAAAAATAAACTGTTGGGACCTCATCAAGATTAAAAGCTTCTGCACAGCCAAAGGAAACAACCCAGAAAATTAATAGGCAACCAACGGAATGGGAAAAGATAGTTGCAAATGACATATCAGATAAAGGGTTGATATCCAGAATCTACAAGGAACTCACCAAACTACACGTCCGAAAAACAAACAACCCAGTGAAGAAATGGGCAGAAGATATGAACAGACACTTCTCCAAAGAGGACATCCAGATGGCCAACAGACACATGAAACGATGCTCAGCATCGCTCCTCATCAGGGAAATACAAATCAAAACCACACTGAGATACCACCTCACGCCAGTCAGAGTGGCTAAAATGAGCCAATCAGAGAACTCTAGATGCTGGCGAGGATGCGGAGAAACGGGCACCCTCCTACACTGTTGGTGGGAATGTAAACTGGTACAGCCCCTCTGGAAAACAGTGTGGAGGTTCCCCAGGAAACTAACAATAGAACTCCCCTATGACCCAGCAATAGCACTGCTAGGAATTTACCCAAGGGATACAGAAATGCTGATGCATAGGAACACATGTACCCCAATGTTCATAGCAGCACTCTCCACAATAGCTAAAACCTGGAAAGAGCCTAAGTGTCCATCAACAGATGAATGGATCAAGAAGATGTGGTTTATCTATACCATGGAATACTACATGGCAATGAGAAACAATGAAATCTGGCCATGTGTAGCCACATGGATGGATCTTGAGGGTGTGATGCTGAGCGAAATAAGTCAGGCAGAGAAAGACAAATATCATATGTGTGCACGTATAGGAAGATTAGGAGGAGCTTAACAGAGGACCAAGGGGGAGAAGAAGGGCAGAAATGGTGGGGGAAAGGGGGAGAGGCAAACCATGAGAGACTCTTGAATGCTGACAAAAACTGAGGACTGGTGGATGTGTGGGGGAGGAGGGGTGGGCATGGAGGAGGGCACTTGTGGGGATGAGCACTGGGTGTTATGTGGAAACTAATTTGACAATAAACTATTTGTAAAAAAAAAAATTAAAAAAAAAATAAATGAGATCTGTGTAAAACTCATAGCTTGTTAACTAGCTCCAAGAAGGCTCATGATGAGGTACTATTAATGAGATTTGATGTCTAGAAGACATTCTGCTCCTCTCCCCCCTGCTTCTTTGTTCATTCTCAAGAGTAGGCCAGAAAGTGGAGCACTAACTGGGACCTCTTTGCCTGTAGGAGAATCATTGGCCACTGCAGTTTATCACTCTTCTTTTCTCTCTTCCTCTCATGACCGACAGCAGTGCATCCACAATATGGGTATTTACAAGTTGAGAAGGGGCGAACCACAGAGAGATTAAGACCTTCCAAGTCCAGCTTATTAAAGATCTCTCTTTTGAGACATGGAGATAGCTCAGCTTTCAGAAAAAAATGGTAGGTGATATTTGGAGCAGGGAGAGGAGGTCTACTGTTTGTCAAGATGATCCAGCATCAAATACAGTCAATAGATATGGCTGAGAAAAAAGTGCTAATAAGCCTGAGACATGCACATTAAATTTCTTTTGAGATGTACCTCCTTCAAAAGATAAAGGGAACGCTGGGGCGCCTGGGTGGCTTAGTCGGTTAAGTGTCCGACTTTCGCTTAGGTCATGATCTTGCGGTTCGTGGGTTCGAGCCCCGCATCGGGCTCTGTGCTGACTGCCAGCTCAGAGACCGGAGCCTGTTTCAGTCTGTGACTCCCTCTCTCTCTGACCCTCCCCTGCTCACGCTGTCTCTCTCTCTCTCTCCTAGAAATAAATAAAAAACATTAAAAAAAAAAGTTAAAAAAAAAAAAAAAGATAAAGGGAACGCATTTTTGGCTAAATGCCTAGTCCAAGTTTTTTCGTAAAATATAATGAGATGTTTAAACAAGCTAACAAGGACCATCAACTTCTGTCTGATTTAGAATGGAAAGTCTCATAATTCATTTCCTGTCAGTCACCTTTTTAAAAAGTATCCATAAATGTTGAGTTTCATTTCTACTTAAAGAAAGCTTTTAAGGTCATATCAACTACTTGAATTCTGTAAAAATCAAGTAAATAAGTGGCAGGAGCAGACAAAAGATGGGGTGGGGGAGTCATCTTTTTTCATAGCGTATTGATTTGTTTTATATTTTTAGTCAGCTTTTCCAAGGGGGATACCTATTTAATATGTTTGAAATTTTTTCAATGACTCTCACATAATTTTGCATTAAGCTTATTGATATATTGTATAAGGATAGAATTGACAAAGTAAAAATTTCAGACATCATCATAAGCAAACCAACCAACACATGCATACCATTTTATAATGTCCTTTATGTGTATACTCAAAGTAAATTAAAAGGAACATACTCTGTTTTCTAAGAAGCTGTTAACCAGTGCTTTATTTCTGACTCTGTATGTGGCTTTCTTCTTCCAGGAATATCTTTCCCCCCTCCTCATAAGTAAGAGTCTACCATCCTTCACAGCCTGATTCTCACATCTCTTTCTTTATTAAGACTTTCCTGATTCTCCCCATCCCTAAAGGGTCTCCTTCCTCTCACCCTCCATAGGGCTTGACCAGTTCCTAATTGGAGGTGCCTTCTCAGATCTGCTGAGTGACTTTCATGTGCTTTCAGCTATTTTGCCTTGTGAGCCTCTTTCTCCATAATAAAATCTTAAAAATTGTATGTTATAACTGCATTGGTATAAAGAAAAATGTAATCCAGGCTGGGATCGTTATTATATACCAACTATAATAATAATATTCCATTTTAAATCTGATTTTTTTAATTAAAAATAAACGTTTTCCCCAATCTCTCAATGTTATTATGCCACTCCACCTCCAATTAGTAATTGGTCACTTCCACTCAGACTTGTGTTGTAACTACTTTTGTCTATGTTCTCTTTCCTCCCAGGGAACAAGCATGAGGTGGGAAGCTTGAGAACCCTTTCTAGCAATTATCTGAAAACACATTATCTCCTAGGGTCTCCAGAGAAAGAACACTCGTGAATCTATTTAGTTCTGTACTTACTAAGGCAGGGTGGCTACCCCTCTTTGGTGTGACTAATTCTGTTTCTTACTTTTTTCCAGTGATAAAGGTACATTATTATTGTTAGAACTTAATGTTCCTATTTTTAATGAAGTATTAAGGGGAAAAAGTTAGAACTGCCTAGTAATCGAGAACTCTGGAGACTTGTTTCCATTTTCAGAGTTTCCTTTGTTGACTAGTAGTTTGTTTTTAGAAAAGGGTGTGTGTGTGTGTGTGTGTGTGTGTGTGCGCGCGCGTGTACGTGCATGCATGCACGTGTGTGCACTCACACATGTACAAAAAACAATCTGAAATGAATCTGGAAAATAAGGCTTTTCTTAACTTGATCTACCACAGTAGAGGAACCAACTTAAAACTCTCTTACCACCTAAAACGCATAAACCCATGTCTGTAATTGGTTGTAAGACTACTGTTTGGGACACAAAAAATAAACTGAAATATTTATTTCCACTAGTCAAGTCACCCCACTGCTCTGCCCCTAAAATCCTAAGTTTGAGCAACTTGCAAATTAAAACTGCAAAACTTACAGCATTAACAATGTTCTTGACCTCCGTGTGTTTTGATTGGAGCCATTTTACAGACTAAGTTGCTCTTTCTGTGACTGGTCTCACAGTCAAGGTTGCAACCTGCATACAGCACTCAGACTTCTGTTCTTGAAAGAGGAGGCACATACCCTGCTTACTTTTAAAATCTGTTTTTCCTGCCATGGCAGATGTCTGGCAGCGAGCCCTTCATTCTGACTTCATTGTCACAGGGTTCAGCAAATAAAATTCCTTCAGTGCACAGTATCTCCTGCAACTTCGCAGAGTTCTGAAACAAGTGATTTTTACGGCAGTGTCAAAACACGCTTCTTCTAGGCAAGGCCTTCCCTTTTGAATTTTTCTAACGGTGTTTGCAGCAAATATTTGGGGAGGTGGTGTTGTGGGGAATAGGCCAGAGGTTTGCAATGCTGGTCATGAGGGAGGGCTGCTAAACAAACCTTAGTCACTTTATTTCCTCTCCGTGGGGCATCCAGGGTTGGCTTTGTGGAAGGGCAGCAGCCTGACATCATTATGCTCCAGGGTGACCTCACTTAAGCTGTCTCAAGTTTAAAAATATAATAAAATTCTGGGGTGTGTGCGTGACTCAGTTGGTTAAGTGTCCAACTTTGGCTCAGGTTTGTGGGTTCAAGCCTCCTATCAGGCTCTCTGCTGACAGCTCAGACCCTGGATCTTGCTTCGGATTCTGTGTCTCTCTCTTTCTCTGCTTATGCTTGCATGCACGTGTGTTCTCTCTCTGTCTCTCTCTCTCTCTCTCAAAAATAAATAAACAAACATGAAAAGAATATATGTGTATTATAATAAAATTCTTCACATGGGTAATTCTCATTTTCTCTCACATATAGTATGTATAAAAGCATCTTTAGAAACGTTATTTTTATTGCTCTGTATCAATTGAACTAAATAAAAACAATATTCTTGCCATAAATAGGCACCTCCAAAATCTGGCCCCCTGAGTGCCACTCCTACAGATGGCTACCTGGACAGAAGCCCCTCCACTCCAACCAAGTGATAGAGGCCTTCACTACATTTTTTTTTTTTTTTAATTTCTAGGAGAGAGAGAGACAGCATGAGCAGGTGAGAGTCAGAGAGAGAGGGAGTCACAGACTGAAACAGGCTCCAGGCTCTGAGCTGGCAGTCAGCACAGAGCCCGACGTGGGGCTCGAACCCACGAACCGTGAGACCATGACCTAAGCGAAAGTCGGACACTTAACCGACTAAGCCACCCAGGCCTTCACTGCTTCTGACTGTCTTCCCAAAACAGCCAGAGTTACCGACACCTACTTTCTTTTGCAGCATAAAATCAAACATAACTAAAATAAAAATCACACACACACAAAGAGCAACCTTCTGATGTGGCTGGTACTTTCATTCAGTGTGGAAAAGTAAACATAAAATAAAAAAATCACAAACTTCGGGAAGTAAAAAAAAATGTGCTTGTAAATAATTTGGAAAAGGTAACAGCTAGTTTACCCTGTGTTTGGTTTAAAAGTGTCAGATTCCTTCAGAGGGACTTTCCCAAGTTCGTATGGAAAACACAGCAAGCTGTTGTAAGTCCTTTGGAATGGAACACGTTTTAGTGACCCAGGTAGCTGTGCAGGCTACTTTCCAAGGGCATTCTGAGCTCTCTCTTCTTCTGTCTGAGGGTGAGGAACTACATTCTTGGCTACTCATTGGTCAGCGATCTGCAGAGAGGAATGGAGTGCAAGCCTAGCATGAGTCAGCAATATCGGCTGTTAAAAAAGAAACTGACCTGACTGGGGGTAGGAAGTGTGAAGAAGTAGGAAGAAAAGAACAACATGCCAGTGTGCTCAGCCAGCCCGGCTTGCAGGCTTGAAGGGTGACTTGCCCAATGCTGAATTCCAGGTAAATTTCAGGCCCGGTTGCCAAATAAAACACAGAACACCCAGCTACATTTGCCTTTCAGACAGACAAAAAGAATAAGCAGACTTCCACCTTCCAATATCCCTTCTTCTCTGAAGCCTCCTTGAATCCCTCTCCTCATAGTCCAAGAGTCAAGAATTGTAAAAACAGGCAGCACTTAAAACTTTCCAAAGTACTTTGCATATTCATTAGCTTTTTAGTTTTTTGCTAAACTAAATATGGCTATTGACTTGATAAAACTTGAGGCTGACCTGAGATTAGGTTAATTACTCATTCAAGTGAATGTTGACCTCAGGCTTTAAAGTCCTAATATCAACTCCACAAAGCACTTGTATCTTCAGTTTCTTATGACAGAGTTTATTAAATTCTCCCATATACTCTATTTATTTACCTTGATTTTACGTACAGTTTGAATTTTGTAAGAATGAGAGATTGGTTCCTATATAATTTTTAACCTCACAGAGCCCTAAGGTCTATGGATTTAAATTTGGTCACAAACTCCGTTTTTGTGTTTTTTTAGTTTAGCCAAGATTATCTTTAGATCATCTTTTTCACCACATTTGTAAAGTAGAAGACAATCACAATTAGGTTCTACATATTTGCTGAAGGGAACACAGTGAATTATTGCAAACAATCCAAATGGAATTATTGCAAACAATGGAATTCAGGGCTCCTTTTTGTCAATTCATAGTGTGGCCCACCATCCTCAAATGCCTTTTGTGATTTTATTATTATTACCTATTAGGAGGTTTGAGGACTTTCCATCTTCTGAAATACGTGTTCATGAGTTGAGATGTGTGCAAATCCAAGAAAGGGTATCTGTAAAAAAAAAAAAAAAAGGTGCTTTCAAAGCATGAATATTAATCTCTCAGCCTTGGCTTGCTGAAATTAATGATGTAGGCAGGGTCTAAGTTTCTTAAAAGGCATGTGAAAAAAATGCAGTAAACATGATTGAAATTATCTTTGATGCCTTTGAGGTTACTGTAGCTTGGTGCCCAAGGGTTAAACCCCAAATCTCCATCAGAACGGGCAGAAATGATAAGACATGCCTTTTACTCAGCATGGGATAGCTGTCTCTCCCAGGCAAGCACTGACATAATTCGCTTAGAAAGTGACTGCATTCGAGCTCAACACAGTGGTCAACGGAAGCAGGCTTTTAACCAGCTGGAAATGGATCCTGGGCAAGTTCAGTTCCTGGCCCACTCCCGGACTTTTATGCGGAGTTAGCTCTATGGTCTCCATTCAGTAAGGCTGGCATTTCTTGCTGCAATGAGCCATGATGCCAAAGTTCCGTCAGGGTGCTTTTCTTCCTGTGTCATCATGTAACCACATATTATGTTTTTTTCACAAAGGCTCACTTTACTTAATAGTGTAGCAGAATTATTAAAGAAAAGCAGGGGTGTGGGAGGGAGGCTAAAGTGGTTTCATATCCTGTCTTAACCCTGTGAGATCTTGGACAAGTTACTTAACTCCTCAGATCTTCAATTTTCTCTTCTGTGAAAATAGATCTGATGACCCTGACCTCATAGGATTAGGAGGAAGATTACCATTAATTAATGCCATTAATTCAAATCATGTGGCATTATGCCTAACATATACAAAATTCTGGGTAAGTGTGGATATGACTATTATTCTTAAATGCTTGAAGTATTAAAATGTTACTAAAGTGTGTGCCTCTGTTTATGCATATATTCCAATATCTAGAGTTGGGCCATAGGCATTAGTCATTTCTAAAAGCTCCCCAGGTGATTCTAATATGGATCAGATAGAATATGAAACAGAAGTGATATTAAGAATACTTAGCTGGGGGCACCTGGCTGGTTCAGTTGGTTGAGCATTTGACTTCAACTCAGGTCACGATCTGTCTGAACCCCACATCTGGCTCAGTGCTGTCAGTGCAAACTTGATTAATCAGCAAGAATCTTGACAGTAAGCAACTAACACAGCCATCAGCCTCACTTTCATGAAACTATGTACCTTGGTCAGATGTAATTAGGAAATGCTGCTTATTAGAGATTCCACAGGATTATTAAAGGCTCTGATGGATCATGTAATTAAAAATAAACTACGAGGGGCACCTGGGTGGCTCAGTCGGTTGAGCATCCGACTCTTGGTTTAGGCTCAGTTTATGATGCAGGGTGGTGGCCTGAGCTCAAGCCCTGAGCTGAGCATGGAGCCTACTTAAGATTCTTGATAAGATAAGATAAAAATCTACCAGATTACAAATTTTCCAAGCCATTGGGTGTGTGGAATATTTTTGTTAACATCAAGTAGCATCTTAGTAAAGATGCTGAGGGAAAAAGAAACATCCCAGTTTGAAAAGGTTTGATTGTATTTATTTACTTATGTCTTTGTATACCCTCCACAATTCTCACTCTTATTGGAAATTATACAGTCTTAGGCAGAATTCTAAGATGTTTCCCAAATGTTCTGCTCCTTGAGTGAATGTTTCATAGGATTATCTTGAGTGTGCATGTAAGCTGTGAATATAATGAGGTATCACTTCCATGGTTATTATGTTATGTGACAAAAGGTGGGCCTGGCCTAATCACTCGAACTTTTGGGGGGAAAAAAAAAAAGCATTTTGTTTAGCTGGTTGCTGAAGTCAAAGGATGTTCCTCTGGTGGCCTGGAGTTCCAAAACAGCTATGTTGTAAACTGCCTGAAGAGAGGAGTGGCCCCTAAGAGCTGAAAGCAGTCCCCGGGAAATAGCTAGCAGTTCCATGACACGAGGAACTGTATTCTGCCAGTAATTTGAAGGAACATGGAAGAGAACTCCAAACCTCAGAGAGAACACAGCCTTTCTTTGCAGTGTCTTAACGGTTCCATCCAAAAATAAATCAGCAGATTGGATATAGAAAGAAGAAAGCTAATTTGTAATATCAGAACTGTTACTACTGTAAGAGTTTCAGATTTTAGGGAAAATGGATGTTGTCTAGGATCGGAATGAAGAGAAAAATATGTATCATTAGATCTTGTAAAGATAAGGTAGCATCCAGAAAGAACAATCTGTGATGTTCCATATAAAGTTATTAACTCTGTAAATGTAAGATTACCGTTTATATTTGAAAGCAAAATGTTGTATTGTGAGCAAAATGTTAAAGTAGGAACAAACTAAGAAAACGATGGCAGCAGCTTATTGGAGTGAGGAAAGCACTAGAACAAAAAAAAATTTCGGGTCCTCTTTCCAGCTTTGCTGCTACACAGTCATATAACATAGCTGCTCAGTGACTCAACTAATGCCATTATTTGATCCTTCATGTATACTTTCTTGAGCATATTTTGGGCATCAGCACTATTCTGTAGTTAGGGACACAATGATGAACAGGGTATGCGAAGTCACTGCCCTCAAGGAGTTTACACTACAGTGTGGTGATAGTGATTCAGCCAGTCAATACACAGTACCCAATTCAAAGGGTAAAGAGTTCCAAAGAGAATCACAGTGGCTTGAGGGATGGGAGTCAGGAATGGCATCTTTAAAGACGGCATTCAGGCTTTGAGCTGAGACATGAATTTGGGCTGGCTGATGGATTGGATGTCAGCCTGACAGGGAAAAACAAGAGTCATGAGTGGCCTCAGGATTCTTGGCCTTAGCAATTGAATATATGTTCCTGACATTTATGTGATTGGAAATACTGTGGGAGGAGCAGGTTTGGGGGATTATAAGAGTTCATTTGGGGACATAAGATGTTTGACTTGCCTGATCAAAGAGGAAATGTGGGGGAGGCTGTTACATTTGAGCCCGGAGCTCTTTGCCTCCTCTGTAAAATGCATATGTTGAATTAGAGCCTTTGTGAGACCCTTCCACTTCTAATGTTCTGAGTCTGTGAACTAGGAATCAGAGCAAATGAAAGGAATTGTTGACTAAGGAAAAAAAAATACCAGAAACCCAAATGAAAT
This sequence comes from Proteles cristata cristata, assembly GCA_017311185.1. NCBI lineage: Eukaryota > Metazoa > Chordata > Mammalia > Carnivora > Hyaenidae > Proteles > Proteles cristata. The sequence goes on along the minus strand of JAESUZ010002499.1, from coordinate 455,645 downwards.
TTTCATGGAAATGAACAACAGTGTTCACTTAGAAAGGAGGCAAAGTAATGGGCCAAGATGGGAGGAGAGACTAATTAAAATGGAATAAGAACAGAATAGTTCCTATCTGATCTTGTACACCTTTTGTTTCCATGAAAGATAAAACAGACTTTCTCAAAGTGACTGATAGGTAGCAAATTTCTTATTATCAAATGCCATTAAAGATAATGATCTCCTGTGCGTGAATGTTTTTCCAAGTGCTTTAGTTTACATAGAGTGTTTATGGAATGAATATTCCCAGGACAGCTTTGTATCATATCCAAACTAAGTGGTTCAACAAATACATACCTATTGGGTATGGTGTGTGCAGTTCTTCAATATTCTCATGAAAATCAGAACCTGAATTTATCTCTGAATATGACACCTTCTCCTTAATAACCCCAAGGCAGCATGAGACATTAATAATTCATAAGATACCACTTTTTTCCATTTAAAAAAAATGAAGCAAGAAGTTGATAAAAAATAAAAAAGCTAATCACATCAATTTCCATTTTAAATTTCTAATAAAGTATACTTAGATGTATCAGTAACCAAGAATATGACAGGTATGGATGATGGGAAAGATGCCCTCAAGTGAATAGACTTATTTTTCTGCCTTCTATAGTTTCCATGGCTACAAGCCCATCTGAACTGCATTAGTCACACATAGCGCCAAGAAAGAACAAAAGGCAAGGGGAGAATAAATGATGTTAGAATGTCATATTAAGGGAAAAGTGATCACAAAGTTTAAAAAAATGGAACACAATTTCTCATATCTAGAACTCTTTGCTTTAGAGGCCACCTACTTCGGTAAGAAATATTTCTATTCAGGTTTGGAAATGTTTTTTATAAGTAGCCCAAGCTTTCAAAACTGAAGTTGGAGAGAATTATTCTAGGTTATGACCAAATCAATGTATTGGTGTCTATGTGGTAATTAGGGCACTCAGAATACTCTGACATATTCACAGAAATCAAACTTGAGAGTGTCCAGAAGGGGAAAAAACTGATGCCCCAATGTGAACTGATTTTGGTAGTTTTATTCATGCTGTTTTATTGTATCAGAGTTAGTAATACAGGTGGGCTACTGGCTTTCATTCAAAATATATCAATAAATGGTACAATTTTAAGTATCCGGATAGGTTCTTCTGCCTATTTACAAAGAAGTACATTTCTGGAAAAAAAAAAAAAAAAAAACAGAAATGAAACGGTTCCTAAGAAAAACTTACCGTCTTCTGATATAGACACAGTTATACAAGCATCAACCCAAGCCCCGTACTGAGGCCAAGATTCCCTTGTAGGTGCTTCTCAAGTTAGTAATTATTTGATTAAATGCACTGTCTACTACAAACTTCAGATTTTATGAAGACTCGGCCCAGATTTGTCCCTCATTGAATCTTCAACGTCTTATTAGTGAATTTAGATACTCAGTGAATGACTGAATGAAAGTAAATGGAAGCTTACTCAGTTTCTCTGATCCTTCTCTTGAAGGATTAAAGTCACCAAAATAAAAATAACTGCAATAAAAGACATACCATGTATTTGAGATTCTCAACTAAATAAACAGTAGACATTCATGTCAGTTAGTGTTACTTTTTAGAAAATGTTTATTTGTTTATTTGCGGGGGAGGGGCAGAGAGAGAAAGAAAGAGAAGCTTAAGCAGGCTCAACACCCAGCATGAACACAACATGGAGCTTGATCCCAGGAACCCTGAGAGCATGACCTGAGCCAATATCAAGAGTTGGATGCTAAACAACTGAGCCACTCAGGTACATGTTTTTTAAATGAAAAGATTAAAGCATGGAACTTGTAGCATTGCTTTCTGGCCAAGATTTGGCAAAGATGTGTGTCATTTGAGTTAAGCCATGCTAATCACAGTGACTGATGGAATGTATTAGTCAGCTCTGTGTTCATAGAGAATGCTTTCCTTTGGTGATGACTCTGGCCTTCTGTGACAGTTTGATATCCACATAAATTTCTGCCATTTAGGTTAGTGGTGCTTCCAAGACTTTTACGTTTAAGGGAATAATGAGAGGTGCCTGGGTGGCTCAGCTGTTAAGCAGCCTACTTCGGCTCAGGTCACGATCTCACTGTTTGTGAGTTTGAGCCTCATATCAGGTTCTGTGCTGACAGCTCAGGGCCTGGAGCCTGCTTTGGATTCTGTGTCTCCCTCTCTCTCTGCCCTCCTCCCCCGACCCCGCTTGTACTCTGTCTTTCTCTCTCAGAAATAAATGAACATTAAAAGTATTTAAAGGACTCTCGAAATTACAGTGTTCTCAGTTATGAAATTATCTATTTCACATTTTACAGACGCTCAGGGAAGTTAAAATGCCACTTCCATCTCAGATAGCTTCATATTAAGTTGTTTTTGACTCAGATTTTCTTACTAAACTTCTACTGTCACAGTTTGTCCTTACTACCTCTTTCCAGCTCCCCTTCATGTCCCTCCTTATTACCCATTACCCATATACCCTTCTTTCCTCTTCCTTCTCCTTTTTCTCCACTTCCTCTCAATCCTTGGCTCTCCGAGTCCCAAAGAAAGCTAATCTGGTAAGTCATACACACACAATATTTGCTTATCACATTAGAATTCTAAGCAGTGGAATCAAAAACTACAGGTTCATAAGGCAGCCTGATAGTAAAATCTCCCCATTTTCAAACTCTTAGGGGGTGGGCTGGGGGCCTTCTTTGCATGTCCAAAATCACACTTCATAGCAGAAAACTATGCCAGCCACTAGAAAAAAGATATAAAGTTTTGTTGGCTTGACTTCAATTTTTCCTGGCCTGACATTCTTCTACTCATAACCTATTAGGGTGGGTGGTGATCCTCTTCATTAAAGGCAGTTTCAATCTGGCAAGTAGAAGCTCATTGACTTTATGAGGGGCCCCTCAAGGTCATTAAACTCTCTCTTGATGGTGTTGGCCATTAATTCTGCAGCTCTGTGTCAAGAGAGGGGGTTTAGGAGCCCCACCAGGCTTCCCCTGCGTCACTCCTGCAACCTGTTTCCTGCTCACCTTGGCCTCTGCGGGAACCCTGTTAAGCGTTTGGCAACTCTCCATCCTTGTAGATGCGGATGTCTCCTAACAACTTCCACCCTCCCATTGCACCCACCCACACAGTGAGCAAAGGTGCAAAGATGACCTCTGATTTTTCATAGGGATTTAAGTGCATATAGATTGAATCTGGCAGAATTTTTCGTTCCTTTTCCCCGAATACTGCAGGTCTAAAATAAGAAGCAAAAATATACTTTCCTGACCATTGTTTAAAAGTTACCTGCATTGGAAACTGTACAAAGTAATTAGCTATGTCTCTCAATCCAGTAGTTTGCACAATTCCTAACACTTAGAAGCCACTTAGTACATATCTGTTGAGGGAATGAATCTCTAAGACTGAGATTTGAAAAGAATAGGAGAAAGTACAGGAAAGAGAAAATGGAATAATAGAATACTGAAAGCCCAAATAAAGCAAGAGGTATTTAAGGGACAAATAAGATATACTCTTTCTTTGCTGGTAGATCTTTTGAATGCCAACAAATATTTGAGGGTAAATCTGCCCATAAAGCAGCATTTGTTGGGCAAAAACTACCAACTGAGTGCCCAGCACTGGATGATACAGAAACATATGACACAAGCTTATCTTACAAGGAATTTATAATTTAGGTGAAAAGAGAAAATTAACCAAAGAAGTAATTAGGGGTAAGCTACAGTCCGGAGTGCATGGTTCTGAGTTCCGAGATAGAGGAGTGGAGAAACAGTAATGAAAGATACACGATATCATTAAAAAGTCATTACACACACATTTGACTTACACAGACTCACTTGTACATGCTATGAGAACATTGTTTAAAATAAATAATGTAAATATTGTGAGGCATTCACGTGGCCATTCCACCCAATGAACACCTGAGAGATAGCAATCTCCCCCTGCAGGGGGTCTCATTCCCCCTTGCTTCTTACTATAAGTACCTTTCTTCCTTTAATGTAATTTCAGAAGCAACAGCTTTTTTCTGTGATTGACTTAAGGCTGTTTCCAAGGGTGGTTTAAATACATGCAATTATCACCTTTAAAAACATATTTCATGCATTTGACCAGCACTACTTATACTATTTAGGCTTTTCTTTTAAAAATGTTTTTGAATGTTTGTTTTAAACCAAAAGAGAGAAAGACAGAGAGAGTACAGATGCATGTACACAAGTGGGGGAGGGGCAGAGAGGAACAGTGACACAGAATCTGAAGCAGGCTCCAGGCTCCTAGCTGTCATCACAGAGCCCAATGCAGGGCTCAGGAACCCCCAAGATCATGACCTGAGCAGAGGTCCGATACTTAGCCAACTAAGCCACCTAGGCACCCCTAGATTTTTCTAATAGTCTAAACACTGTATTCTCTTCTTTTTAATCAACTAGTTGGCCAAAGAAATGCACAAAAAATTATTAGTATAGCAGCTCTTAATTGTTATTTGATTGGTTGATTCATTCATTCATACTTAAGTAAAGATCAAGATCAACTCTGAGTCAAGGACTGAGGTAAACACAGATAGAGACAGTTTTCAGAACCTTCTTACTGAAAGTCTGGCTGTATTTCTAGCTAAGGCTGGGAATGAGTTTTCGTTATCTTCACTGTGTATGGTACACAATAATTCAAATGCACAGAAGAGAAACTTTCCTTTGTTTTGAAGCATGTGGCTGTGTTGACTGTCAGAGTTTGGAAGCCATAGAAGATACACTGATGTCTTGTACCCGTTGTGCTACCTCTCATTATCCCTCAGTGGGAAACCAACAGAAACTGCTGCTGCCTCTGGGGTGGAAGCAACACCTGGAAAATCAGAGAAAGAGACATGCCCCTTTCCATTTCCGAAAGTATTCATATAGTTTCATATATTATTTAAGAACATCTGAAAACAACATGTGTCTACCTTTGTTGAAGTCCAGTGCCTCAAAATGGGATATAATGTAAAGGTTGGAATGCTGTCAAGTTTGATAGATTTTTTGTTTTTGTTTTTTGGTGGGTTGTTTTTTTTGTTTTTTGTTTTTTTGTAAATAATCCTTTGCATATATTATGATAAAGACAACTCTACTACTTTTCCTTCTTCAGGAATCCTAAAGCCTTAACTTATTTTTTCAGGATAGATAGAAATACAGCCAAAGTGTATTTGCCAATATGAGTATAAATGTGTTCACAATTTAGTGAGAGGAGCTACAGAAAAAGAAAAGCTATGAAAAAGAAGTTAGTGATGTATTAGGATTCTGTGCTGAGCCCTTGTTTAAAACCACTATTATTCTACTGATAATATCATCATTGTTCTTGTGGATAAAAAAAAAAGGGAAGCAAAACATTTTCTTACAAGTTTTTATATTAGGATATAAAGTGACAGTCTAAATTTTCAAACAATGATGTGATTCAACAATAGGATAAAAATAAAATTCAAATTTGTTTTAATAAAATGCACCATAAGTTCAAGATGCTAGCTCCCTTCCTGTGCAGGAATGGAGGAATGTGATTACTGTGGCCTAGTTACTTGGAGTAAATCCTTCCACAAATCAAAAATAAATGCGTTGGAAAATGAATTTAAATTATTTTCCCATAAAGTCCTAAAAAGCAAAACTATATACTATGAATAAGGTTATGTATTCTTTCAGTGAAGTGACTTCAATTCCAGGGTGGGGGTTAGGAGATGCTGTAGAAAAATATATCTTTCAAAGAGAAAGACTTATCAAAAAGTGAAAGCATGCCCATATCAGCATATTGTTAATTTTAGGGTCCAGATATAATATAAAAACAAAATTGATAGTTCACAGTCCAGCCTTAAACAGTCTTTATCATAAGGAATTTGCATGCCTGCTAAATAGAACTAAATATATAATTTATGGTGTGGAAATCCTCTGAAGGGATCTTGTGATATCCCTTACGTTTCATAGTTTTGATTAGATTTTCCAAATGTACTATGGTTGTGAAGGTATTTTAGTAGATTTAAAGAAGGCTCAGTTCACCTAAATGAAAACTTCAGGCATAATAGAAATAAGAGGGCTTGTTTATTCTTCCCTAAGGGGTGGGGTGGGAGGAGGGGAGTTGAGAGAGGTTGGGAGATGGTTTCTTTTCTTCTTAACCAGGATCAGCATTTTGAAATTAAGGCAAAAAGAAATGTGAGCCTGATTTCTGGCAAGCAGACAGTATTTATAATCTACTTCAGCAGATTTCTGCTAGGAACATCTGCCCTGAAGTAGTGTTAGGCTAAAGCTGTTTGTCACTCTTCCGAAAGGAATTCCTGTTTCCCTTACACACACACACACACACACACACACACACACAGTGTATCTGACAATCTTGAGAGAACCCAGAGAAATCTGGGAAACTGTAAACTGAAGAGTGAAATCCCAGCCCACCCTTGTCACTCAGCATTTTCTTAGCAGAAAGGAAATGTATTTTAGGTTTCATTGAAATTATAAACAATACTATGCTTGCAGCTGTGTTTCAAAAGTCTGATGTCAGTAGTCCCGAATACATGTTTTCATCTTAGGCAAAACTTATCAAAAACATACAGAATCAGATTTTAAGATTTTATTGCAAACAGTCCACAAAAAATGTCTTTCTGTGCTTTGTCACTATGTTGCATGTGTTTATCACTATTTATTGTCAACATAAGTATTTGTTAGTAATTAACCCTCTCTGTGGGCCTAGCAAATTAAGATTTCAGGAGCCAGGAACTTTGAATTTAATACTTTTACTTGATCTTTAGCATCATGTGTTACTGTTACTCCAACAACGAAAAAGAGAGAGAAAATAAAATTTGGTGAAGTCTGTACTCTGCTGAGAAAAAAAAATATGACACAGAAATATCAACAAGAAAAATATGAGGACTTATAATGCCAGATATTTATATAACATTTATCATAGTTGAAATGCAAACTTCCTTTCCCTAAATGAATGTTTTTATTCTTTCTGCAAGCTAGATAGGGAAAGCTCTTGTCTGTACTTGGAGATGAACCACCCCATTCATAGGATATATGAAGGCCAAAAAGAATAATTCATCAATGATAGGGAGACATATTTATGACACTTTGGTCCAATGTCTCACTTGGCCAATGAGTCCTGTGGGCTACCCAAGCAACAACATGCTGTGTTAAAAGGTAAACCTTTCTCAATGGCAGTTTATCAATATATCAAGAGTTTTTTAGGGATTCATATGCTCTGCTTCACTGATTCATGTTCTGGAAATATTAAGAATAGTCAAAACTATCCATCACAGTATTAATTCAAAGAGTCAAAAATTGAAGACATAAATGCCCAGCAATAAGGAAATAACCACATAACTTGTGAGATAACCATACACCAAAATTCATCACAACCATTAAAATCATGTTTTAATAAAATATTCAATAATATGAATGCCAAAGAAGTTCAGTAATATATATACAATTCTAGTAATATGAAAGGAAATGTATATATGTACATACTTATATACACGTAAATGACCATAATAGTACTCAAGGATATATATGAACACATATATCCTTTCATATATAATATAAATATTAGAAAACAAGCATCAACAATGGTTATTTTTCTTTTTAATGGAAAAAATTGAGATTTTATATTATTATTTAAACCTTCCTTATTCTTCTAAAACTTTCCACAATAAAATTTTTATGATTATATATAAAGAGAATTCATTTTTATTTTAGTTCTTAAAATAAACTCCACTGACCTCATGTGAATCCCTGTTGCTTATAAAATTACTGGAAAATAATGGAAGACTCAAAACCTAAAAATAATATTTATTTCTATGAAAGAAGTCTAGAAGAATTGATACTGTAACATAAGAAAATAATTCTACCCCAATAAAAAACCCAAGTAGAAAACCAGAAATCTTGCAATATTTGGAAACTTCAAAGTGAAGTTATTTAAATTGTATTTGTGGGTTTGGATAATTCTTGTTTGCTTTTGCTATAGGAACCTTATTTAAAAACAGTTGTTGAAGACAGTTTAACAACTAATCAACATTTTGTCCAAATATAATAGGAGTCTCAAAAAAGGGGGGAGAACTATAAAAAGAGAACATAAAATCTGATTCACATAATTTTGTTCAAAACTAAATTCGCAGAGTTTGTTATATATCATCATCTGCATAATATGTAACTAAGAAAAAGTGGTCTATATTTTTAAAAAATAATTTAAAAAAGTATTTTGTTACTTCTATGTATACAATAAAAATTAGAAATCATTAAGCGGTTTTGTTGAAGTTTTAAAATATATTTAAAATGCAATTAAATTGGGGCGCCTCAGTGGCTCAGTTGTTAAGCATCTGACTTCGGCTCAGGTCAGAATCTCATGGTTCATGGGTTCTAGCCCTACATCGGGCTCTGTGCTGACAGCTAGCTCACAGCCTGGAGCCTGTTTCAGATTCTGTGTCTCCCTCTCTCTCTGACCCTCCACTGCTCACGCTCTCACTCTCTCTCTCTCTCACTCAGAAATAAATAAAACATTAAAAATAAATAAATACATACATACATACAATGCAATTAAATTAGAAGTATCATCCTCAAGCAACTTAAGGCAAAGCAGCCCTAAAACATAATTTTCTTCAGAGAATTAACCATGTCTTGCTATAGCTTTATGTGCAGCATTATTTTACTTAAGTAATTCTTTTTTTCAGGTAAAATATAAATGCTCAGATTTAGAAGAATTACAATATTTTATTTACACCACTCACTAATCACTGTCCCCCAGAAAGTTAGAGGTCACTTAAAAGTTCACAACTATTGTCATTTTACATAATTTTAAAAAGCTTTTCAGTAAAACTTTCAAGGCTTTAGAATATCAAACAAAGGGATGCCTGAGTGGCTCAGTCGGTTAGGCATCCGACTTTTGCTCAGGTCATGATCTCACAGTTCCCGGGTTTGAGCCCCGCATAAAGCTCTGTGCTGACAGCCAGCTCAAAGCCTGGAGCCTGCTTCGGATTCTGTCTCTCTCTGACCCTCCCCTGCTCACGCTGTCTCTATCTTTCTCTCTCTCAAAAATAAATAAAACATTAAAAATAAATAAAATTTCAAAAAAAGAATATCAAACAAATTGCTTACTGAACTTTATGGTGCTGGATTTTTTTTTTTGAAATTGTCGAGGACAGATTTTTTTTTTTAGTATTTTCCAATTTTGTGGGATTGGCTGCACCACAGGTATTATGAGCAAATGGACATCACTTTTCTAACTGTGTATGTGGCCCAACGAGCTTGATCATGAATGGCTTCTGAGAAAGTATTTTCCACAGTTAAGAAAATTATTAGGCAGGATGAACAAACTGGAAGAGAGCTGATTAGCATACATAAAATTCTATTATTCCCTTGTTCTCATGTTTCCTGGTACAATATCAGGATGACTTTTTAAAAAAAATTTAATATTTGTTATTTTTTGAGAGAGAAAGAGACAGAGTGCAAGCAGGGGAGGGGCAGAAAGAGAGGGAGACACATAATCCAAAGCAAGTTCCAGGCTCTGAGCTGTCAGCGCAGAGCCTCTCACGGGGCTTGAACCCACAAACCATGAGATCATGGTCTGAACCAAAGTCAAGATGCTCAACCGACTGAGCCACCCAGGCACCATTCAGGATAGTTTTTAAAATTACTAGCTTAAATTATTTATTTTTAAATGGAGATGGTTCATTTGAGAAATGGAAACAAAGTAAATGTAAACTTGTTTTTTAGTTATAAGAGAATAAATTAGATGGAATTATTAAAAAATACTTTGACACCCCAGGTGTTGACATTGACAAAGTCAATCATTTGACTTTTCTGAGTCTAGAGTGAGGATGGTCAAATGGTTTCAAGGCCCCTTTCAAGTTTGTAAAGAGAAACAAATAAACAAACAAAAACTACATATAATCAAAATGATTTTTAGAAAACAACTAGTTGAATTTGTTTTCTGATTCGTGACCACTTCTTTAAAAACTTAATATTTGATTCCAGATGTTTATTGTTGTTACGAACAATTAATATTTTGTCATTAGGGGTTAAAGTGGAAATTTATACCTGATTATTGAAATTAATTTTCAGCCTCCTGGTGTCTACTAGGCTATATAATTACTCTTTCATTCCATTAAGATAATTTTCATAGAAAACTTTTACATATCATAACCATCATAAGTGTATTCTTGAAATAAAGCAGGAAGGTCATGTTATCAGTGTATTTTCCTCCCTTTGAATGGTACTTTCTGTTTCCTGTGTCCTTGCCTGCCTTCCTTCTTTAGCTTAAGAAAAAGATCCAGGTGGGTTCAAGATGAAAGAAATACCCAGTGAGAACTTAGCCATTATTTTATTGTATCACTGCTTGAGCTGAAGATCATAAACAGGTGTTACATTATTGCATCTGAAAGGGCTTTAGTTGTAAAATAAATAAATAAATAAATAAACCAGAAACCAGCTCTAAAAATGACATTTATGAAGAAGTATTAGGTTGCAAAAGAAAATGGGCTGGAGAACAAGTTAGGAGCTACACATTGAGAAACCACACCCCAAATATAGTACAAACTGCTCCAGCAGAGTCTCTCAGTTTGTCCCCCCTCAATACAATTGCCCTCAGTCATTGGATACGTTCACTGTGTCCCTTGCATTGTCATCACAGGCCTGGAAATATTTGCCACCACCTATGCTGTATATCCCATGTGGCTTCAGACTCCTTGTGCCTCTAACTGCCTATTCAAAGATTAGCTTAGATTTGTGTGTTCATGGAACTCTGAATCATTTGCCTGCTGCCTAGTCTCAAGAGAAGGAGACATTGTTTTTAGTGGGTTCTATTATGAAGAGCAACGACTCACAAAAAAAAAAAAAAAAAAGAAGTGGAGAATCCACCAGAGAAAGGGTTCTGCTTTTGGTATCATGAGTGACTAGGTGCTCCGAGGGACCCTCCTGCTGCAACAATGAGATTGTGGATAGGACAGACTCTTTCCAATAATCGCTGTCTCACAAGATAAGAGAGGTGTCCAGGCAACCTTCCTCTGCCCAGAACGAGCAAACTACGACAAGTGGGACCCAGAGTGGTTAGAGACTGCTCCTGGGTGCTAGGAATTAAGACTTTCAGGGGGAGCATCTAAACACCAAAGTTGGGAGACCTAAAGCTAAATATGGAGCACAAGATGCTGAAGCCGCAGTGGTAGGGAGTTGGAAGAGCTGAGAGCCCGGGTGGTGGGGGCAGCAGGTGCCCTGGGTGGATCCCTATACCAATACTGCTATGAGGATAATGAACCCTGGACCAGCTAGGATAGGAGCATTATGATCTGGCACTCCTGATCTAAACCAGAATTTACCGGAGGTGTACCTACCTGCAAAGATAGGAAGCAGACCCCCTCAAGTAGTCTTAAGAACTATCTCAGAATAAGATCCATAAACTGACCAAGATTATCAGAACACAAGAAGCAAGCCACTAGCAGTGAGAGTCATCAGGAAGGAGAAACAGCATCTATGTCTAGCCCGCAACGACTGCAGTCATCCGACACGGGATATGGAATGGCTGCACATCATACAGGAGACGAAACAAAAGATACAATTGGCGAAATGAGCAAATAAAGAGAAAGTTTCCAAGTGGACACACACCAAACAACATACTCATATGGAATTTTTAGAAACGAAAATAGAAAGGTTGAAGTGTTCAAAGTGGAGAGGTAAAATGAAAATGATGAACATTTGAAGAAAGTTAATAAAGTAAAATATGAAACTGAAATACTTAATTAAAAGGAGTGCTGAAAAGGAGTTGGAAACCAAGAAAAAGCAAAACAAATAGAACTTAAATGTAAGATGGTATTTAAAAATCCAGCTTTTCCAATAACCACAATACACATACATAAAATGACCAATTTTATAGACACATGTATACACACAACATATAGAAACATAACACATAGAAAACCATAAACTCACCAACGAAAAGATTCTCAGATAGCGTTATTTTTAACCCCGTTAGATGTTATTTATAGGAAATATTCCTTTTTTTAAAATATTTTTATTTATTTCTAGGAGAGAGAGAGAGAGAGAGACAGCGTGAGCAGGGGAGGGTCAGAGAGAGGGAGACACAGTCTCTGAAACAGGCTCCAGGCTCTGAGCTGGCAGTCAGCACAGAGCCCGACGCGGGGCCTGAACCCACGAACCGTGAGATCGAGACCTAAGCGAAAGTCGGACGCTTAACCGACTAAGCCACCCAGGCACCCCTATAGGAAATATTCCTAAAGAGTAAAGAAACTAACAAGACAAAATATAAAGATAAAAAAGATATATTAAGGAAATAATAATTAAAAGTTAGCTAGAGTAGCTATATTATTCATAGGCCAAATATATTTTAAGAACAAAGAGAAACATTGGGACCTAACACATAACTTTACAATGAGAAAAGCTTAATTCACTGGGAAAATATGATCAGTGTAAACAAGAATAGCAAAATAGCCTTAAAGTGTAGGCAGTAAACACTGTTAAAACCGTATAAAAATTTGACAACTCAGTCAACATAAGGAGGCATTGCAAAACAGCTCTCTCAATTATTATTGATAGCAAGCAGGAAAAAAAAATCAATGAAAATAAAAAATAGAACCTATCTGACAAGCTTGATCTAATAGCTCTATGTAGAACAACATCCGAGAGTTAGAAAATATTTGTCCTGCTCAAGGGCATATGGAATATTTTTTAAATTGTGTACAAGTCCATAAAGCAAATCTCAACACATTTTAAAGAATAGGTATCCCATAGAGCAGCTCTCTGATGAAGTGCAATTAAGAAGTAGTAACAGAAAGACAAATAAAGAATATCCTCATATATCGAGAAGTTGGAGATCACATTCCTATCTAATGCATGGGTCAAGGAAGAAATGTCAGTGGATAGCAACAAAAACACAACAGCCTTAAACTGAAGGGCAACCAAAAGTCTACTTGTTACAACTTGTAGAAAACTAAAAAAGCACTGTTTTCAGATCTGTTTAGCTTTGAATGATTTTATTACAAAAGAAAAAAGATTGAAAAGTTGCAAGTTTTTTCCTATACTGAAGGTTATAAAAGGAATAGCAGAATAAACTCAAGGACAGCAAGAAGAAAGATCTAGATATGAGCAGGTGTCAATGAAATAGAATATAAAGATACAATGAAAGCAACAAAAGCACTAAGTTTTGTTTGAAATAAACTTCATGTGAGATTAGAAAGGAGGAAGGGAGAGAGAGAGGAGCCATAGAACAATAATACACTGAATAATAAATGGGATATGACAAAAGATGGGGCAAGATTACAATATATAAGATCATCAACATTTTCATGCCAATAAGCTACAAAATGTAACAAAACAAAAAAATCTGGAAAAATTATAACTTGTCAATATAACTTCAGGAAGAAATAAAACTCTAAATATTCCTACGACTATTAAAAAGTTGAGCCTGGGTAACCGGTCAGACCTCATCCCTGCTTCCAGGGGCACCCCCACCCAACACCAAGCAACCCTCGCTGTATGAATATGTGAATATGAATATATACTTAAATATTATGTGAATATATACGAACATAATGATCAGAGCTCCTAATTCTGCATGCATACATCTTAAGCTGTATACATCTTAAATTTTTGTTATTTAATGAATGTGAAAAGGAGGTTGTTGTGATGTGTCATTTGAGTAGTAATGAGGTTGAACATATCACTATATGTGTATGTTGCCTTATGTGGCTGTTATTCATGACCTTTTCCCATTTTTGTATTGCCGTATGCTGTTATACTGTGTCCATTCAGCATGCCCACTACTAATTATATTCCTCCAAAGAAACAATGTAAAATATTTATAGCACACTTTGTAAAAGCAAAACCTGGAAGAAATCTAGGTGCCCACTAGTAGGTGTGGATAAAGTATGACAGTTACACAATGGAATCTTCTGTACTAGTGACAGTGAATGAATTTATAGCCTTATGTACAACATAGTTAAGCTTTTTTTTTTCTGAGGCTTTGTTTTTTATTTTGAATTCTTAAAATCAGAATAAAAATTCCATGTGTAAAAACATATGTCAACAAAGCAGAAAGATTCAGTTTTAGAGTTGGTAGCATTTAGATCATAGCCTTCTAGAGAAGGGTTAATCTAAGCAAATAAATATACACACTTTAAAAGTATATTCTACATGTTATTTTAAATTTTGATAGTCTAAAACTGAAAATAGTAAATATTCTTTATCAAAAATTTCATAAATGTTTTGTAATATAAGCCTTTAAAAGAAGTTATAAAGAATTCTACTTTGTGTCTGCACCATACTGATAGACAGTTTTCTTTGTTAAAAGTTGTGATTGAAGGGGTGCCTGGGTGGCTCAGTCAGTTAAGTGTCCGACTTGGGCTCAGGTCATGATGTCACAATTCCTGGGTGCCAAGCCCCGCGTCGGGCTCTGTGTTGACAGCTAGCTCAGAGCCTGGAGCCTGCTTCAGATTCTCTGTTTCCCTCTCTCTCTGACCCTCCCTGCTCATGTTGTCTCTCTCTCTCAGAAATAAATAAAACATTAAAAATATTTTTTAAAAAGTTGTGATTGAAATAATATTGCATTTTCTGCCCTTTATTGGATTCTTCCCATTAGCAAGCAAATATGGATTTTTTTTTTGATATTTAAAAATTTTTTTTTAACTTACATCCAAGTTAGTTAGCACATAGTGCAACAATGATTTCAGGAGTATATTCCTTAACGCCCCTTCCCCATTTAGCCCATGCTCCCTCCCACAACTCCTCCAGTAACTCTCTGTTTGTTCTCCATATTTGAGAGTCTCTTATGTATCCCCATCTCTGTTTTTATATTATTTTTGCTTCCCTTCCCTTATGTTCATCTGTTTTCTGTCTTCAAGTCCTCATATGAGTGAAGTCAATTTCTCTGATTAATTTCACTTAACATAATACCCTTTAGTTCCATCCGTGTAGTTGCAAATGGCAAGATTCCATTCTTTTTGATTGCCAAGTAATATTCCATTGTGTATATATACATATGTGTATATATATACATACGTATATATAGATATGTATATATCTATATACATATACCACATCTTCTTTATTCATTCATCCATCATTGGACATTTGTCCTCTTCCCATACTTTGGCTATTGTTGATAGTGCTACTATAAACATTAAGGTGCATGTGCCCTTTGAAACAGCATACCTGTATCCCTTGGATAAATACCTAGTAGTGCAATTGCTGGGTTGTAGGGTAGTTCTATTTTTAATTTTTTTGAGGAACCTGCATACTGTTTCCAGAGGGGCTGCATCAGTTTGCATTCCCACCAGCAGTGCATAAGAGATTCTTTTTCTCAGCATCCTCGCCAATATCTGTTGTTGCCTGAGTTGTTAATGTTCGCGGTTCTTTGACAGGTGTGAGGTGGTATCTCTTTGTGGTTTTGATTTGTATTTCCCTGATGATGAATGATGTTGAGTGTCTTTTCATGTATCTGTTGGCCATCTGAATGTTTCCTTTGCGGAAGTGTCTATTCAAGTCTTTTGCCAATTTCTTCACTGGATTATTTCGTTTTTGGGTGTTGAGTTTGAGAAGTTCCTTATAGATTTTGGATACTAACCCTTTATCTGATTGTCATTTACAAATATCTTCTCTATTCTGTCTGTTGCCTTTTAGGTTTGCTGACTGTTTCCTTTGCCGTGTAAAAGCTTTTTATTTTGATGAGGTTCAAATAGTTCATTTTTGCTTCTGTTTCACTCATGGTTAAGCTTATTAAATATTGAGTATAGAAAGCAAGTGTTAGAAGGCACTATGATACCATCTTTATAGATTTCAAAATAAGTAAACAATATATTTTATGTACGTGTATATATATAAATGTATATGCAATGTGTGAGGATGTGTGAAAAAATAATATACATACACAAGCATGTTAGAACATGTACACATGTATATGTATGAATACATTATACATGCAAACCTTTTATAGGGAAACATCACATACGAAATTCATAGCAGTGATTATCTGTGTTAGAAACATGAGAGGATGAACAGAAAACATAGGTAAAGCGTGTTAATGGGAATGTTTTCATTTTGGGCTTTAGTGGTAGATTTATGATACTATTTTGTTAGGTGATTAATGAACAGAAAAAGTAAAGTAAAAGAAAGTCATGTTGGGACAAATGATGATAGCATTTTATGAAAACAAAGGACTCTGATTAACCTAATTCTATACATCATTTTTTTAAAAAGTTGAAGACATGGGCACACACACCAAAAAACAGGTACACAGAAGACTAAAGAGATAGCAGAAGACATAAACAAAAGGTAGCAATTTAGCTAGTACTTTATAATAGTTACCTAAATCCAAAGAAGATTAACTGCATAAAATCTATGATACTGGAATTTCTGAGATATTTCATTCACTTCCAGTTTTTTTCTATAATTGTTTTTACACTGTGCTATAAAAATAAATGCATCACATTCATATTGACAGGGGAAAGATGCATTGTTGGGGGGATGACCTGGTTAATAAGACATGTATGTTCAAACTATTTGATGACAGTAGGCAGATTCATATGGGTGTAAAGGCTAGGTCAGCTGTGAAACATTATATTTTAATTAAAAATTTAATGTGAATAATAATAGCTGAACAATCAAATAATTGCAACCTATTTGCTTCATATACAATAATCCTACTCTTACTTGCATTTTAAAATCTGTCTGTGAATAAGAAACAAGTAATGGCCTTCCAGAGAAGGGGAAGACATGCTGCATAATACACAGCCTGATTTATCTTCATTTCCCAGATGTCCATTTGCTCCATGTTGCCATGGGCCATTTGGAATGAGATTTGAAAGGTCAGGTGAAGAAGAAGCTATGTTGCTTTATCCGCAAGAAGTCTGTGAATGGCACCCTAGTATTGCTTCTTTCTGGCTTTTCTGATTAGGAGACACAGCAGCTGGGTTCACAGCTTCTATGGCTCCTGCCAAATTTCCTGCTTTGAAGTCAAGTACATGGTTAGCTTTGTGATAAAGGGCAGCCAAGTTCAGCATCTCCACATTTGGAGGTGAAGCCAGTATAATAAAGGTTCCAGACCAAACTTGTGGGTTAGGCTTAGCCTTGCAGTTTCCATCTTGACCTTGCTTTCCCAATTTCATGTCCATCTGGCCTTTTCTCCCTCTTGACCTCTGGTCTTCAGGCTTTAGCATCAGACCCAGCTTCAAATAGACTGTGAAATCAGCTCCTTCAACTGCATTATATCAAATCCCTATAATAAGTCATTGTTATATGCACCTTCCAGATCTAATGCTTCTTCAATAACACCCTGAAAATAATCTAACCCAGAGGATAATCATGAAGGTATACCTTTGCCCATGAGTTCACCAGGCTCAGGTTTTGATTGGAGGCAACCCCGCATAGCAGTCTTCACAGTAAATTTGATCAAGAATCAAATTCCAAGTCCCCTACATGCATTTGGGCTTGTACTTTCATTTCTCTGAGCAACAGTATCTCCATGTATAAAATTCTGATAATAATCCCTGCATTCGAAGGTTGATGGAATAACTCATTTGAATCCTATATTTCAAGGCCCACACCCAGTAGCTGGCTCTTGGTAAAAGTTACTGTCTTTTGTGGTCCTTCGAAAACTGTTGGATGCCTGAACTCATGCAGATGATGGCTCATAGGATCTTTTATGTAATTAACTGAGTGTTTCATTTCTTTGAGTGAGCTCTTCTTTACATAATTTTACATAACTACAGGGAAGATATTTATTGGAATTTTTAAACATATTGGAATATATTTGAGACTTAGGTCTCCATGGATTTCAAACTTTCTTCTCATGATGATTTCTGAATTAAGGGAGAAGTTCAAGAAGAGTTGCACTTTTTTAAATTATTTTTTAAAAATTTATTCATTTTTGAGAGACAGACAGAGCACAAGCAGGGGAGTGGCAGAGAGAGAGGGAGGCACAGAATCCAAAGCAGGCTCTAGGCTCTGAGCTGTCAGCACAGAGCCTGACACAGGGCTTGAACTCACGAGATGTGAGATCATGACCTGAGCCAAACTTGGATGCTTAACCGACTAAGCCCCCCAGGTGCCCCAAGAAGAGTTGCTTTTATTCACAGAAGTATGAAAAAACTAAATTCTAAGAATACACAAGGTACACAATAAAGAAAAACTGGCAAGCCTGGAAAAACTCAGAAAGTATTTTATGCATTTCAGGGAAGTGACCTAAATGATTCTATGTGTGTTTGTGTTTTATTATGCTACTGAAAAGCTTTTTGGGATGCATGATGTCTATACCCAAAAATTCTTTCTGCTTCAATATTGAAGCTGCCATTTGGTAAGTTAGGTGTTGAAAGAGACAAAGAAACTCTTTTCCAACCGTTAGGACGTTCTTCTGTCCCCTCTTAAAATTATATATCCTGCCACTCAGACTTGAAGCCACCTCCCATATACTGTGTTAGAACGGTACAATACTATAAGACGCACAACTGGAAAATCCCCACCCCTGCCCCTGCGTTTTTTCCCCCTAGGTAACACAAGATTAGTTTTCACAGAATAATGTGGGTTCTACTGAGAAAGTTAGTTAGTTAGCTTTTACGGAGAAGGTCTTAGAAAAAGCTCACTGACATCAAGGAATATTTGAGCCTGTGGTTTTTGCACTGATTGTGACTGACCCTCATGTACAAATAAAACGTTTGGTTACAGTCTGATGTGTAATCAGAGTTAGCCTCAATAAATAGTACTGAGATCTGCCTCCCTCCCCAGGCCTCCTCCATTCAGAAAGGGCTTCTTGAGGGAGCTTTGCAGATTCCCTGAGGGCTCTCAGACATTGCTCCCCCTCACCCCAGAGCTCTAGGACATTCCATTTGAATAGCTCCTTTAAAGATGAAGGCAGCATGGAAGTTGCTAGGCTGAAGAGATGAGAGACTTGACTTTTTGTTTTGATTCTACCTACTCCTTTCTGAACAAGCCTAGCCAACCCACTTTAAGTGTCTGGCATTCTTTTCCTGGGGTTAATACCATTTGCCCTTTCAGGGTTATCTCGTTGATCAAATTAGGAAATGCATGAGGAAACACTTCTAAATCTTAAAATGGAAGGTAAGTCCTTTGTACTGACTTTTCCTCAAGTCCTCAAATGATAAGCCTTCTCCAAACCCTGCCCACCCCCCCTTACCTTATTTCTTCTCCTACATCATGTCCTCTTCTTTGGTGATTTCAATAGCACTTAAGGCTTAAAGTGTCAACTCGAGGCATATGATTCTCAGGCTTATGTCTGTACCTCTAAATCCTTTTAAAATTCCACCTGCGAATTTGCAGCTGTTTTATAGACAATGTATACTGCCAACCTCTCAATTTCGCCATGTTTAAAATGTCTTTGCTATGTCCTCAGTTTCCCTGCCCCCTCTTCATAATTCCCCTCTTCCTCAGTGTATATTGTTACAACCACAAAGACTGAAATATACAAAAAATATTTTGGCCTCTTTTCCTCCCTAACCCCAAGTTCCCACACGGAGCTTCAGATTTGGTTAATTCTACTTGCACATGGTCCTCCCTTTTCATCCATATCACTGGGTCCATCCACATTACTTCATTCAGGTGCTCATTATGTCATGTTATGCCTGAATCATGGCAACTGTCCCCTGATTGATCTTCCCATCTGACAGAATACCCACAATTCAACAAATCATACACAACATTCCAAGCAACTTTTAATAAAACGCAGCATAGATCATATGACTTCCTTGCCTCAAGACATTTAACAGCTTCCTCTTGCCTACAGAATACAGTATCACATTTCCTGGTGTTGGTGGATGTTGTGTCTTAGAGGCACCCATATATGTATGCTAAAGGAAATAAGTAATAATTGTTACACACCACTTAGTAATTTCTCTGTTCGATCTGGCTACTTCTGCATCCTCAGACTGTGCTGGCCAGTAGTCAAGTCTGTCCATGATTATTCCTAGTTAATCTTATTAACTTTAAATTCACCCATTTTCCCTCAAATATCTGATGTCCTCTTTGCCTATGTTATTATTTCTCAAAAACATTTTCCATTCAACTGTCTATGTGGTTTGTCCCTATTCCTCCTTATAACTGAAATGTTCATACTTGCAGATTTCATGGGCAGATATTCACCCTGAGTTTGGAAGTTTGGAATGGAATATGCCCCCAAATCCACACCTGGAGTTGAAGCATGAACTTGCATATAGATCAACTAACACAGCACAAGATCTCATTTATGCTTGGACGGAAACTGAACATACATAAAGATTACATCATCTCAGTGTGCTTAAATGCATATAAAATAGCCTAATTATAATTACTGGCTTGATGTATTTTAGAATTTACATGACAAAGACAGTTCACTTGTAAATTCCTTACCAGAAAAATATTCTGTGTTAGTATATAAAAGTAATTCTTTAAAGGTGCTAAAACAATGCACTGACATATTATGACATTGTCAGCATAGGCATATATGGAAGAAGATACAAGAGCTAGTTAGGAGATAAAAAGGCCAAATATTGCCCTGAATGAAGACCTATTTAACATATGCATACATAATGGCAATAAACATATCTTTGCAGTTTCCTTCATGTTTTAGTAAAGGCCAAGTTGCAAGAAACAAAAATGTGATGGAAAATGGTAGGTGATGACTTCTCCCTTTTGTCTATAGAGAGCCAAGCCATCCATTTAATCATCCTTTCCCATTTAGCCCACCCAAATACCCTTCATGGTACTTCAAATTCTTTGTGCTCTTACATTTTAAAAGAAGCTATTTCCAGGGACAGTTAAAGCACAGTGCACCAAGCTGTTGTAGTTGCTACCACTCACTGGCTTAGACAATGTAAGGAAGGGGAAGTGTGCTCAGCATCTCCCCTCGGTGCCAAGGAAAATGCAAAGCTAGAACTTTGAATAAAGGGCAATGTTTGCTGTTTACCCATCTCAGGAGGAAACCGACAGCACACTCTAAAAGGCGTATCCAAACATATCAGTGAAGGAAACATATACAGAGATGTGACTATGGTTAGGGACCTAGTGACACGTAATGACTATCCTAGTACCTAGCATCAACAGGAAGCCATTACCAGCCCTAGATCTAAAGCAATAAGAGGTGGGACCAGTTACCAAAGCTTTAAGAGATGGAAATGAGGGAGGTGGGTGAGGCTGCATGACAAGAGCTCTGGCTCTAGAAGACACTCTGATTTCCCACTCACTCTTCCCACTGGCCAAATACAAAGGGCAGCAGAGGGCACAGGAACCAGGAAGATTCAGTCCATAGTGGTCAGCCTCCAGAGCCCGGCAGAGAACAGTGAGGAATGGATAGAGAAGAGGCTCAGTGAGAAACCAAAGAGAGAAAAACTAGCACTCTCTTCTTCTGTAAGGAGCTGGACAATTGTATTAAACAATAGAAAATGTTATAAAGGAGCATATCTGTCGTAGCAACTGATAGTAAGTCTTATTGGTACTAACAAATGTAGTTGATACTACAGTGCACTGACTCACTGTAAGGCCAGTAGACTTGGCAGCCTTAATGATTTCTGAGGATACAGTGATACATACAGAATATCTATTCAGCACTTAGAGTGCTAAATAAGTTTTAGAAAGCCAATATGTGGAGTGGTGGAATAGAAACAAAACCCCAGACATGTGTACTTAACCACAGAGTAGTGAACTGTTCAGACTTGTGCATCACGAAATATTGAAAGTTGGAACAAGGTGGAAATCCCTGGGGAAGTTTTCCCCTCCACTGAATTGTGGATGGGAAAATGATTATTTTCCTAGTTCTGAAGATAACTCACCACACTCATTCTGCAACCCTGAGTATAACTGTCACTCTGAATACCAGGAGTAAAATTGACAAGACCTTAAAATCAGGAACTAAATGAGTATTTAAAGCCACCTTTAAATTATATTTACATATTCTAATATCATACATTATTGTTTAGTCTTCATGAGCCTATGTAATCTAGATGAAAAACTTAGAGCACATGGAAGTTAAAAGCTGTGCCCAGAATCACACAGTTAGTAAGTGATGGAGCCAAAATTCAAATTGGTTGTTAACCACCAGAATCACCTATGAATTTCTTTAAAACAGAAAGCCCCTGAGTCCCCCCACCCCACGTGTACTGAAGGAACATCAGGATTGGGTTGGGAGTGAGTGGCAGTGACATAACAATTGATATCTGTACTTTAAAAGGCTCCACAGCAAGACTGATGTAGTGGCAGGGTCATAATTGCTACAGATACAAACTGGCCAAATGCTCAAACAGCAGATTATAAGGAGCCACTACCTTCAGTTCTTGATTGATTCTCTGTCTCCAAGTGGGTCATCAGTTACTACCGGAATCTTCTTGTCAGGTCAAAATTTTGATGGAAGCTATATTTGGAGTCATGTTATTTGCCCTATGATTGTCAGGTCATGAAATGCAGTTAAACAAAATGCTTTCTCTAAGACCTGATGCGAAAGTTTAAAAGCCTTCTTATTTCACTTTTTTGTACATTATAGTTTGCATGGAAAATAGGAACATAGTTAAATGAAAAACACTTAACTTCAAGTTCTGGAAAAAGCAATTGGGCACCATTTATCTTACTTCTACTTTTAACACTGGTGTTATCCCAGTAACACAGCTGCAAGTGAAGATGGGCATAAATTCACAAATAAATGCTTGAAGAGGGAGACAAGATCCAGCCATCATGGATTCCCATTCCCCACTCCACCAAAACATACAAACAAACAAAAATCATTTGCTTCAAATGAAGGTTTCTCCAAAGGAAAAGGACACAACCAAAATAATAGGAGGGAAGTATAATGCACAGTAGGACCTGACAAACTGAGAAATTCCTAAGATCAATACAAGGTAAATGACAGAAGAGCTACCCTATTCCTCAGTTTAATGAGGTGTCATGGAAGAGGGAAAGGACTCCAAAGAGTCCCTGAAGAGTGGAAGGGACTTCCACACCTTGATTTTGGGGCTCAGACTTACCCTGAACTAATATTCTTCATCTGTCCTTTATCTCTTTCTAACAACTTGCTGGAATATTTTGCTGATAGTATAATCTTGTTCAAGGGAAGGGGTTTTTAAAAACAACTCATCCTCTTTTGTACTGATCTTTATGAGACTGACGCCCTGCCTACTACGCTAAGGAGGCACCTTGTACTGATCTTTAAACTAGCTAACATTTTCCACCAGATTATTGTTAACCTCTCTGTACAATAGAATAAGATTTGAAATCTAGTTGCTCCTGTGCAAAATTAGTCATTGCTAATACTAAGTGTACCTTTTGTTGAATTTTAAGAGCCAGTATGCCATCGATCTTCAAGTGAAAGCAAAAAAAAAAAAAAAAAAAGGAAACCAACAAGAATCAAATTTCTTCCTAATGGTTGGATGGCAGCCTTCTGGAAGATGAATTGCGTTAATTCAGGATTGTGTTATGGTAGGATAAATGAAGCACTGTGACGACTCAAATGGAATACTACCACAGGTAAAAGGTACCACTCGAGCAACACAACTGTCCACTCACAACAGGTGTATTAGTGAGAACAGAACTTCACGAGGAGGAGAGTGCATAAGGACACGGCCATTCAGAGTTTGTGCTGACTCAGAAGGCTGTCCTGGTGCCTCACTGTCTTTCTTAGTGTAATCTTCCCATGTCTCCATTTCTTTCTAAACAGAAGTGGAAGGAGGGGTGGTCAGTCAAACCAGGTAGACCTCTACCTTCTGAGGGCATGTTGCCGCCTTCTGTGCTGTCCCCACTGAGGTTAAAGGACCAGTTTTCCTTCAGACATGGCCACCTCTGATCATCTGACTGGAAAAGTTCTTTGGCTCAGTCCAGCTCTACAAACCACTGAGGTAACTAAGAAAGACATTTATCTAAGAAAACTTGAGAATAATACGAATAATATGAAGGTATATTATTATGTACAGTAATATATATAATATGGAGGAAGCGTGATTGAGAGGGAAGAGAAAAGCAAGATAATGCCACAGTGTTTCAGAAAATGCCGCACCTCTTCCATTGGCGAAACACTGTTTTCTACCAAAATAGCCTCCTTCCATACTTCCTTGAATATGTTTAATGAGATTGTTTCTGAAATGTGCTCAATTTAAAGTTTACCTCAAAACAAGTTTAAAGATTTCTGTCAGATTTGAGCAAATTAACTTAAATGCACTTTTTCTTTGGCAATTAAACAGAGTCAGATACCCCTGAGAAATCAATCCCAATTCCTAAAACTTGTAATTTAAGCTCTTTTTTTCTCTTGCCTTACATAATAAAGTATAGCCATTATCTTCTCCATTTTGCTTATTTGAAAATAACTAACCTTAAGTATTTGAGCAAAATACATTTTGACTTAAAAAGTATATATTTCCATGGGTTTCTTAAGTCAGTTCTCAGGCTCCCCAAGGCACTGCTTTACTCGTGTATCCTCAGAAGGAGCTTTGGCACAAGAAGCAGAGTATGCCAGGGGCTGGCAGCAAAGGAGGTGTGGATCCATTGTTGGAGACACCCACAGGGATAACATCAAGCTACAGGCAAATTGTAATTAGGCAAAGAATGTTCTCTTCTATATTCTTCTCTTAAAAACACCAGGCAGATCAGCTTTAGAATGCAGTTATCTTAAGACACATTTGTCATATACTTTTCATTGAATCACCTGGAATATTTTTGGTTTGATGTCTCATTACACAACTAATACATTCTTCTCTGTTCACCAACTTGTGTGGCTGAAAGGAATGGTGATATGTGAAATGTAACTTGGAATTATGAATCTAAGGAACTCAGTCTCCTAGGCAGGCATCAAGGCTTATTTCAAGTGGCTGTGTTGTCTTAGGGGACAGATGGCATCTCAGAGAGTCACCTGGATGCCTTGCATTCTTTCCCTTTGTGCTTTATGTAAAAGGAAATAGAGGTAATCCGAACTCATCCTTATCTGCTGAAAATACTGCTCAGATACCAAGGGTGGAAATTCATACAAATCCTTGGCAAGAGCATGTTAACCGTGAGAAAAAGTAGGGGAACTGAAGTGAATTTCACATTAAAAGAATAACAGCTGTTTCTCAAAGGAAGGGGAAATTAGCAAACACAGTTGGAAAAAATATCATTGACTCCTTTCTTCTTAGTAAATAATCTTTAAAAAGCTACAAGGAAGGCAACTCTCGCAGTGATCTAATGAAAAGAAGTCTGAGGAGGGACTATTAAGGAGGAAGAGTAGAGCCAAAACGCAAACCACCTTCCAGGACTACAACGACTCTCTAAGTGGATAGGAGGGAGTAAGGGAGAAAGTCCATACTTATTCCATATTTACATGTATCAGCTACAGTTCTGCATATTTTCCAATTACCATTCTAATTCCAAAAACCATAAATAATATATAATTTCCTGATTCAGTTCATGAGTAAAAGGACATTTAGAGACATTAAGTACTTTCCTAATGTCACACAAATGCTAAGTAGAAAGTTTGCCTTAAAAACTAGGGTCATCTGCCTAACTAATTTCAAAGACTATTTTTTCTCTGTAACAAAACCAACACCTAATGGAAAGCTAATTATTTATAATGCCAGACAACTTTCACTGAGAAAGAAAAATAAAGTCTCAGGATGTTAGGAATCTTGAGTTTCCAAGGATTTCCAGTAATCACTCCTATTTCTCCCCACAACCATATATTCCTACCTCCAGACCGCTACACTCTTAACAAAATAGTGAAAAATACATTTTGCCCCTAGGCATTCATGATGCAAGAAGTCACAATCAAAATCAAGACTTGTAGAGTTTTCTGAAAAGATAAAAAAAAGAATGAGATTTGTGAGACTGTAATTTTTTTAAAAACATTGTTTTAGGGGCTCCTGAGTGCCTCAGTCAGTTAGATGTTCAATTCTTGATTTTGGCTCGGGTCATGATCTCAGGATTGTGAGATCAAGCCCTCCACATCAACCTCCACGCCAAGTGCAGATCCTGTTTGGGATTCTCCCTCTTTCTCTGTCCCTCCCCCTCTTGCACTCACTCCCTCTCTCAAAATAAATAAATAAACTTTAAAAAATGTTTCAAAATTAGCAAAAGCTTTCCTAATAGTAGAGTTAGGGTTTTCAAGGTCAGAACTATAATTTCTGCATGTAGAAACCCAAGAATATCTATGTATATTAAGTATTCCACTAGGCATTTGCATGTATACATTTGTAAATAAACATTAGATAAATATTAGAGATTAACCAAAATAGCCAAAAAAGAGAAAAAAGCAACATAGGCAGACCACTGATTCAGATGTTTTTCTTTTTAATATTAACATACCAAAGTTAAGATTAACTGTTAGACACTAAAACGATAATTTCTTAAATATATTTTTACATTAGTTCATGAATGTAATGTATAGTGGTTGGGTATGTATTCTGTATTAGTTGAGTTAGAGTCACAACCTGACCACAAGGTTTAAAATGT
The DNA here is from genome assembly GCA_017311185.1 of Proteles cristata cristata. Classification (NCBI taxonomy): domain Eukaryota; kingdom Metazoa; phylum Chordata; class Mammalia; order Carnivora; family Hyaenidae; genus Proteles; species Proteles cristata. Next base: position 429,256 of record JAESUZ010002499.1, on the reverse strand, counting down.
GTTTTCCAAATGTGAAATCCTTTTGTCTCTGAATTGCCTAAAATTTAGGGTGGAGTTGTGTGTGTGTGTGTGTGTGTGTGTGTGTGTGTGTGTGTGTGTGTGTGTGTTTTCATTTAAAAACACATGAGAAATAGAACTTCTGAGGTGTAGAAATAAAACACTCCCAGGTGCTCTTTCCCTTGTGGCTGCTTTAAGTCCAATATCTGCCTTCATCACACCATCTTCTCCTCCCTTTATGTCTCTCCTCTAGATGTTTCTTTTAAGCACACTTGTCATTGAATTTAGAGCCCACCCAAATAATTCAGGATGATCTCAAGTAGAGATCCTTACCTTACTTATGACTGCAAACATCTTCTTCCCAAGTAAGGTAACATTCATAATTTCTGGGGGGTTGGGACATGAACATCTCTTTTGGGGGACCACCATTCAACTCACCACAATTATCTAATGAGTTCTTAATATCAATTATTGTTTTTATAGCTCTCTAATTTTCTTTTGATTCCTTACTCATATTCCAGTTCTTTGAAGAAATTCTTCAGGTCTGTCTTTAGTTTTTGAACTTTTTAATCCAAGTTATTTTAATATCCACATTTCATAAACTCCAATAGCAACATTTTCTGCACTCAGTTTTTGTTATTTGTTTCTTAATTTTAATTTCTAGACCTAGATCTTGTCTCTTGGATAAGTTACTTTTTTTTTTAGTATTTTTTAATGTTTTTATTTCTTTCTAAGAGAGAGACAGCGTAAGCAGGGAGGGTCAGAGAGAGAGGGAGATACAGAATCTGAAACAGGCTCCTGGCTCTGAACTAGGTGTCAGCACAGAACCCGATGGGGGGCTCGAACCCATGAACTGTGAGATCATGACCTAAGCTGAAGTCAGACGCTTAACCGACTGAGCCACCCAGGCACCCCTTGGATAAGTTACTTTTTACAAACAAAAGGCACATTAAGGGTACCCACAGTTAACTGAAAGAGTTATGAAATTCCTTGAGCATTTTTATTATGAAGAGAAAATACCTTATTCGTAAGTGTGAAGAGTACTTATTTTCTTTTTTTGTCTGCTTTATTTGATCAGAAAATGACTCATACAAATTCTTTTTTTAAATTTGCGTATGCCTATATACAAAAATGGTATCACATAAACAAATTATAGGTAGTGATTGTGGCTTATTGAAAAATATCTATTATTTTGAGATATTGAGCATTTTGAAAATCCATGTAAAAGATATTAGGAAAAAGAGTTATAAAATATTTTGGTTCTTTTGCACACTTGTAAAACCACAAAGATTTTAATATATTTGAGTTAAAAAACTTTGTATGCTTTCTTTTTCCTTCAGACTTGGTACATGTAAGTGGAAGAAAACAGTTAAAACCAGCATTCAATAATTTAAAACTTAAAATCCTACCAATTAAGACTTGGCCTGACTTACCCAAAAGAAAAGTCAGAAATCTAAATAGCCAGCAAAATAACCAAATTGCCACTTGGCTTTGATGTTGAAAACACATTTAGCATGTTGCTTCTTAGATGTGATTTCTGCTATCTTGTTCAACATCTCTTGTTAAGCACCCTGAAATCTGTCCTTAGATTTTTGTTCAAATGTTCTTCTTCCTCCACGTCTCAGATAGAGCAAATGCAGGTGGAGGGAGCCAAGTTCCATCCTAGCTATTTCTGTAGGAGGCTCAGGGTTGTGGGTTTGTGGTAGAACAATTTGGAAAACCTTTCATGATAGTATCTTTGTTGAAACCATTGGCTTTATGGGTGTAGTTCAGGACCCATTGTTTCAATCTGACCTTGGTCAGAATGGCATAGAAAGTCCCATGATTCAGGATGGGTCTACTTACTCATTGGTTTGGTTAAGATGTATTTAGTTGGGTCTGTGGAAGCCAGAAAAAAAATGAATAAACCTATTTTGACGAGATAGTAGAATAAAGTAAAAATGGATAATATTTCCAAATTCCAATTATTTCTTTATGCCAAAACTAAAACCTTTTAATAATTAGTACTTTTATATGGAATTTAAGATTCTCTACATTAACAATTATGATAAGTTAACTATTATATGACTAATATAGGAAGTAGTTAATGTTTGTTATAAGGGATGGTGGGTTGATTTTTCTCCTTCATTTCTATGAACACATGAATAAAGAAGAGTCTTACCAGAAACTAATCAGTTTATAGAGAATTATTCTCACTGAGACAGAGACAGCCTGAAATGAAGATTTATACCACATTCCCAACAACACAGTAATTGATAAAGGGTCAACCTGATGTACTTTGAATCCTTCACTACAGAATTCCAGCTGACTCCACAGCACCTTCTAGGTGTTCTTCATGCAGACACCTCTTACTGACACAAAACTTAGTTACCCCACTTTTCTGATTTTAGTTTCCCTCCTATGTCTACCCCAAATGTAGAGATCATTTTTACTCTAACATCTTCCAACTTGCACATTATAAGCAATACATTTTTTCTTTAAAACCTAGTGCATACAGATACATGCATGTAAATATATACACACAAAAGACATCCAGGCCATGTCCCAAACTTCCAGAGTCAGAGTCTTTGGGAATTGGGCTCAGCCATATGTCTATTTTATTCCACAGGTGCGGAAGATGTTTAATCAGGTTGAAAATCACATATAGTCTCAAAGGAAGAAACTGAGGATCAGAGAGATGTGGAGACTTGAATAAGATTCAGTTCTAAATAATAGGAAGCCAAGCTTAAAAGTCAGATCTCTTGACTGTATACAGCTGTTATTTTAGTCCAGAATTTGCCAGTTTGTATTCTGTCATATATGAGTGTTGTAGAAGTTACAGATGTCATCCTGAAAAGAAAGTTTCATTGGTCAAATAACAAATAGATTTCTTTATTACTGAATTTAAAGGGGCTTTAAATATCCTAAGAGGCACTATTATCACCCAACAGTGGTATATGGTATATGTAACTTTCTTTACTTGTTTGGCCACAGATCCATTTTATTTTCTCCCAGAGAGCTAGTTATGGGTCAATATTCCATGTAACAGATGGCAGAAACTACTATATGTGATCAATAACAATATTACCAACAACTAACATTTTATAGCCTTTACGGTTTGAATGGAACTTTCATATTATATTATTTTGGTTAATCATTTAAAACACTACATAAAAATGTCTACTTTTGTTCCACCACAAAGTTACAAACTAGTGCTAAGTTTGTGTTTCTCTGGTGGCATTGTAGATCTTGGAAGAATCCATCAATGGAGCAATCACTCTATGATTGCACAGTAATAAAGAAATGTCAATGACTAAACTTCACAATCAAGGCACATGCCATCACTGTTCAAGACCATTGCTTATTAATTAAAAATAAAAATCTAAATCTATAAAAAGACATACTTTTTTAAGAAAAACTGGTCAGACATATGTGTGGGTAAACAAAACTAGGCAATTCACGTGCCAGATATACATCGGGTGCCTACCATTGGTAAGACACTGTCACATATTATGGGAAATACAAAGCTGGAAAAGAGAGCACACAGTGCCCGGAACATGGATTCTCAATGGATGTATTTTGGACGAATGTCTATAGAAAACAAAAATGTCTTTCGATGAACATTCTTTCTAGAAGAAAAAGACAAGTAGGAGATATAATATAAAGAAAAAGTAAATAAATGCTGAGTAGAATAAAAAAGTATCACAGTAGAAGAGAAAAAGGATATTAGTAAGAGCTAAAATGGCTATTATTTATGGAGTGTTTTTCATTGTTCCAAGACTACGCTGTTCAGTGTCCGAAATACAAGTGACTATTGAGCACTAGAAATGTGGTCTTTGTAATTTGTGAAGTACTTTAAAGGTTAAATGCCCACCAGATTTCAAAGAACTAGTATGAAAAAAAGAATGTAAAATATTTCATTATTAAATTTTACATCGATTAAATGTTAAATTAACAATGTTTTAGGTACATTGGATTAAAGAAAGTATTATTAAAGTTATTTTAACGGTTTCTTCATATGCTTTAAGTTGAACTAAATGAATCTTCAAAATCACTGGTGTGGCCTACATTTGTGGCCAGCATTATATTTCTATTGGACAGTTATGTTTCTAAGATCTTTAGTACATGATATCTTGTTTAATTTTTCAAAGCATCCTAAGAAGTCAGAAGTGTATTTGATACAAAGCACATATTGAATAAACTGTCTAGAATTAGGCCAATGAGTAGAGGGTACACTCTACCCGCAGTGCTTATTTATGAGTAAACTGAGGGAGGCTGCTTGATGGGTGATAATGCTGACTCAGTCACTAGGAAAAGTCTGTTAACTATCTTTCCTTAGCTAAAACTGTGTAGGAATATGAAGGTGTCAATTCTGATCTCAGTAGGTCTTGCAAATTGGGATGATGAGGATGTCTAAGTGGAAGAGTAAAGGAATGTTGTTGGGTGTTACTTGAGAAACTGAGCTTGTTTTCTCAGGTGTATCTATTGCCATTTCCATCAGAGTGCCTTTTGAAGACTGCATTACCATCAGTTCCCTACAATTACTTACAGTAAGATAGCATGACTGTGGCTCAATGTTCTATTTCATAATGGGTGAGAACAGACAGGGTGCTTCTCAGGCTTTCACCTTCTTGAAGCCACCAAACTGATGCAAATTTGGATTTCCCACGAAGAGGAAGTCTTATGATAAGTTTCATCACACATCTATCTCCAGGTGATATGCAAATCTCAGTGCAAAAGGCCCATGACAGCAACTAACGGAGCTTTGATGTGAGGTCACTCACACTTAGGGCCTGACTTTGTTTAATTATGTGATACACACACTTGGGAAATGTCAAGAAGGTCTGAGCTCCTACAGTATCTACCTCAATGGAATGCTTGTAAATCAAAATCCAGAAAAAGGCTTCAGAGTGGGTAGTGAAAAAACTCGGCCTATTTCCATTCCCTGTGCATGAAAAGAGGGAAATAATATTTTTTTCTGGATTAATACAATATCAGTTATAGAAGATCATTCATGCGAAATGTGTCCAGTACTGTTTTGTTGCTGGAAGTCAGCACCAGACTGATTTATCTGAGCAGCAGAGTCTGAGCTATACCTCAAAGGTCTGTCTGGGCTGTCTTCTGAAAACAATGGGGAAAAGATTTTCTGCAGGACTGTCCAAAGCCTCTGAGGATGGGGCAAGCCATCCATTCATCTTAGGCAAAAAGAGAAATAGGGAATGAAAGTTTCTCCTGGTAATGACTTCAGTGGATAAGGAGAACATATTTAATATTACTTTAAAAATTTATGTGACTAGGCAGTGTTAGAATTGATCTGTACAACTGTGATCTATAGATCTCAGATGTTCTATATTTCAGAGTCTAAAATGTCTTCCAAGTGATCTCTGGAAGGGTCCATTTGAAAGAGAATAGTTTACAAAAAAATGTTCCACTTAAAAGAAACCCTTACATAAAGTTCTCAATTCTTAAACTTCAGCAAATTAAAATTAAAAGAAAGCTATATGTCATGCTTTACATTCCTATACAGATTCACCTTAGATTTCTTCTGAATGGTAAGCTTTCTCAGAACATTTAAAATTTAATTTAGGAGTGCCCAAGTGGCTCAGTCAGTTGAATGTCCCACTTCAGTTCAGTCATGATATAGGTTCCTGATTTCAAGCCCTACGTTGGGCTCTGTGCTGACAGATCAGAACTTGGAGCCTGCTTTGGATTCCAGATCTCCCTCTCTCTGCCCCTCTCATACTCTCTCTCTCTCTCTCTAAAAAATAAATAAACATTGAAGAAAAATTTTTTTAATAAAATAAAATTTGATTTAAATTTACATGTGTTTAGAAAGTAAATAACAGCCAAATTAAGATGATCCTGGTAGGAAGGGAAACTATAGAGACCATCTACTCTAAGTACTTATGGTCAGTAACAACAAAAAACTTATTTGAGAATTTTCTTTCATGATAATGAACTAAAGCAGTCTAATCAACATTGTGATTTTGACCCCAAAATTTAACATCTGGGAATTTGTCCTATAGATATATTGGGAAAGTGTGAAACAGCATGTTTAAGAATATCTACTACAACACTGTATATAATAGCACAAGTTGGGAAAATATTTTAAATGACTACCAAAAGGTACCTGGTAAAAAGAAATCGTTATATAATGATAAAATAGACTGTTATGCAGTCATGTTAAAAAAGAGAAAGCTTGGGGTGCCTGGGTGGCTCAGTCGGTTGGGCAGCTGATTTCGGCTCAGGTCATGACCTCACGGTCTGTGGGTTCGAGCCCCTCGTTGGGCTCTGTGCTGACAGCTCAGAGCCTGAAGCCTGCATTAAATTCTGTGATTCCCTTTCTCTCTGCCCCTCCCCCACTCAAGTTCTTTCTCTCTCGGTCTCAAAAATAAAAAAATAAACATTAGAAAAATAATAAAAAAATAGAAAAAGAGAAAGCTTAATATGTACAAAATGGGATTATATTCCTAAAGATATTAATTTTTTATAAAGCAAATAGCAGAACAGTGTTTAAAGTATATGACCTTTTGCATCAACATATATACTTTTGTAAGGGTAGCTCATCTACAGGGAGATTCTGGATCTAACAGTGTCTGTGTGCCAGGAGAATTGCAAGGTGGCTGGAGGTGGAGGTGCGGGTGGGGTACTTACGTTCTCTCCAAATCATCTATACCTTTTGAATCTTATAATGTGTGCTTGCATCACCTATCCAGTAATGTAAATAGTTTTTTGATTGGGGGTGGGGTTACACATTTATGCTTTAAAGAGAGAGATGGTGGGAGAAAGAAACAAAGGCAAAATCTCTTGAAAAATGAACCAACAGAGTACTCTTTTGTAAGCAACGTAAGGTTCAGGAAAGATCATCTTACTTCAACCGGTGCAGTCACTGATATAGTGTGCCAAGCATGGGAGTGCTTAAGAGACACTGCTTGGGGGCACCAGGGTGGTTCAGTCAGTTGAGTGTCCGACTTCAGCTCAGGTCATGATCTCACAGTTCATGGGTTTGAGCCCCACGTCCGGCTCTATGCTGACAGCCAGCTCAGAGCCTGGAACCTGCTTCAGAGTCTGTGTCTCCCTCTCTTTCTTCCTCTGCCCTGCTTGAGCTCTGTCTCTCTTAAAAAGAAAAAAAAAGAAAAAAAAAACATTAAAAATTTAAAAAAAAAAAAAAAAAAGACACTGCTTGGTGGTAAATGTTCAAGTTGAAGGTACCAGGGGAAAAAAAGATGTATGTCCAGTTGAACAGATTCTCTCTGTTCAGGCGCGTCTTGCATCATGTATTCTGGGCAGAGCTGTCTACAAGGAAATCCCTTTAATAGAGCAAACATTAGTCTGGGAACACATGCAGGAAATGGGTGTGATAAATCAGTAAGGCAAAGGGCACATAATGGGTGCTGGAAGTGGCTAAAGGAAGGCAGGAGGATATCAAAGTGTTCAAAGAAGAACCAGAAAAACAAGACTGTTAAGATGACATCAGTGAGAAGAAAATAAAACTTGGGACACACCACTAAAGAAGCACAAAAATGATTTGACAGCTCCTCAGTGCTTTGAAGAGGATAGCAAAGTGTCCATATTTATTTGCTGGAAGAGCTGCTAGTGTGGCCCACAGGGGATGTTGGGGTGAAGAGCAAGTGCTTCCTTCCATACAAACCTTGGCTTTTAATCTCTTGGTTGAAAAGTATTTACTGAGCACCTGCTCTGCAAGTTGCTGTGGATGATTCAGAGATACAGAGATAAAGGTCTGCCATCTGGTAGCATACAGTCTACTCTCAAAGGGAAAACTTTCAGATGAAAACCTAAATTCAACCTTATGCTTTTTAAATATTAAGAATTTCTCCCCAGGATGCTTCTCTCAGGCTTTGTACCTGCAAAGATTTCTGCTAAATGGTGCTTTCAGTTCCTTCGATTCACTCCGCTGAGACATAACCAGTGAAGTATCTGTGCTAACAGTGTAAGTGTTCATAAAGGCTCAGTCTACTTTTCTCCATTATTCAAACAGCTTGGTCCTTATACCTAGGGTATCTTAGACTTTATAGTCAATAATATCTCACCGGGTCCAGGATTTTTGAAAACGTTAGGATGAGAAAAAGTTTGTTTCAAGATAGCTCAAACTAAGTATCTGCTGAGTCAAAATAACTTTCCTTAAACCTAATCAACATTCTTTCTGCTCCAGTCTGACTCATTTTCTTTGGCCTCAACATAATTTAGCTTATCCTCTCATCAAAAATATTCTTTTTTTTAAATTAACGTTTATTTAGTTTTTGGGAGATGGAGAGAAACACAGAATGAGAGGGGCAGAGGCAGAGAGTGAGAGGGAGACACAGACCCGAACTCACAAATTGCAAGATCATGACCTGAGCCGAAGTCAGATGCTTAGCCTATGGAGCCACCCAGGTGTCCCTCTTCGAAAATATTCTTAACACAAATAAAATCAAATTCTTCATCTAAACAAAATGAAGAGCATTGATTCCCCAAACGTTTACCTATTATATGTGTGACTTTAGTAGGGTTGCAAGATTAAGTAGAGGACGTCCAGTTAAATTTGAATTTCAGAGAAACAACAATGAAGTGTTTTTAGTATAAGTTTGTCCCAAATACTGCGTTGAACATATATATACTAAAAAAAAGTATTTATTGTTTCTCTGAAATTCAAACTTAACTGGGTAATCCAATATTTTTGTTTGCTAAATATGACAACCTTACACTTGAGAAATAACATTCAAAAGAAACATTGTTTATAAAATGGAACTCCTGAATGGTACTTAATAGCACATTAAGATTTTAAAACCGGTTTTCAGCAGTTTACCAAGTCCTGATGAAGATGACAATTTCTGCAATGTATGCAGCTTTTCTACTTATTTAGCTAGAGGCAAGAGACAGAGTACCCTCTGGGTGGAAAAATCAGTGTAAGTCATCGACTGCTAAGAGATTTTCAAAACAATTCATGACTGTATTTTCTTTTCTTAGCACGCAAGGTGGTGGGTGATTTCCCTGTCCCGTGTTGATATCATGGAGTATTGTTCCATGTGTTACTGGTGCCTTAACTTAGAAGGAAACTTTAACCAGATGCTTAGTGACTCATGTGAACTTCAGAGGTGGTCCCAGTATACTTGTAGGTATCCTATTCCAGACTACCAAATGATTTCTTTCTGGAGGTATATGAGATGAAGAGAGCAAAAAAATTACTCTTAAAGGTGGAAACTTGATAGTGATATAAAATATGAACTGCACTCCAGGAGATACCCACAGAAAGTAGAAAATGGAAATTAGTGAATAATACCCCTTTAAAAATACATGTAAGAGAAAGACAGGGCTGACAGGAGACAAATACAAACCATGACAAAAAATTTTAGGGGTTTAAGTGTAAGTAGCTGGTAGAAGAAAGTATGTCTTAAAATAAAGTTTTGAATAAAAAACACGAGAGGCGCCTGGGTGGCTCAGTCGGTTGAGTGTCCGACTTTGGCTCAGGTCATAATCTCATGGTTCGTGGGTTCGAACCCCGCCTCGGGCTCTGTGCTGACAGCTAGCTCATAGCCTGGAGCCTGTTTTGGATGCTGTGTCTCCCTCACTCTCTCTCTCTGATCCTCCCCTGCTCATGCTGTCTCTATCTCTCTCTCAAAAATGAATAAAATATTTAAAAAAAAAAAAAACCATGAGTACCCTTGTGCAGTGAGTTAGAGCAGGTTTAAAAAGACAACAGAAGATATAGATTTACCATTATTCATTTACTCAAAAGATGTTTATTATGATGTATAGAGAGAATGTCAAATCTTTAAATGTTTAAAAAATATATATCACCTTACTGTATGGTTAGCAGCAGATTTGCTGTTTTTAACAGAATATGGACCCAATATGACAGTTTTGTTACCTACGAGGTGTTTACTAATGGCATTCTAACTTGAACTAGATCATTTTAAAGCTAAAACCTCACAAACAGTCCTGAAGAATACAGGATAAAATTGAAGAAACTATATAGGATTACAAACATAAAATAGTACTTGGGTTTCCTGTAGCTTCTCTCTTTTTAACAGAGTTTACAACTAATGAAACACCTGCTTAAAAGATTCACAAAACAATTTACATGACATGATCAGGGCTGCTCTAAGTCAAATTGTAAAGTGTCTCAGACACCTGGGTGGCTCAGTTGGTTAAGTATCTGACTCTTGACTTCAGCTCAGATCATGATTTCACAGTTCATTAGGTCAATCCCCTCATCGGACCCTGTGCTGACAGTGCAGAGCCTGCTTGGGATATTCCCTCTTCCTCTTTTTCTTCCTCTCCCCTGCTCTCTTGCTCTCTCTCTCTTTCAAAGATAAAAAAAAAAAAAACATTTAAAAATATGCTTATTAAACATCTATTAGGTGTCACACACTTTTCCAGAACCTTAGGATACAGGTGTAAATGAAATCTATTCAATTCTTGATCTGTGTTACTTATAATGTGTTTGGAAAACTTAAATAAAATAAAATAAAATAAAATAAAATAAAGTAAAACTCAGTCCTGGTCTTCCACTCTGGGATATAAGGAGCCTGGAAGTCATCATTCCCTTTTAACAATGAGTAAAAATTTGAACAAACTGAAAAATCCACAAATCTTTTTATACCCTTCAGAGAAGGAAGCTCACAGAACAAACTGCTGTCCACAAAATTGGAAAGTCAGGTGAATACAGATAATTACAACTTACCGGAGCGGAAACCCATGAGCAGAAATCTCCATTAGAAACCAATACTAGGACAGAAAAAAAGCCAAACTGTAATCGATGAATAGCTGAAGGCTCGGTATGGGCAATTCTGAGAGTTAAACACTCCAGTAAAACCCCATTATCTTACAGAGGAACAAAGATAAAAATTGAATCTGATTTCTCCTCAGAAACCATGCAAGCAAGAAAGTAGAATAATTTATTTAAGGCGTTGAAAGAAAATAAAAGCACACCAATGTAGAATTCTGTGCCCTGTGAAATTATCATTCAAAAGCGAAGGGGAAATACAGACTTTCTCTGACAAACAAAAAATTGAGGTAATTTGTTGCAAGTAGACCTTCCTTGCAAGAAATAATAAAAGTAGTTCTTCAGAGAAAAGGGAAATGACATAGATCATAAACTCAGAACTACATAAAGAAAGGAAGAGCATCAGAGAAAGAAGTAAAAGTAAAATAAAACTTATTTTTCTTACTCTTAATTATGTGTGTATATATATACTATATATACATAGTAACATTATATATATACGTGTATATATATAATGAAATATTACCCTGCAATGAAAAAGAATGCAATCTTGCCATTTGCAACAATGTGGTGAACTGGAGGGTATTATGCTAAGTGAAATAAGTCAATCAGAGAAAGACAGATATCATGTGATTTCACTCAGATGTGGAATTTGAGATACTTAACAAATGATTATAAGGCAAGACTAGGAAAAATAAGAAAAACAGAGAGGGAGGCAAACCATATGAGACTGTTAAATGTAGAGAATAAACAGGGTTGCTGGCAGGGTGTTGGGTGAGGGGATGGGCTAAAACAGTGATGGGCATTAAGGAGGGCACTTGCTGGGATGAGCACTGTGTCATATGTAAGTGACAAATCACTGGAATCTACTCCTGAAACCACGACCACACTGTATGTTAGCTAACAGGAGAATAAATTAAAAGATAAAAATAAAAATAAGATAAAATAATTTCTTAAAAGTAAATAGATGGAGTTAAATATGTCATAGTAACACTGATCAAAATAAAGCAGGAGTAGCTATGTCAATTTCACATAGAGAAGACTTCAGAGCAAGGGAAGTTAGCCTGGATAAAGAGAGTCATTACATGATGATAAAGTGTTCATTTCTCCAAGAAAACATAATAAATTCTTGATGTGTCTATACCTAAAAACCAACACATTAGCAGGCATAAAAATATGTTGGGTAAAAGCTCATAGAATTGCAAGAAGAAATAGATGAATCCACTGCCAAAGACGAATACTTTGAGACTCCTCTATCAAAAATGGACAGATCTAGGAGACAGAAAATCAGTGAACACACTGTTGAACTCAACACCACAACCTATAACCTAGATATAGTTGACGTATATTGATTATTTCACATAACAACATCAGAAAACACATTCTAAAGCTCACATGAAACTTTGATCAAGATAGATTACTATTTGGGTTATAACATACCCTTAAGAAATTTAAAAGACTAGAAATCATATAATATCTACTCTCAGACTAATTATCATAGAATTAAACTGGATCAATAACAGATAATGTGTTTATGTATCTTAAACAAAGACTTGTGAATTCTACTTTATCAAGGAGTGCAATCCATGGGACAGGAATGAGGACAGGGAATGGCTCGGAAGAAGAGATTTATAACACAAGGACATTATCTAGCTGGTGGAAGTTATGTGCTGCAGATTTCTGGGTCTTTCAGGACCACCCTTTAAAAGGCCTTACAAACTACATCTGAGGACATCCCTCCAGCAGTGCTTGGAACAAGAGATGGCTGAAACCAAGAGGATCTGAAGTGAGACAGGTCTGATGAAGAATCCTTCTGGTCACAGTTTATAGTTTTTCAAGCATGCATATTACTTTTATTAAAGACCTAAGCTGGCTTTATGCATATTGTTCTGCAACTTTTTTCACTTACTATTATTTATATTAGATATCCTTTCTTTTCCTGTTTTTTTTTTTTCCGAAGATTTATTTTTGAGAGAGAAAGAGAGCACAAGTGGGAAAGGGGCAAAGAGAGAGGTGACTGGAGATCTGAAGCAGGCTCTGTGTTGATAGCAGAGACCGCGATGTGGGGCTCGAACTCTGATCCGGTGAGATCATCAGCTGAGCCGAAACTGGGCACTCAATCCACTGAACCACCCAGGCGCCCCTAGATAGCTATTTCATTCTACTACAGGCTACTGAGTAAAAGGAGAAGTTTTAGATTAGAGGATAATATATTTTGGAGGTATATTGTATTTTACTTTTTCCCTTCTTCGTTTGTTTTGACAAATAAGAACACATTTTTAAAGCTTGTTAGGATATAACTTCACTTAAGTCTAGGGAAGTTCAGTGTCATGACACTGACCTTTGGCTGCTTATTCACCAGTTTTGCATTTCATTCTTTAAAATGACCCACTGTGTTAGCATATGTTTCTGATTTACCAGTATTTTATTTGGTATGTTTCTGGGGAAAGAAAACCAAGTTATTTCAGGTCAGAAAAACATGCCTCTGATCGTGCTTGTGAAGTTAAAACCCTAAAATTTAACCAAAAAAACCTCTAAAACATAACTTTAAAGCTCTATTACAGAATGATCACCTAACATTCTATTGATCCTGTGTTTTCAGCTCTATTTTGACCAGTTTCTCTCATTAGTCATATTCTACTCTGCTTCTGGACATTGGCTGGAAGGAAGGAAGAGAAGTCGGAAGCAAGAGAGGGAGAAAGGAAGGTTGGGTTTTGGGGCCAAAATAGATTAATTAATTTAGTTTTACAAATGGCTTGACATCCTTGTGAGTTTAGCCATTTATCTGAATGGGGTATACAACCTCTCCCTGGGTTCCCATTTAGAGGGTCCATCCAGTTCACCCCAGGGAACAATCTGGATTTGCCAGCTACTGAGGTAGCAAAACCTCCCTGTGTACCTGCTCCACCCCAAGGAAAATAGCATCTGCTTCTTATCTTTGGGAGGGCCACGGTTACTTTACACAGAGTTTTAGCAAAGGGAAAACCGGTGGTCCAGGCAGATAACAAGACGGCTAAGAGATCAAACCTTCCTCTGGCCTCTCCCTAAAGGACACTGATCCTAACGGGAGATGGTAAACAGGAAAGTCAGGACAGCTTTCATTTGGCGAACAGTCCGAGGCTGTAAAACAAATCATGAATCACTGCACATCATTTTTCCCTTTATCCTCACCAATAAGTAGAAAGAACTTGTCTCAGCAAAAATGCTAACATTCAGCCCTCAGGCGAGCAATGTGACCTTTCATGGAATTCCTTTCAGTACACCACTCATTGTTGCAAGCAATGCCCTTGCACGTCAAGTGTAGGACAATGTGAGGTGGGGAGTTTAAGGGAAACCTAAGACAAACACTGAAGACAAGCGATCCCTGAGCCATTAAAATGAGGTCAATTGCCTTGACTAGAAACCATCTTTTCCTTCAGAAGATATTTAAGGGAGAGGTAGGTTATCCATATCTTTGTCTTCTTGGTCTTTTTATGCAAGTTAATTCCACTTCACAGCTGAACTTCTAGAAACAAAATTCCCCTTATTACTCTACTAGAGTGTGTTCATATCTGTATGTTGGGTTTCGCTGTGGCTGCTCCCTTAAGACAAATAGTTCCAAATGAAGAGCGGTGTACCAGTGTCATGGGTATCAGGTACATGCAGTGTGTAAAAGATGAAAAAAAAATGTTTGATTTTGTTATTCTGAATTGTAGACAGAGGATCAGTTAAATCAGAATAGCCTCACTTAGAGCTGGATTTCTTTTTTTTAATGTTTTATTTATTTTTTGAGAGAAAGAGAGAGACAGCGTGAGCCGTGGAGGGTCAGAGAGAGAGGAAGACACAGAATCTGAAGCAGGCCTCAGGCTCTGAGCTGTCAGCCGAGAGCCCTACACAGGTCTTGAACTCATGAACCGTGAGATCATGACCTGAGCTAAAGTCAGATGCTTAACCTATTGAGCTACCCGGTGCCCCAGCCTTTTTTGACTCTAAAGAGTCCTATCGTGTAGAAATAAAATGAACAAAAATTCTACCCAAAGAAAATGATACAAAACAGAATAACCAAGTTTGTCAATTATGGAAGAAAACATTACATTTGTCTAATTATTTGGGTGTGTTTACATTTCTTTTGTGTTCTGCCACTGAATAGACATATACACATTATATATATACACAATATATATATTATATGTATATCATATATATACACACACTGTATATATATAAACACATCCACACACATATATACACATACACAAACATATATAAATATCATGTGGTGTGTGTGTGTGTGTGTGTGTGTGTGTGTGTGTGTGTTTATGTGCATGAAAATAAGGGGGAATTAAAGTGAGAAAAACTTGGCTTAAATTCCAGCTAATGTACTGAGGAATTTTATAACAATATTTCTGGCACACTTACTCTCTAAACCTCAGTTTTCTACCTATGCAATGATAAGCATAACCTTTTAGCCTTTTGCCTTTTTCTTAGAGGGCTATTGTAAGGATCAAGTAGATAATATATAGTGTAACAGTGAAAAGATTGGTCTCTAAGATCAGATTTTTGGGGCATGATTCCACCTTCTTTATTTACTACTGTGTAACTTGGACAAGTTATAGAACCTTTCTGTGCCTCCATTTCCTCATCAGAAAAATGGGATAATAGCAGTGGCCCTTCATAAGATTTAATTTATTTAATATCCACATGCATTTCCAACAGTGCGGGAGACATAGTGGAATTCAATAAGTTGGTTGTATCTACCTTCACCTCCATGATCACCACCATCATTATATAAAAGCACCGAGCAAGATGTCTGGTGTGAAGTAGATATGCATTGCATATTTGTTGAAAATCCAGGCGATTCTTACATTTGGGTTTTTATAAATGAGATACACCTTTCTTATTTGTCAGCCTGAATCAGTTATATATTTTGGGGAGCAATAAACATATTAGTTTCCTCCCCAATTAAATATCCCCATGATCCTTATATCTGACTCTCTTGGCCATCTATTCTCAGTAGAATGCAAACCAAGAGACCACTATTTATAACCAATGCAAATTCAGTAAACTAGAAAAACACATCACCCTAACTGGTGAAAGTTAATGAAATAATTTTTTCAGTGTTACCTTCTCCTAATGTAGAGTATTATTGGCTTCTCATTTTTGTAACTTACGTGTTGGCTTAACTTTTTGGATTTTCCTTCTTTATTAAATCAAGCATTTAAAAAATTCTATTAAAAGGGCACCTGGGTAGCTCAGTTGGTTCAGCGTCTGACTCTTGATTTCGGCTCGGGTCATGATCTCCAAGTCATAAGATGCGAGCCCTGTGTTGAACTCTGTGCTGAGTGTGAAGCCTGTAAGATTCTCTCCCTTCTTCTGCCCCTCTCCACTGCTTGCAGTCTCTCTCTCTAACAATAAGAAATAAAAACTAAAATAAATAAAATCCCATTAAAGAAAGCAGGAGGAGACTGAAGAACTAATGGCTGTGGAGCCTTAAAAACCTATTTGCCCTAAAACAAAAACAAGAACAAAACCAATTTGCCCTTCATTCAGATTCAACACTGCAAACATCCCAAGACCTACCAGGCTTTCACTACTGAGCTCAGTAATTTAATTTAAAGTACCTCTTTCAAATCATAAAACATCTTACATATTTACAAGAAAATCAGGAGACTCGTCCAGGATTCCCCACCTGGTAATTTAAAGTTATCTCAGGAACTTCATCTGTGATCAATTCCTGTCTTCTACTCCAGGGGCTAACTCATTTGTAAAATAGAAACAAAAATATCTGCCCTTTGAGGCCTTGGGGTTGTTGTCTTACTACTAGTACTGATAATATTATTATCATTATTAATTGATAATAATAATCAGCATATATTTTAAATGTGATGGACTGCAAGGTACTATAAAAATAATATAGTGGAATCCAGAGATCTATAAAATATGTTTTTCTTTATTGAACATTGTTATAATAATTATTGGAATAAATCAGATAGTAACTGAGGTTCAGAAATAAATTTTAATATAGATATTGTTGTTATAGTAATGTCTTTTAACTGTAAAATATCTAAATATAAATGGCTATAGAAAAGGCTCTCAAATAATTGAGATTTTCCTTGCATCAGATTCTATAGAATCTTTCTGAGGGTGTATTTTTTCTGCCTCTAAAGAATCAGCTTTTGTTTTTATAATTGTACCACATTTGCACTGGATGAGATTATAAGAAGCAGGAAAAATAATTCATGGTAAAACCTCTCTACAAAAGGTGAACCCATTTATCTTCCAAGTCATAATAAGCTAGTTTGAGAAAGGCCTTTGAACTTGCTTCTGGCAAGTGGAAACATTAACTAGCCCGATTTGAGAAGAGCTTTTGAACTTCTGGCAAGTGGAAACATCAGTCCCAACAAATCATCAGGAAAGCTCAGGTCAAAAGTGAAGAAGCCAGAAAGTATTTCCATCCATGTTTCAGAAATATTAATGTATCTGCGTGAGCTATCATGTTTATGCATATTTTAGCCAGTTTTCAAGGAAGCTTCATATCCAGGAATGGATAAAGATGATTCCAGGATTGCCCAGAGCAAGGTTTTTCAAACTGCAGCTTGCAACCCATTAGTAGGTCATGAAAGCAATTTAGTGGGTCCTGACCAGCATTTTAAAACAACGACAGAGACTAAAATAAGCAGAAAATATTAGAGGATACCCAGCAGTTAGAAGAAGTATTGTTTGGGAAACTTCACATGTTTCCCATGCTTCACATGTGTTTTTGCATGATCCTAAAGTAAAATATCCTTTCTGTGAGTTGGAGTCAGAAAAGCAGAAAAGCATTGGTCTGGGGGGCTTATGGGTCTGACTGGGTTTGAATAAAGATGTAGAAGCAAAGGGCTTTGCATCTGAAGTTTGAACCGAGAGAAACTCTGCAGAATTGCTTCCAGCCCATTCTTCTCAAAATCAGGATAACATAGTAAGGACAAGATGGTGAGTTGGGTCAGTTATCTGTGTCATTTGCCTTGGGTAAATAAATTCTAGTAGCTATAAAATCACTTATTCAGTTCTGACTTTGGCATCCACTGGTGTACTCTCTAACTGCCCAATGGTGGTTTGAAAATCACATTAAGACTGGCGAAAGTCTACCCTCCACATTTTCTTTTGCCTTCAGAAACTGCTGCAGGAGATTCAGTGTTTTGTTGGACATACAGGTTTGCATTGTCTTGCAGCTTATATATTTACTTAAGCTTTCCGGAGAATTCTATGAATGTTATCAATGCTTGCCTTTGCCCTAATTACTTCTCATTTATTCTTGAAATGAGACTCACTTGACATGAATGCTAGCTGATCATTTCAAACAATTGCATTTAGATTGGAGGGAAGTTTGAAGTATCAGCTAATGAAAACCAATTTCAGGTAATGCCACACCCAACTTGTTTAGCTCACATTAGCCTGCTAATGGAAATGAATGTTGGCTGGCTGATGACAGTTGTTGCATTTTATAAGGGACTATAAAATATACCTGGGTTAATTAGTGTACATTTGGCACATGGCAATTTTAGTTTTTGTCCAAACATGACTCAAATGCCTCAAAAGATAATATATTATTCAAAAGCAGTACTGCTTTTGAAGTCCCCAAAGGACTTTCTGTAATAATGGAAAATCTCTACATCTGTACTGTCCAAATAGTAGCCACTAGCCACACATGCCTTGTGAGTGTTTGAAATGTGGCCAGTGTGACAAAAAAAAATATGAATTTTTAATTTAATTTTATTTTGATTACTAGAAATTTAAATAGCTACATGGGCTAGTGGCTGACATAGTGAACAGTGCAATTCTAGAGTCTTGAATTTCCATACTAATTCAAAACAAAAGGAAATTCCTCTTTTCTATCAATGTCCTAAAATTACCTCACTCATTTATGATAAGGTGACTTTTTACACCATATTGTCAATCACTTTTTCCAAGTCTTGTTCCTTATGTGCATCTCTTAATGCTGTTTTACTCATGGTAGGTACTAAATAAATGAGAGCCTTTATTGTTGTTACTGCCTTTAGTATTTATTTACTGCCTACCTTTGATCCTAAATTTATACTTAAGACTTAAGCTTATTGAATGTTTTTTATTTTTATTTATTTTTAATTTTTTAAAATGTTTTATTCATTTTTCAGACAGAGAGGGTGTGGGCAGGGGAGGGGCAGAGAGAGACAGAGACAAAGAATCTGAAGCAGGCTACAGGCTCTGAGCTGTCAGCACAGAACCTGATACAGGACTCGAACCCACAAACCATAATATCATGACCTGAGCCAAAGCTGGATGCTTAACCGACTGAGCCATTCAGGCACTGCTATCAGAATATTTTAAGAATCTGTTATGATGAGTTCAAACATATAAGGCATTATTTTAGACAGAGTTTTCTAAGCTGCATATTGAAATCCATTCAATCATTCATGAAAGCTATTTAGTGACATATAAACATTGTTATATGAATTCTGTTTTTGTCACTAAGGATTATAATTAAAATTTGTTTTACTAAACATTTCTAAAGTAACATATGGTTGGTGCCAAGTGGATAAGTTGTTTTTAATTTACTTGGGCAACTCCTTTTACCTCTTTGGCCCCAACCGTATTGATTTATTGAATGGGGATTGGATTAAGCCAGGCATCACAGATGTAATGCCTCCAGGATCTCGATGGTGTCTTAACAAATGAGGCCTGCTGAGTATAAGACAGTAAGGAAGGTATAGAGGAGACTGTCAAATTGCAGAATTCATGCCTCATCTGAAAAAAAAAAAACCAATGCACTATCAGACCCCTGTATTCCTAAATGCTTTAGTTTTCCAAGATAAATAAACAGTTTAGATTTTTCAAGTGGTGAAACTAAATCCATTAAAAAAAATAACATGTCAAGGGGTGCCTAGCTGCCTCGGTGTGAAGTGTGTGACTCTTGATCTCGAGGTTGTTGGTTCAAGCCCTGCACTGGGTGTAGAGATTACTAAAAAAATAAACTCTTAAAAAAGTTACATGTCAAGTGAGTTTTAAGATATGTAAATTATATTCAATAAAACTGTTAACGTGTGGGTCTAAAGGTAAGTAGTTTGCAATTTCTGGACCATTTGATCTTTAGGATTCTTTCTCATGTTGCTACTCTGGCCTTTCTAACCTCTCTGCATATGTCTTTCTTAAACATTTTAGCAGACTTTGTATCAGAGGAAAAAGTTTGCTTCAAGGAGAGACTTTTTTGAAGAGAGACAGCAAACATAGCAATACTTTGCATTTAGGCCTACACAAGAAAAATTTAAGTAAGCCAATTGACAAAGAAAGAAGTATAAGCCCAGTAAAGAAAGAAACTAAAGAAGCCAGTACATTTTTTAAATGAAACAGTAAAGTAATGGGAAAAAAATCCAAATGAACAAGAAACTTAAAGAAAAGGCAAAGAAATACTCTGATTACTCTCTAACCCTTTAATGTTTTTTGAAGACAATTCATAATGTTTTTTAAAGACATTCACGTATGTCAAAAATCTTACTCTTTTTAAGAATACCAAAATGGGGGGAACCTGGGTGGCTCAGTTGGTTAAGTGTCCAACTTTCACTCAGGTCATGATCTCACAGCTCGTGAGTTTGAGCCCTGTGTTGGGCTCTGTGTTGACAGTTCAGAGCCTGAAGCTGCTTCAGGTTCTGTGTGTCTCTCTCTCTCTTTGCCCCTCTGCCGCATACACTCTCTCTCTCCCTCAAAAATTAATAAACATTAAAAAGAGAATACAAAAATGAATGTTTTAGTGTTCTAAACTAATACTAAATATAAATGTTAATTTATATTTGTTTGGAAAGGATTCTTTTTTTTTTCTTTTTCTTTTTTTTTTTTTTTTTAATATTTTTGTATTTATTTCTAGGAGAGAGAGAGAAACAGCGTGAGCAGGGGAGGGTCAGAGAGAGAGGGAGTCACAGACTGTGAAACAGGCTCCAGGCTCTGAGCTGGCAGTCAGCACAGAGCCCGACGCGGGGCTCGAACCCACGAACCGCGGGATCATGACCTAAGCGAAAGTCAGACGCTTAGCCAACTAAGCCACCCAGGCGCCCCTGGAAAGGATTCTTATTCTACCTATATTAAATCATGAATAATAGGTTTGTCATTACATGACATTACAGGACAAACCAGAGCTTGAATAACCCAACTAAGATAGTGAGGTAAAAATCAGCTAAGATGGGGTTTTTAACCCAGTCCTGGAACACCCCTTACTATACAGTTCATTTGAGTGCTCCAAACAGAAGCTAGGGAGTGTCTGACACCCAGACACCCAGATTTGGCTTTGGTTCTGTGTTCCCATTTCTGGCTTTGAATAAAGTCCAAAGGTGCCGTTTTATTCTCTTCAAGATGTGATTTGGACATGTTTTCAGGCCCTTTAACACCAGTTCTAGCCCAATCAATTTACATTTTATTCACAGAAAACATCTTATTCACAGAATAGATGATATTTAAGTCATTATTAAAAAATGATCAGAAAATATTATTAAGCAGTATTATTAAGAAGTGAGTAGAGTAGGGCTGTGAATTCACGTTCTGACCAATACTTGTATGACTGTTCTTTTATGGAATATCAACCTGTTCATCTGACTGATATCTAAGTTCAAGTCTCTTCCTCTTTCAGATGTCCAATTCCCAGTTATGCTTCATCTTTATGAGCATATATGGACTACATTGTCTTTTCAAAAGTCGAGAAATAAAGTTGCCATTATTTCCCACAGCCTGTAAAGAGCTAAAAGTTAGATAGAGAGAGACAGAGAGACAGAGAGAAGAGTGTACCTTCAAAGTGTAAAGACAGAGAAAGGCTTCAGTATCAGAATCAGATATTCTTAAATCTAAATAATGTGCTAAGTTTAAAACTGTTAGAAACAGCAAAAGCTGGCTAAATTTTCTGTTTAGCTCTTTAAATGTTTCAACTCAATTATGTATATGGTGTTCAGTGAGCTGCCTGGCCCGCTTGTCCGTGTTAATGAACGCAACAGGGACAAAAACATGAGTTCAAATGTATACATGGCAAGAAAACATGTTTAAAAAATAATAAATAAATAAATAAATAAATAAATAAATAAATAAATAAATAAATAAAACAAAACCAAAAAAATGATGAGAATGGTTCTAAACTAGGGTGTTTAGAAAGCCAGAAAAACACAGCTTTCCCTGGGGCCTGAACCTGAGCGGAGCTTATGTGGTCCAAGTCCTTGGAAGGATAAAGAAGCTGAGTGCAGGCAGGTGGAGGCATTTGCATCAAGTTCTTGAGCCCGGAATTGAAACCGGTTCTGGACTCCCTGTGCAGTGTTCTGTTTACGTTGTATGCTGAACCTGTATAAATCATAGTGTATTTAACGAGTCTCCTGATTCCAGTTTGTATTTGAGCCCTACACGGTCTTGTCCTCACCCGGTTCACAGGAGTTAGTGGTTCGGAGCAAGATACCTCAGGAATATTTACCAGGTGTTTTTTGCAAAGGAAGAAAAAGTGATACAAAGTGTAAACTCCGCTCTCCCTGCTATAAATGGGCTCCGTGTGCTCTGTTCATTGACACTGCACTGGATGCTAGAGATAGAGTCAGGTGCCAGGTCAGGCCCCTGCTCCTGTTTCTCCGCTGACCTTTTAGAGGGAAGAAATACCATGTGCTACTGAATGCATGAAGTCATGGAGGCTTGGCAGATACATTAGTAATTTAAATATCACTGAAGAAAAACGACTTCTGAAACGCCCAGAGTTCGAGAGACCCCAAAAACAGACCACCAGAGTCAAAGCCAATCGGCAAGGGTTGTTTATTTGCAGGTTCGAACCCGGACCTCCGCGCACTCGTCGCTGGTGACGCTGAGAGGCCTCAAACAAAGTCTATGGAGCCTTTTTATAGACAGGAGTAAACAAGTCGTGGGGAGGGACAAGGAATCTCTATGGTTACAGGTTTGTCATTGGTTGATATTTAAATATGAACATATACCATATTTGATTGGTTCCCGCCATCAGGTTTTTGGCGGGATCCAATTAGAACATTTAGGATACCTTTGAATTCAGCCAATCATAGAGCGAGTCTAGGGTCTTGTTCGGCGACTAACAGGTTAACTTCTCTCTCCCTAGGCCCTTCCTTCAGTAAGGCGGAGGGTGGCTGCTGGCCTTTCCCGATTGAGTGTTGCCAGGGTAGTGTGGTGGAGTGATGCGGTGGCCAGTTTCTTTGGCCTTGGGCAGTGTGCAGCTGCCTGATAGTTCCGCGGAGGCTGAAACTCCAGCCTTAAGCAATGGTACAGAAGCGGAAGGAGCTAGTTAGGTTTTGGTTTCCCGTAGTGCAAGCACTTGTACAGAAGCAGAAAAGCTGGTTGAGTTTTTGGTTTAGTTTGTCTAGGCCCCTCACCCCAAGGAGCCCGCACCGATGCAAGTACAAAAGGGTCTTTATTACAAGCTTGAGCAGGGGCTCACCCAGCCTGCTGGTGTCATGGCAGCAAGGTGAAGCCAAGAGCAATAGCGAACAGGATTTTTAAGGAGTAAGGGATTGGGTGTTACAGTACATGTAGCATCATCACATAAGAACGAATTACAATTACAGCTTCGACCATTCAGTGTCTGTGAGGTGTTCATTACTTTTGGTGGGTCCCAATCATGACTTTTGAGAATCTTTGAAAATGACCAGTTGTGAGGTGAGTTTAAAGGGCCCACATGGGGTTCAGACAAGCAGTGAGAAATTGGCTAGTTTGTATCTGCAGTTTCCAGCCTTGACTCAGACCATAGGAATGTTTCTATTTTTTCTTTTTGATTAGCTGAACTGAGGGCGGTCTGAGGATGGCTTTAGCCTTGAACAGTCTGAGGCTTTTCCTGGGACTGGGACTGGGGCTATGTGCAGCCCGAGGTTTCTCTTAATGGAGGACTTAATTTTTGGCTCTTCACTTCCAGCTAAATAGTGTGGCGCCTCCTTAAGAGCAGACATGTTCCCCACATGAATCACCCACACAGCCCTATTTTGGGTTATTTTTGGTTTGTTTTTGTTTTTAATGTTTATTTATTTTTGAGAGAGAGAGAGAGAGACAAAGCACAAGCAGGGGAGGGGCAGAGAGAGGGAGACACAGAGTCCAAAGCAGCCTCCAGGCCCTGAGCCGTCAGCACAGAGCCTGACCTAGGGTTTGAACTCATGAACCGCGAGATCAGGACCTGAGCAGAAGTCAAATGCTTAACTGACTGAGACACTCCGGCGCCCCTTATGTTGTTTTTGAGTTTTCTTTTTGATATGCCAGGGGCTGGGGTCCTAGCCCAGCCTTTAGTTGCAGTTCTTGACTTGCAAGAGAGATCTTCCTCTTTCCTACATTCCTGTGACAAAAACATCACACAGCTTCCTTGGCTTGCTTCTATCTTTCTTAGGTCCCAGAAACCAATGGTTTTCAAACTTTAATGGGGATATGCAGTTCGGTCTCTTTCATTTGAAGATTCTGATTCAGTAGGACTGGGGTGGAGCCCAAGATTCTGCTTTTCTCACCGGTGTCCACATGATGATGGTGCTGCTATTTGTGGGCCACACACAGGGGAGGAGCAAGACCATAAAAGAAATCAGTGATTGCTTCCCAAGAACAGAGAGATTTGTGGTTTTTCTTCAAATAATGAGTAAAATCAACTTATTCTCCACTACTCAGCATTAATAACCCTGCTTCAATGACAACGATGGTCCCCAGATCAACAATAATAATAGGACATCATTGATTTTAAGATACCTCGGTGGTATAAAAAATGTGCATATTAGAACTGATGAAATGCAATATTCTACAAATCAATCACTGAATTGTACTAAGTGCCATGCATGTGCTGAGGCAGGTGATCAGGCCATTAGAGCACAGATTCAGAAGACCACATCTGCTCCGCACAGGGTACTAGAAACACAGTACCTGAAACTAGAAACACACTGAGCCTGTGTGGCTCAGTAGGTTAAGTGTCTGACTTTGGCTCAGGTAATGATCTCATGGTACATGAGTTCAAGCCCCTCATCAAGCTCTGAGCTGATGGCGCTGAGCCTGCCTGGGATTCTTGCCTTCTCCCCGCAGCCCCGTACTCACTCATACACACACAAAATAAAAAAAATTTATTTTGTCCCAAAATAAATTTAAGAACTTAAAGAAAAAAATATATATATATAACCTGGGGAATGTTTTTCTCCTTTTTGTATTTACTAGTTGGCCTAAATCAAGATATGGAAAGATACTTTTCAACAGGTGTCCTTATTTTTCCATGGAGGCAATGCTGACATCCTGCAGAATGCTACGAATAGCTCAGATATAACAAGTCATGGTCTCGGAAACTAGGACAAGCTGGGACTTAATTTCTTAAAAATTATACACAAGTTTAAAATTTTCCTCCCTGGGATAAAAATTTGGCATGACAAAACATGCAATTAGTGACCAGAGTTACTGATGTTCTTCTCGAGGTGCTAATGAAGCAGTTGTTTAGTGGCCTCCAGAAATACCCTGCTGTCTGCATCATTCCAACTTTTTCAAGAAAGCTGAATTTCTATTTTCCATTTGGGTTCTACCTGTGAGCAATAGATTTTAAAATTGTAAAAACAAAGTACAATTGCATAACAAAATGAGAGACTAAAAAAAGCATCATTGGCTTTGAACCTATGAATTTAAGAAAAAAATGTATTCACACAAATAAAGCCAACCTACTTTTAAAACAAATTTTCTTTTCTAAATGTGTTAAGTATATAAATGTGTATGTGTGTATATATATACATACATATGTGTGTATATATATATATATATCACCGTAAGTAACTGTATTTAAGAAATTCATGACAGCATTATAAATATTACATTTTTAGTTACCTTAAACACATTTCAGTGCAAAATCAATGATTATAATTTTTTAAGTTTATTTACTTATTTTGAGAGAGAAGACATGAGTGAGGGGGGAGAGAGGAGAGAGGAGAGAGAGAATTCCAAGCGGGCTCTGCATGCTGTCTGCACAAAGTCTGATGCAGGGCTTGAACCCACGAACTGTGAGATCATGACCTGAGCCAAAATCAAGAGTTGAACGTTTAGCCAACTGAGCCACCCAATGCCCCTCAATGATTATAATTTTATGAAAGTTATCCTAATTCACCTTATCTTTCTAAGAAAAGAATGTTTGCATATATTTCCATTTCTTAAATAACTATCTGGCACATTAAAACTATAGCATATGTATTGGTGGTCAAACTGATTTTTAAAAGATAAATCGCTTGGGGGACCTGGATTCAGTTGGTTAAGTGGCCAACTTCATCACAGGTCATGATCTCTCTGTTCATGGGTTTGAGCCCTCCACTGGACTCTGTACTGACAGCTCAGAGCCTGGAGCCGGCTCATATACTGTGTCTCCCTCTCTCTCCGCCCCTCTCCCATTCACATTCTGTCTCTCTGTCTCTCTCTCTCTCAAAAATAAATAAACATTGAATATTAAAAAACATTTTTAAGTAAAAGGAAAATAACTAGACATCATAAAAATAAAAGCTTAGTGGCCATTTTTTACGAATAATAAGTGTGTCCAAATTTGAGCTTAATGGGTGCTTTGAAAGACTTCATAGGAGCAAACTGTGATGGTTATGGGTTGCCTTATGCATGCTAATTAAAAGCAAATGCTATAACCATACATGTTTTCTTAATAAAAGACAGAAATAGTAAGGGATGCAGTTACCACTGTCACTTTCTGGTAAGAGGCCTCGCCTACCTGCTTTACTTCTCCAGGTAAGGATTACTCATTTCCTCTGACATCTTCAGATGTTCTCCTGAACTTCAGGTGACATAATCTGTTGCTACAGTAACTTCTAGAAATACGTCAAAAGACTCTGATTCAAATGAATTCTGCTCTAACTTTGATTTGTCACAACACAGAGCTCCTGTTCTCCAACTCTGCCGAGGCTCCTGTTTGAAAGTGGTCATGTGAGGTTGCCAACCAGAGATCCATTAAAATATATTAAGTAATCATTCATCTCTCTTAATATCCCATCTACAGATACTTACTTCCTGCTGAAATCAGAAAGTATTCTAGCTGGAGAAACTGAATTATTTCAAACAGCAGAGTTGGGCTTTTCGTTTTGTGCTTTCTTTTTGTTTTTTTGTTTTGACTAAGTGCCCTATCTTTCCTTAACAAGTTAAGTGGGGATATAATTAGACATAATTAGACATCTAGAAAATAGCAAATAAAAGAATAGAAAATCCAAATTGTCTCTTTTTTATAAAAGTGAGGTATAATTGACATATATAATTATATTAGTTTCAGGTGTAGAACTAGTCAATATTCATCTATATTGTAAAATGATCACCACAATAGATCTAATGAACATTCATCACCATACATAGTAACAGATTTTTTTTTTGCTGTGATAAGACTTTTAAGATCTACTCTTTTAGCAGCCTTCAGATATATAATGCAGCAGTGTTAACCATAGTTGCTATACAGTACGTTACTTCCCAATCACTCATTTCTTTTATAACCGAAAGTTTGTACCTATTGACCCCTTCATCCACTTCTGTGGAAGAGAGGACTGGAGCTGTAGTCTACCCATTGTGATGATGAAGGCAACATCAAGAGCATCAACTTTGACTTTGACATTCTTGGGTTACTGTGCCAGTCCTGGATTACCTATCTCCATAAAGCTCTGTATGGGAGAGGAAGAAAAAACTGTCTTATTTAAGCTACTTTATTTAGATGTTGTGTCACATGCAGCTAAACTTAACTCCTAACCGGTAAAATAGTCTATCCAAAGTTAAAGTCCAGCTCAAATCCCAACTCCTTTGTCATATTCTCTCTCTAGCTAATTTTTCAGGTAGGTCAGGAATTCTCTCTCCTACTTTTGAAATCTTTTATTCTTTATTCTAATTTGCAACTTAAACATTCTTTATCCCTTCTTAGACCCATAACTGGTATCTGAAATAGGATGTAAGCTATGTGAAGGCCAGTACTATGTTCTATTTGACCATGGGGTTGATAGTATGTTGTGCTGAATATATTTGTTGATTGCCTCATTGATGTAAAGATTATTTTCCTAACAAAAGTTTTTATGGTATGAAAAATAGAGAAGCAAATTAAATCACAATATGTAAAGTAATGAATGTAAAGGAAAAACATCTCAAGAGTTTGAATTAGAAAACTGTTTTTTCCATTTTGTATTCTTTTTGAAAGACAACCTACATAGGCATTTAGTCATTTACATGCTAAGAATAAAAAATGGCTGAATCTGCCTTCTGTTTCCCAAAGCAGAACGTGATACCTTATTTTACTCCATAGTTGCATCAAATAAAGAAGTTTCCTTTGGGTGCAGGTAGATTGAATGTACCGCTTCTATGTCCTTCAGCCATAAGAAATTTTATCAAAGCTAGCTTTGAAACATATCTGGGGAATATGTGTGGATGTTTTTGTCTCTTGTCTTTTATTTTTATGAAGTCAGCCTCACAAGGGCTCTGTTGGCATGGAGTCTAGGACTTCATCCAATGGGAAAATAAAATGTTCACTTATTTCAGGGAGCCTGATGCCGTATTTCTCAGATGCCATGACAATGTATTCTTTTGTAAACAAGGATGAATTATTTTCCTGTAAGTAACATTGGTGAATCGAGTTAGAATAATAGAGCTGTATGGGTTTCAAGAAATCACTAAGGTCATTCACCAGCAGCCCACCAGATGATGTTTAAAGCCCTTAGACAATGGAGAATCTATAACTTAATTTCTGGGCATTGCTTGAAACTTGGAATCTCTCATTTCTGATTCCAAGTACTTATTAATGCAAGGGCAGTCTTGTTCTCCATGTCTAATGCATTTTCTACTCTCATATCTCCCAATAGCTTCATGCACAAGGATTTTAATAAGCTAGATTAGGCTATAATAACAGATACACACATGTATACTGACTCAAACACAATAAAAGTTTGTTTCTCACTTATGTAATAGTCCAAAGTGGGTGATTCTTACCATGTGGTAACTCTGTTTCATGTGGTGACTTGGATACTCAGGCTCATTTTATACTGTGGGTCTATCATTTTCATCATGTGGCTCTCAGGGCATCCCTAGGAGTGGAGAGTAGTGGCAGGAGGTCAGGGGTCCTCATCCCAATCATTCAAAAACAGAAAATGCTTGGAAGAAAGTGCAAATGGGAGACTTTAAAAGACCATTCCTGGAAACAGCCCAGATCGCTTGCATTCTTTCATATAGCCACATCTATGTGGGAACCTGACAAAAAAAGGTGGATGTCTCCAGGATAAAACCAAAATGAATTTTGATAAAAACTAAGACTTTTTGTCATATGAATTCTGTTTTCCCATATCTTTAAAGCATCCATTCATTAATTCAATAAATGTTAGAGAATCCTTATCCTTTATTGCCTATAATCTAGTTGGGCAGATATAATATTAATTACACAGTCACAACAAGATATTAACTGAGGCAGGATTTGAAGGGAAAGTTCAGAGTACTCTGAGAGTGTGTAACCGGATATCTGATGTAAGGGCAGGGGTCAGTGGTGCATTTCTGAGAAGAGGACACCTGATCTGTCATCTGAAGAATATATGACCTTTAAGCATCATATCCTTTTATTTCTCCTGAAATAGCTTGCCTCTTCCTTC
Source organism: Proteles cristata cristata (assembly GCA_017311185.1). Taxonomy (NCBI): domain Eukaryota; kingdom Metazoa; phylum Chordata; class Mammalia; order Carnivora; family Hyaenidae; genus Proteles; species Proteles cristata. Next base: position 399,985 of record JAESUZ010002499.1, on the reverse strand, counting down.
CTTCCTTCTTTCCTTTCCTTCTTTCACTTTCTTTCTTTCCTTCTTTTTTCCTTTCTTTCTTCCTTTCCTTCTTTCTCTTTCTCTCTCTCTTTCTTTCCTTCCTTCCTTCTTTCCTTCTTTCTTTCTTTCCTTTTTTCTTCCTTCCTTCCTTTTTCTCTCTCTTTCTCTCTTTCTTTCTTTCTTTCTTTCTTTCTTTCTTTCTTTCTTTCTTTCTTTCTTTCTTTCTTTCTTTCTTTCTCTTCTTCTTCTTCTTTCTTTCTTTCTTTCCTTCCTTCCTTCCTTCCTTCCTTCCTTCCTTCCTTCCTTCCTTCCTTCCTTCCTTCCTTCCTCTTTCACCTTTCTTTCTTTCTTTCTTTCTTTCTTCATTTCTTTGTTTCTTTCTTTCAGAAGAATTATCTCTTCAGTTTGTAATAATGGAGGAGTGATATAGACAATTTAATGAAAGAGGTACTTATTTATATTTCCCATTACATGGGTCTCATTAAACACTTTTATAATAGGTAACCAGTATGTATACATACCTGGTACCCTGCCTCATGTTTTAACCAACTGCCATTATCAAGGATCCAAAAGGTGAGTCTTAAGCTCTTTTGGAAAAAGAATTGGGGTCAGCTTACCTCAAGTGACAAAGATTACTAGAAAGATTCAGAAGAAAGTAAGGAAGTATTGGACACTCTTATAATCAGCATAGCCACATTTTTAAAAATTCATTTATTTTTGAGAGAGAATGAATCAGCACAAGAGGGGCAGAGAGATAGAGAGAGAGAAAATCCCAAACAGGCTCTGTGCTTTCAGTGCAGAGCCTAATGTGGGACTCCATCTCACGAATCACAAGATCATGATCTGAGCCAAAACCAAGAGTCAGATGCTTAACCAATTGAGCCACTCAGGTGCCCCAGTATAACCAAGTTTTATAGTAAAAGGAAAAATCTCAACAGAATCTCTAGTCTGCCTTCCCCATGACTCTTCTCTCATTTTTTTCCCATCTTTGTTTCTGCCCAAGCTACCGACTGCCAACACCTTTCCCCCGTCTTCTCTTTTCCATGCTTCTTTCTCACCCATGGCTTCTACCAAGCATGGTTTCTGATTACCACTTTCTTTGTGCCTCTTGGCTTTTGGGTTCTTTCAGTGCTGCCTCTGTCTGCTGACCCTTCTACTACCGCTGTCATTTGGATGCTTCATCTTCATTGTCCCCAGGAGAGGAAAGAATTTGGAAGCATTAGTCATTGTTCCCTGGCCAGCCCATAGGTGGCCATCTTAGGCTCAGGAACAAATATCAGATGAAATCAGTTGTGTGTGGCCCGAGTGTGAAGCATGCCTGTGGCTTATGATACAAAGTATGAGAACTCATTGTCAATTATTGCCAAGATGGATCAGATTTACTCTCTCACCTGAAATAATTTTTTAAAGTAGGCATTGTGTATGAAATAACATTGTTTAGTCATTGACCATCTGTGAATGAAGGACAGTGAAACCTGATGGAGGCAAAACAAATCAGGTGAACCCTACAATTCATCCAGTTAACCGTCTGGAGAGAGTAAACAGCTGAGAGAGAGGAGACCCCAGGCAGAGCTGGGTGGTCACCCTCAGGTGGAGACAAGAAACTAGGAGTCTGGGAATCTACATTGACAAGCTGAACAATTTATATTTATATGCTTATTTACCAACAGTGAATGTGATCATTATCAGAGGCACAAACAGATGCAATAAAATTATCTTCAGGAATTCAAACAACATTATAAACCAAGCCAGACCAAAGGACAGCTCCACTGCACACTTTTCTCCTCTCCACCCACCCTGACCTCCCACTAGCATGAGACTTGCTTCTACAATTTTACCTCATATTTGACCTGTTTTATTTTATAACTTTTCTCAGGGCTCCCTCTCTAGTAGTGTCCCTGCTCTCAAGTGTTTCCATCAAGACACTGCTTTCTGCATATTTTACATCAGCCATTCTCCACTCTTCTTCCTGATTTGTTTTTCCAAGCACAGGTAATTATTTTATATTTCATTTATTTAAACATTTTTAATAAATTTAATTATTTAAATCGTGTATTTTGTTTCTAGTTGTCCATTAAGTGATGAACACTTTATGTCTTGTTCTGTTTCTGTAGAACCTGAAAACAATGAGAAGGTAAAACTAAATAAATCTAGTAAAATAAAATTGGGAGTGGAAGGAAGAAAAAGAAAGGAAGGTGTTCACAACAAGGTATAATAAAATAAGTGGCAGTTTAAACCTTCTGGGTGTGTTTTAATTTTAACATGAAAAATTAAATTTGAGGTTGCCTGGGAGGGGCTCACTTGGTTAAGTGTCCAACCCTTCATTTCGGCTCAGGTCATGATCTCACAGTTCATGAGTTTGAGCCCTGCATTGGCCTCTGTGCTGACAGTGTGGAGCCTGTTTGGGATACTCTCTCTCCCTCTCCCACTCTGCCCCTCTAGTGTGTCTGCTCCCCCCATTTCAAACAATAAATAAATAGGGGCACTTGAGCGGCTCAGTTGGTTAAGCGTCAGACTTTGGCTCAGGTCATGATCTCACAGTTAGTGGGTTTGAGCCCCACATTGATATCTGTATTAGTAGCTTGGAGCCTGGAGTCCGCTTCAGATTCTGTCTCCCTCTCTCACTGACCCTCCCCTGCTCCTGCTCTGTCTCTCTCACTCTCAAAAATAAATCAACATAAAAACAAACAGACAAACAAACAAAAGCCTAAAAAATAATAAAATTAAATTTAATGTTAAATTTAAAAAATCTGGTCCTTTTGAAGTTTAGGGGGGAAATACATAAGGGACTGTCCCCATAGGCTCTTTGCATGGAACCATGAAGAGAATTGCCAACTACCAGTAATGGACAATTTCTGAGAGAAGTTACCTCTTTCTAATAGTTCTCATTTTTCCAATATTTAAAGTCTCTTCTGACTAAGGAAATTGGTGTCCACAGTACATGAAAGTCAGCTTGCATTTGTTACTATTGAAACAGTGGAAACAAAGAGAATGATGGATTCCCTTGGCAGGGATCCATGAAACACTGGAGATGTTGGGGCTTTACCAAAGTTGGAACAAGAAATAGGAGCTGGAAGGAAGGGAAGCTTGGGGATTTCTAGTTTCAGGAATAAAAATAAAAATTTATTTTTCTAATATTTTTTAATTTATTTCTAGGAGAGAGAGAGAGAGACTGCGTGAGCAGGGGAGGGTCAAAGAGAGACAGAGACAGAAAGACTCCAAAATAAGCTCCAGGCTCTGAGCCGGCAGTCAGCACAGAGCCCAACGCGGGGCTCGAACCCACGAACCGCGAGATCATGACCTAAGCGAAAGTCGGACGCTTAACTGACTAAGCCACCCAGGCGCCCCTAAAAATAAAAATTTAAAACCCTAAGTCTCTTCCATTCCTTCATATGAGAAGCAGACTTAGAGTCACAACTAGAAAGTCTTAGATAAAATTCAGGATGTTTTTCATTTCCTACATTTATGTCCAGTTTGTTATCCATAAGGATTTTCAATAAAAGTCTCATAATGGAAAGAATATGTTTGCTTGTCTTGATGGTGCAAGAAAGGAGGATACAGAGACTTTGTCCTATTGTGCATTGAGTGTTAGGCATAGGAAAGGGGGCAGAGATGAAAACTTGAAGGACCCAAAGGGTGAAAGTACCTGCCAAGAGAGAAAAAGGTAAAGGAGAACCATCCTTGAGGCTGCCTTGGAGTGAACTTCAGGAAAACCCTGGAGGGACTAATTGATTTCCTTGAGGTCATTACCACCACCCTTAACCCAGAGCATGGAAGAAAGGTGCATCCAGTTTGACCTCTGGTGACTAGGTCGTTTGGCTAAATGCAGATCCCCATGCCTATACTAACCCAAAGAAATCAAACTCTTGAGGCATGCCTAGGAGTGTAAATTTTCATTTGGGGAAATGTTGGTAGAAGGTTACGAACAGGGTGGCTTAGTCGGTTGAATGCTCAACTCCTGATTTCAATTCGTGTCACGATCCCAGGATCCTGGCATCAAGCCCTGTCAAGCCCCATGTGAAGCTCTGAGTCCAGCATGGAGCCTCCCTGAGATTCTCTCTCTCTCTCTCTCTCTCTCTCTCTCTCTCTCTCCTCTCTGTCTCTCTCTCTCCCCACCTTTCTACCCCTCCCTCATTCATGCTTACACTCTCCCTCCAAGAAAAAAAAAAAAACTACAAACTCCTAGTTATAAGATAATACGTTCTGGGGATCTAATATACAACATAGTCATTATGGTTAACAATACTGTATTGTGTCTTTGAAAGTTGCTAAGAGAGTAAAGCTTAAATGTTTTCATCACATACACACAAGGTAGCTATGTGAGGTGATGGATGTGTTAACTAACCCTACTGTGGTAATAATTTCATAATATATATGTATATATAATTATCACACTGTATATCTTACCCTTTCACAATGTTATGTTATGTCAATTATATCTCAATAAAGCCAGAGGGGGAAATATATAAATAAATACAGAAATATAGAGATCCACTGATGATTCCAGTCCACACTGAAGTTTTCATATGGGTCCTGGAAAACAACAAAAAGAAATTGACCAGTTATTCATGCAACTACTTCACTGGTACTCTTAGCCTCCATGGTACTGATAACACTCACAACCTCAGCGTGTACATAGGAGTTCTAGCCTAATCTTAAGTGGTATGCATCTCCTTAACCTACTGGGTCATTGCAGTGGACAAGCAAGGATTTTCTCTGCCGGTTCATCCAGAGATTTTTCTGGAACAGAAGTTCCACCCTGATTAAATGGCACAAAAGACACTACAGAAACCGAGATGGGAATGGGACTCCCAACTTGGTCATCTGGACAATAGGAAAGAGTGAGCACAAGAGAAGCCACTCTTGTGATGATAAAATGTGAGAATTGCAGCAGGCTCTTTTGATGCTATGTAATGCTGTGTATGTCAAATCTTGCAGTTGGCTTTGTACCTGGCCCTGAGCATTTGCACCAGCTCCAAGAAAAATAATTACTTCCTGCCAACTATAGTTCTTGGGGCCTCAGACAGTTTGTTGTGCTTTTCTTTTTCTTTTTCTAATTAAAGGACTAGAGAGACCACAAATGAGATTTATTTCCTTTATAACTCACATAATATATTCCGATACCAAATGCCACTCTCCACATGTGGCAGGAACCAGCTTGTCAGTCCTGAGATTTCTCTCTGGGTATCTCTTTGTTTTTAACTGCCAGAGTGGAGACCAAGGGACAGAGGAAGGATAATAACTGCTAAGAGACCAACTAATCTGTTGCTACATGCGTCCACCTTACAGGTTTTTCTGTAACCTTTCACAACTCTCTTAGGGAAGCTCTTCAAGTTATAATTATTGCACTGTGCTTTCATGCCTAGATTTTAAACAAGTTTCAAAAGAGTTTCTTTTTGACAAGGCATAATCCCTTATTTTCACATTTTATAAAACATATGGCCATTTCGCTTAGACCAGGGATATGAAATTATGTCTTGTTTCGGGGCGCCTGGGTGGCTTAGTCAGTTAAGCGTCCGACTTTCGCTTAGGTCATGATCTCGCGGTTTGTGGGTTCGAGCCCCGCGTCGGGCTCTGTGCTGACTGCCAGCTCAGAGCCTGGAGCCTGTTTCAGTCTGCGACTCCCTCTCTCTCTGACCCTCCCCTGCTCATGCTGTCTCTCTCTCTCTCCTAGAAATAAAAAACATTAAAAAAAAAAAGAAAGAAAGAAATTATGTCTTGTTTCACTTAAAGAGAGAGGTGGTAGGGCGGGGGGTCTATCAGACATTGGCAAGGATATGAAGCAAGTTATATCTCAGCTGTTCCTCTTGCTTCAGAGAAAAACAATAAAACCTTTATGGTATGTTAACACTTCCCTTAGCAAAAGGGCTTAAACCAACCAAAACCAAAATTAACCTATGGTCTTTCTATACTTCTTACTATGAGAACTGGAACAACATTGGGTAAACTGTGTATCATCCACTGAAGCACTATAAGCTAATGGGTTGTAGACTGCTCACTGGAAGAAACTTTAAACGTTATAGAAACTTTTCTTCAGATTACTAATGTGATCATTGAGAACCAAAAGCCTTAAGTGGCTTCCCCATGATCTCACTATTATTTAGTGGGTGAACTATGGACCAGAACCCAGATTCTCTGAAGATTTATCCTGTACTTCAACCGTCTCCTTAAAATTAAAATTTAAGTAAAAAGCCCTTCTTCTAGGATGCAGCCTGTGTCAACTAAAGAAGGAGCACTTTGGAGCCCAAACCATCTGAGCGTAGGTTCTTATTTCATTTCTAGCTACAGAGGAAAGTTATGTAGCTACCTGAGTCCCAATTTCCCTTCACTGAAAATGAGGATGTAACTCAGTGCACCTAGTGGCTTATTCAACAAACATTTGAGTAACTACTTGGAGCCAATCACTGTATTAAAGCACTGAGAATGTAGCAGTGAACCAGCTGACAACTCAGGCTATCATGGAGTTTGTATTCTAGTGGGCACATAGGGACAGTAAATGAATGAGCAGGTAAGGTATAAGGCACAGCTGATAGTTGTTAAGTGCTATGCGGAAAAATAGAGAATGGACACACAGATAGCAGGCCAGAGGAGGGACAAGCACATGTGTATGCGTAATTATAAGCAAGGTAGTCTGGGAAGGCCTTGCTATAGAAGGATTGCTGAGGAGATACATGAAGAAGGGGAACGATAATGACACTGCAAAAACACAGCAAGCCAAACCCGCTTGAGGGAGGGCACACTGGGTCTATTGGACTGACAGCACAAAGGTCCTGTGGCTGGAGCTAAGGAAACAGAATGAAAGTAGGGTGAGATGGAGCCTGGGTAGCGGCCAGGGGGACGTCCTCTAAGGGCTGTAGCCGCTGTAAGCAGTTTGGCTTCTCTTTATATAAAATGGAAAGTTGAGGCGCCTGGGTGGCTTAGTCGGTTAAGCGTCCGACTTTCACTTAGGTCATGATCTCGCGGTTCGTGGGTTCGAGCCCCGCGTCGGGCTCTGTGCTGACTGCCAGCTCAGAGCCTGGAGCCTGTTTCAGTCTGTGACTCCCTCTCTCTCTGACCCTCCCCTGCTCACGCAGTCTCTCTCTCTCTCTCCTAGAAATAAAATAAAAATATTTTTTAAAAAATGGAAAGCTACTGCAACACTCTGAGCAGAAAAGCGACAGAACTGGACTTAAATTTTAGTAGGACCATCCTGGCTGCTGTGTTATAATGAACCGCAAATTCAGCAAGGGTAGAAGTCAGGAGACCAATTAGGACAATATCCCAGGAGAGAGATGAGAAACAGAAGAGATCAGATTTTGGATAAAATTTGAAGAAATGCTCACCAAGTTTTTCTGAGAGATTAGAGGTAGACTGTGAGAGAAAGAGAGGGGTTGAACAAACACAAATCTGAAATGCTTTTCCCCACTATTACAAGGAAGTAACAGAACTCAGGAGACACACGTGGAAGGGGAAGATGGATTCTAGACAAGTTAAATTCGAGATGCCTACTGGCCATCTGGATGGAGTGCACAACCAGACACCTGGAGGCGGAATTCACGGGGGAGGGTCAACATTGGGGAGCCATCAGCCTATTTAAGGGCATGAGACCGGCAGAACCCTTTCGGGAGTGAGGAAGTATAACTGGACTGAGTCCCAGAATACAGCATTTAGAGGTTGGGAAGATGTGTAAAATAGGAGAAAGCAAGCTGACTAGTAGAGGGCGGTGAGATGGCACGATGAACAGGAGTGTACTCTATGCCAGAAATCAGGAGAAGGATGCCTTTATAGTAGGAGGGAGGGATCAGCTGTGTCCAGTGTTACTGAGAGGTAAGATAAGACAAGGCCTAGAAAATGACTATTGATCTAGGCTGAATGAAGGTAATGATGGGCTAAATGATGGAAGGAAAAGTCTAAATGGAGTGCGTCTAAAGATAATGATAAACTTGGGATGAAAAAGCTAAGGAGTCAATAGCAAAATGAACAAAACTGCACATTAAAGACTCCACAGAAAAGAAATACATGTGGCAGAGAAAACACAAAACATATAAGAGTGTGCTCAACCTCACTCATAATAAGGTGAATGTGGAATTATTACCTCATGTGAAATTACATCCCAATTCAACCAGCACATTTTGGAACTCTAGAAAATAATATACAATTAATGTGGGAAAGTAAATATGAATGGAAATGATAAAGAAAAAAAAAGCTGACATTTTTGAGACTTCCCACCCAGAGGACTTCTTGCAGTTTGGTGACAAGAGTGGCCTTTGGAACAACTCAGGTTTGAATCCTGGATCCTCTACTCATTACTGAGCTTCTCTGTAGCTTCAACTACCTCAGCTGTAAATGGGTCTTTTATTTGTACCATCCATTAGAGTCGCAAAGGCCTTCATTTAATGCTTGGCTTATAGCAACAATGATAGGCAATATTTACTGGGTGTTTATTATAGATGAGACATTGTTCTAAGTATTTCACATTTCTTTCTTTTTCTTCATAGCAAGCCTAGAAGGAGCCCAAGGTACCAAGATCTGTACTTAGATCAGTAAGAGAATTACGAAACATAAACACTGAGCTCTTAGCTACTAACCTGTGCTGTATCAAATAATATTATGAGGAAAAAAAAAAAACCCATCTTACCAAAATAACACACTGTAAGGTAACAAACATTAAAACAATGTAGCACTTCTACCAAAATTGATCTGTGTGACAATACAGAAAATCTAGAAATATATTTAATTATATAAAATGATTACATAAGAATTTCACAGTAAATTAAGCAAGATCCTCAAAACAATTGGAGAGGCTTATTCTGACTGATGGACATGATCTGTATATTAATAAAGTTCACAGATAAAGGGCAAATAGCCATGAACACTTAAATGTTTTATAAGAATCAGAGAATTATTTACCTAGATTCATTTCATTCAACAAAGTAACACTTTATGAATTCACTCCTTTACTTGTTGGAGATAAGTTGTATTGGGGGAGAAGACATCTCAGGAGGAAAAATTGCTTGGAAATTTTTGTTTAAAGCTGAGTGTGTATGTAGGTATTTTAATACTGTACAAAGTTGTGGCAGACAGAAACAGTCACTAGATCAATGTAGCCCACTACAATATAACATTTTGTTTAATTTTTTTTTTAAGTTTTTTTTTTAATTTATTTCTAGGAGAGAGAGAGAGAGACAGCGTGAGCAGGGGAGGGTCAGAGAGAGAGGGAGTCACAGACTGAAACAGGCTCCAGGCTCTGAGCTGGCAGTCAGCACAGAGCGGGACGCGGGGCTCGAACCCACGAACCGTGAGATCATGACCCAAACGAAAGTCGGACGCTTAACCGACTAAGCCACCCAGGTGCCCCTACAATAAACATTTTGAACTCAGCCTGAACTAGGTTGGTGTTTTTCTCAGACATCTTAAGATTTCCAGCTTCATTTCTTGCCATTCTCCCTCAGCCCCTCGCAGCACCTTGTACTTTCTCCTTCTTTCCTTTTTTTTTTTTTTTATGAACTCACTTCTTTTCTAAATTAGCCATAATCTAAATAGCCTAGGTTAGAAAGACTGAATTTGATTTACTCATCTGTTGGTCCATATTTTAGAATATTTAGTATACAGATATCATGTCAGTCTGTTAGGACTGCTTTTATTAAGTACCACAAAGTGAGTGGCTTAATCAACAGAAATTTACTGTCTTATTGGTCTAGACCAGAAGTTCCAAATCCAGGAGTTACTATGGTTGTTCCCTTCTAAAGGCTACAATGGAAGGGTGTGTCTCTCTCCTTGGCTTGTAGTATGGCCTTCTCTGTCGTTCCACATCATCTCTCACTGTGTGTCTCTGTGTTCTAATTTCCTATTTTATAAGGACATCAGTTATATTGCATTAGGGACCTCCCTAATGACCTTCTTTTAACTTAATTTCCTAGATAAAGACCATACCTCCAAATAAGGTCACATTCTGAGGTACTGAGGACTATAACTCCAACCTTCCTTTTGTTTTTGGAGGGACACGATTTAACTCCTAGTACTTCATATTTGAGTATAAAACATAGTAGCCACGAGACCCTTCCAGAAGCTGTCCTATTGGCCTTGGTGATACTTTCTTAAGCAGGTCCCTGTCAATTAACCATGCATGACAAATCCCTTTTGAGGATTTGTCAAGGTATATTTAAAACTTCAGCACAACATTCTTCTGGGTGACATCAAAGAGTCCATTCCTCATTTTGTACAAACACAAACCCTATGAAGATGAGCAAAACACATTTCTTGGGCCTGGCCCAATATATCTACAGTCATATAAAAACAACCTTAGTGTTTCAAAACTTCCATAGCATAAAACACGCACAGCAATCAAATATACAACACACTCCTTCACAACAACATGGAAATCACACCGGGGAAATGAGCACCTGACACGCAAGGCAGGAGGAAATGGGTTAGGGAAACAAGGGCGTGGGCAAGAATCAGTGGAAAAAAGAAGTAGAAGTGAAATCTCTGTCTCATAATCCCCAGATATCGGTGTCAAGAGTCTTAGATCCAGTCTCGTCACAGCCGCCTAACCTCAACAACACAACCCCTCATGCTACCTGGTGGATTATCAGCTGTGAGGGGGAAAGCCTCCTGTGGTGAGCACAAATATTCATCTCTTTACCACCCACTGTAGAATCGGGGTCTTCAGCTTCATCCCTCAGTACCCCTCCTTTGATCAGCAAGCACTCAGTATCATTTTCCAAATATACCACCCAGTTCCTCTGCATCCCTACTATTGTCAAGTTTGTCTGGAATGCCATGATCTCTTGCCTAGACCACTGCATGTAGTTGACCCTTGAACACAACATGGTTTTGAATTCTGGACTCACTGATACATGGATATTTGTTGGGGTTTTTTTTGTTTGTTTGTGTGTGTGTGTGTGTGTTTTGTTTTAATTTATTTCTGAGAGAGAGAGAGAGTGTGTGAGCAGGGTGAGGGTCAGAGAGAGAGGGAGACACAGAATCTGAAACAGGCTCCAAGCCCTGAGCTATCAGCACAGAGCCCGACGGGGAGCTCAAACCCAAGAACCACCTGAGCCAAAGTCGGACGCCTAACCAACTGAGCCACCCAGGTGCCCCTGGATATTTGTTTTCTGCAAAAAGCTTTATTGTTTCCATTTGGTCAATGTCTTGGGAGGGGGCTCCAGGGTGGTTGAAGAGCTGCCTGGTGGCCTCAGGAGGAAGTCCAGGCAGAAGCCCTGACACCAGCAAGGGGACAGGGGTCCCCTGGGAGAAAGGCGGTGGGCTCAGGAGCCTCCCCGCTGTGCCTGAGGGGGAGCCAGGTGAGGAGATGCCCCCCTGCCCCGCCGGCGGGTGGGACCACGGGGTCAGGCAGGTGGTGTCCATCTTCCCGAGAGGTTGCACCTGCGCTCCAGCCAAGGTCCCGCAGGTTTTCGGCAGATGCAGGTGGGCGTGCGTGGGCAGAGGCCAGGGCCTCGGACGGACGCACAGGACGGGATTCAGGTTCCTCCCCCGTGAGGGGTTCGACCCCGCTCACGTGCGCGCCTTCTGTACGTCCTGGAAGCAGCGCGGTGGCCCGGCCTGGTTGGCGCTTTCCAGCGACGCCGGGGACCCGGAGCTTCTCAGCCAGCTCGCAAGGCAGCCTGCGCGCACAGAGCCTCGCCCTCCGGGTGGAAAACAGCAGCCCAGCCAGAGGTGAGGTGCGCAGAGGCGGGGGGACCAGGCGGTGGACACGGCCGCCCCCACCCACCCACCCCCGGTGGCATAATTCTGACGAGTGTGGGAGCTCGTGCTGGTGGGCAGGAAGGGAGCGAAGTGCGGAAGTCGGTGTTGGCTCTATGCGGAGCCACAGGATGGCGGAGAAGGTGGTTCCGAAGGTTGCTTGCGACTGGAAAAGAGGTTGCGGGGTGGTGGGAGGCTGGAGGAAGCGGCGTCCTGGGGTCTGTCTCTTCCTTCCGACACTGCTGAAGCAAGAGACACACCTATTAGGGCTACCACCTGGTTCACTGACTACTAGATCCCGATTTCTTACAGTACAATATTGTGAATGTAATTTCTCCTCTGATTTTCCTAATATTTTACTTTATTGTGAGAATGCGGTATATATAATACATGCCATACCAAATATGTTTTAATCAGTTGTTTATGTTATTGATAAAGTGTAGGCAACACGAGGCTATTAGTAGAAGTTTTGGGGGAGTCAAAATTCTTGGATTGTTGACTGCATGGGCCTTGGTGCCTCTGACCCCCATGCTGTTCAGGGCTAAAGTGTACACTTTTGTTGTCTAGCTTCAACATAACCCCAGGGTAATCTGTTCCCCGCTGAGCAGACTCTCATCTATCTGAAAAGCTTCAATGAGCTTTTAAACAAAACCCACTGTACTTAACCATACCTGCACCCCCTGACCCTGTCTTCCTTTGTTTTATTCCACTCTCCCTCTTGCCCACTGTATCCAGCGTCTCTGTTCTACTTTTAGTTCCTTGATTCCAAATACTTTCTGGTTTTAGAGTTTTCACATACTCTCTTCCCCCTTTTTGGAACTTTTGCTAATAATCAGCCTGCGTGATCCAATAAACTATACTAGTTGTGAAAACAGTGAATTGCCTCTCCCCCCGTCCATTGGTAAGTACTGCTACCCCATGCCCCTGCACAGCCCCCTGTACATCTACCTGCCCCTTTCCTAGAATCTCCTGGACTTTCATGCTACCGAGCTACTAAAGGAATAATGGCTGGCCCTCTTTGAGGGCTGCAAGATCCTGTATTGGTTAGGGTTCAACCAGAGAAACAAAGCCAAAAGGAGATCTATATTAAGGGATTCATTGCAAGGAATTTGGGCTATGCAGTTGTGGAGTTGGCAAGGCAAGTTGGAAATCTGTGGGGAAGGAAGGGCAAACTGGAAGTCTCAGGCACAAGCCAGAGCTGCAGGCCGTAGAATTTTTCTTCTTTGGGGAAGCCTCAGTTCTGCTCTTAGGCCTTTCACCTGAGCAAATTGGGCCTCTACTTAAAGTCAAGTAATTATGAACAGTACTCACATCTACAAAATGCCTTCACGTTACTTAGATTAATGTTTGAATAACTGGGGACTATAGCCCTAGCTAAAGTAGCACATAAAACTGAACATCGGAAGTATTGTGGCAGGGACGCCTGGGTGGCTAAGTTGGTTAAGCGTCCGACTCTTGACTTTGGCTCAGGTCATGATCTTACCGTTTGTGTGTTTGAACCACGTTGATTCAGGATTCTTTCTCTCTCCCTCTCTCTACCCCTCCCCTGCTTGTGCTGTCTTTCTCTCTCTCAAAATAAACAAATTTAAACAACAACAACAGATTTCCAGCAATGTGGTTGCTGGTTGTCTACTGGTAGTTGAGTATTTTTAATCTCTTCCTTGTCTGAACTGTTCTCTTATCCCTTCCTCTTTGGGTGGTGGACACCTTTTCTCCTTTCCATCCTCCAGGACCCCAGTTTAAATGTCATCTCCTTCAGAGAGTTCTCCTTACTACTCCCTCTGTGTAGCTCCCCCTCCCACCCAAGAAGCACCTGCACTCTATTGTTTGTCTTTACTGCACTTATCACAAGCTAACTCTGTGTTCTCTTTGTCTGTTTACTGATTTTTGTCTGTCATTCCCATAAAACTGTGTGTCCTGTGAGTGCTGAGACTTTCATTTGTACAACACTATATAAGAAGAGTTAAAATTGCCCTGACTGACACATAACAGGAGCTCAATTACTATTTGTCAAGTAAGCAAATGTCATCAGAGATTACTATGATTTGAGACACAAAGTCCCAGCTTTTTATCCATTTATGCCTCTTCTTTTTGATTTGCCCTGAAGGTACCTTCTGTGTTCAAAGTCCCACTTAACCAGAAGTCACTGTGCTGGCGCAAGCACAGGTTCAGGGCAAACACATTGGTGAATCATTGCTTTTAGAGGAAACCGTGTAGAAATGCCTGATATTAACTAAGATCCACCATGTGGGTTCCTTAAGCAAATATTTTTATTCACATACACAGCCTCAGTCTTATCTCTGATGTCTGACCTGAGTCTGTTCCTACTGGAATAAAGGGTATTTGTTGGAATTGCTGATTTGATTTGTTAAAGAGGAGTAGATAGAACTTAGGAACCAGATAGACACTGGAGAGATGGCTCTCCTTCTTAGCGGGCCCTGGAGTAGAGCATGATCCAGTGAATGGCACAGATGTAGAACCTCATGCTCACCCCCTCTCATCAGGAATCACAAAGGGACTCTCCGGATTGCTCCAAATTTTGTTAATTCCCCACTGTCCATGATTCTAATCTTTTTCCTCTCTTCTGATCCAGTGGTATATTTAAGAGGTGTCTGCCCTTAGCTTCCTTTTTCTGTGTCTGGGGTAGTAGACAGCAAAATATTCTGTATTGGTGGACTCCCTCCTATGGTGAATAAAGGTTTTATACCATTTCTTGATGAAGTGGATATTTCCACATCCACTTACTTACTAATACATACAGGCATTGAGTTACCAGTGAAAAAGCCTTTAGGATATTTGTGCATTTGATGGTCTTTGCAGCTTTCTCATTTCCTAGAATAAAATGAGGCACATGGATACTAAGAAGAGCTTTATCTGTTGGAGCAAAAATAGACAATTTTACAAAGTGATAAAGCTATTTCTGTCCACAGCAAAATTGCATGGTTCTGGTTAAGTCATAATGACGACTCTAGATCAGGAAGAGCAGAGTATGATTCAGAGTGTATCCGTGATACACTGTCCTACAGATTACCTAAAACAAGCCATTAAGCAATAATATTCATACAAAATTGCCTCCATATTCCTAATTTTGTTCAGTTGCCCTTCTCAGTGTAAAGTTGAGGCCTCCAGTCCAAATACAGACTGTTTCTTCACCTTAAGTGTCTTTGTCTTCCCCTCAGGAACCAAAGGTTCCTTGCTCTTTCTCTTCAGGACATAACTCAGATCCTTTGTAATACCATCCATAATCACATTTCCCTTCCTTAAGTTCCTTTATCCCAGTTGGTTCCTATTGTGTCAACCTGTCCTGTTATTTTTCATTATAGATTAAGTTCCTTGTTCCCAAATTAAATTATAAATTCCTGAAGGACATGGCTCTGTTTTCTATGTCTTTGTTTCCATATACCCCATGGCATAGATATTTTGCCAGTTCCTTCTGGGCAAAAATTGAGGTTGTGGCAGAGAATTTGTTCATCAAAATTTGCTTTCTCTTCTTTCTAGATGCATAGTTAGACTTCATTGCCCAACCTCCTCTACAGGGAAATCAAGCCCTGGGTGGTCTGTGCCACTTCTAGGCTTATTCCATTTAAACTTCTTAGGTTTCCATTACCATTCTTTCTTTTTTCTTCTTCTGGTAAAAATGAGTCCTTAAGGATTGGCAGAACACAAGATGGAAGTTGCTGAGGTCCTAGAATCATCTTGTTGAGGAAGCTGCCCACACCCAGAACCATCTGCCTTGGACTGTTGCTTGGTACACATGAAATAAGTACCGATTGTGTCTGAGCTGTCACATGTTTGTGGATTTACTTGTTACAGCAGCTACCAGTCATTCTACTGAACCTTGTAATTTTTGCAGAAAGAGCCTGAACTGTGGTTTAACACTTAGCTCTCCCACAGTGACTAAACTCTGTGATTTAAGGCGAGTTTAATTTCTCTGAGCCTCAACTTCATTGTCTATACAATGTAGATGATGATAGTAAGTGATGTCAATCAGTTTGTTGTGAGAATTATGTAAGTTCACACAATCCCTTACACCAATGCCTGGTATCCAGTGGGCACTCAGTGAAGATTAGTTCGGTACTGCTGTGATAAGTGCTTAGGTTTAGAGCTCTTAAACATTCATCCCTGGCTGCAATCTAAGATTTTAGGTTAGACTATGCAAGGACTTCACATTAGGCCCATCTGTGTCTAAACAGATAATTAGGGATAATTATGCTGCTATTTAGGTCAAAGGTACTCTCCTTTGTAGGCTGGGCTATTCAGTACCTAAGGAGTAAGTCTGATCTTCCATTGGGTATTAACGATAAAATAAGTCATTCACCTAATAATTGATTGAAAATAGAACAAGGCTGAGTGAAGTGGACATTTGGTTGATGTAGTCAAGTTAAATTTAGATGGAGAACTGAGATAGTTCTTATCTCTGCTGATGGGTTCCTTATACAAGAGTTCCCAACACACAGCAATCTCTCATGCGGTATGCAATAAGCAAGATTGAATAAAGCCAAATATAACTAGGCATATATTTGTAGGCTGAATAAATCTTTGACATCTGCTTTTAGACAATTTTAGGTTTCTTGCATTAATACATTTATTCCTATTTAGTTAACATTCTGTCTTCATATTCAGAGTTTAAACATATAATTTATTACCATCTCCAAAATCTATTTTTTCTATTTTCAGGAAATTTAACTTGAAGCAAAAAACAAAATACAAAAAACAAAATAAAACAAAACAAAACAAACAAACCAAAAAACGAGGTGTGGAAAGTGGGACTCTGTAGTAATTTGTCCTAAGACAAAAGTTGTAAAGGGATGCCTGGCTAGATCAATCAGTTAAGCATTGGGCTCTTGACTTGGGTTCAGGCCTTGATCTCAGGATTTGTGGGATCGGGCACTGCGGCATGCTCCAAGCTGACAGGTTGGGATTCTCTGTCTCTTAGTCTCTCTGCCCCTCTCCCACTCATGTGCATGCATGCTCTTTTTTTCTCAAAATAAAGGAATAAACTTTTAAAAATAAGGTGTGTATACAAATAAAATTTTAAGATTTTAAGTCATATTATCCTCTGCTACAGTTTTCTCCCAAGAAAGTCACAGATTTGATATTATTAAGTTTTTGTATATAAGGAAAAAATAACACAGTCTTTAAAAGGCCAGCTTCTTAAGTATATTACCCAAATCTGGAAACCAGGCAAGAAAGGATTTTTAAAACTGGCCACATATTGATGGATGCTTATTGTAGCATGGCCTGCAATTAAAACAGCAAGTTACACCGCCCCCCCTCCCCCAGAAATTCACCTAATGTCCATGAATGGGGAAATCATTGGATAAATTACACACACACATACACACATACATACATGTACACATGTGTATAATTCCATATTTGTAAAACTAAAACCAAAATCCAAACAGAAAGAAAGTAAATTCCTTATATTTGTGAATATTCATATAATATAATTAGTAATGTAATTTTAGGGAAAGTTATGAAAAAAATAAGCATAAGCCTTTTCCTGTTGATGACTCATAGACATGGATAATCAGGGCTGTGACTGAGTGTGTTAGCTTTTTTTGTGGATTCCTATATTGTTTAACAGATATAACAGGAAGGTATTACTATTGCACTGTTAAATGATTTATGTCTTAAAAGGTCTTTAAAGATGGAAGACATTCCTGAAATGTGAGAGGATATGAGTATCTACAGAAACGTCTATTTGAACACTTTCTAGGATTTTACAAAGCTTTAGTTGAGAACTTGTCTCTCCTCCCTGAATCTCCTTTTCACACAACTGACATTGTATCAGAAATATGCAATGCTAGGGACAGTCACTGAAGCAAAAGACACATTGATTTCAAGTCATGTGAAACAGAATATATTGCAACTACAAGTATAAAAATTGCTTACTACAAGCTTATGTGAAATAGAATGAATCTTTGAATTATTAGTAAGAAAAGGTATTCTACATTCTTTATTTTTTTATTTTTTTTAAATGTTTTATTTATTTCTAGGAGAGAGAGAGAGAGACACAGTGTGAGTAGGGGAGGGTCAGAGAGAGAGGGAGTCACAGACTGAAACAGGCTCCAGGCTCCAAGCTGGCAGTCTGCACAGAGCCCGACGCAGGGCTCGAACCCACAAACCGCGAGATCATGACCTAAGCAAAAGTTGGACGCTTAACCCGACTAAGCCACCCAGGCGCCCCTCTACATTCTTTTTTTAAAAAATTTTTTAAACATTTATTTTATTTTAGAGACAGAGATTGAGTGGGGGAGGAGCAGAGAGAGAGGGAATCATAGAATCCCAAGCAGGCTCCAAGCTCCCAGCGGACAGCACAAAGCCTGATGCGGGACTTGAACCCACAGACCGCCTTTGTTCATGACCTGAGCCAAAGTCAGCTGCCCAACTGATTGAGCCACCCAGGCACCCCTCCACATTCCATCACGAGGAAAGGAAAATGAAGGAAAGAAAAAAGCAAAGAAAAGGAAGAAAGGAAAAGAAAGCAGCCAACTAATTGGGTAGCTTGACTGCCATTTCTACTGCTAGTGGTTGTAGGAGATTTAAAGCATTCGGGTCAAAAATAGAAGAGAAACAGATGTGATGGCAGTAAGCCAGAGTTTTAGAGCATCTCATGAGGTACAGTATAGAGGTGGGATGTCAGACTAAGTAGAATTTGAGGACTTGCCTATCTCTCCCCCTTCTCTCATCAAAACATGATAAATGTAATTGGTACGAGGGCTCTAAAGTTACAGTAGCCCTGCAATTGGGTTGGTCCCACTTCCACCCCCATTACTGATGTGGCCACAGCCCAGGGGTATTGTGCATGTAGTGTACTGCCAGCTGAAGTGGAAAATTACATCCAACCCTAGCCTAGAAGGCCCAGGTGCCTTGTGAGTTCATGGAGTGACTATGGATGTTACACTGATGACATTCCTCATCACTCCAAATTTATGAGCAGCTACCAATTGACTAGATGCATAAAACACAATCCCTCCCCAGCACTGTGGTGAGGAATGGAATATAACCTGGATGGGGAAGCCCAGAAGTTAAAAGTGTACCAGCATTGGAGAGGACAGGGAGGGTAACAGGAGTGAATCACAAAGAGAAGGGACAGTTGGCCTGCCTATTCAAAAGTGGGCTGACAAGTAGGAGAGAATATAAAATATGAATGATATAAATTGGGAGAATGGTCTTATGGAAGCCAGACATGTCAGAAAGCAACATGATTAAAAACAGAGGATTATGATTCCATCCCTAAAATTTGGATTATTTAAGAGAGAAGTACATTTTAAGAGTAGGCCACAGAAGGGACTCTTTGTTAAAACGTAAGATGTCAAGAATTTGGATCAACTGTATTGTCTTGGTAAAGGAGAGGTGACTTAGTAAAGCTAAGGAAAAATGAGGGCTTTCAGAACAGGCTGGCAAGAAGTCATGCCCCTCGGCAAGTTTAGGTTTCCTCTCCAAATCTCACATATTTGTTTAGGGCCACATCCAACCTTTTGTTTTCAAACTGCTTTATTCTAAAGCTCTTCTGAGGAGAAATCTTACTAAGTGAAAAAGACTTCATGGAGTCACAGAGAGAGAAAACCTGGCCCATCAATTCTCTGGGCTTCTTTTTTACAGCGCAGCATGTTTGGGGGAAGCCAGGGGCTACGTAGCTCAGCCCAGGATGCAGGAAGCCTGGCTCCCAGCTAGACTGCACCCAGACTCAGGTGTTCCTTTCCTCTTCCTCCATCTTTCTGACGTGAAGCCTCCTACCAAAGACTAGAAGAGAGGGTGTGATTTTGACTCAAGCATTTGTTTCATGTTTCCTAGTCATGCATATATCTTTCATCTGTCCCCTTCAGATTTCTGTTTGAATTGTTCATTCTTAGAAAATATGAAAATTCAGTTGCTTAACTTGTCTATTTAAGATCATTGAAAAAAAGGACCTAATTTTAAAGATAATGTAATGACCATAGTGATCTTTGGTAACTAAGATTCTTTAAATGTTACTGGATGGAAGTATAAAAATTCATTCAAGAAGCCACTCTGAAGCAGGGGAACATGTGGGCCAACAAATATGGAGCAGAGATGCAGGAAAACAAAGTCAATAGGTGTGACTTAGATTCATTGCCGTAAGTGCCTTCTCCACTTCATCCTTCTTCCACCATTTCCCATCTAAAGTTTTTATTACTTTTTCATCATATAAAACTGTTTTTGCATTGATGCCCTTAATTATACAAAACAGGAAGGCAAAGAAAGCTGAAGAACTACTTTAAGTTAAATTACTTTACATTAAAATATAAAATGAATAAGTATGCACATATCTAAAATATCTAAGTGTTTGAAACAAGGATTACAAATAGTTTGGCACAATTAGAAGAACTTAGAGAATTCACCAAATTTCTATGCCAAAGGAAAAAAAAAACAAAATCAAGGTCCAAGGTGTCTTAGCTAGTTAGTTAGAACAGATCTGAAATTAAGTCTCCCACATTGCAAGCTCCTATCTTTTTCTACTTAGCTCTGTGATCTCAGGAATAGTTATTGCATAGTTTCATGCCTCGGCTTCCTCAACAACAAAATGGGCATCAAAATGATGTCTAATTCATAGACTTCTGTGCAGATTAAATAAATTAATGTATTTAAAATTCATAGAAGAGTATCTGATACGTGGTAGGTACTTTATTAATATTAGTTATTATTGTTTACCACCTTGCCTTCCTATTTACTATGTAAACCAGTGTTTCAAAGTAATGCTTTTGAGTTGGTTAGTGGCTGGAAATAGAGAATTAGATGGTAGTGTATTTTGGATGGGAATCAGGAGTTATTTTCTTTCCTATTTCCAAAAATGGTTCTGTAGAGCATCTTTTCTCTTCAAGCCCACATTACTTCCTGGATAATGAATAAAAATTGTAGTGATTAAGTAGCCAAAATATATGGAAGAAGGAATATGTTTTTTATCTCCTGTCCCAAATTAGACATTCAGTCTAGGGTGTGCCGTTCACTGCCACCGTAATTATCATGACAAGGTGATTTGGAATAAGTTGAGCTGACAAATTGAACTAGGGAAAAATACATATCCATTACTCACATATCACTTGAAATGCCACCTCCTCAGTGAAGTCCTGTCTAATCCCACCCATCAGAACAAATTGCTCCATGATCAGTGTTCCAGTGCATCTGTGTTTATACTTCACTTTGGACACTAATCATTTTAGTCTGTGCATTCTTCTTCCATTGCACTAAATTGCAGACTCCCAAAAGCAGAATCTATGTCTTATTCGTCTATTTTCACAGAATCTAGATTATCTCACAGTATTTTTTAAAGTTTTTTTTTTAATGTTTATTTTTGAGAGAGAAAGAGACAAAGAGTAAGCGGGGGAGGTACAGAGAGAGATGGAGACAAAGAATCTGAAACAGGCTCCAGGCTCTAGGCTCTGAGCTGTCAGCGCGCAGCCTGCCATGGCGCTTTATCCCATGAGCTGTGAGATCATGGCCTGAGCTGAAGTCAGAAGCTTAACTCACGGAGCCACCCAGGTGCCCCAGATTACCTCACAGTAGTTATAGTTATGGAGTTAGATATATTGAATCTAATTCCTAGGAAGTACCATTGTTTATTGAACCTGTATCATGGGTTCAAAACTGCGAAATTCATATTAACTCTGCGAAACATCATTATTTTCATTTAATGGGTGAGTAAAACTAAGGCTCAGAGAGGTTAAGGGCTTTGCTCAAGGTCACACTGGGCATGGCAGAAACAGAATGTAAACCTCAGTTCTATCTGATACTGCTCCTCGATAAGAAGAAAATGAGGATGGAACACTCCTTACTTTTAATACTTAATCCCTTATAATCCATTGGGAAATAGATTCCAACTGTAGGAATGCATCCTCGTCAGGACAGTCATTTTGCAATATTTTACCTTCTTGTGACACTGAGTGTTTGATATGAATGTCACCAATATGAACAAGATGGCCAGTACAACTCCCCACTGGCAATAATGAAGACCCCAGCATATTAGCCCTTTGAAAAGTTCTTGTGGACTGACATGATTGTGTATTGGTCTGGCCTTGTTTTCTTCCTGTCAGTGACTTGCTGCTTCGTCTGCTATGATACACCTTATGTAGGCTATCACAACAGTGCCCATACCGGTAGAACTTGTATGCGTATGATCATGAGATTGGCTTCCAACTACTTCACCTCAGAACTACAACATGAACTGACTCTTTTCCAGCTAGAACCCTAACCAGTCCTGCACAAATGTAATACATTAGTATCTGAGACAGGTCTGTTAAATTCCACTGTGAACTGTCAAAGACTATAATTTGAAAAGCATACTGAGTCCTTGAAATATGCCCCTTCACCCAGTTTTTTCAATTATACAATTTTTTAGAAATTCTTCTTTTATACTCTTAACCTTGTTGTAACCTTCTCTTTGATTATCTTTTGCAAATTCTTAGAAATATCTGACTTAACATAATTTTATCATACTAAGCAGAATGGTGCCCATTTTAGTTATGCATACATTGGGCACTAGAAAAGCCAATAAATTAACTGCATATTAATAAATCACAATAGAGAGTAGAGTAATGGAATAAGTGCCTTAAGATGATTTAGACCCCTAATTTGATGTTACCAACTAGCCCATCCAAACACATTTTTTTTTTCCCACTAAATGTTCTGGCTACCCATGGAAAAACAAATACTGAGAAATGTTGAGAGTTAAAAAGAAGCTTTTTTAAACAAATTAAACCTAAGGCATTTCCTATTTTCAGTTTAGCATCAGTGTGAAATTAAGATGATCACACCAAGAGAGCAGTAGAAACTACCCTGGGGGAAATGTAAGATGATAGCCATTAAAAGAAACAGAGGAAATCGAAGTTATTCGATATAAAACCCAGCACACACCCCTTCAAACCAGAGGCAGTCTCTGAGTGGGCAGGTGTGGAACAGCGGGACGAGTGTCATAGCAGTCTTTCCCCTCCCCCCCAGGGAACCCTGGGTCTAGGTTTGCAGTTATTACCACTCAGAGCAGAAAAGCAGCTTCCCTGCCATTCCCACTCTTCATTCTCAGTGGGCTTGTTCAGCTCCATTTCCTGGAGAGAGCATTTCCTCACAGGAACTTCTATCTCCGGCTGTGAGCTTTGCTACGTTAGAGGCATGACATATTGATTTGTAGCACAATTATGTGGCCTGTCGAATGACTACCAGGACATCCAGTAGATGTTTCCCTGTGGATCCTCCCTTCCAAAGACACTGTTTCATAGACCTTCAGATCCCGGTGGAGTAAAGAGCTTAACACCGATGTGAATTTTCAAAGGAAAACATCAAAGATGTTTCCTCTTCCTCATCTTCTTGTTCCCATAGGGCATACGTGTAAGAAATGAACAAAGCAAGGAAGGGAGGACACAGAAAAATAGAGCCAGAGACCTGAACTACAGAAGCATCCTCATTCAGAGAGCAGCAACGAAGTAGTGTTCTCTGAACTTGTGAAACATACCCGGCCTTGGTCATTCTTAATCTGCTGTAAATCTCTAAAAAATAAACTAGAAAGTACTTCTTTCCATCTCCTATCACAGTTTACTAAGTTCTGGAAATGTTAGGACTGTGAATGGTACAGCCCAACGCAGTAGGCAGGGCCAAAAGAAAGCAAGTCAGGTCTTGGATTCTAATTACCATTTTCTCCTAAAGTTTTAATTGGCAGATCACGCCACAGGGGTAGTTATCTTCATCAGTAAAAATGGAAGTGGCAAATGCATTCCACAGGTGTGGAGAGGCAATGCAACGTGTTGTGGCATAAACTAGAGTTGTGTGAAGAATGCATTTGGCTGGGTGCGTATCCAGACATTGAAGGATGGCTAGTCCTCTAAAAAATGTGGTGGTTGATTTTCCACCTGTGAAGACTTTTAGCATCTAAAATTTAAAAGGAATGAGAAACCAGACTGCTTGCTGCTGGGATGTGTGCGTACATGTGTTGATGACTCCACATAATTCTGAAAGCTTCATAAGCTTTTGTTGAGGCAAATGTAAATTATACAATGATGGCCTCTCTTCACCTTAACCTAAAACCTCCTTCATTCCTTTGTGAGGCTGTCGTTTCCCTTATGCCCATCCAGTCTATCACCTGGCCTACCCCTCTCTTCATGTTTAGTGCAGCCTGGTCTCGCAGCGTGAGGCCCCTTCACTCCATGTTAGTATTTAATTTTTATTTCATTTTTAGATAAATATACTCTTGCATTCATTTAATCCATTTTTGTTTGCCCACTCTACAACTTGACCTGCACTTCCAACCTTTCCTTGATGCCACCCTGTGTCTGATATTGCACACGCTTTCCAGGATGCCTTTTGCGGAGATGGGTGTGATGTTAGGAGGCACATCAGAACATTATAGTCGTTATGGGACATCTTTATCCAAAGGTGTCTGCTCTTGGCATATTTGGACCTTATCTATTTCAGTATTTTTTTTTGGTCTGAGGGAGCATGTAAGGACCAGGGTGATACATGTTCCATAATTAAGGAGATAATTGATTTTTAAGTCAGTGGCTACTCTCTTCTCTTTTCTTTGTCAGCACTGAGTTGGCTCCTCTTAAAACCTCCATGTAATGCTTGGTGAACACAACAAGGGGCAGAGAACTCTGCTTTGATAGGCTCTGTGCATGAGAAAGACTCATTCAAAATAGAAATGTGTGGGGGAGTGCCTCCTTGTCCTCGCTGTCCCTGAGCTGTCCTGCCTAGCAGGTGCCACCTCCTACTCGATTGCAAACAAGAAGCTCACAATAGTTCTCCGGCAGCAACTCTGTTGTCATTATCACCAAGTGAGGTTTGGAGCCAAGCAACCCAAATGCCATTCTAAGTTTGTAAAACATGTAGAGATACATAAGGTGGGGGCGAATCTGCAGAATTCAGCACATATGCTCTGAAAACAGGGATGAGCCCCAGGCAGAACTCATGAAAATGGACTGTGCAGAGAGTCCCTTCAAGATAAAGAGAACTAAATTAATATAACCATTTGGGAGAGGGAAGAGTGATGATCCTGACCAGATTTATCTGCTTGATTCATCAGGCCGCAAGCCCTACCACATTCTTGAAAATGTCCATTGATGCATTCACCATTCCTGTTTGCAGTTCATAAGCTATTAGCTTTAAAAAAAATGTTGATTTATTTAGAGTGTGTAAGTGAGTGGGGGAGGGGCAGAGAGAAAGAGAGAGAGAGAATCCCAAGCAGGCTCCACACTGGCATTGAAGAGCCTGATATGGGGCTTGATCTCATGAACCATAAGATCATAACCTGAGGTGAAATCAACTGTCAGATGCTTACCTGATTGAGCCATCCAGGCCCCCCAGATTTTTTTTTAACATACTGTTTTGAAACTGATTTGCCTACCTTATAGAGACATTCTGAACCATTTCATAGCCCAGGTTCTAAAACATAAATACATGCAACTGTGTGAAACTGGGTTCCAAAAAGCAGGATTAAAAGATCCAAAAATATGAGGAATGAAGGGTTGTTTACTTCCCTTTTTTACTCTGTCACTATGAAAATTCTGGCCATTTGGCCATTTGAGTGGCTTTTATTCCCTTGACAAAACCGACTAGCCAAGTACATTACCTTAGCTTTTTGATTTATGGGTTTATTTTGTCAACATTTTAATATTTTGAAATCTGGTATTCATTGCCTAATTAAGTGAAAAGCAACTTGCCGCCTCCCATATGGACAAGTTGTCTTTTGTGGTAATTGCCTGAATACATATTAATGTGACTGTATGTAAAAGTAGCTGTCCATGTATTGCCACCAGTGTTGAGATATTTGCAATTGTAGTACCACCTGTGGTTGAATTTCAATCAAAATTATCATTCAGTAATTGCCATTTGAAATACCTTAAAATTACTATGAACTAGCAGAGAAATGAGAAGTCACTGAATGAAGAATGTTGTCATCTGCCAGATATAGTTTAGATACAGGCAATGGGAACCACCAGCCCATCAAAATAGAGCACAAATTTCCCAAA
This sequence comes from Proteles cristata cristata, assembly GCA_017311185.1. Lineage (NCBI taxonomy): Eukaryota > Metazoa > Chordata > Mammalia > Carnivora > Hyaenidae > Proteles > Proteles cristata. Next base: position 374,321 of record JAESUZ010002499.1, on the reverse strand, counting down.
GCTTGGTGAGATTGATATGACATGACCCATTCAAGTGCTGATTAAGATTATTACCAGGGGATTGATCAATGCCAACAGCTTCTGAGTAAAGTTAGATATTTTCAATTCCCAAAATGTCTTAAGTCAATTGAACAGTACCAACTAGCCATCCAACAAGTTTAACAGAATAGGGAAGAGCAGGTAAAAACACCTGTATCTTCAGGTACTCAGACTAAAGTTCTAAAGATGCTAAGAATTTCAACACGATGACCGCAGGTAATAATCAGTGCAGAGTAAGCTTTATAAGTGTTTTCGATCAGTGATACATTTTACAGTCCTGCAAAAAGGAACAGAATGGAATGAGAATTCACTGATAATCCCATGGTTGACAAAGTAAAAATAACAAGACTGTAATCCCACTTTTACTTTGGCATTGAACACAAGTTGGCAGTGTGTTCTTTGGACTGTGATTAAGAATGTATTTCTTTTGCCTCATCTCTCAGAATTTTTCCCAGTTGAGCTAACTGATCTCAGATACTCATAAAGACCTTTCTTACACTTTCAATGATGCCCCATGCTTTGGTAAGTAAGCAGACATACTGGGTTCCATTTGTTTTTTGCCCTCACTTTCTCTTCAAGCAACCAAAACAATTCACAGGCATAGATTTTATTAAAAACAACAGCAGCAAAAACTCGGTGCCTTTATTGAATAGAAGATGAAATCTTCTGCCACACCTCTCATTTAAAGTACATGTCTGGAGTAGTGTGCCATGTCTCCCATCCCATTTGCTCTTCTGTAGGATGACCTACAGTTTCAACTTGCCTGAAGCAGTCTCAGTGTGTGTCTGCTGTCCAAGTGTCCCCTCTACTTGAGCATTATCCCAGACATAACCATCCCTTATTGAATAGTAACTTATGTAATTACTGTATTCACATGAAATATCCTTAGTAGGCTAAGAAAAAAAATCATTCTCAAGAAAATGCATATCCATCCACTCAAATTCCTTACATGTAGGGTCTACCCAGAGAAAATTCTTAGATACCAGTCTTGCACAATCATTCCTTTCAAAGCAAAGAACATCACTATAAAGTAATCACTTTAGTTTTTCCATAGCTTAATCAAACATTTGGTGATGGGATGTGTGCTTTGTTGTATGTTATAAGGAATTTAGTTTAGTGGACAGGGAAAACTACCATGCGTCATTATCCAGATACTTCTTACTCATAAAGCTAAAGAGTACGACCTCAGCCTGACCGTGTGAGTCTAAGATCAAGAATGCACAGCCATCCAAAAGACTGAAGGTGGTGTAATCCAGACTCACTCCTTTAGATGACACATGCACTGTTGGAAAAAAGGCAGGATTAGAGTGCAAATAGTGTCATATTCCTGCCTAAGGACACTAAATATGCAGTCATGCAAGGCCCACATACCTCTAACAGATAATCTTGGCAAAGATGGCATGCCTACTTCTACTTGGAAGTATTAAAACACTCTCCTACTAACAGAAATATCAGCAAGATATCTGTACAACAATTCATTTTTAAACAGAAATTCTTAAGAGTAGATAGAAAAATTGAGTACATAAAACTGATCTTTCTGTGGAAAGAAAGGAAAAGCAAAGCAAAGTCTTCACATTGCTCTAGGAATTTCACTTAGTGATATCATCACTTGATAGGGTTATCATTTCTCTTAACGCAAAATTAAATGTGGGGACTCCATTTCAGGTTTTTTGTTACTAAGATAATTTCATTTGTATGCATTTATTTTCTTCTATTTCTAGAGCTTTGTTATTAATTAGATTGGATGACTGTTTTAAAGTTTTTCTTTCACCTTTACCCCATCACCAATTAGGATAACTAGAACTTGAGATTTTTATGCTCCTGGAAAATTTTAGATGTGTCAATTTCGTTTCACTGAGTAGCTGATGTTTGAAGAAGGCAAATAAACTGAGTGTTCTCTCCTCCCTCTAGAGAAAAACCTGGGTTGCAGATGGGGCTGAACCTTCTGACCTCCTATATCCCCTTAGATGATGGCTTTTATGAGTTGCCCAGATGGAGATATGGCCCTTGGTAAGCAGGACTGGAAAGAGCAGGCAGGAAAAGATGGGCAGTTATGTCAGTTTAAGACATCTCAGATTCTTAGGTCTCTCCCTCCCCTCCCAATCCCAAATAACCCCACCCTCCATATCCACCCCAGCTTGGCATTTTTAATCTCTATGGGATTTTCCATTTCTGACATGGCTGATGCAGAGCTAAGAGGTAGCCACTAGTGTTCTCATGGACTGAAAGGGCTTGAGAATTATATCCAGGAAGGGACAGTAGAGAGATAGCTCTCTCTTGTGTATTAAAAGCCATTTAATAGAAGAATAAAATTAGACAAACTTAAAGGGCTTTTAAAACCCAGAATTCTAGTTATCAAGGTTGGTGTCAATTTTCCACTTTCCTCCTTGATCTTCAAATAAGCATGTAAGATGGGGAGGCCTGTATAATCCCTTAAGATCATTTCAATTTGAGGATGTATTGACGCATAAATTTTCTGCTCTGTGATTTTTCATTCTTCTAAGCATCTGATTAGCTAGATAGTTTTGATAATGCTGTAATTTCTAAGCAAAATTGGGATCCATTTTTTAAAAAAATTTATTTTCAGACTTGTAGACTAGAACCACTATACGCAGAACTAAACAAACTCCTCATGTCTGGTTTGTTACAATAGCTCAAGTCCATGGTAAATATGTTCCTTGCATATGTTAACAAAGAACTTAGTGTATTTTTAGCTACGGTTATATAGTAGTAGGCTTTACAATGTATTGCTGCTAAATGGGAGAATGGATAGCACTTTCCCAAGAGAGAAGAGACAAGCCCAGAGTGGTAGAATGGCAAAGGAATTCTTCCTTTGAAGAAAAATAGTTATTCCAGATGTACCATATTCCTTAGCCTAAGACTTCCATCTTTCCTCAAACATTCACTGTTTGTTTGATGTAGCATTCTAAGTTAGTGTTTCTCAACATCAACATTATCAATTTTTTTATTGGACCTATGCATTGTAGACTCTTTAGCAGCACCCCTCACCTCTACCCATACCAGTAGCCTCTCCATCCACTTGTGACTGTCAAAAATGTCTCCAAATCTCAACATGGTAGATATGGTAACAGTGGACTGTATAGAGTATTATGAGAGAACAGAGGGTGGATGAGGACAAATAACTAAGGGGAGCAGGATGAATTAGGACATAGATACAAGATAGTGTAGTATGAATAAAAAGGTTGATGTGGCTGCCATCTAAATTTCATGGCAACACATGGTAAGAAATAAGGGTGAAAGAGAGGCAGGCAACAGATCCCTGAAGGCCAACTTCTTCTCATTTGTTCCGTGCAAACTAAATTTAGTTCACATCCACACCTGAGTCATGCCATTTAAAAAGCATCACATAAAAGATTATTTTAAATATTGGCAACAGAATCCCAGCAACGTTTTTGTAGAAGATGAATTAAATCATATATATGGATCAAGTTTATTCTGTTAGGGCCAAGCACATATAGTTGAATTATTTTTTCCTAATATTGATAGTGCATTCTTTGAAAACTACTTGGAATATGTTCACATCCTCCCTTCATCATAAATCTTTGCTCCAAATATTATTTTTCTCAACAGGTGCACTGGCATCCATGTTGATTTCTAGCTGTGCTTGGTCTTACATCAAATTGCTGGCTTTGTCTGAGCAGTGTTTGAAGGAAGAGATTTATCCATCTGCATTCTATTTCAGGCAGAGCCATTGACTCAGGGAGTGAGACACTTGACCTACTTGTGGCTCACTTCAGCCCAGCAGGAGAACTGCAAAAGTGGGGCCTCTGATCCTAATAGCATCAGCACTGACATTTCCTGGCAAGAAGAGCTTTAAATTTAAATAGAATGGGCCTCCAGCATCATCATTTCGTTGCCTTCTCTTGGGTGAGTTAGTCCTGTGACAGTTCTGTTAAAGCAACTAAAATTTTTAAATGTACAATAAATTACAGAGTCTGATGAAATTCTGAAGCAACCTTCCTATTCTCTTCACAAAAATCAAACCTTGGTCTCCTCTGGTGAAGAATGTATGAAAACTGCAGTTCACTTCCCCACGTATTTATGACATCCCCCTCTGAGCTGAGCACTGGAATGTGAATACACCTAATGGACCTAAGGTTCACTAAGACCTGATATACTGAGGAAAGAAACAGATCATCTCAGATCAATGTAGTAAGTGCATGAGTGGGGGAAACACAGCAATAGCTATTCCAGTGGGAGTGATTTGTAGGAGAGAATCTTTAGGAGGGAGAGCCACGGCATCCTAGAAGAAGTACTCTCACAGTTGCCAGGTAAAGAAGAAGGGCAGTTGTTCCAGAAGAGAAAAGAGCCAGCACCAGCAGATAAAGCAGATAGCAGTGAATGTGGAGGATGTAAGAGGGAATGAGGAAGTCATGGGGGGCAGAGATGAGGCCGGATGTCTCCTCAAAAGGAATGCAGGCTCGATCCTGTATGTCCTGGGCCATAATATGATAAAGACAAATGGGTATTTTGAGAAATCACTATAGTAGCTGAGTGAAAAATGAGTTGAAAGGTAACATAATTACAGGTAAGGAAAGTAGTTAATGGTCTGTTGTAGTTGCTCAGGTAAGGAAGTCTGTACTTACAAAGTGCCGGTGGAGATACAAGGAACGACTTGGAGAAATACTTAGGCCCGCTAGCTTGCTGACTAAGTGAACCTTAAGATTTTAGAAACTGCTATCAAGAGAAATGATGGAAAGTGTACCTCTTAAGGACAAATTGAAGTTATTACAATTATTCCACCTGAAAATGACAGTCCATTACTTTTGGTGAATGCTAAGTCAAATACATATCAGATAAAGGGTTAATATCCAGAATCTATAAGGAACTCACCAAACTCCATACCCAAAAAACAAACAACCCAGTGAAGAAATGGGCAGAAGACAGGAATAGACACTTCTCCAAAGAGGACATCCAGATGGCCAACAGACACATGAAACGATGCTCAGCATCCCTCCTCAGCAGGGAAATACAAATCAAAACCACACTGAGATACCACCTCACGCCAGTCAGAGTGGCTAAAATGAGCAAATCAGAGAACTCTAGATGCTGGCGAGGATGTGGAGAGACGGGCACCCTCCTACACTGTTGGTGGGAATGGAAATTGGTACAGCCCCTCTGGAAAACCAGTGTGGAGGTTCCTCAGGAAACTAACACTAGAACTCCCCTATGACCCAGCAATAGCACTGCTAAGAATTTACCCAAGGGATACAGAAGTGCTGATGCATAGGAGCACATGGACCCCAATGTTCATAGCAGCACTCTCCACAATAGCTAAAACATGGAAAGAGCCTAAGTGTCCATCAGCAGATGAATGGATCAAGAAGATGTGGTTTATCTATACCATGGAATACTACATGGCAATGAGAAACAATGAAATCTGGCCATGTGTAGCAACATGGATGGACCTTGAGGGTGTTATGCTGAGTGAAATAAGTCAGGCAGAGAAGGACAAATATCACATGTTTGCACGTATAGGAGGATTAGGAGGAACTCGACGGAGGAACAAGGGGGAGAAGAAGGGCGGAAATGGTGGGGGAAAGGGAGAGAGACAAACCATGAGACTCTTGAATGCTGACAAAAACTGAGGACTGATGGATGTGGGGGGGAGGGGGGATGGGCATGGAAGAGGACACTTGTGGGGATGAGCACTGAGTGTTATGTGGAAACTAATTTGACAATAAACTATTTGTAAAATAAATAAAAAATAAAAAGAGTACTGAAGGAAAAAAATGCTAAGTCAAATAACTAGGGGTTAATATAAAGTAACTTGGGGTAGGGGTTGGGGAAGGTGGGCAAGGTTTGGAAAAAAAGGATAAACAGTTTTTAAAAAGGTGTACCTGAAGTTATCTCCCACCAGTGATAGAAATATGATTTTTATCAAACTGCTAAGGAAATAAGCATAGAGCATGAGTACTAAGTGTGCTCCTTGTTTAAATGAAATAGGCTCATGACATGGTAGTGCTTGACACATGATCATCTGGAAGGTAGTAAAGAGGAGGGAAAAAAGCAGATTAACAAGATGGAATTATGCCAACAGGGAAATAGCCTAAATAATAACAGGAATGCTTAAAAAAAGATTTAAAGGAACATTTCTCAAATAAGGACTATCAGACACTGAAAAATCACAGTAACCTCAGTGAAGTGGTCAGGAGCTGAGATACTAGAGCCCTGCTGCCTTCGTTGGAATCCTGACCCTGCAAGATAATAGGCATATGAACTTGAGCACCTTGGTTTACTACTCTGAGCCTCAGTGTCCCCATATGTAAAATAGAGGCATTGTTGGAATAGTACTTGTATTATTAGACTTTGTGGGGGTTAAATGTTTGTACATGTGATGAGCTTAGAACAGCATCTGATACAAAATAGGAATTATTGAATGTTGACTGTTATTAATGTTATTAGCACTGGAATTTGTTGAATATGGTGGTACTTCTTATTTTTTGGTTGTTTAGGGACCAAGGGAGGGGCACATTCCAGTTCTTTGGGACCAAGCCAATGGTTTTGAGGTTCTTATCATTCTCAGGTATTGCCCATCACCTTCAGTCACAGGGTGCACATATTTTGAAGTGACAGGCAATCCACCAAGAATGTCGTTTGCTCACAGTAGGGTTCATGATGCAACAGAGGCTACCTGTTCTTCTGTAGGAAATCTACTTCCTTCCCAGTCATTTTGCACCTGCCAGACAGGTAAGGGTTGGGATCCATTGCCTGTAGGTGCCTCAGGTTTCTGAAAAAACAGTGTGGTATTCCTATAAATAATCATTCCCAATGCACTTACCATCACTTTGTTGAATTGGATTTAGCCCAGTTTAGCTCGGTATCAAGAAAAGGAGATCATTTTTGGCAGCTGCAGACAGAGTACAAAATATTAGGACACACAAGGCTAATTTCAATTCCATTGCATGGAATCTGCAAATTATCATTTGCTTTTGAAATGAGTTACTGGCTGAGCCCTGGAAATGGCTGCCAGACACATGCAAAATGACCCAATTCAAAGGGAATATTTTTGCACTGAAAGATTGAGGACATAAGTGTTTGCTTTAGTGAGTATAATTGTCTTAAACGAAGCAATGACAGGGAAGGAAAGCAGCCATTTTGCAGCATTTACAATCTACAACACGAGTGAAATTACGCTCTGTATCTAATGGGCCCTTTTAAATGTAGGAAAAACAGGAGAACACACCTTTCCAACTGTAAATTGCCTTAGCCTATGTACACTTCAATTAATACATCTAGAGGAACACCTTCGAATAATGAGGTTTTCACAAAGAACCAACTGCTTATTTTGGCACTAAATGTAAGTCAAGGTGCTGAATGAAGATGTCATTTTGCCTGTTGACTGCCCTCCCACCTTCTCCCAAGTACTCACCAACTGTATGCCTTCAGCTTCTAAAGCCAAGGAGTTCCACAGTGAACTGTTAAATGTCCTATCCTTCTACATCCCAGTGAAGCTTTAGGGTGTGTGTGCACATGTGGTTTGATTTGTGTTTGGTTTTAAAGTAGCATCATGCAGAATACCCTCTTTTAGTATGGCTATTATCTTTCTGATAGAGAGCCTACTTTTCTGCAGGGCAGAAAAGGGAGAACTCAAATTTGTGTCTTTATGTGTTTGTGTATGTATATTGTTTGTGCATCATATGTTAGGCACTCCCACAGACTGTCCCAGTGAAGGCATCTCATACAGTTAAACTATCTCCAAATATTTACCTTAGAATGCACTTTTTTTTGATAACTAAATTCTTATTCTAAAGCAAACAACTACACATTTCTCCTCTGTTTTGGCTCTTCTCTCTCCTTGAATGATCTGTCCTCTTCTCTTCTGTCACCCACCAGCGCTCCATTCCTTCGTCTGATTTCTCCCTCCTGTTGTCAGTGTTCTTTAAACAGAGATGGTTAAAAAGTATTTGCTAATCTAATTTTACAGAGCTTTCCAAAGTCTTAGTGATGAATCATACTTCTTGAGACCCACATCATGCCCGACACTTCTCTAAGGAATAATCCTTATGCTCAAGGTGTTTACAGACTGGAGAGAAAAATAGAACATATTTGAATCACAAAATCTGAGAATTGAAAGAACCTGAGAAGCTATGTGATCAGCTTTCATACTTCACAGAGGTAGTCTCTCTACAACATAGCGATAAACTGTGACTCAGCCCAGGCTTCCTGGGCTGGGGAAATGACTGCCATTGATCTAGTTAATATACATTTCCCTTGAATAATGGGATAAAATTGGATTTCTCACACTTTTCCCTGTAGGCCCTAGTTATGCCAAATTGATTTTTCTTACATATATAGAGCTCCTCAGATATTGGAAGTTTTCTAATAATATCAGGGGTATGTCGTAGACTTTTTTCTCACCCTATACACTTTCCCTAAACAATCTTTTCTGTGTGTGGTTTTATACTCTGAGTATCATGTTGACTCCCAAATGTTTATCTCCAGCTCACTTCTCTCTTGAGCATCAGGTGTAAGCGTTCACTTACTTGCACTCTGTATCTCACGTGTCCCTCAGACTCTGTTGCCTTCATCATATCCCTCTGATCCCAAACCTGTCTTCCTTCTCCTGGGTCCCCTGTGTTAGTGACATCCTCACCTTCCTTGGTGCTGAAACCTCAGAGTCCTCTTTGATTTCTTATTCCCTCTCACTCCCAGGATAGAGAAAGAGAGAGAAAGAGAGAGAGCCACTAAAACATTTAAACTTAAATGACAGAATAAAATGGATTTTTTTCAAGAAAAAATTGTCTGTAGTGGTATTTCAGATAGACTAGGGTTTGATGGAATTAACATAAGGAAAGTGGAACAAGAAATCAGATTTTCCAGGCAGTAATATAGAGGTGAATGGGTGAGTGTTTGAGGAAGAGATTTGAAAATAAAAGCAGAAAGAGACAGATAAGACTTTATTTTTAAAAAAGCATTTTGACATTTCATATGTGTATATAATACAATGATTCAAATTAAATCTGACTGGCTCAAAAACAAGGTAGAAAATCATCAACTTGAAATCTTATCATTAGCCATTTGTGTTTTCTTCTGTAAGGAACTGTGATTCATAGTCAATAACTTAGACATTTCTATACTCTGCTCCTAATTCCCCCAGGAATGGGAGATGTAAAAAGTGGGAGTAGTATATTTGTTCTCATTTTCTGAGATCTTTCCCAGGTTATTTCCTTCAGGGAGTAAGTGGAGAGAGTCCCAGGCTGGTTTATGGGATAGAAGCTTCGGTGATACTAATACTTCACTTTGAAGATAATTTCATATGCAAATAATTCTCATGGGTAGGAAGTCCTATCATGTATTTAAACTATAGCTTTCATGAGACAAAATAATTATAATGGACAAATAATGTTGGTTAACTTTAGGTGGGGTAATAATGATGATCCCTAATAGAAGAATTATATTTAGGTAAAGGAGTTCTCAAAGCATCATATGAGAAAACTAAGAGCTGAGAATATTTTACAAGCCAAGAATAACAGTGGAGTTTGGTTGTTAACTGGTGTTGACAAGACAGGTACTGACTGGATATTTTAATTGTTGGTTGAGCCTGTGTTAGAAGTGGGATTAAATTTCCAAGGAACTGAAATGCAGCTGAAATGAGTTGGTAAAGACATATTCCCTTCCTTGAGGAGCTGGGATTTGGATTGTTGAGCATTACGTATCCCATTCCTTACAACTTGCAAGAACTGTGTAGAATAAAAATAATGTAGCATCAAAGAAATCAAAGAAGTCAAACCTAATGGGCACTTTAGGACGCTACTTCATGTATTTTTTTTTTTATTTAATAGAGAGGGAGACAGAGAATGAGCAGAGTTGGATACTTACCCAACTGAGCCACCCAGGTGCCCCTCTACTTCATACTTTTAAAATGGATTATTTTAGGGACATCTGAGTGGCTCAGTTGGTGAAGCATCTGACTTTGGCTCAGGTCATGATCTCATGGTGTGTGGGTCTGAGCCTCACATCAGGCTCTGTGCTGACAGCTTGGAGTCTGCAGCCTGCTTCAGAATCTGTTTCCCTCTCTCGACCCCTCCCTGTTCATGCTCTATCTCTGATGCGAATAATTTAAAAAATTAAACTATTTTTTCAAAGTAAGTTATTTAAGCATAAAACTCTAACGTAACAGAAAGGATACAGAACTGAAATATCTGAATTTTTATTAAGAATATCCTCTGAACCTATTATAGGACCAAGTGCCATGTGAAATGTGACATTTGAGTGGTGGTACAAAAACTTTTATGTGAATTATTTCATTGAACTTCATGAATGTCCTACAAAGTAGTTAAAGCAAATATTAGAAAATACCAATCCCAAATCAGTAAAAGAAGTTCAAAGAGCCCTATAACTTGCCCAAGACTTTTTTTTTTAATTTTTTTTAATGTTTTATTTATTTCTAGGAGAGAGAGAGAGACAGCATGAGCAGGGGAGGGTCAGAGACAGAGGGAGTCACAGACTGAAACAGGCTCCAGGCAGTCAGCACAGAGCCCGACGCGGGGCACGAACCCACGAACCCCAAGACTTTAAAATCAGTAAGTGGTGGTATAAGGACTTCCACATGGATATTCTGTGCATTTCCCTGTAGAACCCACCCTATCTCAAGACAGGCTAAGATTAACTGTTAATGTTTTTTTTTTTCTTAATTTATTTCTAGGAGAGAGAGAGAGAGAGAGAGACAGTGTGAGCAGGGGAGGGTCAGAGAGAGAGGGAGACACAAACTCTGAAACAGGCTCCAGGCTCTGAGCTGGCGGTCAGCACAGAGCCCGACGCGGGGCTCGAACCCATGAACCGCGAGATCATGACCTAAGCGAAAGTCGGACGCTTAACCGACTAAGCCACCCAGGCACCCCTAACTCTTAACCAAAAATAAAGTAGTTCAGGAGCAGCTGGGTGGCTCAGTCACTTAAGTATCCAACTCTTGATTTGGCCTCAGGTCATGATCTCATGGTTCATGGGATGGAGTCTTGTCCCTTCCCTTCTTGCACTGCCTCTTTCTCTCTCTCTCAAAAATAAGCTTAAAAAAAAACCCAGAAGTTGATATGTTAATTTAGCATTTAAAATTGAGGCACAGAAATGAGAAACAATGAAATCTGGCCATGTGTAGCAACATGGATGGACCTTGAGGGTGTTATGATGAGCGAAATAAGTCAGGCAGAGAAGGACAAATATCATATGTTTGCACGTATAGGAGGATTAGGAGGAACTTGACGGAGGACCAAAGGGGAGAAGAAGAGGGGAAATGGTGGGGGAAAGGGAGAGAGGCAAACCATGAGAGACTCTTGAATGCTGACAAAAACTGAGGACTGATGGATGTGTGGGGGAGGAGGGATGGGCATGGAGGAGGACACTTGTGGGGATGAGCACTGAGTGTTATGTGGAAACTAATTTGACAATAAACTATTTGTAAAAAAAATAAAAATAAAAATAAAAAAATAAAAAAATATTGAGACACAGAAAGTAGAGGGATAAGAAAAATAAACAAGGCCAAATAATATTAGCAAAGGAGTAATTTTAATGCAGTTGGTTATGGTTTAGTTCCAAAACCTCCATTATTTCCTCTACAGCACTCTGGTCAAACCTAGGGTCATAACCTTCAGCCTTGCTTCACCTTCCTTATTCGTATCACTCATATGTTTCCCCATATCTGGTATGTCCCTGGTATTCTCCCCTGCCAGATTCTGAGATCATTATGGAAGTGGTGGCTAACTTGTTTCAGGTCACGCATTTGAACATGATGGTACAGGGATTTGAAGTTAAGCTGATAGAATGCAAGACCCATACTCTTAAACACAATGCTGTGATATCTTTTTATGCAGATCAATAAGAAAGTATGATTTGTTTATAAATGTTACAGAAAATAATGGTTGTGACTCTTCTTAACTGATTGTTGCTTAAGACTAAATGAATCTTACTGGATTCTCTGTAATAATAGTTGAGTAAATATATTCAGCCATCTTAAATTCTTCATCAATAAATCAACTCATACACAGACAGATGAAATACATTGTGCATTCACCTTGTTGTAAAGGTTATGCTCAATCCTTGCCTTAAAAAGTTTATAAAGAATTTATAGGAGCGCCTGGGTGGCTTAGTCGGTTAAGCGTCCGACTTTCGCTTAGGTCATGATCTCGTGGTTCGTGGGTTCGAGCCCCGCGTTGGGCTCTGTGCTGACTGCCAGCTCAGAGCCTGGAGCCTGTTTCAGTCTGTGACTCCCTCTCTCTCAGACCCTCCCCTGCTCACGCTGTCTCTCTCTCTCTCTCCTAGAAATAAATAAAAATATTAAAAAAAGTTTATAAAGAATTTATCTTCAAAAGGTGATATTCATTATTCATCTCAAGAAGTAATTGAGACTGAGCCAGTTTAGGAGGAAGGAAACAAAACTCCAGAATAGAATAAAATAAATGAACACTAAGAAATTGGAGGTACATTTATTCAGCGACCTATTTTATTTTATTTTTTTAAAAATGTTTTTATTTCTGAGAGAGAGAGAGACAGCGTGAACAGGGGAGGGTCAGAGAGAGAGAGGGAGACACCGAGTCTGAAACAGGCTCCAGGCTCTGAGCTGTCAGCACAGAGTCCGATGCGGGGCTCGAACTCACAAGCTATGAGATCATGACCTAAGCCGAAGTCAACTGAGCCACCTATTTTAAACCTCAAATAGGGACTTAACCAAATGTGAGTTTTGTTTTGTTTTTATTTTTGTTTTTGTTTTCACGTAAGAAGTGATCCAGAAGCAAGCAGAAGTGATCCAGAAGCAAGCAGCCCATAGGCTTTTACAGAGGTGTGAAATGCCATTAGTGATAGGAAAATTGTTTTCGTTGTGGAACTTTTGTCCTCATGTTGCACTCCCAGGCATCATATCCACATTCCAGGCAGGAAGAAAGGGGAAGGACAAAGGGCAAAAAGGAAGGGGACCAAATGCATCCATTCTTTTCAAACACTCAGACATCCTTAGAAGATGTCTACTGCTGGTACGTTGGTTGGAACTGTGTGTTCACAGCACCTGTACTTACAAAGGAATTTAGGAAATTTAGTTGAGTACAGGGCTTCAGTGAACAAAATTAGGAGTTATCATTCAGGAAGATATAATGGATATAATGGGACCAAGCTTCATTATCTCCCATGGAAAGACATTAACAAAGTTGTCGTTATTCATAGACCATAGGTTTATGTGATAAAAATCCATAAGAATCTATAGAGAAACTGCAATAACTAAAAATCCTAGATTAAAATATATATAAACACACACACCTACATACACATATTTAAATTTCTTTATACCAGTGACAATTTTAAAATATTTTTAAAAAATATCTACAGTAGCAACAATTTATTTTATACCAAGGAATAAGTAAGTCTAATAAAAGATGCAGAGCTTATGGAGAAACCCGTAAAAAAAATTTAAAACATAAGTACCTAAACAAATGGAGAACTATATCATATTTCTAAAGTTTCAATATTATTAACATAGTAATTCACTCTAAAATAATCTGTATATTCAAAACAGTGAGATGGTTTTGTAGAGCTATGTTTTCTACTATTTTCCACCAAAGTTGATCATAGAAGTCACAATGAATTATATATGTTTTTCATTTTTAAAATGTTACTTATATTTATGCAGTCAAATAGATCATTCTTTTCACTTATGGTTTGTGATTTTTATATTTTTAAATACATTCTTCACCACCCTGAGGCCATGAAGGTAGTGTCTGCGTATCTTTTCAAAAGAATTTCTTTTCTTTCAGTATGCATTGTGATTTCACGGAAGTTGGTGAACACATTCTAGATGATAAAATGAGTCTACAGAGCACATAGATGGAAGCTGCCTGCTAAATGCCCCTTATGGCCTTAGGGGTAGAATAAAATGCAGATGTTTATAGTTAGGTTCATCTTCTCAGTTCAGGCTGCCAACATCAGCCTGCAGAAAAGCAGGAGAGCACCGATTTATGATTGGGTGGTTAGAAGGAAACAGACTCACAAAGGTGTGCTCTGTGAGTTCTTCTATGAAAGAACTTCTCTAGTTCTTCTGTGGCCCTCCAACTCTCCTTTGGAACTCCGTCTTTGCTCAAAAGTATTTCTGAATTTACTATACGAGTTCTCATTTTAATTTTTAAAAAATACTCATTTTCTCCTTAGTCTCCCTAAGCAGAGCTTTTCTTTTACTCCCTTACCATTTCTCTAAGCCTCAAATTTTAGTCTTCTTATTAAATAACTTTCTTTCCTGAACATCTGAGAGATACAGATCTCCCTCATCTCTTCCCCTCTTAACTTCTTTGACATTTATAGAAACAACAGCTATAGATAGTTACCAAAACCTATTTAGAGGCTTCTAAGCTCCTTTTTGGGGAAACCTTGAGGGGCAGAACTGACTCCCAGCAACTTCATGAGAAAGGTTTTCTCATTTTCTCCTGCTGTGTCTCCTAGAACCTATTCACTCACAGTGCTTCCTCCACCTCAGGCTTTTCAGTGTGCAGCTCTCAGCCCCCACCTCTGGTCAGAATGCAGCAGTCCCGCCCTCCATTCCCTCCTTCTGCCCTCTTGGCTTCACCCCATATGCCAATCTGCCTTGATGAGTGGTGCTAAGTCGAATGGGCTCCTTTCTTGATCCTCCTCCTTGAATGTTTGCATTTTAGGAGGAATTTTAATCAGTCCTAATACAAATAACCACAGTGTGGATTGCAAGGATAGACAGTCTTCTTGAGAGAAGTTTCAGAGAGGCTCAAGTGAGATCAGGTTATATGACAAGTTTGTGGACAATAATAAAGCACCAGATGGACCCAAGGAGTGATTGTCTTTTATTTCTGTCACTGGCAGGCAAATGAAACAGGTATTTACTCAGACTTCTTTTATACGCCTGAAGACAGATCAGTTAGGTGCTGTCTACTTCAAGCACAGGAAGGTAGAAATGCAAGGTGCTGCTTGAGTTCCAGGAAAACCAAAAAGGAAGACAGAACACAAGACATATGCTTACAGGTATTATATAGATGTCTGGGTAGGAGATGCAAGATCATCAGCATGGATTTATACTATGGATTTAAAAGAGGTCACCCAGGCAACACGTTCAGGTAGAGCAGGGAACAGCCTTAGGCGCTTGGGAAGTACTCCTAGGTGAGGATCAGGCCAGGGAGGAGTGGGCTGCAGAGGAGGTGGGAGAGAAGCAGCAATAATGTCACCCCCACTGTCATCATTTACTAGTACTTTCTCTATGCCAGAACACACCTTAATCTTTTCACATGCATTTTTTTTTACCCTATCGTCACGACAGTGCTCTGAGGTAGAAGTTATTATTATTATCTCCAGAACATAGGCAAAATTTAGAACAAAGGAAGTAATGTGTCTTCTCCATGGAGGTGAGAACATTCCTTTCAGAATTCTACTGCAGAGTAAGCTGTTGGCCCTACCTGTGTATGACTCCTTGTATCCATGCCCATTACCGTGTGACTTTGTAGTCCTTCCTGCAGAGGCAGAATGTACAACTCTACCCTTCAACTTTGGGCTCACATCTTTGAATTTTATGGACAAAGGAATGTGGGCAAAAGTGAAAGTGTACCTGTTCTAGCATAGGACTTAAGAGACACGCCATGCTTCTACTTGCTCTCTTGTGTTTCTGGCATCACTCCCAACCCGCAAGCCTCCTCAGCTTGTGTCCTGGAATGATTGTGCAGGGAGGTTACCTGAATTCTGTCTGCAGTTAGCTGGACCAGCAACTTGAGGTCCTTTCGCCTAGCAAACCTAGTCTGGATCAGCAGACTTCTCCCCCTCACCCCCCACCCTCCGCTGATGCACACACACATGTAAATCACCTGAGATCAGCAAAGCCTCCCCAGCTGATGAATGAGAAACAAATGCTTACTATAATCCATCAAGGGTGATGGCTATTCATTACCCAGCATTATTGTGGGAAAAGCTAACTGATGCAAAAATGGGACCAGACAATATGATTCCAGAATCTTGTTCTCTTCTCCGACCTGAAAGATGACAGGGATATCAGTAGTGGAGTTTTAAGAGAAAAAGAGTAGCCACCATGGCCAAATGCTGCAAGATTAAATAAGATCATTATAAAATATCATTTCAGAGTATTTTCTCTACAAATAGGTTTGATGACAGTGTGGTACCTCAGCAAGCCATAGACCAGTAGCAGGCACAGAAATTTTACACAAAAATAGGTGACAGATAAGCAGACATCTTCAGAAAGTAAATTCCTTTTAGACAACTGGCAGATGGGACACTGTGGCTGCAAGCACAGCATGCCTTTGGCTTCGCCATAGATTCCAGCTCTAATGCCAACACACTTGGCCAAGAAGCCTCGGGTGAGGCAGCTCAGTAGCACTAGATATAGGAATCAGGCAAGAGTTAATTTGCTGTACACTAATGCTGTTGCCCCAAAAAATCCACCTTTGGTAGAGGACCATCCCTGTTCATCACCTTAGAGAGCAAGGCATAAATATTATTAGGTCATTTAGGTCTTATTATTCTATTATTTTGTATTTGTCCATCACATTATTAGAAATAGTAATATGGTAGTTTTGAATTTAATTTAAAAAATTAATACACTTGTAATCAAGATATTCTAAAATAGGTACTTTAGTTTTGATCTAGACGGAATGTATGCCTATTTGATCTTAGCCAAAGGCTGTGAGGCCAGATCATAGTGGAAAAACAAACAAACAGAAAATATGTCAGGACACTTGGGCTGGAGTGTTGGCCAGGTCACCAAAGAACACTGTGGCTTGACCTTAGTCACTAGATTACAGACCTCTCATCTATAAAAGAGAACAAAATAGCCATAGTAGTTGCTTCAAACTTGTATTACTTATGCAACAGCTTTGCAACTTTAAAATTACATAAAACTGGTAAGTATAGCACTGAATTCTTTGGATTAATGAAACTTCTTACAGTGTTTTCCTGACAAATAAATGAATTCTTTAAAGACTATGATAGAACATTTACAATCCCTGACAAGATTATACTACAATGAAGCTTCTGACTGAAAAGAGCCAAAGAAGAAAAAAAGTCTGAAGACTTTCATCATAATTTGAACTAAGGAACTGTGACAACCCCTTACCACAAAATTTGAGGAATGTTGGTTTGCTCTAGTGGATTTACAGCATTATTAAAGTCAAATTCACAAACCTTCTCTACAAGGAATTGGGCACCATTGCAGTGTAAGTAAAGGAAGCTCTGAGAATGGGAGCCCTGGAAGAATATTACAGAAAGCCTTATGTCAGAGGACTTGGCTCAGTCCTGGAACACCCTGAAAAATCAAGTATCACTGTAAGAGGAGCCTCTGGACACCATGGTTGAAGAGTGGGCTGAATCTCAAGGAGCAGGGCTTTGAGAGAAAATGGCAGCTCTACCCAACAGATACCTTGAGAGTAGTATGAGTTTTCAAAATCGAACTTCTCAGTGGAGTCAGGAGCTGACTCCACCGTGAGATAGAACTTTGGGAAATGAAGTGAAATCTCCTAACCTGAAGGGGGAAAAGCTAGAGGTGAAATTGTCCTGTTGAAAGATGAGGTTCATTTTAGTCAGAGCTGCTGCAGGTGCAGAGCAACCGGAAACAGCTTTTGCTGGAGAGAGAGCAAACCCAGTGCTTCCCTGTGCCTAAACTTCCTGTCACTGTGACCAGTTAACCTTGACCTCGGGGGAACACTTTTAACGCTAGAAGCATCCCTGGTGTGAAACAGAATGCACCCTTTCAGCCAAAAGTCTACAGCTTCAAGAAGGAAGCGCACAAGAACATAACCACACTTTATATCTGGACTAGAGGTTAGGACAAATTGAAGGAGACAGAAAGCCGGTCCACAGTGCAGTGGTACCAACAAAGAAAACCATACAGAGAAAAAGTGCCCTCCTGAGACTCGCCACTCTGCTGACAGTCTCTTCCAACTACTGACGCCCAAGTTTTTAAATAGTTATATGATTTTTTTCCCCTTAATTGTTACTCAGGATTGCAGATTAACTTCTACAAGGAACACCTAGGAGAAGCTCAGAAAAACCAGGAAGAAACCCAAGGAAAAATGGCACAGATTTTGTGGTGTACTTACCTAATAGAATGGGTAGCCAGAAGAATAAATGAACACCACCACTGAGATTTGAAGAGCTTCTACAACATGAAAGGCCACAAATATGGCTTGAAAGGATGAGGTAAAGAGCATACTTCTGAAGATTGACTCCAGGAAACAGAAGTAATTGTTTAGGTAGAAAATGCTAGGGGCGCCTGGGTGGCTCAGTTGGTTAAGTGTCTGACTTCAGCTCAGGTCATGATCCCACAATTTATGAGTTTGAGCCCCATATTTGGCTTTGTGCAGACAGCTCAGAGCCTGGAGTCTGCTTCAAATTCTGTGTCTCCCTCTCTCTCTGCCCCTCTCAAGCTCGTACTCTGTCTCTTCCTCATAAATAATAAATAAACATTTAAAAAAAAGAAAATGCTTTGGTTTTTCCCAAAAATACTCTAATACGGTACTATGAAAAGAAAAATGACTTAAAAGGGAGGGGTTAAAATAAGGGGATAGCTCACAGAGCTAAGGTAAAGTTCTAAAGAGTAAAGCCACTGCAGAATTAAAATAGTATCAAAAACCACATAATAGTGTTTGCATAAAATTGAGTTGTTGATAAATACTGTTTGGTAAACCATCGTATTATAGAGGAAAGAAGATAAAGATATGAGATGATCAGAGAGAATATGATAGAAATAGGGAACAGTCAAAATACAAGATAGAAGTTATTTTTCTAAGAAAAAGATATTAGAATGAATGGCATGCCATTAACTCTTAAAACTATAGTAGAATCCCATCTGCCAATGTGAAGAAATAATTGTGTTGAAAGGACTGTCCATTATGTCAAAGGGAAAATGAAAGAGATATCTCATAAAGAATATCAGATACAACAGATGCCCAAAATAATACAAGCAACAGATACGTATTTAGAGTTTTGAGAAGAAGATTAAGATCTGAAAATCTTATATCTGTTTAAGTTGTACATCATTTATATAGCAACAGAAAGACTTTTCTCTACTTGTAAAGATTCCAGAACATACTTCCAAATTCCAGCCTAAAAGATGAATACAATTGAGAACTTTCACATGACACAGTTGATGAAGAACTCGTGGTAAACAAAGAAACTATGTACTTTACCTTAAAAAATATAGTTATAGGGACACCTGGGTGGCTCACTTAAGCATCTGACTCAAGTCATGCTCTCACCATGGTTTGTGAGATAGAGCCCCATGTCAGGCTCTGTGCTGGGAGCCCAGAGCCTGCTGTGATTTTCTCCACCTCTCTCTCTGCCCCTCTCTTGTTCATGCTTGCTCTTTCTCTAAATAAATACACTTAAAGAAAATTTTTTGTTTTTTTTTTTTAATTTATTTCTGAGAGAGACAGCGTGATCAGGGGAGGGTCAGAGAGAGAGGGAGAGACAGAATAGGAAACAGGCTCCAGGCTCTGAGTTAATATCAGTGCAGAGCCCGACACGGAGCTCGAACCCACGAACTGTGAGATCATGACCTGAGCCGAAGTCGGATGCTTAACCCACTGAGCCACCCAGGCACCCCCAAAATTTTAAAAATATATAGTTGCAGAGGTGCCTAGGTGGCTCAGTCAGTTAAACATCCAACTCTTGATTTCAGCTCAGGTCATGATCCCAGGATCATGGGACTGAGCCCTGCATCATGCTCCATGCTGAGTGTGGAGCCTGCTTAATATAGTCTCTCTGTCTCTGTCTCTCTGTCTTTCCCCCTTTTGCCCCTCCCCCACTGATGCACATGGTCGCGTGTTCGCTTGCTCTCTAAGAAAAAAGAAAGCAGTCCCATGCTTTTTTTTTGGTCAACAGGGATAAAATGTAAAACTTTGAACAGTGTAACAATAAAGGATTGGAACAAACTAGAGTTTATAAAAGCCAAAACTGGGAGGTGAATATGTGAGGTAGAGACCCAGCTTTGATAGATAGAATTTCATTCCTGGAATCGATAACTTCAGTCATTCAGATGAGTAGATTATGGAAATTTTATTTTTCTTTTGTACCAGTGTTTGCTTTCTTTGATGAGGATAATAAAATGATTAGCTCTTGAGTTTGCCTTCTAGTATGTAGTTTGTTCTAGACCAATAGTAAAATTTCAGCCGTGAAACTTGAAATCAGCTTCTTGAAAAACATGAATGAAGCATAAAGTATGATTATTCTAAAAAGATGAGCTTTGTTATCATTAGCATTAATTTGCAAGGCATGAAAAACTCAAGTATTTTTGAAGTTTTCTAATTATTCCTCATGCAACTTACTGGAAAAAAAGATTGATGTTAATTTAGGCAAGATAGGGGATAGGAAGAAAGGAATGAACATGGGATTATGGAAGATATAAATTACGTGTATGCCTTTAACAGAAACTAGTCTTTAATCCTGCTCTAGGATGTTTTTCAGAATATCAGATGAAAGCTTCCCATTTTGCCTGGTGAGTTACAGAATTTAGAGAAGGTGGCTGTAAAATAGGAGGGATAAGCCATTGGGATTTCAGACTTTTTGTTTTTGGACTGTAACACATTTGGGTCAGGCAACAGGCACAGGATAGGAGCACACAGCAATTCAGGAGATGATGTAAACCCCAAACCAGGTGACCCTCTTCCATGCTTTCCCAAGCACACTTGTGCCTGAAACTAAGATTTAATAATTAGCCTTACCAAGGGGCGCCTGGGTGGCTTAGTCGGTTAAGCGTCCAACTTTCGCTTGGGTCGTGATCTCGCGGTTCGTGGGTTCGAGCCCCGCGTCGGGCTCTGTGCTGACTGCCAGCTCAGAGCCCGGAGCCTGTTTCAGAGTCTGTCACTCCCTCTCTCTCTGATCCCCCCCTGCTCACGCTGTCTCTCTCTCTCTCTCTCTCCGAGAAATGAATAAAACATTTAAAAAAATAAATAAATAAATAATTAGCCTTACCAAATATGTCCTGGAGCGTCTGTTCCAGTCCTATTGCTTTAGGTATTAACCTTTAGAGACAAACTTTTGCTAACAAGCAACACTAACCAGAGATCGGAAGCAAGAAATACTCACTCTGAGTGACAGGAGGGGAATAACTGGAGAACACTAAACACTGCTGCACAAGGACAGTGCGAAAGGCAGAGAAGTGAATTGGAAGAAGAGAGACTGAAACCGTGACTGGGGAGTATCATTTTCAAAATCATAATAGACCTGGATCAAGGCAGGAAAACGAAGCACAGGGAAGTTAACTTGCCCAGGGGACGCAGTAAGCGGTAGCACTGGGATTTGAATCCAAGTCTGATGCCAAAGCCTGGCACTTAGCCCTATAATCTGCTTCTTGGATTTACTAAAAAAGACAATTTTTAAAAAAAAACCAAAGAAATAATTCCCATGCTCTGCTATATGTAGATACATGTATGTACATATAGAGAGAGTTTATATTTGGCTTAAATGTCCTTCCACCTGTAAATTGTATGGTTTGGACCTGCTTTGAAATTTTAAAACTGGATGTTTGACATTTTTAGTGTTTAATCACTAATCACTGATTTGATTCACTAATCAAAACTATGTATTCATCATCACGTAAGGTGCAGATTCAACACTCAGCTCTATTACTGCAGACAGCCAGGGAGGTCACTCCTGCAACAAATTGCAGGAAAATTTCTGAATTCTGTTTTAAGCATCTTTATTGTCTACCACAAAATAAAATAACTAAATAACCATGAACATGCTACTGCATTTTCGTGATGCTCAGACTGCTGGCCATAATCCCCAATTTGCCTCAAAGGGCCTGCCTGGGAAGCACCAAGGCTGTGAGCACCAGGTCACTTCCCTTTCACTTATGTATGTGTACATCTCTATTCACATTCACTGTCTTCTTTCTTCCTGGCCATAGCGATATCTTCCTTTATTCTTCCTGTAATCACTCTCGCAGTTTCTGTAATTCATTCTCAGTATCGTTGAGAGATAGTATTCATAAAGGAAAGCTTGATTGTATGATCTTCATGCTTAACATATGTTAAAATCCTTAAGGGAAAAGAACTCTTTAGCCCCCTCCTCATTGCCTGGATAACAGTTATATTCAGATCTCACCTTTCCTATGGGAAAACTCCAGCAGTTAAATTCCTGCCACACATGCCCAGAGCAGGCTGCTTTCTACATTGATGGCTTTTATTACAGTTATTATTACTTGCTCACTGTCTTCCTCATTGACTGTACACTCCAACAAGGCAAGGGGCTGTTTGGTCTTGGTCACTGCTGTATTCGCCCTTAAGAAAATGTTTGGTGCTCAGTAAAAAATCGCTGATTTGATTAATTCATTTACAGCCATATTTAAAGTTTATGCTAATTTGAGAATAGGCAGATGAATGTCATCTTTTTTATTCATTGGAAGATAAGTGAGTCTTATTTTTTAAGAAAAGTCGTCACCATTTATTGTGGGCTGTAAGACATCAGGTAAAATCACCCTTGATTGTCTAAAAAAGACACCCTTGGTACAAATCAGGCATGTGTATAAATCCCCAGTGAGGAGCTATTGAAATCCCAAGTTAACTGCACAGTTTGATTCAAGGGACCAGCACACTTACAGCAATTTCAGGAAAAACTTAACCTGTGCCAATCATTAAATCAAACGAACTGGTTCTGGAGTGTTAAGGCTCTGCATGCTCTCTGACTCCTGCCAGGAATTGATCATTCCAACAGAACTATTTGTTCTGAAGAGAAGCATGGATTCTCTGATATGTGCTTAGACCAGACTGTGGAAAACAAAACAAAAAATCACCCAGGTCATGGCCCCTACTTTTTCCATTTGGATTGTTGACATGCTTGTGTTTCAAGTACACGTTTGGTGAATTTATAAATTTATTTGACAAATGCTATGCCACAATTTCCTTAGAAAACATGTAATGTGAATAAGACATACATGTTCAAATTCTCACATTTTCCTTGATGTGGGTTAGGAAATGGGAAGAAGCACAGAATGGAAGTAACTGTATCCTATCTGATCTGTCATAAGAGTGAAGAGAAACATTGATTCAAAGAATGTAACCCTATGCAGAGTTTGCCCATCAATTTTGAGGTGACCCCTTACCTCTCTAACCCTTTGGTATGTGGCCTTAGTCCATGCACATTGGACACTTCTTATAATAATGAGTATTACCTGACCTTGTCACAAAGCCCAGAGCTGTTTCTTTGCTCCAGTTGCAAGCTGGGTGTGGGTTCTGGCCAGTCATCCCTTAGTCCAGAAGAAATACTTACTGAATAGGTTTTATGTGCCAAGTACTCTCAACAGGTTGTATAGTGATATGATCCCCCAAAGGATCTTCAGTTTTCTAAGTTAGTTATATCTCAGAAACAGGACCAAGTGGTAGGTCCCAGATCATAGAGTGTTTTAGAGAGAAAACCAGGATTGGCATCTAGGTCTTGGACTCTGCCAAACCATGACTGCCCTGGATGGTAGGGTAGTCTATCCTGGGTGTGGACCTCTGTTGTCTGACTCTCACAGATCCCTAGAGCAGGTGGCTTTCTTAGGGACTGGCTCAGAGGGCTGAGAGGATTTATTACAGAGGAGAGGATCAGGGAGTAGGAGGCAGGGCACAAGGGAGGACTCTTATGTGTCTTCCTGAAGAAGGGAAAGAATTTCTTCCTGCTCATGGTTCTGGGGCTTTCACAGGTCTCTCATGCTTACTCAACTCCCAGGGACTAGAGCCACCTTTTTCCTCTGTCACTTCTGGCTTTCCCTCCTCAAGCACGGCTCATTGAGTCCCTTACCCTTGCACCAGGTCACTGAAAACAATCTAAAGGTAGCAGGTGGATGTTTCTCTAATACAACGGGGCACAAGCCCTACTTAGAACAAGTATGAAAAGGGAAAAAAATGGCTTTCTTCTCCATAACAAGTTTTCTCCCCCAGAACTGGACTCCCCCCCCCCAAATTTTGAGAATCATGGATATAGGGCTTATGAAAGGGAATTGAAAGGATTGATCATCAAAATTCCTATGAACTTCTTGGCCAGCACCAGGCCTTATTTGTCTTTATGTTTTCTGTCAAGCAACATGAAAACGACTTAAAAGTTTTGAACTGCATCAGTAAATAAATATTTACGTGTGTTCAAGTTGTAGAATTTTATGACAGAGACATTGTATGGACAGATATATCAGGAAGAGGACAGAGAACAGAGTTTGATTTGGTTTGGGCCCATTTCCCCTTTTTTCTTTGCAAGTCCTCCTTTCTCACTCCTTCTTGGCTCACACTGGTCCCAAAACTAGTGTCACTGTGTGTCTGGCCAAGAGCAAGATCCCAGAATGGCACTGCTGCTGGAGTGGCAGTCACATATGAGAATCCAGCATAGAGGTGAAGATGTAAGTTGAAAGGAGAGTGAATTTTACAGATGTAGAAATTGCAGGGGAAAAGAATGAGAACACACAGAAAGAAAAAGCCAACTCCTGTCTTTTGTTGTTCCTTACTTGTTGGAGAATTGGTTTTGCTAAATCCATTTTCTTAAGCTGTTTGTTTTAGTTTATAAGTGGTGTAGTCATAGAAAATAAACTCCTTACTTGTGGCGAGTAATTAAAACTATTTCTTGGCTCTTTACCTGTGTGCCAACCAGAATGCTATAAGTGATCCAGAGTTGCCCTGAATGAAAAGAAAGGAATTATAAGTTGTAGGTAAACATCCTCTTAGGATGTTTCCATACATCCTAAGCATCCAACCCAGCATCAACTATCTCTCTAAGTTGTGTTTCAGTTTTATATTCAAATATCGCTCCTTTACCGGTCTCTGCACTTAAGTCTTAGAGGAAATCTTTGGCGTTTAAGTGATTTTATGTTCCTTTGTCATCAAATGGCAATTTGAAATGTATGTCAACCTTGCTGCCTACTCCTAAAGCTTAAATTTCCTCTAAAGAAAATAGAAAATACAGCAGAATAATTAGTTTTGTAGGCCCTCTTTCCATAATCCGGTAGCTTTTTCTTTAGACTTTCAGTGTGACTTAGCAAACCCCATTAGGCTACTTTTGAGACCTGTTTGTTCAAGGTAAGAGAACATCATAGATTTAAGTGCACTAAATTGCACAACTGCCATGTTCTTAGAAGACTACAGATATCTAAACAGTGAATTATGACAAATTTCTTTATAGTTTTTACAATTCTCCATGAAGGGATTCCAGATTGTTTATGAGATCCCCTTCCCCAGTTTCTTTATTTAGAATGTGATCCATTTAAGCTATCAACTTAATTATCCAATACTAGAAATTCTTACCACTACTTTTTTCTTTGCATACAGACAAGACACTTAGTGTTGGAGGTTCCTCCTGGCTGCCCAAAAGTCTGACTTATTTGATGAGTGTTGGCCATCGGTATAAGAGAAAATATATTCTATGATAGCTACAGAAACATTTCCACTATTCTAGGATGATTCCTGGGAGAAAACCTTTGACAAGTAGTCCCCAAATTGGGCATTCTTCTCTGTATATTTCTGCATTTGGCTCTTCTGTAGGATACCATTGCGGTTGAGCTCATCTTGCCCACTCAGCCCACAAGATGGCAACTGGGTCATTGACCCAGGCAGACATCCAGAGACCTGAGGACTGCTAGAAACACTCTTCTAATACATCTTTTAGACACTAAGAGGAAATACAGCCCATTATAATTATTGTGACTCTAGAGAATAAGACACAGTCTGCATTTGCCTGTCGAAATGAAACTTAAGCATTTACAAATCACAAAACCTTATAAGTTGTTAATAGATTGTCACTGCAAAACTGTACCTGAGTAAAGAGACATGTCAAGACATGAAACATTGAAAATGCTACAGATATCTTAGTAGCTGTAATTTCTTAGCTGAAATCTCAAGTGGAATGTATGTGACATGGATACAACTCTATTGTATAAATATATAAGTCCAGAACCATTAAAAATGTGTTCTATAAAAATAAGTACATAAACCTCACTGAAACCTTGTAGGTGCATAATAGCTACAAGTGTTTCTCATTCTCAACCTTACCCCCTTCAAGCAAACAAACAACAAAAAGCCTATATGGATTTGTGCTTAAATTCCATCAAAATGTTTCTTATCTAACACATATTTATTCTTTAAATTTTTCATTGGTCTCATATAAGCCATTAATTGCCCATGATGTTAAATATCAAAAATTCAAAATGGTGTGAATCAAACAAAGGTAAGCTGCTTATAATTATGAAATCTAAGAGTTCAGTTATAACGTTCAAATCTTCTGAACAAGGTAGTATCAGTTTTTTATGGCACATATTCATTTTGTATCTTTCATCTAATGACACCCCCAACACAGTCACCATTTGCATAAAAGTGTCTGCAGTTACTGTCAGATTGCAAACACGTAGCTACCTGGATTTGGCATAAGAAGGTACAAATGCAGTATGACTCACCACATTAGAAAATGTCACATTTTACTTTCCTTCAGTTTTTAATTACTTGAAGGTGTTTGAACAATTAATTTGCTGGTGAGAATAAGGCTTCCTGTGTACTGTAATTTTGACTGAGAACAGACTGTCCGCCAACTAGAAATACCAAAGCCCCACCCAAGGGTAATCATCACTTTGCAGCTTGACACAGTGTTTTACTGGAAAGATGATGATCTACTTCAGGGAACGGCCTTTTAAAAATGTCGATTCTGTATGGCTTCATGAAGGGAAATCTATCCATTTGAACAGCACGTGATTTAAAAGAAGTCAGGTAAGGTTATTAAATCAAGTGCACTACCAAAGCCAGTGGTAGCATTTGGCAAAACAGAGAGAAGAGCAATGGGCATATCCCGTTCAGCAAACCTTGGCCATTACATTCAGGATGAAAACGTATTATCAGTTTATCATGGGGGAAATTGCCATGAAAATAGTTCCCCCAGTCCACACTCCAAAACACAAAACCTGAGAGAACAACTTTTAAAAGGTCTTAGAAATAACACCTTTCCCTAAGGATGGTTTCTTTAAATCCAGGAAGGGGAAACTGGCTAGTATCCTCATGGATTGACTTTGGCAAGCTTAGGAGCCCTACCTTGCCAGGAAGCTTCAGCTTTGCCTGTCTGTGCAGGCAGTCGCTGACTTCAGTGAGGAAATAAGATAATGCCTGCAGCAGGGAAAGAACCAGCTCTTCATTCTTTTTCCCTTCTTCTTCTGTTTCCACTCCCTTCTCCTTTCTCTGCTTTCCCTGCTGCCAAGAAAAGCATGTGCATGAGGCAACAATAAAGTAACTCAGTGACCGAGGTGAGCATGGCCATTGTGGGTGTGGATATGTTAGGGGAAAAAGAAGTTATACAATACTCCTATCTTGGAACCTTGCTATTTCCCCTTCTACCAAAAAGATTTAGAATACAGCATCTGTTTTAATTATAAATGAAGGTGATTGCTGTAACATGCAAAGTATCCAAACCCACCAAGAGGACCCCTTCCAGAATGGATCCCAAGAAAAGCATATTTGTGAGATGCTAGCATGTAAGTTAGTATCTTTTAACTCTTCTTCTGACCTTAGTTAAGGTAATGGGAACATTTATCTCAATATCAGAAGTTCTAATTTTCATATCCCCCTTCCCTTTTGACATTCTCCTGTATTATTTTTATTGTGGTTTCTTAAGACTTTCTCATGGTTGACAGTGGCCTGAACCTTCTGTCCTTCCCCAACTGATGTGCTCAGCACATCATGCATTTGTTGGATCACAGTTTGAAAACCTGGCCTTTGCTTTGCCATTATTTGACCTTGGGCACATTCATTTTGTCTCTATGTGATCAGTCAGTTACATAGTGTAAAAGCATTTTCTAGACATTCATCTCCAACTCTGTGACTCCATGAAAATTAGGTAATATTGATTCCTCTATTTGAAAATTAAATAGTTCTATGGGAGTTCATTATAGGAAAGTTCTACCAGAGCAAATTTGTCAAGTTAAGGATTCAAAGGGATTATGCAAATGGTCTAGAGCCCCAAAGGTATGTGTGGTAGAGGCAGGAATTGATGCCAGATCTGTTTTGTCATCCAGATCATGTATTTGCACTTAACCAGTATTCGTGGAATCAAAATTCCTTAACACCAAAGTTTCTAATGGTGGAATTTCAGGTCTGACAGGTATGACTGGAAGAGGTCTTACCGGGAATGCCTGAAGACGTATGAAAAGCCACTTCCCAACTCAGTCTAACTGAAGGGTGCAACCCTGCCTTGCAGTTCTACTTTACAAGAAACTGGTGAAAATTGAAGCTCTTATGTCTGCAGTGGAATCTGAATTATTTAAGAAAATGTCTTTGTCAAGAGATGTCTAAGGACTCATCTTAGTGACCAACAAGCATCTGCTTTGCAAATCTTGTTCAAACTAGAAGGTTTGGGAAGAGTTTATTACCATATTTCATATTGCCCTTTTGAGTCAGCAAAAATCTTGGAACATTAGGTGCAGCATACTTCAGGGAGATTGTTTCAGGGAGATTGCTAATGTGATTACAGTAGTTACCTGTCCATTCTCAAGCATATCTCATGTTACACCCTGTGTGAAGACCTAAAAACATTCCTCCTAATAACACTTTTTATAGCTAGAGTCATGTCTTAAATACTTTAGGGAATTTCACTGTTTAAGAGAGTCTATACTGAAAAGCTTTTCCCAAGAAGGTACGGGTTTCCCTAATTCATCAAATTTTCCATCATAGATTTCTATGTGTTGGTTTTGCTTAAAGGGAATTAAAAACACTGCAAATACTCCACACATACTCTTGATTTTACTGTGAGGATGACTCCAAGATACACAGGGGGTTTTGTTTGTTTGGTTTTTTGTCAAACTAGAAGTATTTCTTCTGCAAATTATTTATGTGAAAGATTCACTTGGTCTTGCCTTTCTCTCTTAAGAAGAAATAGTAGATAGATGGACAACTATAGACTCTGTAGTGTAACTTACAGAAACTGCAAAACCAAGAGAGATTACTCAGTATAGTATCAGCATAAGGTGGGGGAACTAGGGATTGGAATGTGGGGCTGTGGCTGGAAGATGAAAGGTTGGTAAAGGAGGAGGGTTGGAAGGATCTTTGTCACAGGGAATCTGGTGAAGAGCACGGGTGCATCCTGACTTGAAGGTCAAATGCAAAGCTAAAAACATGAATTATTCATCCAAAACCATAACTTTCCCCCTTTTCTATTAGTGTATTTCCATCAGTGAAATGACATTCTTTCAGTTGATGAAAGGATTTTCTTCCAACCAGCCAGGCTTGCAATCCTTGAGTCATCTTTGAGTCAGAGATGCATAGAATTTTAGAGCTCAATGGATTCTTAAAAGCATACCTAATCCAATCCCTTTACTGTTCAAAAAAGAACACGCAATTGAATGAGATTCCCCCCCCCCTTTTTTTTCCAAATTCACATTACAAGCAATAGAGCCAGGCCTAATGCTCAGTTTCCTAAAGCCCTACTGAGTATTTCTTTCACTGCTCTACCTGGCTCTTCCCTTTCCTTCATCTGTTATTTAACCAGATACCAAATCCTACTGACTCTTCTTTTGGAATTTCTCGTGTGCCTGTTCTTTTCCTTTACTACCAATCTAGTCTAGGCTCTACTTGCAATTACTTCCTAAAAAGGCTCCCTGCCTCTGGTCTCTCTGCTTCAGTCCACTGTACTCATCATAGTTAGTTTAGTCTTCCTCCGACCTTCATTCTTTCCTATTTCTCAAGAACCAACTTGTTAAAACCTGACAGCATGGGATAATAAAAAGTGATTGGGTTTGGAATCACCTAAATTTGTGTTCAAATTCTTGATCCACCCTTAAATGTGAGTGAGTTACTTCCCCAAAATTCATTTTCCTCACCAGTAAAATGGGAATTACAGTTATAAATAAAAACCATAATAGTGGCTATGGTAAGAACGGAATGACCTCATGTATATTAAATTGTCCCGTAAATAAAAGATCTTCAAAAAAATGTGAATTCTCTTCCCTCTGCAATGTGGCTCCCATCTACCTTCAGTCATGCCTTTCACCAGCTTTTTGCCTTAGCCAGTGGGTGTGGCTCTTGAACACATTGAGCTCACTCTCTTGCTCAAGTCATCTCCACTTCCTAAAGATGTTCATCCCCTTTTTTGTTTGTAGAAGTCCTTCTATTTTACTCTGGTCTATGTCTCTTTGGCTCTCACTTCTATGTCTCCTTGGCTCTCACTTCTTTGCAGGAGAAAAAAGAAGTGTTCAGAGGATGTAGGAAATGCTCTGAAGTCTTTAGCTCTGAACTCCCAAGCAGGCCTGTGGCAGAGAACTATGAGCACATGTTCTCCTGCAGTGTCCAACCATGTCACCCTCCATTGGTGCCCCCATGCTTGCTGCCTTACTGCAACAGTCACTCATGCTCATCCTAGCACTGTTGCTGTGTGGCGCTCTGTGATGCTGTGGTTGCCCCTTTGACGTCCTTTGATCCCCAGCATAGTCCCCAGCACTCCTTATCCATTCTTTCCCTTGCTCATGATCCTTTCTGATGGCATGAAGTCATGCTGGGTGACTTTGGAATCTATAGATGACTTAAGGATACAACTTAAGCTCCTCAGATCTTCATCTTATCAGGTCCGAGTATATCAGTGTATCTGAAGGACAAGACGGCTCCAGGTGACACAGCCTTGAGTAATGTATGACTGTCTCACCATCGCCTTGCTGAGGCTTTTGGTAACTGTTGTTACACCTCTTTTATTAGGCTTGCTTTCCGAGTTTGTCACAAACCCTTCTCCTTCCCTCCCACAGTTTGAAACTCTGGGCCTGAGCTGGGAGGCACTTCCAGGGGCTCTGTGAACTGTCTCATATGAATACTTAGGGCTTCCGAATTCATGGAAGGCAATTTTCTCCTCCTGCAGACTAAGTTCTCAGCCCACCTGGTGTGCTGTCAGGAAGCTAGGAAGTCTCCTTCACTGTCCCTTGCCACCCCTTCTCTCCTTCAGTAAGTTTCTTAAGCTCACTATGGTTCCAGTAATAGTTCTCAAACTGTGGAGCACTTGCCCTCAGAATTTAATTAATCCACATAAAGCATTTCACACTGTGTGTGGATGTGTAGGTTGTAGCATGATCAAAGGTATCTTGCTGAGGAAGCAAGATAGAATTCAGCCATATACCACTCCCAAAGCCTGAGCCTGGTTATGGGATTGACCTTCCCAGAGGAAGAGGCAGCACTTTATTTATGCATTTATTTGAGTATTTATGACTTTTATTATTTTAAAAAATATTTTCAAAATATAATTGACATAGACTCTTGTATTAGTTTCAGGTGCACACAGTAGTGATTCCACAATTCTATATATTATGCGCTGCTGATCACACTAAGCTAAATGTACTTATGTATGTACAGTATTATTACAATATTACTATTTTTCCTATGCTCTACCTTTCATCTCCATGATTTACGTATTTTGTAACTGAAAGTATATGCACTCCCCTCTGATGCCCACCAGTTCTCTATATTTATGAGTCTGTTTCTGGCTTTTGTTTGTGTGTGTATGTTTTGTTTAGATTCTACATGTAAGTGAAATCATAATGTATTTGTCTGTCTTTGACAGACTTATTTCACTTAGCAAATTGGTCTGACCAAGTTGTTAAAACTAGCAAGATCTCATTCTTTTTATGTCTAAGTAATATTCATGTGTGTGTGTGTGTGTGTGTGTGTGTGTGTACACAGATCATTTCTTTAGTCATCTATTGATGGACATTTGGATTGCTTCCATATCTTGGCTATTGTAAGTAATGCTACAGTCAACATACTTCTTTTAGAATTTTGGGGGTGCATATTTCTTTTAGAATTATTGTTTTTATTTTCCTTGTTTAAATTCCTAGTAGGGAATTACTGAGTCATACAGTATTTCTATGTTTAATTTTTTAAATAGGCTTAATACTGTTTTCCACAATAGTTGCACCAATTTACTTTTCCACCAACAGTGCACGAGAGTTCCCTTTTCTTCACATCCTCCCCAATAGTTATTATTTCTTGTCTTTTTGATACAAGCCATTCTGACAGGTATGAAGTAATATCTCATTGTGGTTTTGAGTTGCATTTCCCTGACAATGAGTGATGTTGAATATCTTTTCATGTGTTCATTTGCTGTCTATATATGTCTTCCCTGGAAAAATGCCTGTTCAGTTTCTCTGCCCATTGTTTTACTCAGTTTTTTTTATGTTGAGTTGTACAAGTTCTTTAGATATTAACACCTTATAAGGTAAATTATTTGCAAATATCGTCTCCCATTTAGTAGGTTGCTGTTTTGTTTTGTTGGTGGCTTCCTTTGCTATGCAAAAGCTTTTATTTTAGAGTAGTCCTGAGAGGTTATTTTCTCTTTTGTTTCCGTTGTCTCAGGTGGCATATCCATAAATATGTTGCTAAGGCCTAGATCTAAGAGATTACTGTTTATATTTTCTTTTAGTAGTTTTATGTTTCTGGGTCTCATTTAGGCTTTTATTTTTTTATTTATTTTGGAGGAAAAGCACCTTTTTAAGTTTGTGCAAAGATACCATTGATTGTTAAACCCTAAGCCCACCAGCTAAGGTTTTTCTAAGTTATATGAAGGTTCTGGGCCAGTGTAGGCCATGGTAGGACTTAACCCAAGCTTCATAAATCCTAGCTATTATAAGTCTGTTACTGACTCCAAATATTAAGTGTCCCAGGAGACTATCTGAGGACAAATTAATGAGATACTAAGTATTACGGGCTTTAAGTTAATGGAAACACTGAACATGCAACCAAAGGAAGGACATTGTAATCAACTATACATTCACTCATTGATCTTATTTGTATTGTTTATACACTAACCAGGAATTATTTTTTGGTATAGTTGACATTCACACCTTAACAACAGGAATCTTCCTGGGGTGTCTGGGTGGCTCAATTGGTTAAGCGTCCAACTTCAGCTTAGATCATGATCCGATGGTTGAGGAGTTTGAGCGCCATGTAGGGCTCTGTGCTAACAGGTCAGAGTCTGGAGCCTGCTTCTGATTCTGTGTCTCCCTGTCTCTCTGCCCCTCCCCCATTCATGCTTGCTCACACGTGCATGGGCTCTGTCTCTCAAAAAACTAAATAAACATTTAAAAAAATTAAAAACAAAACAGCAATATTCCTTTGAGTCAACCCCTTACTTTAATTTTGAAACATTATATGTCTGACTTAGTTAGAAGATTGGCTCAGAGTAGTCCTACAGGGCTTTTGTTAAAGTAACAATCAGGCACAGAACACATTTATTTTAGGAAAGGTTGAGAGATAGTATGGTGTTTTATTCAGAGACACGGGGAAAAATGTACTTTACTTCCCATTGTAAATGCTGCACAATGAAATTCTCAGACATGACATCATCAGTTTCTGTTTTCACAATGAGGAATCTTAGACTATAGAGCTGGTCTGGGGAGAATGAGGAGCAGATGCAACCAGTACTAGAAAAGGTGAAAACTCTGGAGAACAGTTACTTTCTTAAAAAGGATCCATTTGAAATAAGGTCTCCAGGAATTGTAGAATCTTTTCATGAGAACAAAGAGGTGATTAAAGTGGTGGTCTTAAGAAAAGTAAAGTATTCAAGAGTTATCTAATTTATAATATGTGACTATAATAAAAATAAGGCATACTCTATTCCCACACAAGACTTTGTTTTAGCTTCAGGGAAATTAAAGTACCAAACAGGTTTAAAGAATTGCTTAAAGCTTAATGTTTGTGAATATTTCTAGACAAATGGCAAAAGGGATAGAAACATTTCAGTTTCAAAAAGTGGTATACAATGTCCAGTGTAATATATGCATTCAGAGTCCAGGATTTGGGGAAATTCTGTTGAGGAATTACAGACCTACAAGTCAGGGACAGATGAACCATGCATAATGGAATAGAGACTTCAGAGTTTACTGTTCACAGTAACTATATGACAGGAAAAACTATGGGCCTGTACTCTAAGCACCATGTCATTTGTGAAGAAAGCTTAGCAAATGAGGCATATCCTGTTTAGAATATTAATACCAAGAGTAACATCTTCCAAATCCAAGCTAGAATACCAGATGCTTATGCTTCCTGGTAAATTGCCCAAGGCTTACAATTTACTGTATTTATAGGAATATCACAGAAAGGCCACTGTTATGTCAAATTTAGGAAATACCGGTAATCTTTACCAGAAGTATATTTTTCATAAGTAGAGAAGAAAGGATTTATATAAATAATATGCCAGTTATTTAAATATCTCCAAGGAAAATACACCCATATAATTCATAAGATCAATAAAGCTTAGCCACAAATTAACATATGAATTAGATGTTCTGTGTACTCATTAAAGAGACGTAAGATTTAAAGACTTTTATTTTTCTATGAAACTGACTTCAAACATTTTTTTGTTTGTCAGAGTTAAATGAAAGTGCTGAAGCTAGTGTGACATAAAGCAGCATACACACTCCTAACAGGGTCACAACATAACTATAACTCTAGTCCAGAAGGTTCACTTTTAGCAATCGGTTCTAAGAAAATATTCAGAACCCAGGGCACCTGGATGGCTCAGTCGATTAAGCACCCAACTCTTGACTTTGGCTCAGGTCATGGTCTCATGGTTCATGGGCGGCTGACAGCACTAAGCCTGCTTCAGATTTTCTCTCCCTTTCTCTCTATGCTCCTCCCCTACTTGTGCACTCACTCTCTCCCTCTCTCTCTCAAAATAAACATTAAAAACAAAGAAAATATTCAGAACTGCCAGAAGTACAAAAATTTACACATGAGGTTGTTCGTTACAGTATTGTGTATAATGTCCAAATATTAAAAACAAGTATAATATATGTCTACAGTGAGTTTTAAAAATAAAACATAATTTGTAATATAATAAAATATGAAACAGTCATTTAAAAAATCCTATTAAAAACTCTAATATATGGGGAAAATCGAGAATTGTTCATAATGTGAAACAGTAGCCAGATATAAAGCTGAATATATGTTAAGATTTCAAGCATACGAGTGTGGGTATGATGTGTGTGTCTCTGCATGTAACTGGGAGATAATACTCTTAAATGTTAACAGTGGTTATCTCTGCTTGATGGGACTAAAATTATTTTTTAATGGAGAAGATATGTAACCGTCTTGTATGTCAATTGAAATATGAAATACTCCTCATTCTGTAGTGAATATATTTGTTTGACACTTTCAAATACATTCACTGCTTCAGCTGAGGAAATGCTGTCCCAGTAGCTACACTGCCTGAATAAGTTTCAAGAAATATCTGTGACCTAATAAACGAATAAGGTGTGGTGGGAACCAAAGTGGAAAATCAGGATCCTAGACACCTAAGAGCACATTCTCTTTAATGGGACTCACTAAGCCAAACTCAACCGAAAAGCATGAAAAACTCTGGGAGGCTAACCCTGACCAAGAAGATTTGGTTGTTTCACCACAGAGTCAGAAGGAGAAAATGAAAAGTCCTGTTCTTCTTGACCTCTAGGTGGGAAGGAGAGCCATGTATTTTTCCTCATTTGAACACAACAAAACTCCCTATGTATCTGTCACGAATGCATCTGCTTCAAGCCATGGGAACCCCAAGCGAGTAATGACTTAAGCAGCTTAAAGGTTTTCTTTTCCTCTTTAACAACATGTCCAGCAGCCCAAGTTTGGGATGGTGGCTCCACAGTATCGTCAAATACCTGAGATACTTCGATGCTTGCAATTCAGTCATTTAAGCAGATAACTGTCACCATCATGCCTGTTGCACTGTGGGTGCAGGATGGCTCTGTCCAAGCAGAGAGGGCGAAAGGAGACAGAAGGGCAAAAGCCCATTCCAAGGGCAGCTGCCGCCTTAAAGAATTTTCCCATATAGCGAGAAACATAGGTCCTCATTTGTTCAAGCGCTGTTACCACACTTTCTATTTTTCATTGCCGCTGAATGCTTCCCTAATGAGATAGCTTATGTCCCAAAGGGCCTTTCTGATAATTCTCAACTAAGCCCTACTGAGAGAACAAAGTACATTGCATATTACACAATATTGTGTGCTTATTGAAAGGACTGCCCACTTTTTCTTCTTAATTTGGCCTCTGCTTGGGTAGGACACTGGCTGTAACCATTCTGAGGACCTGGACTCTGCTTAGATTGGACACTGGCTCCAACCCTTACTATTAAATTACTCCAGGCAAATCTTTTGCTTTAACTAGAAACATCCTCATCTGTAAAATGGGAAACAAAATACTTACACCTTATATGGTTTTTTGTGAACCTTTAATGAAATTGTAAATAAGTATCATTCATCTGGTCTCCTAATGCTGAATGATTTAAATTATATCTTATATATAAGTTAATTTTAATACTTATGTCAATTTCTCAATCCATAAGAAAAACAGTATTTAAGAAATCACAGGTATTCTGCACTAAGCACAGGGTAAAAACACATCAATTTCGGTTTTCTATAAGAGAATTTATTTATTTATTTATTTTACAAATAGTTTATTGTCAAATTGGTTTCCATATAACACCCAGTGCTCATCCCCACAAGTGTCCTCCTCCATGCCCATCTCCCCCCTCCCTCCCAATCCATCAGTCCTCAGTTTGTTTCTAAGCTTTCAAGAGTCTCTCATGGTTTGCCTCTCTCCCTTTCCCCCACCATTTCTGCCCTTCTTCTCCCCCATGGTCCTCAGTTAAGTTCCTCTTAATCCTCCTATACGTGCAAACATGTGATATTTGTTCATCTCTGCCTGACTTATTTCACTCAGCATAACGCCCTCAAGATCCATCCATGTTGCTACACATGGCCAGATTTCATTCTTTCTCATTGCCATGGAGTATTCCATGGTATAGATAAGCCACATCTTCTTGATTTATTCGTCCGTGGATGGACATTTAGGCTCTTTCCATGTTTTAGCTATTGTGGAGAGTGCTGCTATGAACATTGGGGTCCATGTGCTCCTATGCATCAGCATTTCTGTATCCCTTGGGTAAATTCCTAGCAGTGCTATTGCTGGGTCATAGGGGAGTTCTAGTGTTAGTTTCCTGAGGAACCTCCACACGGTTTTCCAGAGGGGCTGTACCAGTTTCCATTCCCACCAACAGTGTAGGAGGGTGCCCGTTTCTCCACATCCTCGCCAGCATCTAGAGTTCTCTGATTTGCTCATTTTAGCCACTCTGACTGGCGTGAGGTGGTATCTCAGTGTGGTTTTGATTTGTATTTCCCTGATGAGGAGGGATGCTGAGCATCGTTTCATGTGTCTGTTGGCCATCTGGATGTCCTCTTTGGAGAAGTGTCTGTTCCTGTCTTCTGCCCATTTCTTCACTGGGTTGTTTGTTTTTTGGGTATGGAGTTTGGTGAGTTCCTTATAGATTCTGGATATTAACCCTTTATCTGATATGTCATTTGCAACTATCTTTTCCCATTCCATTGGTTGCCTATTAGTTTTGTGGGTTGTTTTCTTTGTCGTGCAGAATCTTCTGATCTTGATGAGGTCCCAATCGTTTATTTTTACTCTTGATTCCCTTGCTTTTGGGGATGTGTCAAGTAAGAAGTTGCTGCGGTGGAGGTCAAGGAGGTTGTTTCCTGCTTTCTCCTCTAGGGTGTTGATAGTTTCCTGTCTCACGTTCAGGTCCTATATCCATTTTGAGTTTATTTTTGTGCATGGTGTGAGAAAATGATCTAGATTCATTCTTCTGCATGTTGCTGTCCAGTTCTCCCAACACCATCTGTTAAAAAGGCTGTCTTTTTTTCCATCGGATATTCTTTCCTGCTTTGTCAAAGATTAGTTGGCTGTATACTTTTGGGTCCACTTCTGAGTTCTCAATTCTGTTCCATTGGTCTATGTGTCTGTTTTTGTGCCAATACCATACTGTCTTGATGATGACAGCTTTGTAGTATAGGCTAAAGTCTGGGATGGTGATACCTCCCATTTTGGTTTATTTTTCAGGATTACTTTGGCTATTCGGGGTCTTTTGTGGTTCCATACACATTTTAGGATAGTTTGTTCTAGTTTTGAGAAGTATGCTGGTGCAATTTTGATTGGAATTGCATTGAATGTGTAGATAGCTTTGGGTAGTAATGACATCTTAACCATATTTATTCTTCCTATCCATGAGCATGGAATGTTTTTCCATTTCTTTGTGTCTTCTTCCATTTCCTTCATAAGTTTTCTATAGTTTTCATCATACAGATCGCTTGTATCCTTGGTTAGGTTTATTCCTAGGTATTTTATGTTTTTTTGTACAATTGTGAATGGGATAAGTTTCTTGATTTCTCTTTCTGTTGATTCATTGTTGGTGTATAAAAATGCAACCGATTTCTGTACGTTGATTTTGTACCCTGCAACTTGGCTGAATTCTTGGATCAGTTCTAGTAGGCTTCTGTTGGAGTCTGTCAGGTTTTCAGTGTAGAGTATCATGTAATCTGCGAAGAGTGAAAGTTTGACTTCCTCTTTGCCGATTCTGATGCCTTTGATTTCCTTTTGTTGTCTGATGGCTGATGCTAGGACTTCCAGCACTGTGTTAAACAGTGGTGAGAGTGGACATCCCTGTTGTGTTCCTGATCTCAGGAGGAAAGCTCTCAGTTTTTCCCCGTTGAGGATGATGTTAGCTGAAGGCTTCTCATAAATGGCTTTGATGATGTTTAAGTAGGTTCCTTCTATCCCAACTTTCTCTAGAGTCTTTATTAAGAAGGGATGCTGTATTTTGTCAAATGCTTTTTCTGCATCTATTGACAGGATCATATGGTTTTTATCTTTTCTTTTATTGGTGTGATGTATCACATTGATTGTGTTGCAAATGTTGAACCAGCCCTGTAATCCAGGAATGAATCCCACTTGATCTTGGTGGATGATTCTTTTTATGTGCTGCTGGATTCGATTTGCAAGGATCTTGTTGAGGATTTCTGCATCAAGGATATTGGCCTGTAGTTCTCTTTTTTTGCTGGCTGTCTGGCTTGGGAATCAGAGTAATGCTGGCTTCATAAAATGAGTCTGGGAGTTTTCCTTCGATTTCTATTTTTTGGAATGCCTTGAGAAGAATTGGGATTAATTCTGTTTTAAATGTCTGGTAGATTTCCCCAGGGAAGCCGTCAGGTCCAGGGCTCTTATTTGTTGGGAGATTTTTGATCACTGATTCAATTTCTTCACTCGTTATGGGTCTGTTCAGGTTTTCTATTTCTTCCTGTGTGAATTTTGGTAGTGTGTGTTTAGGATTTTATCCATTTCTTCTAAGTTGTCCAATTTGTTGGCATATAATTTTTCATAGTATTCCCTGATAATTGCTTGTATTTTTGAGGGGTTGTTTGTAATAAATCCATTTTCATTCATAATTTTGTCTATTTGGGTGCTCTCTCTCTTCTTTTTGAGAAGTCTGGCTAGAGGTTTGTCAATTTTGTTTACTTTTTCAAAAAACCAACTCTTGGGTTCATGGATCTGTTCAGTTGTTTCTTTGGTCTCTGTGTTGTTTATTTCTGCTCTAATTTTTACTACTTCTCTTCTTCTACTGGATTTAGGGCGTTCTAGTTGCTCTGCCTCTAGGTCCTTTAGGTGAGCTGTTAGATTTTGGACTTGCGCTTTTTCTAATCTCTTGAAATACGCCTGGAGAGCAATGTACTTTCCTCTTAGGACTGCCTTTGCCGTATCCCATAGATTTTGGATTGTTGTGTTTTCATTTTCATTTGTTTCCATATATTTTTTAATTTCATCTCTAATTGCCTGATTGGCCCATTCATTCTTTAGTAGGGTGTTTTTTACCCTCCATGTTTTTGGAAGTTTTCCAGACTTCTTCCTGTAATTGATTTCAAATTTCAAAGCATTGTGATCTGACAGTGTGCATGGTATGATCTCTATTCTTTTATATTTCTTGAGGGCTGCTTTATGTCCCAGTATGTGATCTATCTTGGAGAATG
The DNA here is from genome assembly GCA_017311185.1 of Proteles cristata cristata. NCBI lineage: Eukaryota > Metazoa > Chordata > Mammalia > Carnivora > Hyaenidae > Proteles > Proteles cristata. The sequence continues at coordinate 334,495 of JAESUZ010002499.1, read as the reverse complement.
TGCCATGCGCACTTGAGAAGAAAGTAAATTCCCTGGCCTCAGGATGTAAAGTTCTAAATATATCCGTCAGGTCCATCTGGTCCAATGTGTCTTTCAAGTCCACTATTTCTTTAGTGATTTTTCTGTCTGGTTGACCTATCCATCGCTGTAAGCGGAGTATTAAAGTCCCCTGCTATTAGCACATTCTTATCTATAAGCTTGTTTCTGTTTGTGATTAATTGTTGTAGATATTTAGGTGCTCCCATATTCGGTGCGTAGACATTTATGATAGTTCTTCCTGGTGGATGGACCCTGTAATTATTATGTAGTGCCCTTCTTCATCTCTTGTGATTGTCTTTAACTTAAAGTCCAGTTTGTCTGATATAAGTATCGCTACTCCGGCTCTCTTTTGATTTCCTGTAGCATGATATGTATTTCTCCATCCCCTTAATTTTAATCTGAAGGTTTCTTCCAGTCTAAAATGAGTTTCTTGTAGACAGCATATAGATGGATTTTGTTTTTTTATCCATCCTGCTACCCTATGTCTTTTGATTAGAGCATTCAGCCCATTTACATTCAGTGTTATTATTGAAATATGTGGGTTTAGAGTCTTTGTATCTTTTGTACGGTTCATGTTTGTGGTGGTGTCTCTGGTATCTTTGTTCCTTGCAACCTTTCCTTCAGAGAATCCCCCTCAGGATTTCTTGTAGGGCTGGCTTCGTGGTGACAAATTCTTTCAATTTCTGTTTATTTGGAAAGGTTTTTATCTCTCCTTCTATTTTGAATGACAGGCTTGCTGGATAGAGGATTCTTGGCTGCATATTTTTACTGTTCATCACATTGAAGATCCCCTGCCATTCGGCCTGCCACGTTTCAGTAGATAGGTCTGTCACCACTCTAATAGGTTTCCCTTGGTATGTTAGGGCCCTCTCTTCCTAGCTGCTTTCAAAATTCTCTCCTCGTCCTTATATTTTGCCAGTTTCACTATGATATGCCATGCAGAAGATCGATTCAAGTTACATCTGAGGGGAGTCCTCTGAGCCTCTTGTATTTCCACATTTACTTCCTTCCCCAGGTCGGGGAAGTTCTCTGCTATAATTTGTTCCAGGACTCCTTCAGCACCTTTCCCTCTCTCTTCCTCTTCTGATACGGATATTGTTGTGTTTGACCATATCGCTGAGCTCTCGAACTCTTCTTTCCTGTCCCTGGATCAGTTTGTCTCTTTTTTTGTCAGCTTCTGTTTTTCTATCATGGTGTCTTCTAAATCACTTATTCTCCTTTCTGCCTCTTCAATCTGTGCATTGGAGGCCTCTAATTTATTATGTATCTCATGTATCACATTTTTTAATTCTTCATGCCTATTTCTGTTTTCCATTCTGTCTGTAGCCACAGTTTCTTTGATGTCCCCTATGCTTTTTTCAAGCCAAGCTATTAATTTTACCATTATTATTCTAAAATCTTGTTCACTTATGCTGCTGATATCTGTTTTGAGCAGTTCATTAGCTGTCATTTCTTCTTAGAGTTTCTTTGGAGGCGAGCTCTTTCGTTTCTTCATTTTAGTTAGCTTTCCAGCTCTTGTTAGTTTTAAAGACCTGTTTTGCTCTCTGTACCTATGAGTGCTGCTGTATCCAAGAAGACTCTTTGACTTTCCTGGGCCTGTCCTTTCAGAGAGTGTTTTTTGAATGGTATCTCTTGGTCTGTCTTGTTGGGATCTTGGTTATTTTATTTTCCTATTCGTAGTGATATTTGGGACTCTCCACCTTGTGTACTCTGGCTTGCTTCTTGAGGTAGCCCTGGGAAAGAAAACAGACAGACAAACACACAGGGAGCAGGAGCACACAAATGCACAGGCTGATTCAACTAACATGCAAAGCAAGAGGGAAAACAAAAAAGTTAATAGAAAAGACGGAGGAGGGCGGGCAAATAATAGAGAGTATAACATACATAAAAGGGTCAAAAAGGAGAAAAATAAAGGAAAAAAGAAGAAAACCGACGGACAAAGAATGGTTTAAAGCAAGCTACTGTTAAATAGCCATTTGTATGCAGTGCTGGTTGAAGAGCATAGAGAAAGAGAGAAAAGGGGATGAGGCAAAATTAGAAATAGAATGAACAGGCAGAAGGGATAAGAGGCTTTTTTCAAAGAGGTAAAGGGTAGAATATGGTTGGATAGGTGAGAGAGGATGCAGGTATTATCTAGAGAAACTTATGGTCTAATTACTCCTGACAGAAAGAGATGAAAATGTTGGTAGGTGTAGAATTTACATCTACAGAATAGACTCATTGTGATTGTTTAAGCCAGCCGGCAACCAGAGTTAATCAGGTCAGTGTTCTGGAGAAAAAAGAGAGAAAAGAGAAAGAAGAAGAAAAAAAGAAAAAGGGATGAGGGCAGCTCTCAAGCAGGGATGGGCGTGATCCGATGCCTCAGGCGGGGGTTCTGCCTTGGTGGTTGTGGGAAGGAGAGTGACAGTGCTCCAGTCCCTTCTTGAACCCCTCACTGCACCTCGCTTTTTTGGGCGTGTCAACTCCCCATCCCGGGGGCGCAGCCGAAGTTGGTTGCACTCTTCAACCCAGGCCAGTTCCAATCTCCAAATCCCAGTCTGAGCGCCCCGCTGAAATTGCCTTACACACAGCTTCCCAGGCAACTCCCTCGCCAATTCCAGGCCCCCTGCCGAGCTCTGGGGGCAGAGTCAGAATCGCTGCTTCCTTCTCTGGGTCGGGCTGGTGCGCAGGGGCGGGGGCTTGTATGCCGGGTGCGCCGAGCCCTCTGGAGTGAGGAAAACCGGGTCCCTCTATGGCTCGTCACCCGAAACATGAACTCACAGGCTCATTTCCCAGTTTTTAGCTCTTTGCCTTCCCTCCGGAGCCCCAGCCAGCCTGGAGCGCGGATGCCCGGTGTCCGCACATGGCTCTTCCAGGGGCCCAAGCCCGCCGGGAGGACAATGGCAGGCGCGCCGCTGCTCCGAAGTGCAGCCGCCAGGAGCGGCACAAAGAAGCAGTCTGTGCGCTCAGCGCCTCCGGGACCAGTTGGCGCGAGGGGACCTGGCGTGCAGGTATTTGGCACACAGGGTGTTTCTATGCTCTGAGCAGAGGTTTTTCCCCCGAGCGGAGGTTTTTCTGTTTCGGACTCTCTCTTTTTCCCCTCACTCCCCACAGAGGGGGATCGCCTCCCACCCTGGAGTCTTCGTTCCAGCCCGATTTTATCTTCCCCGGTTCGCACTCACGTTAGAAGGCTTTCTCAGTGGATTCTGCGTCCTTTTTCTCCCAGTCTCTCAGGTTTTGTAAGGTTTCCAGTGGCTTCAGATCTTTTCCGTGTGAGGTATGGGCGCGAGTGCAAGTACGAAGCTCCTTACTTCTCCACCATCTTGCCCCTCCGCCCTCTGTAAAAGAATTTTTTAAGTATTATATTTGGAATCTCCACCTTTTGAAATTCTATCTCCTCCACAGCTTATTCACCAGGAAAATGTGTTGTGGGTTTCTCACCTTGAAAATGTATCTTTATGTTCTCACATTTCCACTTATCCATTTATACCTCATCTTCTTTGCCTTCAGCTATGTTACTCAACAATATATATTTTTTAATTTTTAACATTTATTTATTTCTGAGAGACAGAGTATGAGCAGAGGAAGGACAGAGAGACGGAGACACAGAATCTGAAGTAGGCTCCAGGCTCTGAGCTGTCAGCACAGAGCCTGATGTGGGGCTTGAACTCATGAACCATGAGATCATTCCCTGAGCCGAAGTTGGACGCTTAACCGACTGAGCCACCCAGGTGCCCCAACAATAACATATTATTTAATCAACAGTATTCATTGAGCATCTATTATGTTCAGTACACTTTTAAAGGAGACAAGAAAAACTAGAAACATTTTCATTCTTCTGTGAGAAATCAGAATTTACTAGATAGCTGTATCTTCTTTTTTTTTTAATGTTTTATTTATTTCTAGGAGAGAGAGAGACAGAGTGAGCAATGGAGGGTCAGAGAGAGAGGGAGTCACAGACTCTGAAGCAGGCTCCAGGCTCTGAGCTGGCAGTCAGCACAGAGCCTGATGCGGGGCTCGAACCCACGAATCATGAGATCATGACCTAAGCGAAAGTCGGACGCTTAACTGACTAAGCCACCCAGGCACCCCTAGATAGCTGTATCTTCTGTCAAGAGAGGTCTGCAATCTGACAGCTGATACTCTGAGAGTCTGACAATTTAGACCAGATATTTTTGTAATATATAATTTTGTGGCATTTTTGAGAGTCATACATTGTATATACATATGTTACATATGATATAATTCATGAGGGATCTGGGGCATTGTCTTATAATTAGCATAATACTACAGTAAAATGTATTAATAGTCACTCTAGGAAAGAATAAGTACTATAAATGGATATGCATCAGTTGAAGTCAGCTTTGGGTACTAAATAATTCAGGCCAAATGAGGTTTTGTCTCCAAATGAATTACAAAAATCTTTTCAATTTTTAAGGGTTTTTGAATTTTAGAACTGGAGAAAAGGGATTGTAGACTTGTACCATACATTTCAGTGAAATGTAATGTAGTCTAGATAGATGATCAAGCCAAAATGGCTTCTCTCAATACCCTTTTTATTATATAAACTAATACAAGAATAGACATACATGTTTTCAGACCACGTTTGTGAACTCTATAGAAGAAACTAGAAAGATACTGAGAGCTAGCCAGTGTTCTGCTCCCTGATTCCAAATTTCAACTTTGGAAAATCCCAGCTATCACAGATCGGAAGGAAAGTCTGTGCTTTTGTAGGAGAGGAATGTGTACATAAATGTGACAGAGACCCTAGTCTTAACATGTAGGAGAAGTTGAAGAAATATTTTTCTTTCTTTCTCACTTATGGTTTTGAGTTGGTGGCCCACATGAGTAGAGTACTTGGCTATGGAAGTCTGAAGTTATTTTATATTAGGGATACATGTCATTCTAAATCAGACTTTAAGAAGTAATGCATTTGGATGAAAATATATGACATATTTTTCCCATGAGAAATCATAAGAAGAAGGATAAAACTTCATTGGCCATTTGAGAGCAAAAAGGTATGGGATAAGGGAAGAAGAGAATGTTAAGAATGACCCAGGGATACCAATGATGTCTTCATGATCAGCCTCAACCAAATGTTGAAGGCAGGGTCATTATGTTGTTGATGGAACATCCCTTCCACCTCATACAATCAGCGAGTTATTACTAAGATAGTTGTCCCCTCACATACTCTATGAAATAGTTTTTCTCCCTTTCTGAAGTTACAACTTTAATCAGGAAATGAGGACCCTTGAATAAGTTACCTCTGAAACTTATTTTCTGTCTTTGCAGGCTGATGTGTTTTTCAAGGTTGTGACAAAAAAATGAGCAGAATATGTACATGGCAAAAGAATGCCAGTTCTAGCTAGTGTCTTTCTCAGGACTTCCCAAATAGTACCTCTATAAATAATCACCCTCTACCCAGCAGAATTTGATTTGGAAATTAACAGCTGCCTTAGTGAGGAATTTTAGCCCCACAAGGGGGGAAAAAAAAGTTTATTAGAGAAGCAGCTGCTAATTGCACTAGTGCATTTCCCAAATGTCTGACTGCTTCTGAGCCGCTCTACACTGTTCCTTCTTATATATAGTGTAGTTGTTCCAAGAGTAGAACACTGCATCTTTAAAGTGATTTCAGTGTTGCTTTAAAACATAGTCTCATCATGGAAGTCAGTAGAACTACAAGACCAGGTACCTCATTCACTGACTTGTTGTCAGTGCTCTCAGAGTACTAGCGCTAGGCTTCTTTATTAGGTAATCTACACTCAGCGCTTTCCTTTTGTTTCCTGTGGTAATTCCAGCACATAGTAATGGAGACTGGATAGGACCTAAGTACTATCTGAGCCGTGGCAGGTGCTTGGGCAAGAGGCTGCCTTTCTCTCTGTGGCAAAAATGTGGGGAAGCCATTACCACAAGGTTGCTATTCAGTCTCTGTAAAGATTTCACCATCTCTTTTAAATGTCTTGGCTTTATTGAAACTTTTTATTTTTTTATTGAAACATTTTAAGTATTTTTTAGGTGTTAAATAGACCACTCAGTATTTCTTTGTGTGAATGATTCTTCTTTATCTCTCTATGCCTCAGAGTTTAGAGTTTGCTCTGTTATAAATTGCTATTAATGTCAAACAATAAAGAACTAAAAAATAGGGATGGACTAGATTAATACAGTCATTTATTTATTAAATATGTAGTGAAAAAACTCTTAGATGGTGGATGCCATTTTAAACTTCTACATCTAGTTAGAGAGATAATCCACTTTCATAAATGGCTACAATGTAAGTTTTATGTAAGAAGTTCCAACAAATAGGGGTATAAGGAAGGTTTAAAGAAGTGGCTGGCAGGATAACCGAAGTAGTCAGGAAGAACTTAATGTCTTTTGTCTCTTGTCGAGTTGTAACACTTTGTGTTCTCTTGGGTGAGAAGCCTGGGAGCAACATTTCCTTGAATCCCTTCCTTGTTACATTTAGGGAAAGATTCTGTCAATGAGAGGCACTTACACAAAATTTGAAGGCAAAAGGGACACAAAACCATATTACTGTTCCTTTGCCAGTAGTAATTCATTGTGTGAGCTACAATATAGTTGAGGGGTTTAGTGACTTTGGGCATTTTCTTTAGAATTCCCTCCTTTCGTGCTTGAGACCATTATGAACATCGATGTCAATTTCCTATGGTTGGCTGAACTTTCTGATTCTGTGAATGTTAGTGGCAAACCTAAGAACTAGTGGTACCTTTCCCTGATCTTCATTGCCTGCAGTCTTTTCAAGTCCCCGTATCCTGGTGTTAAACCCTTTCTTGACTAAACCTCCTACACATGGCTTCCTAGCAGAGCACATAGCAGTAAGGAGGACTGGATGTGAATGGCAGGGTGGGAGGTAATCAGAAGCGAAGGGTGGTCTAAAGATCAGCATGAGCACAAGTACATCACTAACATCACTGTCACCATTGCCAATATTTATAGGGTGCTTGCTATGTGCCGTGTCCTTTTGTAAGCACGTATTAATTCCCTTAATCCTTAAAATAACTAACCTAAGTGGTGTTATTGTAAAATGAGTAAATTAGTGTCAAGAGGGGTTAACTAAACTTGCCAAAGATCACATAACTACCAGGTGTTGAAACCAAAATTCATCCTGTTTAGACAATGGAGGGTACGTATTTTTTTTAAAAAAAAAACACAAAATGAATATATGTCCAGAGAAATTAAGCCAAAACATTGATGGATGGTCTTTACTAGTGTAAAGTACTGATTTTGTTAAAACTTTTTATTTTAAAAAAGAGTTTGCAAAAAAAGCAATAGATAGGTCCTGTGCGCCTTTCCCCTCTGATCCCCGAATTGTAACATCTTATATCACTATAGTACAATATCAAAATGCAGGAAATTGACATCAGTATCATACTGTTAAATAGGCTACAGATCATAGTTTGATTTCACCAGTTTTTATATGCACTTGTGTGTGTGTGTTTGTGTGGTGTCTATCTGTTATATATGATGTGATCAAATAAATTAGCATTTTTTAATGCAAGAACTTAACTTCACAATTATAATATGCCCTAACATGTTTTCAAGAAGAAAAAGCTTTGCTCGATATAAACTTAGTATGAGTAAATAAAAGAACATGATCCTTGAACATGACCATAGGCTGTTTTCATAGAAATGCAGTGGTAAAGCTCTCTTGTGGTATACATTGCTTATACTTCATCTGGGCACCTGCTGGTTGTGCTTACCCACCTTAGAAGAGACCAGACAAACTAAAGGGAAAGGCAGATGGATGTTGCAGAGTGATGAACAAGGATCTGAAGTCCCTGCCTTATAAAGGACGGGTGAGAGAATGGAGACTATTTATCCATCAGAAGAAATGATGTAAGCAAATGTGGTGTCTAGCTGCTCATCAAAGCCCATGTCTCCCTTTTTCACGTGACACTCAGTTTATCTAAGTACCCAGTGAAGCAGAGCACCTTTTTCACTTTGGAAGTCACAAAAGACTTCCATGATTGGTCCTTTCTTGAATATATACAGCATTAACCACATGACCCAAATAATGAAGCCTGGTGGTTATCAAACTGTGATCCAGGATCATCAGCCTCAGAAATCCCTGGAAATTTGTTAGAAACACAACTTCTTGAACCCCACCTTACTGAATCAGAAACTCTGAGGGTAGAACCCAGAAATCTTTACTAACAGCCATCAAGTAAGCTAATACACACTAAGGTTTCAAATCTATCGTGTAACCCTTAACTGCCTGAAATATTATTGTATTAAATATTAATATTTTTTCTCCCCAACTACTGCTCTGTAAGGGAAGGTTCTAGATCTTCTTCTGTATCTCCCAACTGTGCCCAGAACAATACTAAGCAGACTAAGATTGATCTAGGAGACTTAGTCTATTTCATTTGGAGAATTATATCTGTTCTGACATGTATCTGGAGTTTGGCTTCCATCCAAGAATGAGAACTTTCTCTGATTTCCTAGGATTTGATATTGTTCAGTATCAAAGCTAAGATTAAAACTATGATATCCGTCAACAACTGTCAGTGTTGCTAATACATTTTTTTTACACCAAATTGAGAGCATAGACTTGGACTTCCCTAAGGCTCTCCTGTCATATAGACTTGGCACATTTCCTCTGCTGCCCAGCTGAGCTAAGGCCATAGCCAAAGGAAAACTAATGTGCCTTTACTGCGCAGCTCAGTTAGCTGGCTCAGGTCATGGGGTACCTGGGTGGCTCAATTGGTTAAGCGTTTGACTCTTGATCTCAGCTCAGGTCATGATCTCATGGTTTGTGAGATTGAGCCCCATGTCTGACTCTGCGCTGACAGCATGGAGCCTGCTTGAGATGGTCTCCCTCTCTGTCTCTCTGCTGTTGCCCACTCATGCTGACTCGCTCAGTCTCTCTTTCTTTCTCTCTCTTAAAATAAATAAACTTTAAAAACTTTAAAAATTGAATTATTTAAAAAAAAAAAAAAAAAGCTCAGGCCAGAGACCTTGATTCTCTGTAGGTTCAGCTCTTTCATTCCAGTAAGAATACTGGAGCTAAATGCTTCCATCAGAAGTCATCAGTCTTATTTCCAAAGAAGTGTCACATAATCAAGAAGAATGCATTAAATAAATTTTCTAAGTGATAAAAGACATGGAGCTGGCTCTTTGAGAATTGTTTTTAGGGACATCAGAGTGCTTCTGAGGTTAGTTCAAGAGAAAATCCTTCTGCTTTCCATCTCTCCACTGAATCCACAGGCCATGAGGGTCACGTGCCCAGGACAGGTGATTCTCCTGGGTATGATTCCGTTTCCTGAAGGAGTTCCTGGACTTCTTCACTGACTGAAGGGGCAAGAACAGTGGTTCTCAGCATTTAGTGTACTTTCAGAGTCACTTGGTTGAGAATTGCAGCTCTCAGTGTATTGGAAAACATAGTGAAAATGGGTTTATCTACAGAAATTCTCATTTAGAAATGGTGTTTGAAGTGAAGCTGGGAAATTTACATTTTTAGCAAGTATTCATAGTGACTCTGATTCAGGAGGTCTCTGGAACACACCCAAACAAATTATAAGGAGAACAGTCTCACTTAGAGTATTTGACACGGGCTGAGACCCCAATGAAGGGGCAGAAAGCAAGATGTCTGTTCTCCTCCTCTTCCCAGTCTTTAGAACTATATCAGGGTAATGCATATGCTGCTCATAATATATATACATACATAACTCAGATATTATTGCATGTATTATGGCAAGCTTCTATACCAGGCTCTGGGGATGGGGAGAACAAGAGATAGTTCTCCAATGAGGGGAAGACCGATATTAACCATGCCAGTATCAAGGGACAAGGAGTAAAACAAAAGTACAGCAATCTGAAGAAACATAGAGTAGAACTATGGCCAAACTTGAGCAGCCAGGGGCTAGGAAGGGCCGACACTGTAGTGTCCTTAAATAAAGATTTCATCCTGAGTGAGGATCATTTGGAGACTCTGCAGAAAATCATATTGCTATTGGTTTCATCCTTTGGAAACAGAGGCTGAAGTAATATAAATCCCTGTCAATCAACTGGCTAAACAAAATATCTTAAATTTTATGAAAGATAAAACCATTTTAAATGTATATATAAACATCTATTAATTTAAATGTTACAGCTATACATAGAGAAATAGCTGGAAATGCATGCTGAAAGAGTTTGGATATCTGGATTTTGCAATTACTGGTGATTTCTATTTTATCTTTGCATTTGTCTGCATTTTCCAAATTATTTATAACAAACTGTTATTTTTGCAATAAAAATACTTTTAGCAACATACTGAGGCAGACTCTACAGTCATAATGAAAAGTATTCATATAATACTATTATGGAAAATGTATTGAGCCAAAATACATTTATTAAGCATCTCCTACTAGATACTAAAATTCCTAGAACCATAGTCTCTAGGAAGTCCACTTGTTAGTTGTATAGTATGGGACAAATTATTATGTCTGTGCCTCAGTTTATTTACCTGTAAAGTAATTCTATTGCCTCCATTTGGTTTTTGTGATAATTAAATGAATAATGCATGTTAAATGCTTAGAACAGAACTTGGCACTCAATAAGCCCTCAATAAATGTTAGCAATTACCGTTGTTAGTGTTATTATATAAAGAATGACTGTTTTTCCCCAATTGTGAGTCACCAGGCTCTGCTACAACATGATTAGAAAGCAGGATCTCATTACTTCCTAAGATAGCCTCTTAGATTATTGAACAGCTCTACTTATGGAAAAGCTCTGCTTTACACTGAGCCAGGAAATGCTTCCCTCGAATTTCCATCCATGGGACACTCTTCTTTTCTCTCACAGTTCTGTAGAAAATCATCACTTCTACAAGAATTCCTTCGTGTATGCAGATTGCTGTCATTCTTTCTCTCAAGCTTCTGTTTGGTGAACAGTTCCTTGGATGACATAACATGAGCAGTTCCACTTGCCTTGCACTTTATAAAGCTCTATCACATATCTTATGTGAGCTTCTCCTCAGTACATAGGATAATATTACTGTCATCATCATGTTAAGGGACAGTAAATTCAGGCTCAGAGAAATAATTGGCTTGTGCAAGATCACAGCTAAGTAGATGCTCGGACTGAGGATTCAACACCGGATGTTTCTCAAACCCAGGTATCTAAGCTTCTTTTCACTGTACCACGCCCATTTTAAAATACCATATTGAAGTGTTATACTCCAACTGCACACTCAAGGACTCTGCCATGTCTTCAACTAAATCCTTTTATTATTGTAACTTGGGTTCAAAACTGCAACTTCCAAATACAGAGAACTATCCTAGAAGGAATTGGTCACACATATGATAGAATAGATGCAAAGTCAAATGGGGTGCAGAGGCAACCAAGGGGATCACAAAAGCAGGAAGCCATTATCACCCCTCCGGCCCTGAAGTGTAGCCCAGGAGCCCGGTCCACACTGTGGAACCTGAGAGTTAAGGCCTAGCATGGACTGGCTGTGGGAGTGAGAGCCACATGACACAGGAATGGGGGAAAAGAAACGTGCTTGCTCCTCTCTTCCTGCTTCCAGTTATCAGTTAGAGCCTGGCATCAGTTGGACATAACCAGATGCCAGGGTCCAGGGGAACTTCGGAAATGCTGTTCATGAACTACAGAGCTGAGGTGGAAAGGAATCAGGACTGGTTCTGAGAGCAGCCTGACTATTGGAGGCACACACCATGCTTCTAATTCACAGTGAGCTTATTGCCAAGGTAGACCCAGGTCCTTTTTACATGAACTTAAACGACTGTTTTGTTTTATGTATTTTTCATTTGGCAAATGGTTTTTTTTAATGTAATTACTTAATAATGGCTTTGCTTTCATCTTGCTTAATTTTGTCTTTTGACTTGTGGTCAGCCGTTATGATACTACAAAAGCACCTTGTCCTACCTAGCCTTGTATGTAATATATAAATCAATTAATATGTTTTATATACCTATATTCAAATTATTATTAAATATTTTGAATGTGGCAGGGGTGAGTGTTGAGATCAATGGCCAGAGAAGGAGAAGACAGGGGCACATGAGGTACAAAATTTAAAGTTGTACCAAAAACTCAGTGATCAAGATGAACAAGATTTTTATGCACTATTTTTAAAAATAAAAATTAATTCAAAACTCTAGAGTAAAAAAAATATCAAAATTATACATAAAGACAGAATCCATAGTAATTCATATTCGTCAGTTTATCAGTTTGTCAGCCAACTATAAATTCTTTTTATGCTCTAACATAACCCACCCATTTCATCTGTTATTGAAGAATGAGATAAAGTACTTTGTCAAATATCTTTCAAATAGTTTGATACGTTATGTTCTAAAATCTAGTACACTGATTTCCTCACATTGTAGAGTAGGAGGAAGAAATCAAGGTCAGAGTTGAAGCTTATGTAAATTAGGGCATTATCATTCTCTAAAGCCATTTTATAACATTTTATATATTTTATACATTTTATATTTTATTACATTTTATAATGTATACTGAGCTCCACATTATTTTCTGCCAAATGCCGAAAATGTGGCCTCCGAGAGGAGGGAAAGTGTTGGAAATGCAGGTGGACAGGGATGAGGGTCTTAATTGCTTGTGGCTAAAATATTTTGCAAACTTGAGAAATGAATGTTCTTGTGAACGTGTTGTGCTGCTTCCAAGGCCATGGGAGGGGTCCTTGCAAGTGAAACTTTATTAATTTCACAGTAAATCCAACTCTACATTTAGAAAAAAATGTTAGTAAAATTTTCTTCATGTAAAATAAGTCACAGTAGCATCTTACATCATGAATTATTACACAGATCTAATTCCTTCCTAGACCAAAAATCATATCTTCTGACCAAATTCTCTTCTTTTTATTTTATTTTATTTTTTATTTTTTTTTAAATTTATTTCTGAGAGATAGAGACAGCGTGAGCAAGGGAGGGTCATAGAGAGAGGAAGACACAGAATCTGGAACAGGCTCCAGGCTCTGAGCTAGCTGTCAGCACAGAGCCCAACGCGGGGTTCAAACCCACAAACCGTGAGATCATGACCTGAGCTGAAGTCGGACACTTAACCGACTGAGCCACCCAGGTGCCCCTCTTCTTTTTTTAAAAAAAAAATTATACATCTTTAAATGTTTATTTGAAAAAGGAGACAGAGAGAGAGAGAGTGTGTGCGAGCCAGCAAGCATGAGTGGGGGAGGAGCAGAGAGAGGAGGAGAGAGAGAATCCCAAGCAGTGCAGAGCCTAATGCACTGTCCCTTCCCACAAACCATGAGATCAAGATCTCAGCTGAAATCAACAGTTGGACACCTAACCAACTTGAGTCACCCATGTGCCCCAACCAAAATCTCTTCTATATATGTGAGAGGATTGGAGGACATGGTTTTGAAAGTGCTCTCTGATTTTAAAAGTATAGTCTATTTTGTAAATAAAATATTATTCAAAAATAATCCAGAACAAAGGTGACTGTCAATTTCCCCAGAATAGGTTTTATAAAAAGAAGTGTAAAAATATTTTTTAATAAAATATACCATTTACAAAAATGCTGTCCCAGTTAGCAAGAACACAGTCAGATTTTTTCCCCCCTAACAAAGACAGATACCCTGGTGTACTTTAACCAAGAAACCAACCAGAAAAGAGAAAGGTAACTGAGCATTAAATCTTCAAAACGTCCCACTGGTACTTTCTAAAGAGAATCTTGTCTAAAAACAAGCCCATATATGGAAAAGATTGGGGATTTTAAAGAAATTATTTTAAAATGCTAATATGCTAATATGAATGCTATAAACTTGAATCCTTGTCTTATGTTTAATAGTTTAAAATTAATTCCCTTCAGGGGCACCTGGGTGGCTCAGTCACTTAAGCGTCCAACTTCGGCTCAGGGCTCAGGTCATGATCTCAAGGTTCGTGGGTTTGAGCCCCGCATCGGGCTATGTGCTAACAGCTAGCTCAGAGCCTGGAGCCTCTTTCAGATTCTGTGTCTCCCTCTCTCTCTGACCCTCCCCTGCTCATGCTGTCTCTCTCTCTCAGAAATAAATAAAACATTAAAAATTTTTTTAAATTAATTCCCTTCTGAAAATAGTGGCATTACTTTTTTTTTTTTTTTTTTTTTACTTTTTTAATGTTTATTTTTGAGAGAGACTAAGCACGAGTAGGGGAGGGGCACAGAGAGAGGGAGACACAGAATCTGAAATAGGCTCTAAGCTCTGAGCTGTCAGCACAGAGCCCAACACGGGACTCTAGCTCAAGAATGGTGAGATGATGACCTGAGCTCAGGTCACATGCCTAACAGGCCAAGCCAACCAGGCGCCCCAGCATTCCTTTTTAAATCAGTGGAAAACAGAATGGCCAGTTCTTTACAATGAACCTCAGAAGCAGTGTGTCAATACATGATAGTGTGATAAGACAATCTGAACTAAATGATTGATGTGTAAAAAAGATATTTTTGGTCTTTAATCTTGGAGATGATAAATACCCATTTTAGAACAAAAGCCACAGCCTGACTTAGCTAATCTAAATACGTTTCTTTATCACTTGGTAAAAAACCACCCACAAACAAGAGACAGATTTTCTTTGCTCACATCATAATAACTTCCCAGAGCTCTTTAAATTTGTAAAACCGACAGTTGACTCTAATAAAATACAATCAGCATAATTTCCTATGGCTTGATATTTAAACACTGAATTTGATTATTTAAGTGATGCTGAGTTTTGAATCTCAATGTTTAAAAGCCAATTTGAAAAAATTAAGTCTTGATATTTAGAAGCATGGATTGCACCTAAAATCCACAATAAAAAAATAAAATATTGTAAACCTATGTTGTTTTATTAATAGGGTGGTGTTATATTCACAGCGATCCAGTTTTTCTCAGCATATAAATGATATTTATTTTAGTTACTCTAATAAATGCCATCTATTTTTGGATTCATTGTATAATTCTTGATATGGTACTATTATGTCCATTATGCAGCCTTCTTAATTGTTTTCCGGAATATCTCTAAATCTTATCAGGTTAAGTATAAATAAAATTTGACTTCATGCCTTCTACATACAATGGCACCTTTCAATCAGTAAATATCAGTTGTTGTTGTGGAGCTAAACCACCACTGTAGTGAAAGATGGGAGAAATATAAAGTATACTGAGTTTACGTATTTTCAAACACCATCCATTGGTTTCAGCTGACCCATATGGGGGGTAAATAGGCATTGTACAAATGTATTTGTAACAACTTGATTCCATGTGGTCTTGTTTATGCAAAAGAGGTCAAGAAAACCCCTAACAACTCACTTAGTTCAGCAATCATATTGTGATAATGAACTAGTTCTTGTCTGTAAGATATTCAACTACTTGTGGATAAAACAAAATTTATATTAGCATATTCATCATTATACTTTGAAATAAGTTTTGGCAGTCATTACTCATGAATAAAAGAATGTCAGTGCAGTGAAATCCTCTGAGGCAATTTTCATAACCCAAGCATTTATTTCTTCAACCAAAACCTTCCACCACTAAGGCATTTTTTGGAAATTGAACTTAATGCTTCAAAGTACCTATGTGAACAAAGGATGAAATTTAATTTTCGAAGGTTTTTTTTTTATTTCATAGATTTCCCCTTGAGAAGATGCAGCAGATGCAATTCATAATATAAAAAATAACTCCCTGCTTTGTTTGTGATGCTGGAAATGTCTAGATTCTCATTCTGACCAATTCCTATTTCCTC
This sequence comes from Proteles cristata cristata, assembly GCA_017311185.1. Lineage (NCBI taxonomy): Eukaryota > Metazoa > Chordata > Mammalia > Carnivora > Hyaenidae > Proteles > Proteles cristata. The sequence goes on along the minus strand of JAESUZ010002499.1, from coordinate 318,788 downwards.
CTGTTTGTGAAAAAGGATCAGGTATCAAGCCTGGTTTGAGCACAAGATAATTTCTCATCTCTTGTGATGGCGATGTTTATTGGAAATTTGTGTTTTTAGGAATAAAAGAGGATCCTTTATGTTGTGCCTTCTGTGTATTTATAGGACACTTTGAACTTCAGAGTATTTCAATGAATTTTAGTGGTCTTTTCTCATTTTCCTTGCAGTTAGTTGTATAATTACTGTCATTTGATAAAGAAAATCATGAACAGAGATATTAAGGTTCTGGTTTACACTGTGCCAAAAATAGCTATTTCATTCCATCAGTACAGCTGATCCAGTCATGGCAGAGAAAATATCAGCTCAGTCATGACATTCTGGACTGTCAGGACAATAAAAGTAAATAAAAATAAGTTAATACATACAGTACTTTTATGGAGACCTCTTGAATAAATTGACTGTGGTCGTCCAAGATAGAAATTTGTCATCAAGCTTCAGACCTGGCACCAGCCCAGCATGTGACTAAATACTCATGGAGATGACGTCAGCCGGGAAGGCTACTCCCCAGCCCCATCCCCCAATGACAGAAGTCATTTCCATTGTGTGCATACCGAAACACTTCTATAAAAGTATTTCCTATGTTTATTTAAAATTAGTTTATTTCAATTTTCTCTTTACATTAAAAATTAAATTTCCTCGGGGCACCTGTGTGGTTCAGTCAGTTGGGTGTCCGACTTCGGCTCAGGTCATGATCTCGCGGTTTGTGGGTTCGAGCCCCGTGTCGGGCTCTGTGCTGACAGCCAGCTCCAGCTGAAAGCCTGGAGCCTGTTTCAGATTCTGTGTCTCCCTCTCTCTCTGACCCTCCCCTTCTCACATTGTCTTTCTCTCTCTCTCTATCTCAGAAATAAATAAAAAATTGTTAAAAAAAATTTTTTAAAAAGAATTAAATTTCCCCACAGTGTGAATATTTTGAAGAAAAATAATAGCTGATGTTTACTGAGTCTTAAGTGGATATCAGCCACTATCATGGATTATTTTTGCCCAGTTTTAGTAAAGTTCATGGGCCTATGACTCGCATTTTATGCCTAATTTACAGAGAATGTGATAAAGAGCTAGAGAGAGAAGACAAGAAACTGGCGTAAATTTGCACTGATTTTGATAGAGCGAGGACTTGGAGTCAGTAATCTGACTTTCGCTTTGTCATTTCATCAGATGGCAGGAGAAAAGGTACCCAGCATGATGTTCATCACTCAGATTTGTCCTCATTCTTGACCAGTAGACCCCTGACTTGGTCCCAGGTACAGAAAGCATTTGAGTCAAACCTGGAGTGCTTGTTTTCACTGAAAACTCACAAGACTTTGGTACTCACAAAATGCAGTTAGGGGGGTGCCTGCATGCAACACACAATGTGCTTCATGAAGGCAGCTTCCAGCACTTAGTTTCATACTCTGATTTGGCATCTGGGGGGTTTCAGGCCAAAAGTGGGGTATTGCTTTATGAAGGTACCAAGGAACACCTGTTAGGTGGGCCTGGTGAAAGCCTTTGCATTTTTTGAGAGGCCCCAAGAGCAGAAGAAACAAAATGGCCTGTTTTCAGAATCTAAAGCAACTACAAGAACACAAGGAAAATGCCAGTGAGAGATTCCCTGCAGACTCCTTAATTAGGTGGGGAGGAAATGATGTCCCTGGAAATTAAAGGTTCTGCAATAACAAGTAAGAGGGAGAGCCCGGAACACCAATGTCACAATTCATCTCACTCCGTTTTTGCCTGCCTCCCGTCCATGGTTGGCGCAGTCCAAGAACATACAAAGTATGAATTTAGTCCCAACGATGTCCTTTGTACACAAGCTGACAAAGAGTTTTTAAAGCTTTTCTCACTCCGCTGTTGATGTTTTATTGATTTTTATTTTTTAATATTTATTTATTTTCGAGACAGAGTGAGAGAGACAGGGACAGAGCGCAAGCGAAGGACGGGTAAAGGCAGCAGAGGCACAGAATCGGAAGCAGGCTCCAGGCTTTGAGCTGTCAGCACAGAACAGGACATGAGGCTAGAACTCAAAAATCACGAGATTGTGACCGGAGCTGAAGTTAGACACCGAACCGACTGAGCCCCCCAGGTGCCCCCACTGTTGATGTTTTTGATTTTCATGATTTTTCTCTATGTGTGGACTCACTGTGCATGATCAGTAGGATGTCGTATTGTGAATACCACTACCTGAGTGTATCTCTTGAATACAGCATATAATTGTCTCTGACTAGAAAAGTAAATTGACATTGTAATTACATTCAAAGTTAATACATAGGTTTAAGAAGTAATCCAAAGAAAACATCTCAACACAGTAGCAGCCGTGTAGGTGCCAGGATGGGGCTAAACAGATGGTGCTACATTAACCCAGTCATTGTTTTTTCTGTTTTGTCTCATACTTCTGACATTTTGGGGGGGGGGTGATGTATATGGAAAATCTTTATTATTGCTTTTTTTATGCCTAGGACTATCCCTGGTGATTTTTAATAGAAGAAAGTACAGGTATGGTTTGAAGAATTTTACATTCAGGGTAAAAAATCAGGCATATTGTAACAGTATATTGGCGAGAATGATTACAGAATGTACACACACACTTATCTGGGCTGTGTCTCTTGGAAGAGGGACAGGGACCTTTCTTTGCTCAGTTTCAGCAGTATCAAAGTGGCATGCTGGTCATGGTAGGCAGCTGAAATACAGGAATCCAAAAGAAAGAGTCTTCTCAGTTGCCAGGAATATTGCCAAGGTTAGGAGACTTCTCAGGTGTGGCAGGCAGGGTCTGGGATTCGTTCTGGAAATACACACGCCCACCCATATGTTTCCCTTGGATGAGGAGGAAGCAGCAGAGACCTAGCCTTTCTTTCCCCTAATGGAAGCATGAACTTTGGGTCCTTGGTGGCTCCAGATGGTTACTCTCAGTGTATCCTCTCTGAATCCCTCAATCAAAGAAGCTTCTGCCTACTGTGGCTTTGCTCATGACACCCATAATAATGGTTAGTAATAATACTTCATTTCAGTAGAGTACTTTGAATTCTCCAAAAACGTTTAAAACCTATTATCCACTGTGATCCTCACAATACTCGTGATGTAGAGTTAGAGTGATATTTATCCTTGATTTGCAGAGAAGGACACAAACTCAGGGAAAGACTTGGTCTATGTCCAGCAGCTAGTGAGTAGCAAAGCCGGTGCAGCTGACTTCAGGTGACTTCTTTTACCACAGCCCCATGCTGCCTCCAGAGCCATGGCCAAGATTCTGAAAAAATGAACCTCTCAACTGCTGGGAAGATCCATCTTCAAGTTTTATTTATCACAAGGGATTCTGGGGCAGTAAGATCTGTAAAATGTTGAATGAAGTGAACAAAGAGATGAACTTTTTTTTTTTTAATTTGCACTCTTTGTTGTAAGTTTCTATTTACCACTGACTTTGCAATGATGTGCAAATTGTTAGCTTCTCTGATAATTGATTTCTCTATCTTTAAAACAATGGAGGTGATATTTTCAACCTACTGACATTGCTAGAATTAAGGAATTAATACCTCCAAAATACTGCGAAAGAGATGATTTCAAAGACAACCTCTAGAAACAGAAATGTGAGATTTTTGACTGAAGACATTTAAATGTTATTTTTGAGGTGAAATTACAATTTCACCACTCATTCTTACCACACTGAAGTCTTCATTATTTTCTGTTGTTCTTATGATGATTTCCTTTTCACTTTAAGTGCCTAGGCATTGGATGAACTTTCCAATTTTACAGATTCTGCCATTTTCCAGCTCGCTGCTATAGCCCAAAATCCCATTATCTTGTACCCTCTACTGGAGACCTCATTTGACTTAGTTTGTACTAGCTAAGGATATAAATATTGCCTCTCTTGCTCTACATAGGTAACCATGTGTTCTTGAGATACTGGCTCAGAAAAAAACAGCCTCAGATGAGGGAGCAGGCTGTGCTTTAACACTAAAAGTGCCACTTTGCTCCATAATCTAGCAGTGACACAACAGTACCGCTGGCCCTGGTGATTGTGGCATTATAGTGATAGTCTTCATTAGTCAGGCTGATATGCCTCCCACTCAGGGGAACTATAGGATGTGTAATCTCTCCAAAGAGAGCCTGAGGTGTAGCAACCAGACAGCTGAAGTATTCTTAATTAATGACTCTACTTCAACAGGCCAGAGTTACTCGGGATAAAACTATTAAGCCAGAAAGACATGGATGGCTTGCACATGTGATGTGGTATTGCTTATTCTTCAGAAGCCATTTTTAGAGAAGGGCAGACTTACACACTGGATCCAATTGTCCAAGAACCTGTACCAACAAAATGTTTTCCATAAAGGTGCTATTTATTGTCTGTCCATGGTGACCTTGAACCAGTAAAGGAGCATTTTTCTGAAAGAAACTGAAGTTTGGAAATCAGTATTTTCATGAATGATAGTATACATTATTAACTCTTTCACAGGAAGTAAATTTTTTTCTAAATTAGGTTAGCGTCATTTAGTTTTTCTATCTTTCTCTTGTTTTTAGAAAGACAACATACTGCTAAAAGTCATCTAAGAAATAAAAGCTTCTCTTTTAAAGGCCTACCTAAGTGCTTCCCTTAGTCTTAATAAATAGCATCCACCACACACAAAAAAAGCAAGCAGAGCAGTTCATTTCTCAAAAGGTTCTATTTATTTGCTTATTTTCTTAAAGATAGAAAATATTAGCTCAAAATGCTCAAAAGTCTTCATCTTGCTCATGGCCCCTGCATTATTATATTTTGAACACTTTGTCTGGGGGATGTGCTGTCTGTGTTGTTTTGCTTTATTTTATAAGGTAAGGTATGTTCCTCCTTTACCTCGCCAGGACACTGCCTTCTTATTCATCCCACACTCACTTAAACAAGCCCATAACATTTAGAAAGCAACTGACAGTGTCTTCAGAGCCAGTAGATTGGATTGTAACCAAAGATTGAGGATCTGTCCACTTTATTGAGCTAAAATTCCTTGATGTTGACAATCTGTTCTGTGGACAGTTGGTATGTTTTATTCTCAGACTGGTCCTGTGACAACAGTGCTAGATAAATAAATATGTCTCCTACCTTTTCTGAGAACTTCTTAGTGCCTCATTGAAAAAAGCCACTAAAATACATAGAGAAATTAAGGCTGTGCCTGTATAGTTGAAATAAATTATATTCTTTAAAAATAAGTTACTTAGGTGATTTTGATGCTAAACAAATAGAGTAGAAGAATGAGAGCCAGAGTCTCCATCTTCTTTATAAGAATTTGGAGTATTGTGATGTGACTGGTATAACTGTACTTTTCAAATCACCACGTCTTAAGTTTTCATTAAGGGCTTTGTTATAGCCCAAGTATTTTTTAAAATGTTTCTTTTGACTATTAATTCTTGGAAATCTTTAAATACATTTTTTGTTATTATGTTGTGATGACTCCCAGTCTTAATTCCGGCTTTTATTCTTCTACCCATTAAAACAAAAAGATAGCTTCAGGAAGCCATAGTATGTCACTTTTATACCATGAACACTAAGAGAAAATCTACCTTAGAGTCCAGGAAACACTAATAAAAATTTTAAGTTGCCATGCAGTACATTTCAGTGTAATATCGACGTCACTAAAGCAAACCAGCTGTTACATACCTGATATAAAGTACATTCTTTTAATTCATAGCTAAGCCCATAAAATGTACCAATACAACTGCAATTCTAAATGCCTCAATAAATTGACAGTGTTACTAAGTTTAAGGTGAAATTCCTTTGATGTACTTAGGGACTCAGAAGAATATTATTTTATAACTTCCTTTCCTAGCTATATATAGTATCTTGGTGTGTTTAGTTAGTATTGGCATTTCAGCTAATATTGACCAAAGAAGCTAGTGTGGCTATATTTAAACCCTTATCTTCATAAGAGCTTCATCACGCTCCACAGAATGTTTTAAATATTTTAAAATCAATGAGATCTGTTATTCTCAGAGCACAGTTCAAATTTATTCATTTTTTTCTGTCAAATTAGTTTTCCAGTTTTATCCACCTGAATTGAGGGAAATCAAACAACTATTCCGTAATTCTATTTCAGCCCTTCCTCTTTGAAGCCAGGATGAAATCATGTCAGTGCTTAATATAACCATATACCTCCACGTTGAAATGACAAGTAATTGATTATGACTCAAGGTCTGTAAAAGATTGTTGATTAGAGAAACCATATCCTGCCCAAATAAGTTTATTTAATTCTCATTTTCCAGATGGTACCTGTGTCATTAATGTTTTTTTACCAACATTGTTTAAATGACCTTAACAAGCACATAAAGTAAAAGAAAAACATATAATGTGTAGTAGGGTCTGTCTGACTAAATTTATGTAGCTTGAATTCATTTTTCTGCTGCTCTGTTTAAAGCATAAAAATAAGGTCACAATATTGGAAAATTGTAACCTTCCTTTTGTAGGAGAAGGAATGGAAATAAAAAGTACAGTAACCTGGGAATGGGTCATGATGGGTGTAGCTTAGCTCCATTATACTCATGTGGGATCACAATAGAGTAACCATATAATTCATCTTCCAAATCCAGATATCATTGACTTGGATAAGGTATGGCTAAAACTTTCCCAGGTAAACTGAATTTTGTGGTCACCCTGCACACACATGTATCGTATCGTCAGTAGTGCACAGCTGTTCGATACTTACTTTTGTCAGTAGCTAGCACAGCGTGTTACAAACCATGGAGTGAATGCTGAAGGACCCTCTTCAGGTGAATTAGAACTATAAAATTATATTTCAGGAACAGTGTAAGATTTATTTCTTTGAGATTTCCTGGTTTTTCTTCACTGACTTGAGTTTCTATGTCACTTCTGAATATATAACTCCTTTCCTCATCATGCCTTTAAAATAAATCAACTATGTCATTTGCAAATATCTTCTCCCATTCCATAGGCTACCTTTTAGTTTCCTTGGTTGTTTCCTTTACTGTACAGAAGTTACCTTGACGAAGTCCAAATAGTTCATTTTTGCTTTTGTATTCCTTGCCTCTGATAATGTGTCTTGTAAGAAGTTGCTCCAGCCAAAGTCAAAGAGGTTGCTGCCTCTGTTCTCCTCTAAGATTTTCATGGTTTCCCGTCTCACATTTATGTCTTTTGAGTTTCTTTTTCTGTGTGCTGTAAGAAAGTGCCCCAGCTTCATTCTTCTGCATGTTGGTGTCCTGTTTTCCCAGCACCATCAATACCCCCCTCCAAAAAAACAAAGAATCCAGTTAAGAAATGAGCAGAAGACATGAACAGACATTTTTCCAAAGACATCCAGATGGCTAACGGACTCATGAAAAGATGCTCAACATCATTGATCATCAAGGAAATACAAATCAAAATCACAATATCACCTCACACGTGTCACAGTAACTAAAATTAACACAGGAAACAGCAGATGTTAGTGAGGATTCAGGGAAAGGGGAACTCTCTTACACTGTTGGTAAGAATGCAAACTGGTGCAGCCACCCTAGAAAACCATATGGATGTTCCTCAAAAAGTTAAAAATAGAACTACCCTAAGATCCAGCAATTGCACTACTAGTTATTTACCCAAAAGATACACAAATACAGATTTGAGGGAGTACATGTACTCTGATGTTTATAGCAGCACTATCAACAATAGCCAAACTATGAAATAAGCCCAAGTTTACATCAACTGATGAATGGATAAAGAAAATGTGGGGTGTGTGTGTGTGTGTGTGTGTGTGTGTGTGTGTGTGTTATACTAAAACCTTGGTTTGTGAGCATAATCCATTCCAGAAACATGCTTCTAATCCAAATCCACTTGTTTTTCAAAGTGAATTTCACCATAAGAAATGGAAACTCAGATGATTCATTCCACAACCCAAAAATATTCATATAAAAATGATTACAATACTGTAATATAATGAAAAATATTAATGAAAATACAAAATATAAAGAACTTTCACTATCACAAGCGAAATCACTGCTATCTATTGGCTCAGTGGAATCTTTTTCTGCTTGGGGGCCATTGTATACACTCACACAGATGTTGAATATAGTACAGTATTAATAAATTATTAATAATAAAATTATTTAAAATATTAATATGGCAACAGAGGAAGGGGTCTGTATCTGCAGACAGCCTGACATAGAATGAAGCAAAGCATTCCTAAGCTTACTCTTGCATGGAAAAGCAAAGGACTGTCCATAGGTGCTTTGATGACAAAAAACATGCAAGTGCCAGTTGTGGACACCTTCCAGTGTTGTGAAAAATCACTGATTTCTGCCAAACACCAGTGCCTGAGACTGAGCATCTGAGCATGAGAGTCGATCATTCACAGCCCTGCAGTGAGAAAGAGACAGAGAGAGAAGAATCATTGGCTCAGTTGTGATCATGTGAGGTTTGGTGTCATGTACTACTCATATTGCAAGACATTGTTCATTTATCAAGTTAGAATTTATTAGAAATGTTTGCTTGTCTTGTGGAACACTCACACAACAAGTTACTCACAATCCAGGGTTATACTGTGTATACACACACACACCTATACACACACAATGAAATATTACTCAGCCATCCAAAAGAATGAAATCTTGCCATTTGTAATGACATGGATAGAGCTACAGTGTTTTATGCTAAGCGAAGTAAGTCAGAGTGACATTTGTCACTCATATGTGAAATTTAGGAATCAAAACAGACAAACATATAGGAAGGGAAAAAGAGAAGGAAGCAAATCAGAGACTCTTAATGACAGAAATCAAACTGAAGGTTGATGAACCAAGGTGGTTGGGAGATGGGCTAAATGGGTGGTGGGTATTAAGGAGAGCACTTGTTATCATGAGCACTTGGTGTTGTATGTAAGCGATGCATTAACTAGATTCAACTCCAGAAACCAATTTTATACTATGTGTTAACTCACTAGAATTTAAATAAAAATTTTGAGAAAAATAAGGTAAAATAAATCAACTAAAACTTGCCTTTGAAGAATTATCTCAAAATTTAAGAAGCTTAATTGAAGCTTGTTCTAATATATTCCGTATGATCCATCCACATCCTTTGTTAGGTAGGTTCATCACAGGAGGTGGTATATGGAGGAGGATGCTCACAACTCTTACAAACCTATCATCCTCTTGTCTAGTCCCAAAATGTCTTTTGAAAACCATAGTGAACATGGACTAAAATTTATTTCAAAGCATTTCAATTCTATCATTATAAACATAGAAATATGCAAAAGCCAAATATGCCACTTTTTATTATCTGGGGATGGAATATCTATATTGCAAGGTTAACCTGACAATCCACTCAATTCCTGGGCTATAATTTTGTTTCTTTAAAGGGAAATCTTTCTTAGCTGAATAAAAATGTGAATAAGATATCTAATGGCTCTGGAACTATGATGTCAGAGGTGGTGCCAAAGTCCCTGTTTCCCTAAATATTGTCCAATCAGCATAAAGATCTGGGCTTCTGTCCCAACCTATCTGGCAGGTTCAGGTCCTTTAAAAGTAAATTTGAGTTATCAAGGACAATTACTAGATACATTGGCAAATAATGTTCCAAAGAATATTCCTTGTGATCTTAAAAGATAATTCAAGAAACATAGTGTATTAGGACAAGTAAATTTGGAAAAATTTTTATACTGTAGTCCTTTCTTGGATATTGACAAGGCAGATATAGCATATTAAAATCCCAGAGAAGCCTTGACTTTAGAAAATCTATTTATAGGGGCGCTCAGTCAGTTAAGCATACAATTCTTGGTTTTGGCTCAGGTCTTGATCTCATGGTTTGTGAGTTCAAGCCACACATTGGGCTCTGTACTGACAATGTGGAGCCTACTTGGAATTCTCTCTCTTTCCTCATCTCTCTGCCCCTCCCCTCAGAGTGCTCTCTATCAATAGATAAAGTTTCAAAAATCTATTTACATTTATTTAACCTAGTATTTCTCAAAAATAATTTACCAGTGAAGGTGTTTTTTGGGGAACATTTTATACCAAAGAACTGTGGCATTCCTTAGAACTAAACTGGGGATTTTTTTTGAAGATAGTTGAGAAGGGACTGTAACAAGCAAAACTAGGAGAGGACTTGAAATGTGGGAAACATTTGTGTGATGTGCCTTCACTTTTGTCAGTCATAAGAAAATATGTTGCTCTCACTTTGGGGCATTCCTTCCTTGATTCCCTAGGAGCATGATGAATAAAACAATTCATAATTGAAAAGCTCTAAAAATAATTTAATTGTTATGTAAAAGATATACTCATTACTGAGTGACAGTAATATGAGATGAAATACAGATACCCACTGATTTCAATATAAAACAAAGAGTAATATGCACAGAGAAATATTTAGAAAGATAATATTAAAGTAGGAGAGAAAACTTACATTTTCATTTTTTCTGTTATTCTCTAAAATAATCATCAATGATCAAACATGGTCAAATATTAATACCGTATTTTTAACATAATAGATTCTAATATAATTTTTTTTTATTGTACGGCAGGGAAAAATAAGCATTGTCTTTTTCATGATTACTCAGCAAGTATTTAGCCCAGTTGTGTCAAACTTGATATATCTGATTAAAACCCTAAGCTTTTCGGGCTGTAGCATATATTTTTGTAGTTTGTTTATTTTTGTTTTAACCTCCAATGTTTCTTATTTGAGGAAGTGATTTTTGGTCATAAGTTTTATATTTTAAACAAAAAATATAACTGGCAAAAAATACATATATATGTGACTTGCCTATTTTCTTTACGGTTAACTAATTTTTCACTCATCAGGACTGAAAATATATTAATTTATATACTTAGATTCAGATCACTTTGATTTTCATTACTATTTAGGAAAGCAGTAGTTTTTGAATTACTGTATTAAAGTAAAAAAGATTACTGTTGACTACATTGTTTTCACCTGAGCAGTTATAAGGTGACTCTGTGTGTGGTGTGTGTGTGTGTGTGTGTGTGTGTGTGTGTGTGTGTCTAATCTGGGGGAAGCGAAGGCCTGAGAGAAACATATCTGATTCCCCCAAATTCAGAAGTTATTCTGTGTCCTTAATAGCATAGGTAGAAAAATGGAATTGGAGGAAAATGTAACTGCTTCAATGCAAAGTACATTAAACTCAGATAAAACCAAAAAGCCCAGTGCTTTTCTTGGGCTTATTTCATCATTTGCCCTTTGCTATGACTAATCTGTGTTGGGAACATTCTTTGAAGTTTAATCCTTAGTTTCTCTGCAACAAAACTGTCAGGCATACTCACAGGATAATGAGTGGAAACATGGAGGTAGATCATTAGAGAATATAGGAGGTCAAGGCCATGTGCTGCATGGCCTCCATGCATCTATATATGTTGTTTCACCTCTAATGATTATGTTTCACTAACAATAAACTAAAAGGAATGAACAGATTACCTACCCTACTAGCCCACAAAATTCATATATTTCAGAATCAGAAAGTAAGTCTCTCAGCCTGAAGAAGGAAAATGGGACTAGATTATGGTAACCTCTACTAAAATTTGTATTTGAGCCAACCGTGCAATTAAGTGAGAAATGATCTCTTGTTCCCAGTACGTTGAACTTCTAAATTTCCCTTAATCCCAAATTTCATCATGAATTTAAAAAATGGTGTGAGATGAGTTTAATCTTCTTATGTTGATCAAGTAGGCATCCATGAAGAAAAGAAGTCCCATATTCTGTTGGAAGCCTTTATATTATGAAGACTTTGGTAGGTCCTCCTTTATCTGTGTCAGAATTTACTCCTTCACTTTTCTTCAGCTCTCTTGAACCCTTAAGAAACACTGAAACCAGTAACACTTAAACATCTCAGAAGGGAGCTTTTGGTGAAGCACATACTTTCCCTCCACACCATCCATAATATATTTTATAGAAATGAGACCAACTTTGGTAATCAGAATTTGAAAATAGATAAGTTCCCTAAAAGGTTGACCTGACTCTGTAAATAGGGCTTATATTCAAATGTCTACAGGAACCAAAGATGTGAAATAGTCCTGTGTGGACCTTGGAGAAAGCTTGCCTCTACCAGTTGCCTCCAGGCAGCTCCAGCTAATATGCAGAAATGTAAATTTGCTATCATCCGATCTTGAAGTTTTTCAAAAAAAGTTGGAAATTTTTGTTTTTATGTGAAAGCTCCAATGATTATGTGATGATAACTAGTTGAAAATGTTCTGAAAACCGTGTTACTCCAACCAAACATCTATTCTCTGTCAATTTCCAATCTGGGCTCTTAAGATTTTCCTTACCCTTTATATAAATTGTACCTTCTCCTTTCATTCCTACTAGCTCTTGGTCCAAGTCATTTCCTCAGAAGCATATTACTGGAATAAAATTATATGTTTGTATTAGAACATATTGACATTCATCCTCAAACATAAATTCCCAGGAAAACAGTTTGCCAATAAGATTTTTTTCTTGAGATTGACTTTTATATTCAGAATTACATTTGGTTTTAAAAATACTGAAATCCGATGTATTTAAACTTCTAGTTCTTTGCATCTTCAAGTTTAGTTTAAAAATTGTTATGCTTCAACAAAAAACCTTGAAGAGACATTAACATATGATCCAATTTTAAAAATTAATTAAATCCCCTTAAATCTTTTATAGTATATTTGATTTCCTTTTAAAACACCCCATTGCAATTGTATGTTGTATCATCAAGTATTCCCATTTATGTAAACATTCTTATAAATTGGACAAAGTAAACTTATAGGTATGAGAAATTTAAGTTCTTATACATTATACTACTAAATATAAATGTCATAAGATTTCATCTTAAACTTCTAAATCCATATGTTACTAAAATTTTACTTTTCAATTTGGATTCTAATAACAATATATTTGTCATACTAGCACACAGTTCTAAGTTTTTGAAAAAATTTTTAATATTATTTGAGAGGGAGCATGTATGTGCGTGAGCAGGGGAGGTCCAATGGGAGAAGGAGAGAGTCCTGAGCAGGCTCCACACTGTCAGCATAGAGCCCGACATGGGGCTCAATCACACAAACCATGAGATCCTGGCCTGTGTTGAAACCAACTGAGCCACCCAGGAACCCCTAACATATAGTTGTTAAGTAGGCCTAATAAATAGAAATTCTTTAACGAAAAAAAAAAGAATCCATTATTTTGATTATCTTAAATATTTATGTGGTTAATAGTGAATGTTTTTGGAATTAAGAGAGAGTTCGCTACAAAAACTGTTATGTCAAATAAACATATTTTGTTTGTAACCTAAGCTGGCTGAAGTATCATAAACAACCAGAGCTTTGGAGCAAGATACTGGACTACTGTTTGAGATGTCAAGGGAACATACTAAATCCAATAATTACCCAGAACATAGGAGTGATCCTCTCACTCTCAGAGTCCATACAATCTACATTCCTACATTTGAATCATTACCATTGCTGTGCCACAGCTAGCCTATACAGACAGTCTCATGAGAACTGACAGTTAAAATTTCAGGAGTTGTGCAGGCCAACTAGTTATTAAACACAGCCATTATTAAAATTAAATTATATAAACTTACTATTAAATTATATTAAAATTAAGACAATGAATACTCAAAATGCATCTCTATTTTACTACATCACTTAAAGAAATATTCTGTTTCTTGAAGTTATTTACATCTATTCAACCTGTATGGTGGAAATACTTTATAACGGGGTGTTGGGGTGTTACTGTGCACCTCTTCCCAACTCCACATTCAGTGACATCATGCTGGTAGCTTGCAGTCAGCCAAGGTGGAAATATCTGTACCACAGAGATTGGCAAACATGATGAATCTGGGTTCTCCCAAACTCCCAAAAAATTGGTTATTAACCATTTCTCAGTACATTTCTAGTGAAGTCATTCTCTAATTCTCTGTGTGCACTCTCTCCCAGATGGCTGGATCACCTGTTATGATTTTGCATTTCCTTAGCTCTTGAAATATTTAAACATCTTCCATGTAGTTCTGAACTTCTTTGAAATTCCCATAATACTGAATGTTTAGTATTCTTTCTGTTTAGTAGGTTGCCACAAATCAGGTAATAAATTGGCATTCCAGTTCTATTCTTTTGACATGTTTGACATGATCCCAGCTCTAAAGGTTATTCTGTTGCCATTGATGCCAGAGCAGTACAAAAGTCAGGTATTGTTGATTTTATTTCATTTAGGCTTGTTGCCTGTTTTCTTCTAGTAATAATTTGTTATAGGCCTCAAAGAGATAATTTGTTGTAACCTGCATGGTTAGGTTAAAATATCTAATAATTGAGTATTTCATAGCAGAGATAGCTCAGTAAATTTGTTATTTTTACCTTAATTTGGAAGTGAAGTTACTGTGCCTCAATCATTAAAATCAATTTCATTTTAAATATACTTGTATTATGAGGCTAATCCCGGGGCAAAATCCATATATCCTATTCACCTGAATTCCAAACATTGATGAACCGTGATAATAGATTCCAACACTGCATATGGGAGTTTAACTTTTTAATTTGAATGCTCTAATATAACTAAATTGTGGTAATTCAGAGAGATGCTTTCCATTACTAAAGTTAATAAGGCATAAAGAAGTGCTAGAACAAAGCATGAATCTAAGCATATATAGACTAGAATGTCTTGCAAGTCAAGGAGAAACAAAGTGGAATCTACAGGTTTCTGTCTATAGAAGGGTTTATTCCAAGCCTTAGAAATATACCAACTCTGTCATGCATGGAATTACTGTGAAACAGCAATATTGATTTCTTTGTGTACCTTATGAAAAAAATGTATCTTATTCATTTTCAGTCACCTGTACCTTCATTAGACTAAAATCTCTGTAATGTAAAAAAGGTCTGATGATGTTTCAAATCCCAGAGATCTAAAGCAAGAATGATTCTAGTGTTAATGCCCTTTAATTCTTCTGTTCCTCCTCCAAGCTTCTATTGCCTGTCATCCTCCTGCATAGGGAACTACAGATCTTAGCATTTTTGTCACTTTGGGATTAAAAAGTAAGGGGGGGGGTGTCATTGTTTTGCTGTGAAAGCTAAGATTCATCCTCACCCTTTCCTTCCTTTGTTATACACTCTAAGAATCATCCCTGCAACCGCATTTCTTGGGTTCCTTTATGACTGACTTCCAATTCATTTGGCCATTGGAAACTGGAGGGCCAAAGAAAGGAAGGATCTAGAATATTTTGTCCCATTCATTCTCAGCCAAATAGGTACAGGAATCATCTCAAGCAGTGGCTACATCAGTTTTGTGATTTCAAACTTCTGGTAGGAGTGATTCTGCTTTCTGCCATGGTCCCCCAGTTCTGAAGTCCAATATTCCCACTTTCTCTCTGGGTCTTTGCAGCTACACGAATAGTAGTGGCTTACTGCTACTGTTAGTGTCTTGACTGCCTCATCCCGCCTCCTGTTTGGCTCTTCCATCATCTTTGTAACCAGTGACTTCCACGAATTCCTTCTCTACGAAAGTGCTAAGATGATTTTTGTATTCCTGACGGGACATGACTGGCACAGAGAGATCGGAAGGGGGAAAATGAGTCATATTTTTTTTTTCTAGGTAACCAAGGTTACTGTTGTTATGGGTGTGGAAGAAGGCAGAGGTTGAGCACCTTTGGTATGCAATTGCTTTATTATCATCTTCACAGATGAGGAAACTGAAGCTGAGAGACATTAGGTATTTACTGTGATCATATTTTTAATACATGGTTGGACAGGAATTTGAACACAGAACTGATTCCAGAGCTTGTGCACTGGAGTGCACTTCTTCCCTAGCAAACATAAGATTACATTCAGAGATAGTTCTTGGGGCTCCTGGGTGGCTCACTTGGTTAGGGGTCCAACTTCAGCTCAGGTCATGATCTCACAGTCTGTGAGATCGAGCCCCATGGCAGGCTCTGTGCTGACAGCTTGGAGCCTGGAGCTTGCTTTGAATTTTGTGTCTCATTCTCTCTCTGCCCCTCCCCAACTTGTGTTCTGTCTTTCTGTGTCTCCCAAAAATAAATAAATGTAAAAAAAATAGTTCTTGATGGGTAAATGTCAGATAACCCATGATCTGGGTTCCTGTCATGGCCACACCAAAGTTAGCTGAAGGTAGCTATTACTATGCATCAAAACTAGTAAATCCTTAAATATTGCCTTTTATCTCAGCCTATACTCTTCCAGGATTTGGGATGGCTGACTGAGAAACATTCTTGAGGTTCGAAGGTGTTCATTAAGCACACCCCTTATTTTGGAGTTGTTTTTATAGAATTGAGGGCCTTTTGTTTAGAAGACTATAATTTATTTTGGGAATTTCTTATCTTCTTTCCCTCACTGCAAAGGTTTATCAACACCATTATGTTTTATTTATCTGGCTTCAGTACCAAAAAAAAAAAAAAAAAAACTGGGGAGAAGGGATAAAAGTGATCTATCCTATCTGTTCAAATGTACTCCTATGATGTTACTTCAAATCTGGTTACTTTGAAATATTGCTTTCACTTGAGATAGACATGTATGTCTACCTGTTTTCTGGGCCTCTTTGGGTATCCTCACACAAGTATGACTGAGCATGTCCTACACTCACTGTATTTTCCTATGTGGTTCTCCCTTTTATGTTCCTGATTTATTTCAGTTGATAGCCCCATAGTAAAACACATTTCCCCCACTGACTGCTTGGCCAGTCATCCCACCCCCCCCATCCTCTCTCTCAGACCCCACATTCAGTTGGATCCCAAATCCTATTAAAGATCAGCTTTTTAAGGCATTTCCAAATATGTCTTCATTTACTCATTCATTCAGTATTTCACTGCTATATGGCTGGCCTGGTGTCCAGTACTGGGTATGCTGAAATAAACCAGATGGGCCAAAAGATAAATTCTTGTTTAATTCTATGTATGTTCTTTTTCAGTTAGTCCTTTCTCAACCTGGATCCCACCATTAATCTCTTTACTGTTTGGGTTGTCTTTCTCTGTATTCTCCCTTACCCACTTTGGCTATGCCCCTGGAATGAATTTTATAAAACTAAAATAGGAGGTCACTTTCTTCCGTAAAATCTTTTAGTTACTACACATAGCCTTCAATGCAACCTAAGTGCTTTGGGATGGCATATCGGTCAAGAAACATCATGTCTATTTCTTCCAGCTGTTACCTATGATGCTTCAGACCTACACACTCACTTTCAGAAACTTTTTGACACTCAAGTATCTGCACATGTTACTTCCACTGCTTTTAACACCTTTTCCTATCTCAAATTTCTGTTTAACCCCCATTCACTTTTCCAAATCCAGTATAAAAGAATTTTCTTCTCTGGAATCTATTCTCTAAGTCCACCCCATGCCTGGAGCTCCTCCTTATGATTCCTGTTCTTGGTTCCCACAACACCCAGTGCATACCTTTATCATAATATCACAGCACACTTATCAGATTAATAGGTAAATGCACTGTCTCCTCCACTCTTCTGTGACTTCCTTGAGGGCAAGGAGAGGCTCAGGTTCATTCTACATTTCCAACGCTAGGCCCTCACCTATACACAGTAGATCCTCAAGAGTGGACAAGAGCATATTTTAAAAACGTGAAGCAATATACACTGTGAAACTCAAAATGAAAGACCACTTCTTACTATTTGCAGACTCCCATTATTTTCTCTGCTTACAAGGATACAAATAGATTCTACTTTTGCACACCCAGCTATTAGTGTAATTACTTAGTTTTCTTCAGCTATTACTATAAGCCATTTAACCAAGACTCAAGTTGTGTATGTGGCCAAAGAACTCCAACCAGCCCCAGTTATTCTGGAACCTATGAAATATCCCTAACAAATCCCCCAGATTTGACTTTTATTACCAAAGTGTAACAGATACAGTGTTTGTAATAATTTTAGAAAAATGTAAAAGTACCACCACCATGTCTACACTACACTGTTCAGGATTCCAGAGAGCCTGATACAGGAGAGTGCTCTTTTCTCAGGACAGTATTTTTCTCAGTGGGATTACAATTGAACCCATAAGTGTGTGCATCTTACACAGGTCACTGTAAGGTCAGAGTAACAGAACAAGCAGCTTTTTACAACCTCCGAAGAGCAATCCCACTGAAAGACACAGCATTCTCAGACTTGCCTCTTGGATCATTTGATCATATACAAAAGATGAGCTTAAAGCCATAGGTTGGTTCCCATGCCATTCCTCATCCACCATGCATCAAAAGGAAAAGAAGAGGAATTCTTTACAAAGTACTTCCCGCTACAAGAATTGTGTGCTAGTAGTGCCAGCGGCACTGAAAGTGTTTAGGCAGGTTTAAGCTGAGTAATACATTCAGGTGGTGCAAGTATTTTATAAAGCATAGAGTTGTGCCCATATTAAGATAAACTTCCTGTACCTATTTACACACATAACAGAGGTCTGTTTACACAGCATTACTCTGGCTTTCAGCTCCTAGCTAATTGAGTCTTTATTTTTTTATTAAAAACAATTGTTTTAATGTTTATTTGCGAGAGAGAGAGAGACAGCACAAGGGTAGAAGGGGCAGAGAGAAAGGAGAGAGAGAATCCCAGGCAGGCTTTACACTATCAGCACAGAACCCGATGTGGAGCTTGAACTCAAGAAATTCATGACCTGAGCCGAGATCAAGAGACGGACACTTAACCAACTGAGCCGCCCCTGCTTTTTTTTTTAATGTTTATTTTTGAGAGACAGAATGTGAGTAGGGGCTGGGGGGCGGGGGGGAGAGAGGGAGAGGGAAAGGGAGAGGGGGAGAGAGCGAGCGAGAGCGAGAGAGAGAGCGAGAGAGAGAGAGAGAGAGAGAGAGAGAGACAGAGAATCTGAAGGAGGCTCCAGGCTCTGAGCTGTCAGCACAGAGCCCAACCCGGGGCTCAAACTCACAAACCGTGAGATCATGACCTGAGCCAAAGTCAGACATCTAATCGACTTAGCTACACAGGCACCCCCAAGCTAAAAATGAGTTTTAAGGTAATGCTCCAGAGAGAAATTGGTTGTGGATTTAGTAGAAGGACCTATTTTGGTTGTAACAAGAATAGTATTTTTGTTATAATCTTCTCTTCTCAAGTGAGATCTACCCAGAAAATGTTTGATTCCACTTTAGGTGTTAAGGATTTACTTTCTACAGACTACTATTAGCGAAGTCAAAGATCTGACTTTCTGGCATGCTTCTATACTCCGTGTCATGCACCCAAGAGTGCCAAGGAATGCTGTGATGCGGTGATGTACCATACCAAAGACAGTGGACCGGTTTCTGCTTTTTCATACTCTTTATTGCCAAGAGTTTAAAATGGTCAACATAAAAAAAAAAAGAAACATTTTGATAATAAATACTGCTCTTTGGGCTGTAATAAATAAAAAGTTTATTAACAAGGAATGCACTTTTCCAGCCACAAGTGTCTTCAAAAATTAACCAAAAAAAATTATATATGGCCATAGTTCACAGTTAAGCAGCCAAAAGCTGCCCCGAGTACAGCCTTTAAACAACATGGGAGCTTCCTCCCTTCTCCCTCCCCGTCGGGAAGTATATTCACAGTTCCAAGTCCTCTGTCTGAAATGCTCTCAACAGAGAGAAGAGTCAATGCACCTTTCTGCGAAATTGTCTGAAAAACCTTTTAAAACAGGTACATGAAGGAAAACTGCATTCTAGTTCACTGTCAGACTGTCCAAAGTTAGGAAGTGTATGCATCAGCCTGGTATGGTTCCACCCAGTCCAGCAGGCCACAGAGGAATTGTTTTCGTACCACCACCTGTCCATCTTTTTCAACATGCTATAGATCATCTGACTGGCTTCCCTGTAGATCTCACAGTGGAAAAGAGGAGTCCCATAGGGTCCATTCGAGAAGACGTTTAGTTACATCTCTGTAAGAGCATGTTCAGAGCATATTCCATTCGATTTTTTAATTCTAATGAACAGCCAGACATCAGCAGAGTTGTCAGTCTGAATGTTGTAGATATCCGGTCCTCATTGATGTAAGTTAGAAGGTATTCTTCATTTTGGCTACAGATGATTATTTTTGTATGATCATGGTAGAAATTTACCTTTCAAAAGCAGACATAAATATTAGACCTTTATAAATATTATAGAGAATTATCAAAATGTGTCCAATAATTAAATGGTGACCTGAAAATCACTTTTTATGACCTAAACACACACTTTCCTAAAGGGCTTGCTTACCTGAAAGGTGCCGTCGTTGAAGAGCATCATTAAGGCCTTATCAGATTTGAGCCACTGAAGGAGGTAGAGCCGAGGTCTTCGAATATCAGTAACACTAGGCAGATCACCACCCTAAGAGAAATTGAGAGAGTTAGTGCCCATAATGATTTTGCAGTTTGCACTCCATTCTTCTAGGCATGTTCATCTCCAAGTAGCACTGGAGAATGCAGGGCCTCTCAGAACGGCCTGGAGATTCTCGGCCCCGCCGCCCAGACATTCGCGTTCAGCGGAGCTAGGGTAGGACAGAAGCGTCTGCCCCTCAAACAAGCCACAGAGCTGTGTAGATGCCACTGATCTGTGGGCTACACTTCCAACATCACTGCTTAAATGGCACATCCAGGAGGTCCTTACATCCATGAGGTTCTCCTCCATGTAATGAGAGAAGTATTTGAGCACCGTCACTTGACTAATGAATTGTTCAGGGGCATCTGTTGCTGGGAAAACAGAGCACTGGCCAAGCTCTGCGTAATAGTGAACTGTTCTGAAAAACAGGAACCAGAGGGAGAGAAGAGAAAACAGAAGCCATTAGTCACTGGTTTTAGATTTCTTTAGCGCAAGAATAAAGAAGTGACAGGACCTCATTAGTTGCACATACTTACTTTTTGTCTGGAAGGAGGCTCATGTGAGCACCATTGTTGAAAAGGACACCTACAGTGTGGTCTGAGAGCTGGTACCCAAAGCCATATTTATTAGAGTAATCGACCCATTTGGTGACCCACTGAAAGGAAGCGCTCAGCTGCTCTTTGGGAATGCAGTCAGCTTCTGGCATGTTTTCTAGACATCCTCGAAGGACTCTTGCCACTGTGTCTGCAACACTTCCCATGGTACTGTCCTCGAGGCCTGAAAAATCAGAGAAAGTGGTAAAATAAATCACAGTAACACATTAGGCTTCGGTAGCTGCTAGCTTTCCCTCCACTACTTCTAAAGACAGGAGGGACTCATACTTGATCCTCAGCTTTTTCCGATTCCTCTAAGTTTGCTTCTACTATGTAATTAGGCCACAAAACAAATGGACTCTAGCTACTCAGTATTAAGCACGGGCATTTATAGTTTCATTTAAAATGCCATGGACAGCAACTTACATTCACTGCTACTACTGCAGCTGCCGAGAGTGCCTCTGACTATCATGCGGATGGCATCTCCGATCTGCTGCTTATTTTCTACTGCAGGTGTTCCCGATCTCGCAACCGTAGTCGTAGGTGGCTGGAGCTCCTAGAGAAGAGAAGAGTCAGACAAGGAGTCAAACATCTAACATTCATGTGAGGTTGAGAATTCTAGGTTAAGCTGCGATTGCGGCAATTGCTGGGAAAGCTTATCAAAAAGCAGTGGACCCAAAGGATAGGTCAGGGACTCAAGTGCGTGTGTTGTTAAAAACAAAATCTTTTAAAAGGTCGGAAGAAAAGTTTTAAGTAAACATAACATCCTTGGATCGTGATCATCACAATCCATGTCATAATTAACAAAGAGCAGAAATGCTATAAAGTGTTTCTGTCTATTTTATTCATTTCCAGCATACCTCATCTGTCCTGTGTTTGCTGGGCTGCTGAGTTATTGAAGTCTTTTTCAAATCATGCCTAAGCTTATAAATTTCTTCATCTTCTTTAGACACTCTATCTGTAAATCAAAGACAAGAATTATGAGCATTAGTCTATGCTAACAAGGTAGGTACAGAGCTAGCCACATTTCCTTCTTTTGTTAATAATCAGCTTCTGAGCATTCAAGGCAAAACCAGCATTTTATCATTACCATCAGCTGCAGTTAGGCCAGAAGCACACTGTAACGTGTATGGAAAAAAAGCTATCCATCACATTTTGCAGTATAGTGTTATCATGCTATAAAAAGGTCCAAAAGTATTCAAACGTACTGGCTGTTACACTAACATAAAAATGTTCTTGTAACTAACTTATCAGATTTCAAAATACTGGATATAGAAGAGCAGAAGTCTTATAACTTACTATGTGTGTCAATATATCTTGCTTTGTCTTTTTTGCCACCAAAAAGAGCAGCAGCTGCTTTCTTAAAGAAATTCTTCGCTGGGCTTGACAGGTGGAAATCTGGAACCGTATGACAGCAGCTGGAAGAGAGTCTGTCTGGAGTGAAGCCCTGCGGAGCGTCAGAAGACACTTTTCAGTAACCAGTTGAGTAACTGTCATCAACAGCACGCAATAAAAAGACACAAGAAACATGCCAACCTGCAAAAAAAATTCATGTCGAATGATGTCATCCAAACTGGGACGGTCCTCAGGATTTTTAGACAACATGCTAGCTATTAAGTGCTTAGCAGGAGCCAGCAATGATGATGGCATTGTATACCTGGCTTCTCTTATGCACCTGTAAGTTTCTTTCAGATTTGTCGTTTCAAAGGGGGGTCTTCCTAGTAACATTGTATACCTGTGTGCAAGAGAACACTTCTTTAGCGATGGTCATATAGCAACTCTTTTCGAATGTGAAAATAATCCATATCTCCTTTTTGATCATTTTGGTGCATTTACTTACATCACACAACCTAAGGCCCAAATGTCTGATTCACAGCCGTGTCCTTGCTTGTTGAGGACTTCAGGAGAGAGATAATTTGGGGTACCACATATCGTTCTGGAAAAGCAAAATATGAAGATCTCATTAAGAAATGTTCTGTTTACACTTAGTCCTCTGGATAAAACCTTCAGAGTATTATGTTGAATTTCTATTTAGAAAAATTTGAATTTGGATTTCTGCCATCTCAACAATTAACAACTGACCAAGTGACTTAATTTTTTTTAATGCGTGTACAATTTTTTTCAGCCACGTGACAGTGTTTTTAAGCAACTGAGACACTGTACAGCATAGTGTCTGTATAACATTTCGGGCAAACATGAGATAGCTTTCTTCATCATCAGCTTATAGGCATCAGGTCCTCTGCCTCATCCACAGTGGGCACTTAGTGTTTCCATGGATTAACATTTTTGTGGTTTGTGAATTTTAATATCAACTGACCCTTCTCCAAAACATTAATTGGAAAATAATAAGGGCATATTTGAGCTCCATAAAACCCTATCAGGGTGTATCTTTCTGACTCTTACCTCCTTCTGTGTTCCAAGGGTTCCAGCCTGGCTGCCAAGCCGAAGTCCCCGACTTTAAGTTCCATGGCTTCGTTAATAAAGAAGTTCCCTAGATGATAAAGAAAATGAAACCTCAATCTCCCTGGAAAAGGTGTTCTCATCAAATACACAGACGTCCTCTTTGGAGGCAGCCAGTTGTTTACTAGTAAAGTCACAGATTCAAAGCAAGATTGCATAGGCTAGATCCCAGCTAAGAACATGAATAGAAAACAAGGGAGACAGAGAAGAAAAGAACACCTCCCTCTAACACAACATCAGTGTTGGCAGTAAAGGGCTTACCTAGTTTGAGATCTCTGTGTAAGATTTCTTGTTCATGAAGGTACTTTAGTCCAGACACGATCTGCCTGAGGTAGTATCGGACTTCTGGTTCCGTCAACACCTTCCTCGCTTTCAGGATATGAGCCATGGACTAGGAAGAGCAGAATGAAAACAGACAATCTGTCAAACAAAGTTATCACAATCAGTGGTGGTCTTGTGCAGGATGAGGGATGAAAGTTAACAGTGCAATAAAGTAATAGGCACCTCAGCAAAACCCCAGAGAAAATGCAAGCCGAATCCCACTTCAGTGTGGGGGAAGTACACGGACTCAGACAGGAGTTACAGCTCACCCTTCTACTGCAGTATTCCAAGAGAATGTAAATGTTTTCTTTGTCCTCAAAGTAGTGGTAAAACTGCACGACATGCTTGTGATGAAGGATTCTGTGAAGCTCTATCTCTTTGTCAATCTGAAAGAAAAAGCAAAACAAGGCTTATGAGCCTTCTGTCACCTCTTAAGAGCCAGTTGCTTACACATGCAGAAGACATTTTCTGAACAGGGAAGGGCCATTCCTGCACACAAAGAAAATACTTTACCCAACAGTCATACACACCTTTTCCCTTTGATGAGGTTTAGCTACTCTGCTGTGAGGAATAATTTTTGCAGCATAGACTTTGTTGTTTGTCAGATCTGTCATCTCGTAACATTTTGCAAAGCCACCCTGAAAACAAAGCCGAGACAGCATTGAGTGTGGCAGAAAAATGGACCGTAGATATTTTTTAAAATAAATAAAAATTAGAAAAGCAGCATTATGGGAGGGGGGAGTAAGGGTCGAGAGACGTATGCACTGTACTTTTTAAAAGCTCTTTTGCGAGAAGAAAGGCAATCCTGAAAACAGTGAAACGGTTCCCCTTCTTTCTTTACAAAGAGGAGCTTTATGGAGGGGGTTGGGAACAGGGAGATGAAAAATAGCGTCTGAAGAGACCTGTCAAGAAAATTCCCCGGGGATCAGGTGGAGGAAGCTAGGGCCGGAGTAGAAAGCCCTCCCTTCTGGTCTCAAGATCAATTTCTTTGGGCTGCGGGAGGCACTCAGGGCTGAGGCTAAGGATGTAAAGGCGATCCGGCGCTGTCAGCGCACAAAAAGCCAGAGCGGGGCAGGTGAACACCCAGGACCCGCCGGGATCGGAGCCCCCTGAGAAGCTGAGACTTGGGGACTCAGGGTCGGGGCGGCTCGGGGGATGCCCGGGCAGACCTCCCGCCCGCCCGTCCGGCAGCCGGCCGCTCGCCGCTCGTCACCTTTCCCAGCACTTTGCCCCGGCAGTAGCGCTTCCCCGTCGTGGGGTCGACGATAATCCGCGAGATCTCGGTCCCCGAGTGCGAGTGGTGGTGATGATGGTGCGGGGCAGCCGGCTGCCCCTGCGCCTGGGGCTGCGTCGGCTGAGGCTCCTCAGGGGGCTGCTGCGGCCGCTTCTTCTTAGAGTCCCCGCCGCAAGCCTTGCCCAGCGCCTGCTCGCACATCTTGGTGCTGGCGGCCGGCTGGTAGGTGATAGTCCGCAAGAGCTCCATCGTCGCCTCACGCCCGGCACTAGCAGTTGCCACCTCCAAGGCGCCGACACACGTCCGAGCCGGCCCTTGCCCTCGAGCCCCCGCCGCCACCGACAACCCACGCCCGACGTCCGCTTCCACTTGTGAGAGTGCGAGCGCCGGGCGAAGTCTTATATACGAGCCGGGAAGGGCGGGCGGAGCATCGAAACGGGATGCAACGTCACGGGCGACGCCCCGCCCACCGACCGCCGGAGCGCGCGGGGTCGGGAGCCACGTCTGGGGCGGCCGCGGGTGTCCGGCTTGCGAGCGGCGTGCAGACAGGGGTTGGGTAGCTCGTGCGCCGGCCCCGGGGAAGGCTCTGCAACGCGCGGTGTGACCCAGAAGTCCGACAGTCCCCGGACTGCCACCCCATTCTTCGAATGCTCTCAGGTTCTAGGTTTGAAATGGAAACCCGAGGGCTTCGAGCCCGGCCCCACCCCCTCCCTCAGCCCCGCCCTCACCCCGCCCCACTCGCCGGCTGTCCCAGCCGCAAGGCGTGCGAGTCCAAAGAGGGCTCTATGCCAACGCGGTCCCCTCCCCCGCACGGTCCTACTTGACCGCCTCGCAACCTGACTCCTCCAGTCAGGTGTGACTGTTTCCAGAGTCCACTGCGCAGGCACGTGAGGCCTCGCCCTGCCCATCTGGAGGGACTCGGTGCTGCCGCTCGCCGGCGCCGCCACCACCCAGCACCGCCGCCCGCAGTTTTACCCCGTCAGCTCGCTACTCGAGGGGGCACTGGGGTTGGCCGTGCCAGTGAAAGGCTAGGGTTCTTGGAGCAAGGCGTTCCGCACTCGACGCCGCCGTTTCTCAGTGAGGCGGTCCCAGCCCGGGGCGCGTAGGCTGACCGTAGCCAAGTCCCACTTAGGCCTGCCTGGCCTCTGCCCATCACGCAGAGCAGGTCTTTGTAGGAGGTCAGGCCCTTAACCTTGGAGAGGGAGCCGGGCCCCTGGGTAAATGCTCCATCTTCTGGCTGCCCGCTCACTGGGGAGCAAGGGCGTCATCTCCTGGGGTGTTCTAGAAGCGCAGGCACGGATCGAATGGGCAGCGGTTTACAACGTGGGCCGTATTTGATAGTAAGTGGTGTTAAAAGGACTCCTGGTGCTAATTATGGTTTACAATCGAAGTCATCTATCACTTTTTTTTTTCGGAAGGGCTTTTGCACAATGCGTCCTTTAAATGGCTCATTAAGTCACAGGGCTGCCCAGTGCTGGGAGAGAATGCAAGCCTTTCCCCCTGCAGGGGGACTGGTAGGAGGAAGGGGGGAACACAGACTAATGAGCTCCAACATGGCTTAGATTCCTATTCCCGGATTTTGCTATTCGCTTTTGCTGACCTAGGAACACCTCTTTACCTTGCTCTCCTGCTAACAGTGGAACATTTATTGAGCGCTTAAGAACAAGGCACCGTGTATAGTATTTTGAAATACCTTATGCCATCCTACGATTCTGAATGGGAAATAACTGTTATTCCCATTTTACAGAAAAGGAAACTGGAGTTTAGTTAACTGTTCTATGTATATGTTAGTAGACCATCCAAGTTATGTTCATTAGCAGTAGACAGGTCTTTTCATCTAAGGTTAACAATACGCTGTAAACCGTTTTTTGATCCTAAATACCAGTGGCTCTTTCCAATACCAGGTTAATGAACCTCTGGAATGTATTCAGAAAAAGGGTTTACTCCAATCCACTATCAAGTTTAGGTATGCGTGGTGTCAGTTAAACAAGGATTTCCAGAGGTCTTCTGTGTCAAACACTCCCCACCTAATGTAGAAAGGAGGCTTCACTGGCCTTACAGAGGAGGATGGGAAAGTCTTTGTGGTTCTTTAAGCAGTCCAGGGCAAGCACAGGCATGTTTCTCATAAGTGAAAGTAGACTTTACTCCCCAAATGATCAGGGCTGGAAAAAGGGTGGGGTGGAAATGAAGAATTACGTAATCTTCCCCTTCATTCATAAGCTGAGGGGTGACCTTTGCTCTCCAGATTTATGCAAACCTATTCACTAGCCTGTCACAGGCTTGCTGGTTAGAAAAGATCACCTAACTTCCAGAGCTAATCTGATACTATATCTTTATTTTATTGGTTGATAATGAACTTTTTATCTCAAATTGTTTATGGCCTTCTAAGAGAAAAGGGTTGTGAAGAACAGGTTGTCAAGGTATCTTTGATTATTTTTTCAGCAGTGGTTATCCTATACTATTGTGTATATTTTTAGCAAGTATACATTAGTATTTGACAGACTATTGAATATTCCATATGCATTTCAGGTTTACCTTCCAAAACATTCCAGTATTTACTAAAAGATTAACATGATGTGTGTTAGAGCTCCTGTCCAGCTATGAAAATCTGATTTTTCAGTTTGTGGTGCCATCACGTGGAAAGAACTAGAATTGCAGTTCATTGAACAAAAAGAAGTAAGTGGTACTTTCCAATGGAGATCATTCCTAATTACAAAATGTAATTTCTCTGTAGTTCTACACATTTCTTGCACATGTCCTCAAATGCTTGTTCCTCTGTGCACAAGCATCTTTGGTGTCCCCTTCTATGTCCAAGTTTCCTGTAATTGTAATAAGGACAGAACTTAGAGTGGAGTAGGGCTTATGTGTGTCCTCATTTAGTTGTTAAATGTTCTCATTTAACCTGAATTACCTCTTTAAAATTTGTTTGTTTGTTTATTTTGAGCTGGGAGTGGGAGGATAGAGAGAGAGAGAGAGAGGGAGAGAGAGAGAATCCCAACAGGCTCTGCATTGTCAGTGCAGAACAGGACATGGAGTTCGAACCCAGGAACCATGAGATCATGATCTGAGCCAAAATCAAGAGTCATATGCTTTGCCAACTAAGCCATTTAGGAGCCCACTAAATTGCCTCTTTAATGGCCCTATCTCCAAATACAGTCTTGTTCTTAGATACTCAAGGGGCTTCAATACATGGATGTTGAGGAAACGCGGTTCAGTCTAGAAACACCACATGCAGATACATCTACTACAGATGGAGGAAGTACTTAAATCAAGAACAAAAGAAAATGATAGTAGCAAGTATAAGCAGTCAACTTTCTGAGCACAAGGTATGGAAAGAGTTTTTGTTTTTTCTCAGTTGAGATATAATTGACATGTAGCAGTGTATTAGTTTTAGGTGTATAACACATTGATCTGATTTATGTAAATATTGTGAAATGGTTAAAACAGTGTTACCATCACTGCTAATAGTTAGGGTTTTTTTTCTTGTGATGAGAAATTTTAAGCTCTACTTTCTTAGCCACATTCACACATGAGGACAATATTGTTAACTATAGTCACCATGCTGTACATTACATCCCAGGACATATTAATCTTATTACAAGACCTTTGGCCTTTTACCCCCTTCCCCCATTTTACGCCCTTGGCCTTCCCGTCTGTCACTCACCAATCTATTCTCTGTGGGAGTTCAGTTATTGTTAATTTCTAGATATAAGTGAAAACATATAGTATTTGTCTTTCTCTTTGTGACTTAATTCACTTAGCATAATGCCCTGAGGCATTATGTTGTCACAAATGGCAGGATAGCCTTCTTTTTTTAAATCCCTGAATAATATTCTATTTTGCATATAGAATTATTTTTCTTTATTCACCTTTTGACAAACACTTAAGTTGTTTCTATACCTTGACTGTCATGACTGATGCTTCAGGGAGTGAGAATGTACTGTTATCTCTTTGAAGTTATGATTTTGTTTCCTTTGGTGATACACCCAGAAGTGGGATTGCTGGCTCATATTGTGTTTCTATTTTTAATTTCTTGAGGAAACAGCGTACTGTTTCATACATTGACTGTACCAGTTTACATTCCCATCAGCAGTGTACAAAGGCTGCATTTTCTCCATATCTTCACATGCATTTGGTATTTTTTGTCTTTCTGAAAACAGACATCCTAAGAGGTACTGCATGGTATCTCACTGTGGTTTTGTTTTTACATTCCCTGATAATTAGTGATGATGAGCATCTTTTCATGTACCTGTTGGCCATTTGTATATCTTCTTTGGAAAAATATCTATTCAAGATCTTTGCTCAGTTTTAATTGTGTGTTTTGTTCTGTGTTTTACTATTGTATGACTTCCTTGTATATTTTGGATAATAAGTCCTTATCAGAGGAGTGGTTGGCAAATATTTTTTCCCATTTCATATGTTGCCTGTTCATTTTGTTGATAGTTTTCCTTGCTGTGCAGAAACTTTTTAGTTTGATATCGGCTGGTAACATTGT
Source organism: Proteles cristata cristata (assembly GCA_017311185.1). Taxonomy (NCBI): domain Eukaryota; kingdom Metazoa; phylum Chordata; class Mammalia; order Carnivora; family Hyaenidae; genus Proteles; species Proteles cristata. The sequence continues at coordinate 289,489 of JAESUZ010002499.1, read as the reverse complement.
TTATGCACATCTTCTTTGATTTTTTTAACCCCTTATTTTGAAACAAAATTTATTCCTTGTCCCTTTGAAGATTTGAAATATAGAATTTGAAATATATTTGAAGCATATAGAAACCTTAAAGGAGTCAGGTATTGGTAAAATTCACCATAAGAATTTGGGGTGCGGGGGTGGCTCACTCAGTTAAGCATCCAGCTTTAGCTCAGGTCATGATCTCATGCTTCATGGGTTCAAGCCTCATGTCGATCTCTGTACTGACAGCTCAGAGCCTAGAGCCTGCTTAGAATTTTGTGTCTCCCTCCCTCTTGTCCTCTCCCTCGCTCATGCTCTGTCTTTCTCTGTCTCTCAAAAATGAATAAATGTTTAAATTTTGTTTTTAATTCATGTAAGATACAATGAGAAATAATCCTAAAGTGGTCTTCTCCCTTATTCCTCTGTTATGGATTTCTTGGCATATCACCCAAGTAGTGATTTCATTCCTCTGCTCTCCATCCAGATGGCTTCTGACAGTAGGCGTCACTGTCCAATATCTTGAATTGCTCTTTCATATAAGTCATTTTAACTGCAGTGATCTGGCTCAGTAGTATTGTAAATGGTATTCTATTTTTTTTTTTTTTGCATCATCACTGGCTTATGTTTTGAATGTTCTAAACAGACAGGTAACTCTGTCACACTAGCAGCAACACATTCACAAAAGTTCCTATTTAATTGTTATTCTCCTTGACCTTTCTGCAACATTTGGCACTTTTCATTATCCCTCTTATTTGCTATCATGCTTGACTCCTAGAGTCTCTTCTACCTTCTCTTCTGGTTCTCTCCCTGTACCCTGGATCTTTCTGATCCTTTTCTCTCTCTTCAGGTCCTCCAGCTCACAGGACTTCAGATTTTTGGTCTCACTAATAAATCCAAATATTATGATCCCCCTCACACATTTTTAAGTTAATATATAAATTTCTTTGAGTTTATTCATTTTGAGAGAGAGAGAGATAGAGAGTAAACAGGAGAGGGGCAAAGAGTGAAGGAGACAGAAGACCCCAAGCAGGCTCCATGCTGTCAGTGGAAAGCCCGATGTGGGGCTCAAACTCCCCAACCATGAGATCATGACCTGAGCCAAAATCAAGAGTTGGATGTTTAACTGGCAGAGCCACCCAGGTGCCCCAGTATATAAATTTTTAATGAGATTAAGAGTTATAAGTCATATCGTATGTGAAACCATGAATATTATGTGTGTGATTTCACCTCGGTTTTGCCACAACTGTAGAGCCACAGCTTCAGTTTATGGAAAATTTCCATGGTATAATTTAATGGCCAAACAGTCTTCACTGTCACACTAATCAGTCAGAAAATCAGCTTCGTGTTCATACTGAAATCAGTGTGTTAATACCTGTCTTTGTGATAAACATCTTGCTTCTAAATTCTAAGGGAAGGAGGGAGGGAGGGGAGAAGGAGGAATAAAACAGAAAAGGGAAGAGGAAGGGGTAGGGAAGGGGAAGGGGAAGAGGTGGGGAAGGGGAAGAGGAGGAGGAGGGGTAGGGAAGGGGAAGAAGGAGAGGAAGGAGTAGGGAAGGGGAAGGGTTTGGGAAGGGGAAGGGAAGGGGACGGGTAAGGGATGATACGGCATAAGGTCTTGCCACAGGTTTGCCACTTGGAGGAAGCTTCTTACTGAAAGTCTGTAGTCTTAAATTCTCCCTTTGGTTGGGGGGCTCCAGAGGTATTTACCCCTGGTGGAAATGAACAAGAGTAAACTTCTGGATAGATGGATGCATGGATGAAAGATGGACAGATGAGAGATAAGCTCCCCTATTGTAAAATGGGAGACGGGCGATTGTGAAAGGGAATTTGGGAGAGGAGATCCAGCAGAATGGTGTTTCTCAGGCACATCAGTTTTAGGGCAGAGTTCTTATGATAGCTGGGAAGTTGTAAATTGATTGACTTGAAAGTGTCCGTCTGCCCCCTTACTCCTTGAAACATCTTCAGGAATATGTGTATCTTCTTCATTTGAATTGACTATTCTAAGGGGAAAAAAAAGCTATTATTTTCTGTTTTTGCTCCCACATAATTTATTCATTCTCATAGATCCAGTTATCACCTCTGGGTGGATGCTTAGAAAACTGTTGATCTCTTGTTTATAAGCGTCAGTCAGATGTTTCTATTTGAAGATCTCACGTTAAACTGGAGATCTTCACTTCATAGTCATCCTGACCGTAAAATCTATAAATTTTTATGTACAGTTGTTTCTTTCTTAAAGTTCCCACAGCTTAAGATAAAATTCAACTCTGTCAGCAATAACCTAGTTGCCTCTGACTTGAACTTGCCCTGGATAAAAGTAAAACCTCAGTCTTCTAGCAGACCTTTCTTACGCAGATTCCAAGTGGAGATTGGTGTGCTGCCTTTAGTGCGAGAAAGGAAGAGAGATGAAAGTATACAGATATAAGCGTACGTGTATAAGTCAATAAATAGGTAGATAGATATAGATAGACTTATCTGCTGATATTTTCAGAAAGGAACTGCAAGGTAAACCAGATATTAGTGACAATACTGGTCAGTGATGGGGGTAGAGGCATAAACAGTGTAAAATAAGCAGAAACTTAGGCAAGACTTCTTAGAGTATACTTTCCAATGTAAATCATGTAATTCATGTAAATCATGAATCATGTAAATGTTTTGCACATTCAGAATAAATACTACTCCCTAAAATTGAAAATCTTTTACATGGACAGATACTAACTGTATATCAAAATTTAACAAAACCTTTCAAAGGAAAGGATTACGGGTTAGATGTCTGAAATATTGTATTCTTGCTGAAAAGCCTAGGAAGGATATATTATAAGGAGAAAAAGAGCTTCAAATTCAGTGGTTTTATTATTAATAGTAATATTGGTATTGTTATTTGGAAATCATTTAATCATATTACAGAGCTAAAGTACATAAATGTTTGTTACTATTATTTTAAAATAAATTTTTCATGTTAGGAAATGACTATAAAATTAAAAGAATGAAATAAAACCCTATAAGCCAAATTTAAATTGACAAGTGTCAGTTTAAACTTTTGATTTGAAATAAATTGTATCTCCTACCTCTAGTGTCTGAATGGACCTGCATTTAAAAAATAGTGTGTATAACTGATAAATATACTTGCAACATAAAAATTCATGAGGCCACAATGATACTTTTCAAAAGTGAAACTTGCAAATAAAACTTCCTTGCCCAGACTGAAGATGTGCCTTACACCAAATCCTAATTCTGAAAATTAGAAATTATAGGGACTATATTAATTTATTCTTGTAGTTCAAAGTAACGAAATAACTCTAACTAATGACATTTTCCAGGTTTTTTAGATATAATTGATATACAGCAATGTATAAATTTAAGGTGTACAGTAGGATGATTTGATGTACAAATACCATGAAATGATTACCTCAGTAACTTCAGTTCACATCCATCATCGCATTTAGATACAAAATAAAAGAAAAAGGAAAAACATGTTTTTCCTTGTCATAAGAACTCTTAGGATCTTTTTTTCTTACCTTTCATATGTAAGTGATTCATGAACAACATGGGTCTGAAATGCATAGATCCACTTTTATGCAGGAGGTTTTCTTTTTTTGTATATAATAAGTATAGTACAGTACTGTAAATGAATTTCCTCTCCCTTATGGTTTTCTTAATAACATTGTCTTATCTCTAATTACTTTACAAAAATAGTGTACAGTACATATAACATGCAGAGTATGCGTTAATGGCTCTTTATGTTATCAGTAAGGCTTCCAGTCAACAATAGGCTATTAGCAGTTAAGTTTTGGGGAACTTTAAAGTTGTACACAGTTTTCCAACTGTATGAGGTAGGGGTCAGTGCCTCTAAACCCTGAAGTGTGCATGAGTCAACTGTGGGTCATACAGCAGTGTTAAATATAGTCGTCAAGTTTTCCATTACATTTCTGTACTCATTTATTTTATGAGTATAAGTTTGTAACATTGACTGCATTCATCCAATTTCTCCCTCCCAACCCCTTCCCACTGCCTCTGGTGATGAGTAAGTATTTTTACAGGAGAATACTAATATATACACAGAGAATGGATAGTACCAGGAAATCACCGTTCTGCAACTACATATGAAATAACTGGCTCTATTAAGAATCATCATTGTGGATGAAATCATTAGACAAATGGCTGGTGGACAGATTTCCCCATAGATTACCCCACAGATGACCTGCCAGTAATATGGGGGTGGGGGGGAGCAGAGGAGTGCACCTTTTTTTTTAAAAAAAATTTTTTTTTTTAACATTTTATTTATTTCTAGGAGAGAGAGAGAGACAGCGTGAGCAGGGGAGGGTCAGAGAGAGAGGGAGACACAGACTCTGAAACAGGCTCCAGGCTCTGAGCTGGCCGTCAGCACAGAGCCCGACGCGGGGCTCGAACCCACGAACCGCGAGATCATAACCCAAGCGAAAGTCGGACGCTTAGCTGACTAAGCCACCCAGGCGCCCCAGGAGTGCACCTTTATAGTGATGAGATCTGGCTGACACCACCTTAACAGAGACCAAACTGTCAGGAATAGTGGGGCACCATACGCCTCCTGGTGGCATGCAGGGGGAATTGCAGTCTTTTCTACACAGTATTCTTACTAAGAAATGTTCAATTGAAAACTTAGTCTGCATTTTTATCAAGTTCAAAGGAAATTCAGAGAACAAAGGAATACAATGAAACAAAATTCAGGAAAAAATAAAATTCAGAAAATGAACATTTTACAAGCCATCGAGCCTGGTCTTTTCGAAAAGCCCAAGGGAGTAGGTAGTAATTCTCGTAGCTTAGTTGAGTTAGGAGTCATAACAGAAGGTCATCTCTTGTCTTCATTTGGTTCTTCGTTTGAACAAATGAGCTATAAGATGCATTTGGGGAACAAGTGGGAAAATGTGACTGTGAACTAGGTATTAAGGAATTCTTGCTTTTCAAAGTATGGTAGTAATGCTGCACTCTTTAAGGATAGCTTGTTATTATCGTATTTGTAACATACTTTAAATGGCCAGGAAGTGGAATATGTGTACATAGTTGTTCTATTTGGTGGTGGACATATGGTATTCACTGTATCCCTTCTTTGCACAATTATGCATATTTGAATTTTTTCCCATAATTATGTTTAACAAAAACAGGCTCCAGGCTTCCAACCGGTGATCGCTGCCCCACAGCGAGGAGCCGGCAGCCCTAGGTCTTCGTCTCCTCCAGGGCTTTGCCACTTCACCAGTGGCCGCAGATCCAGGTTGTGGGCACCACGCTGAGCCTCTGGAGCCAGGCGGGCTGTTTGCAGTCCTGACTTCCTGACAACTGAGTTAGGTGTGGATGTGGAAGTGGGGGTGTGTGGAGGTGTGTGGGGGTGCGAAAGATACTGTTGGCACAGAGTGGGTTTGGAACTTCACAAGTGCAGCAGGTCACTTTCCACGCACATAGCCTCTCACAGACTGTTTTCCAGAGCAGGTCTCCTGGAACACAGCCGCTCTGCCGTGGCATCACTGGCCTCTCCCCAGCCCTCAGCAGGTAGGCTGTAGCTTTCCGCAGTTCCAGGTCCTGAGCTGGGACATTTTCTCCTTTAGCTGGTGATGAGAACCTTCTAGATGCCCCTCCTATCTCTTCCTTTTGCTGCCCACTTCCCCAAGCCAAAAACAAACAATAGAGGCAAACAAAAACAGTGCTTTCTTGCTCACTCTTCCTCCTTGGTAGTTTCATTCATTTTTGTTAAATTCCTTTCAATAAAACAGATGCTGGAGAGAGGATCTCTCCATTGAACCTTGGATTGAACTCCTGTCCATTCCTCCTGACCTTGCTAGTTCTTTGTCTTGCCCTTTCCTTTCTTCTGAATATTAGATAGTAACTAATAGTATTGATCACTTCACTGTGTGCCAGATGCTGCTTCAAGCACATTATACACATTGACCTCTTTGATCACAACAACCTAATAAAAGATAATCTTCATGGTAGAAAAGAGGAAACTGAGCCACAGAGCAGAGAGGCTCAGTTACTTATGCAAGATTGAATCTAGGATGTATGTACTCTTCTTAATAGTTCTATATTTATAAATGTGTTTATCAGGAAGTAATTGAGTTCCTACTCTGTACCGTGTATTATTGCAGACACAGGGAACATAGTACTGAAGAAAGTAGTGTGCTTGTCTTCATGGAGTGTTCATACCTGTACAAAAGAAAAATAATAACCAACTGGAATATATAAAGCAAGATATGTATCAGAAATCTTGGTCAGGTGATAGGAACAGAGGGAGGGCAGTCCGGGAAGGTCTCTTTGAGATGCTGAGCTTTGCCAGCGTGCGTGCGCGCACACACACACGTATATATATCATATACACATACACATATGTGTATATATATATTATATATACATATACATATGATATATATACGTGTGTGTGTGTGTGAGTGTGTGTGTGTGTATGTATAAGGATTCCTGGGTGGCTCAGTTGGTTGAGCATCTGACTTTGGCTCAGGTCATGATCTCATGGCTTATGAGTTCAAGCCCCACATCCGGCTCTGTGCTGACAGCTCAGAGCCTGGAGACTGCTTCAACATTCTATGTCTCCCTCTCTCTCTGCCCCTCCCCTGCTTGCCCTTTCTCTCTCTCTCTCTCATTCTCTCAAAATAAATAAACATTTAAAATTTTTAATTAAAAAAATTATATGCAGTTTTCAATAGGTCACCTATTCTCTTGGTTCAAACATTAAAACATATAAAAAGTGATCAGCTTTTCCTTCTAGAAATTTTCTGCTTTATGCGTATTTAAGACTGTAAATTTTTTTTTCCTTCCTTTTTGTCTCCAAGGAAACATGCTTTACTATACCATATGCTGTCCTCCTTGCTTTTTACAATATTTATATTGGAAATCTTACCATATCAATACTTAAAAAGCCTCATTTCTCTTTTAAAGTTGCCTACTTTTTCATAATATGAATTTATTTAATCCATGCCCTGTTGAAGGTGCTTAGGTATTTTCTGGCCTTTAATTGTTACAAACAGTGCTCTAGTAAATAACCCTATACATCAGGAGTTAGCAAACCATTTCTATAAAAGACCAGATAGTAAATATTTCAGGCTCTGTAGGCCATATGGTCTCTGTCACAGCTATTCAAGTCTGCTGTTGTAGCGTAAAGGCAGTCAGAGACCATGTGTAAGCAAACAGGTGTGGCTGTTTTACAATAAACCCTTATTTGCAAGAGCAGATGCTGAACTAAATTTGGCCAGTACATTGCTTTATTTGCTGATGCTTGTTATTCATCATTTTATATCCTGGATTGTCTCCATAGGATAAATTTCCAGAAGTAAGAGAGTACATGAATTTCTAATTTTGACAGATTCTACCCAATTACCTTTCACAGATATTGTTCCAATTTCCCACCAGCAGTTTATTTGTTTCTTCAACACTTCGTCGATACAGTATGTTAACACAAGGTGAGGGTTTTGCCAATTTCATAGGTAGAAAATGGTATTTCAGTATAGCTTTAACTTCACTTCCTTTCCTTGTGAGTTCAGATGAGCCAACAGAAGAAGTTTGTTTTCTATTGACTAATGGGTCTTTTAAAAATCAACTTGTATAAGCTCTTTAATATAGTAAGAAGATAAAACCCTCATGTATGATATGCTGGAGAAAATTTTTCCAGGTATTTATCTTTAGATTTAACCTAATTTTTTAATGAAAAGATATTGCTTGCATATAGTTGCATTAGTGGATTTTTTATTTTATAGATTCTGCATTTTGTATAGTGGTTAAAAGGTATACCACACTCTGAGGCTATAAATGAATTCTCCCACATTGTCATATGATTTCACATTTTGTATTTCAAACTTTAATCTAGTTGGAATTAAGGCAGGTATACAGTATAAATCCATTTTACTTTCTTTCTGAACACTAACAGGTTGACCCTTTGACATTTAGTAAATTCTGCACCAAAATAGTGGCTTAAACCTGATTTCATTTGACACCTTCATAAAATATTAAAATGCTGTATATCTTGGGCCTTTTACTGGACTTTATATTCCACTGATTTAGCTTACCATTCATGTACCAGTATCACATTATTTTAATTAGTCAAGTTTTATGATATACCTTGGTACTCAATAAGGCTAACCCCCCTTTACAGCTTTTCTTTATTTTAGGGTTTTCCTTGATATTCTAGCCATTTTTAATCTGATCTTTAGAATCCTATTGGCGAGATTTAAAAAAAAATAACTTCTTTTGGATTGAGTTTCATTTATAATTTAATGTAAGGAGAATTGACAGATTTAAGATAAATTACATGTTCCTGTCCAAGAACATGGTACAGCTTTCCATTTGTCCAAGTCTTTTCTATCTTTTCAAGAGTTTTCTTCATATAAGTCTTGCACATTTCTTATTTAATCTCAAATATGTTAACTTTTTCTTATTGTTGCTTTGGTAAGTAAGATCTTCTATATACTTTCTTCTATATACTGACTGCTATTGATTTCTGTGTATCACTTTCTATACCCTATTGCTGAATCCTACTCTTCCATAAGTGATAGTTTTAAAATTTATTTTCTGGCGGTTTTCCAGGAATACAGTCACATCATTTGTAGATAGTAATAGTTTTAGTTCCTTTCCATTTCAATACCTGTAGTCTCCCTTCTTTCATTACAAGGTTCGGTCTTGCTGGTAGAGTAATAGTGGTCATAAGAATGAGCATCCTTGCTGTTTCTTACCTGGATTTCTAGAGCTTCTCGTGTTTCCCCACGAAGCACGATGTTAGCTTTTAAGTTGAGAGCTATATTTTATCATTGTAGGAAACTAGCTATTGATTCTTAATTTGAGTGTTTTATTAAAAATAGGTGCTGACCTTGTGAAATGCCTTTTAAGGGCCTGTGAAAGTGATTATTTGATTTTCTCTTATGTCTTTTAATATAAATGATCATTAATATTGCATTATGTTTGTTGCTTAGTACTATTGATTTCTCCATCAATATTGAAGTATCCTTGTATTCTTGGAATAAATGCTACTTCATCATGATGTACTGTACTGTTACTGTGCTGTTAGCTTTTGCTTCCTAATGTCTTATTTTATTTAATTCTATTTTTTTAAAGTTTATTTATTTTGAGAGACAGAGCATGCGTGCTCACAAAGAGAATAAGAGAGAGGGAGGGAGAGAATCCCAAACAGGCTCCGCATGTGGAGCCTGATGTGGGGCTCCATCCCATGACCCTGAGATCATGACCTGAGCCTTACCAAGAGTCAGACACTTAACTGACTGAGCCACCCAGACACCCCTCCTAATGGCTTATCTTAAGATGTTCATAAATAATCATGAGATGATCTGCACCTTCTTGTTTGTTTTGCATAATCTTTGTCAGGTCTTGATATCAGTATTATGGTTGCTTCATAAAAATAAATTCTAAATTTTTACTCTATGATGTGAAACAGCCTAAATAGCTCTGGAATTTTTAACTGTGATAGCTTCACAGAATTGCCCTGTGAAACCATCTAGAACTGATGTCTTTTTACGGGGTAGTTTTTGACAATTTCCTACACTTCTATGCAAATTGGTCTACTTAAACTTCTGAATTTTTCTGGGGTCAGATCTTAGAAAAGTATCCGTAGTATCTTACTTACATGGAATAAAGTAGTCTCCAGTAATCCTTTGAATTTCCTCTGTGGTTATTTTGTTTACGGTTATTTTGTTTACACAGGTTTTCAGTCTTTCAGCCTCCTTTTTTGATGGAAAGGCTAGCATGTAGGCTAGTTAACAGTTAATCTGTTTTATATTTAAATAGATTAATTTTATTCTTTTTCACTTATTGACGTAAACACTTAAGACTATAAACTTGCTTCTGGGTATTTTAGTTCAGAGTTTCCTAAGCTCAGACCTATTCACTTTTGGGGCCAGCTACTTTTTTGTGGTGGAGAGCCTGTGTCCTAGAGGTTTAGCAGAGTCCCTGATCTCTGTCCACTGGATTCCAGGAGCATCCCCAGCCCCAGCTGAGACAATCAAAAACATCTTTGGATGTTGCCAGAGATCCCCTTGTAGGGGGCAAAATTGTCCCAGGAGAAAACCCCTGCTTTAGCTGTGTAAATTGTAAGTCATGGTGGCAAAGTTTTCCTCACTTTTTCACTATGTGCAAATGTTTAAAAATTTTTTTAATATTTATTTTTCATTTTTGAGAGAGAGACAGAGAGACAGAGCCTGAGCAGAAGAGGGGCAGAGAGGAGGGAGACACAGTACAAAGCAGGCTTCACACTGAGCTGGCTATGTGTAAAAATTTAAATTTGTATTTTCACATGATCTAATTGTTATTTAAAATAAATTTTCAAATATAAATTCTGGAGATACCAGGGTGGGTCACTTGGTTCAGTGTCTGACTCGATTTTGGCTCAGGTCATGATCTCAGGGCTCATTGGCTTGAGCCCCCCATTGGCCTCTGCACTGCCAGTGTGGAGCTTACTTGGGATTCTCTCTCTCCCTCTCTCGCTGCCCTGCTTGCACTCTTTCTCCCTCTCTCTGTAAATAAATAAATATTGAAAATAAAATCATACATACATTTAAAAACAAATAAAATATAAACTCTGAACAACTATGGTTGTTTTTGACAGACCTTATAAATATTCTAAAGTCTGTCCCTAATTTTACTGAAAGTGAAGAAAAGTTTGTGGTTTTATTATCCATTTTCTTTTCAGATGACTTGCTGGATTGTAGAGGAGAAGTGCTAAATTGATATAATCATTGCCATAGGAAATTCCTCATCTTTAGTATTTACTCAACACAGTCTAATCTAACCACTTTCAAAGTCTGTTAAATAGACTATTTCATTTAATGTTTTTTTTTAATTTTTAAAAATTTTTAACATTTTTATTTATTATTGAAAGACAGAGAGAGACAGAACATGAGCATGGGAGGGGCAGAGAGAGAGAGACACAGAATCTGAAGAAGGCTTCAAGCTCTGAGCTGTCAGCACAGAGCCTGATATGGGGCTTGAACTCACAAACCGCGAGATCATGACCTGAACCGAAGTTGGACACTTAACCAACTGAGCCACCCAGGCACACCTCATTTAATTCTTGCAGCAATCCTATTTGGTAGGTATTATCTCCAGTTTCTAGGTGGGGAATGTCTCCAAATAACTTCCCAAAGATATCTGAAGTATAAGCCAGTAACTGAAGTATAAATATACCTTTAAAGGGCCTTTATTTCATGAAAATGGCTCTGTTTTGCAGGGGCAGAGGGACACCTAAGGTCATTTTTGGGTGAGCAAGGGAAGCATAAGGGAAAACTCTATGCTGCCTGGTTGCTCCAGAGTGGTATGTGCCTGAAGCATGGTCACAGACTCGAGTGGTGATCCTTCCTGCCTCCTGTGGAACAGGTTTACTGGACAGGACAGAAAAGCACCAAAGAGTAGGACATTTGAAACAAAGAACAGCTTTACCCTTATGTCTTCCTTCGTGGTGACACTGGACCCCCACAGAAGAAAATGCCCCTGGGGTGATAACAGCTACCAAAGTGGACAGAGATAGAAAAGTGGACAGATACCAAGGGGGAACTAGATAAAAGAGATCAAGGGCATTTTGTCTTTGTGCAGTAAATACCCTTTGTTTATCAAGCTTGAATTTGATAAAGATATTTAGGGCCTTAATAATTTTAACTGTTTCTAGTGTGTTAAGAGCCACATTTTGGAATAGCTAATAATCTTCACGTGTGTCTTCGTGTTGTATTAAAGGATTTGCTGGGAAGCTAAAACTAAATCTAGCCAGATTTCTTTTTCTTGGCTCTTAATTTCCCACTTTCAATACCCATAGATGTCCCAATAAAATAGCTTTTCAAGGTTAATGAATAGTAAGTGACCAGTTTTTTCAAATACTCTTAAAAAATGGTAAATGGGATCTCATGAAATGTCAGCATTAAAATAGAATGACAAAAGAGTATTTTCTAAAGAAAATGTTTCTGAATGGTTTCAGGGAATTTATGTCGATGCACACATTGAATTACACTTGAATGGGATTTCATTGTGGAGTTTGTGATGAACACTTACAAAAATGTACATATTACCAGCAACCCAAGTTCAGCTGCCCCTCAAAGTTCAGCTGTCACTCAAAAAGCCAATAGTAAAAAGATAAGGTTTTTTTTCACATTCCTAAGATCTTTATTTTTTTTTTATTTTTAAAAGTTTTTTGTCAAGCTGGCTTCCAAATAACACCCAGTGCTCATCCCCACAGGTGCCCTCCTCCATGCCCATCAACTCCCTCCCCCCTTCCCCCTCCCCCCCACACCCATCAGTCCTCAGTTTGTTCTCAACATTCAAGAGTCTCTCATGGTTTGCCTCTCTCCCTTTCCCCCACCATTTTCCCCTTTCTTCTCCCCCATGGTCCTCAGTTAAGTTCCTCCTAATCTTCCTGTACGTGCAAACATATGGTATTTGTCCTTCTCTGCCTGACTTATTTCGCTCAGCATAACACCCTATAGGTCCATCCATGTTGCTACGCATGGCCAGATTTCATTCTTTCTCACTGCCATGTAGTATTCTATTGTATAGATGAGCCACATCTTCTTGATCCATTCATCAGTTGATGGATACTTAGGCTTTTTCGATGTTTTGGCTATTGTTGAGAGTGCTGCTATAAACATTGGGGTACACGGGCCCCTATGCATCAGCACTCCTGTATTCCTTGGGTAAATTCCTAACAGTGCTATTGCTGGATCACAGGGGAGTTCTACTGTTAATTTTGTGAGAAACCTCCACACTGTTTTCCAGAGGGGCTGCACCCATTTACATTCCCACCAACTTTGTAGGAGGGTGCCCGTTTCTCCACATCCTCGCCAGCATCTAGAGTCTCCTGATTTGTTCATTTTAGCCACTCTGACCGGCATGAGGTAGTATCTCAATGTGGTTTTGATTTGTATTTCCCTGATGAGGAGAGATGCTGAGTATCATTTCATGTGTCTCTTGGCCAAAAAGGTAAGTTTTGAGTGGAAAGGAACATGAACTTTATTGGAGACTAGCTACGTGGGGAGAAGGCAAACTCTTATCCAAACACCAACCTCGATTGGCGTTTGCCTGGCCCAAAGATTTTTAAGGAAACATTAGGGCAGTTAGTCAATAAAAGAGGAGCGCAGTGGTCTCTTGATTGTGTGCTGACTGAAGAGTGGCAGCTACAGACTTTCTCACGGTGCTCAGAGACTGGGTACTGGTGCCCCATGGTTGGCTCTGCAAGAGGGTTTGGTTCCAAGTCTCTCTGGGAAATAACACATGATATCTAGGTATACAAAGAAAGGTTTAGTTAAGCAGTCACACAGGCTGAAGGTGCTTGCTACAACTTGAGGACTACTAGATTGTCTTAGAGGCAGTGCAGTCACTTCCTAAATTGAAAAGGTCTACAGGGTAAGGGAAAATTTTCTCCACTATTCTTATTTTTCAAGCATGCATTTGAAGAAATGTTCTTAAATGTACATGTATGGAGGATGAGCAAATTGCAAGAATTCCAAAGGGGAAGAGAGGAAAAGGTTCTTCCAGCAAACCTCCTATTTTGCAGATGTCACTGAAACAGGTTTTTTCCACTTCTAAGAAGCTGGTTTTTGTGTTATGTTGCCTTTACTTAGTAATCTTTTCATTTACAAATTCTTAAATGAATCGATTCAGGAAATAATTGTGCCCTTTAGCATAGATTCAAAAGTGAGATTACTTCCTAACACTGATGCTGCACGCCACAGTGACAGGCTGAGTAGGGCTTAAAGGAAACAGCTCCATTTGAAACACCCTTAAAAACCTAACAGCATTGATGCATAGGAGCACATGGACCCCAATGTTCATAGCCACACTCTCCACAATAGCCAAAACATGGAAAGAGCCTAAGTAGCCATCAACTGATGAATGGATCAAGAAGATGTGGCTTATCTATACGATGGAATACTACATGGCAATGAGAAAGAATGAAATCTGGCCATGTGTAGCAACATGGATGGAACCTGAGGGTGTTATGCTGAGTGAAATAAGCCAGGCAGAGGACAGATACCATATGTTTGCACATATAAGTGGATTAGGAGGAACTTAACGGAGGACCATGGGGGAGAAGAAGGGGAAAAATAGATGGGGAGAGGGAGGGAGGCAAACCATGAGAGACTCTTGAATGCTGAGAACAAACTGAAGGCAGGGGGTGGGGGGAGGGGGTTGATGGACACGGAGGAGGCCACTTGGGATGAGCACTGGGTGTTATATGGAAACCAACTGGACAGTTAACTGTTTGTAAAAAATAAATAAAAAATTAATTAATTGATTAATTAAAATAAAACCTAACAGCATTGATCAGCATTATCATTTTGTACCAGTAGAGGGAGATCTAAGTCCACTAGAGTAAGGAGATGTCCTTGGTGCCCTAGTGAATGGGGGGGCGGAGGGTGGGGAGTTGCGCTCAAACCAGGTCCAGAAAATAGAGAGATAGAGAAATAGGTAGAGAAATAAATGAATGAATAAAGTTTTGGTCAAATAGTCTGAGAAACAAACATCTCATCAAAGACCACTGGCAGGATTTGCCAGTTTTACTCATTTTTTAAATGTCAGCATGAACATGACATAAAAGTCTTGATTTGCATTTCCCTGATTATTGGCGATTTTTGAAATCACATCTTGTTTATTGGATATAAGTGCATATAACATATATTTAACACATTTAATGTTTAAATTTAAATCCTAAAATTGATCTTTTATATTCATTAAGCTACTTTTCAAAGAGTTAAATATTAAATTTGAATTTCTAACTGATTAAATATGTCTCAGTAAAGAAAAACCCCAAACTTTCCCTATCCTATGCTCAGCAAATTGGTTTCTTATCATTCCTGTTAATATTTTGTTTGGTTCTTGAATTTAAGTATAATTTTATACCTTCTGAAGTAGGCTTTCTGTGTACAGTGTGTGTTATGGGCAGAACTGTATCCTCCCAAAATTCATATATTCAGCTCCTAACCCTCAGTATCTAAGAACGTGACTGTATTTAGACAAAGGGCCCTGAAAAAAGTAATTAAAGTTAAACGAGGATGTATGGGTGAGCCCTCCTCCAGTGTAAGTTCTGTCCTTATTACAGGAACCTTGGGCATATCAGGAGACACCAAGGATAATTGTGCACAGAAGAACAATCATGTGAGGACACAACCAGAAGGCACTCATCTGCAAGCCAAGGTAAGAGATCTCAGGAGAAACCAAGCTTGCCCACACCTTGATCTTGAACTTCTAGACTCCAGAACTGTGAGAAAAATGTCTGTCATTGAAGCTGTCCAGTCTGTGGTATTTGCAGTGGCAGCCCTGGAAGATGAATCCAGTGTAAGGTATAGAGTTTACTTTGTTTTAATATGGAAAAGCTTTTGGTTTCTAGTTCTATTTACTGAATAGTCCCTTGTTTCCTCACTGATCTATCATGACTCTTTGGTCATATACCACAATTCATATAAATGTGGACCTGTTTCTAGCCACTTTATTCTATTTATTACATTGATCAGTCTATCCCTGTGAGAGGGCTGTGCTTTCTTACTTGCTACAGCTTCACTATAAGTCATGATGGCTGGTAGAGAAAGGCCTTCTCCCTTTTCTTCGTCTTTAGAAGGACTTGGCTATGTTTGATTACTTGCATGCTGCTATGAAGGTAAGAATCAGCTTGCCAAGTGTCACTAGAAATAATATTGGGATTTTAATTGTATGTGTATTAAATTTGTAGAACCACAGAGAAGTAATATTTTGTAATTAAAGAATGATCTCATTTGAAAGGTACCACTTGCTTTTTGTATGATGAACTGCAATTCCAGTTATGCCCACGTGATGGCACCACAAAATGAAAAATCGGATTTTCACAGTTGGATAGGAGATCTCAGTGTAAATCTTTTAGTAGATACTAGAATGTTTTGGAGGGTAGACCTGAAATGCATATGGAATGTTCAGTAGTCTGCCAAATGCTGATGCATATTTGCTAAAAATAGAATACAATAAAATCAACCAAAGAGTTGAAATAATAATGAAAGATATCCTAACCACCTGTTGTTCACAGTCCTTTTCTCTTAGAAGGCCATAAACAATTTGAGTTAAAAGTTCATTATCAACCAAGAAAATAAAGATATGGTGTCAGATTAGCTCTGGAAGTTAGGTGATCTTTTCTAACCAGCAAGCCTGTGACAGGCTAGTGAATAGGTTTGCATAAATGTGGAGAGCAAAGGTCACCCCTCAGCTTATGAATGAAGGGGAAGATTATGTAATTCTTCATTTCCACCCCACCCTTATTCCAGCCCTGATCATTTGAGAACTAAAGTCTGCTTTCACTTATGAGAAACATGCCTGTGCTTGCCCTGAACTGTTTAAAGAACCACAAAGACTTTCCCATCCTCCTCTGTAAGGCCAGTGAAGCCTCCTTTCTACATTAGGTGGGGAGTGTTTGACACAGAAGGCCTCTGGAAATCCTTGTTTAACTGACACCACGCATACCTAAACTTGATGGTGGATTGGAGTAAACCCTTTTTCTGAATATATTCCAGAGGTTCATTAACCTGGTACTGGAAAGAGCCACTGGCATTTAGTATCAAAAGACAGTTTACTGCATCTTGTTAACCTTAGAGTAAAAGATCTGTCTACTGCTAATGAACAGAACTTGGATGATCTACTAACATATGCATAGAACAGTTAGCTAAACCCCAGTTTACGTGTGTATAAAATGAGAATAACAATATTTTCCACTCTAGATTGTTGTAGGATTACATAAGGCATTTCAAAATACTATACATGATGCCTTGGATGTTAGTGCTCAATAAGTGTTCCACCGTTAGCAGGAGAGCAAGGTAAAGAGGTGTTCCTAGGTCAGCAAAAGAGAATAGCAAAATCCAGGAATAGGAATCTAAGCCATGTTGGAGCTCATTAGTCTGTGTTCCTCCCTTCCTCCTACCAGTTCCTATGTGTGCCCCGGGGAGAGGCCTTGCATTCTCTCCCAGCACTGGGCAGCCCTGTGACCTAATAAGCCACTTAAAGGACGCATTCTGCAAAAGTCCTTCCGAATAAGAAGTGATAGATGACTTCGATTGTAAACCATAATTAGCACCACCACATATGCTTATAACACCCCTAACTGCAGTGTTATTTATGACAGCCAAGGTATGAAAATAACCTGTGTCCCTCAACGGATGAATAAATAACATATGGTATGTGTATTCAGTGGAATATTATTCAGCCCAGAAAACAAAGGAAATCCTCTCATTTTGTAGCTACGTTGATGAAACTGGAGGTTATTATGCTAATTGAATAAGCCAGAGAAAGAAGACAAATACTGCCTGGTATCACTTACATGGAATCTAAGAAAAATTCTAACTCAGAAACAGAGAGTGAAATCATGGTTGTCAGGGGAAATGGGACAGGTTGATAACAGGGTCAAACTTTCAGTTATCAAATGAATAATATTATGTATTATATATCAGATGTATAATAAAGTGACTATAGTTGACAGTACTGTAGCATATAATTGAAATTTTGCTAAGAGAGTAAATCTTGAGTTCTGTCCAAAAAACAAAGTGAATATCCGAGGTGATAGATTTGTTCCTCAATTTTAAACATGTTGCAGTTTGTCAGTTATACCTCAGTGAAGCATAAAAAATGTAGAATATAATGTAATCACCAAATACTCTTGCTCCTATAAAACTGCAATGCCAGGACGAGTTACTGCATTTATGTGGAGTCACTCAGATGTTTCTGAATTTGTTTTGTTAGTCCAGGGTGGCTTATGATGACGTCTTAAACAAGGGAGAAATACTTCAGGCAGTCTGTACCCATCGCTGAGCAGACCAGCCAGTATGGTCAGCCATATACCTGCTCCAATTTTGCTGTCCCTAAGTGTGATGGTTTCTCGTGATCAGTTACACAGAAGTCTTGTTTACAACAATGAAAGTCATACCTTGACATGTATATGAGAATGGTTGTGAGAAAGAGAAAGGCACATGGCCAAACCATGTAGATGTCAGTCTTCTCTAGGGTTTTAATTGTAAACATTTCCTCCTAGAGCATACCATTCCTTAACCTCTGATTTTTTTTTTTTTCTTACTGGGGATATACATGTGAAACATGAGCAAAGCAAGACACCAGGTCAGATTTTAAGTACAGATTGTAATCAGTCATATGCTTTTGGAGCTGGAAAAGGAGTTCAGTGTGAAATGAACTCAACTTCGATTTACAAACGTGGCCTGTGTCTTAAAAGGAGAATGAGAAGGGGGTGGGGGGAATGGTATGTGCAGGCTCAGTAGAATCAGAAAAGTGAAAACTTAGAAAAATCAGGAAGGTTGGGGGAGGGGAGATTGGTCCATGTCCGACCATCTGTTTTTATTTACTGGCCCTCATTGAAGTTAGGCACTTACCTTCTCACAGAGACTAAGAGACAGGCTCTAACTTGAGGGGTTGGCTGGAACAAATAGTACTTTTGGGGGCAGCATTGAGTTTTCTCAGACAGGTCTTTGTTGGGTGGAGGGAGGTGGGAGGGTTGGCCTCAGGTGCCGTCCTGAACTATTTGAAACTATGTTAGGATTTGTTCAGGTCTCTGTAGACCAAGTTCGACGCCTCGTTGAGAAAGGATTCAGATGAGCCTGGGTAGAGTTTGGTCAAGAATAAAATCTTGGTCATATTAATAATAGTGTTATTGATAGAAAATCTGATTCCACTACCTCCTTCTACCAACAGGACAATGTTGGTACTTCTTGATGACTTACTGTCAATAAGTTGGCTTTGGAACTGCCTCAGGTTCTCAAAAGAATTTGGGAGGCACCTGAAGAAATATCTCTCTCTCTCCTGAGGGAACTGTTTGTCTCATCTCTGTCCTTCTCCCGTTAAATAATCTTCAAGAACATGAATGGCCCCTTGTGTGTCTTCTGCCCAACATCATCCCCCTTCTCCATGTCCAAACCTCATGGTATCCTCTGGTAAACCATGCATTAGTGTGGGCAGAGAAGTGGTTCGCCTCCTTCGTTGGCTCCAGGAGCTGGGAGGCGTGAGAGCCTGGCCTGACCCACCAGAACAGCGCGCACCTCTAGCCAAACAGCTATTTCAGGGATTGACCGGAAACCTCACTCTGGCAGACCAGTGGGTGATTCTGGGGCTTGTGGAAATGTGGAGAAGGAAGCACTGTTGCCAGTATCATGCCAGCTGTAAATCTCTCAAGGCTGGACCCGCAGCGATCCCCCCTGGACGTAGCCTATAGAGGAAAGGGAGCCAGCGGGGAAACAGGCCAACACTGACGACATTTCTTAATCCACTTCACCCAGCCCCTTTGCATTTGATTTATTTAGCTTTGTTTTAGTCAGTCTTGAAGTCTTTCAGATATTAAAGAAAGTGTGTAAATGACTATAATGAGCATCTGTGGACCCACCAGGCAGTTTGAGATATAAACGGTTATTAATGGAATTACCCTCATTTTCAGTCCTGCATGTCTGTACACGTTTTGTGTAAGCCAGTTTGAGTTGTGGTTGTGTCCCTTACGGCAGTGGAGTTCCAACACATATCCCATAAAGCCTGTCCTAAGACAATCTAAAAGTGCGGTGCAAAACTAAAAATAGCAAGTTTGATAAATACAGTGTTAACAGTCACAGTTTTCATTGCAAGCTCATGACGGATCCTACTGAAGCTCTTGTTGCATCTTTTTTTTTTTTTATCAAGACTAGTTTTTTAGAGCAGTATTAGGTTCACAACAAAATTGAATGGAAGGTACTGAGATTTCCCATATAGTCCCTGCCCCCACAAATGTAGCCCCCCCCAGTGTCAACACCCCCCAGCAGGGTGCTGCACTTGTTACTGTTGATGAACCTCCACTGTCACATCATTATCACCCTGAGTCCGTGTTTACATTACAGTTTGCTCTTGGTGTTGTATATTCTGAGTTTGGACAAATGTATGGTGTCATTTATCCATCACTATGGTATCATAAACAGTATCTTTTACTGCCCCGCAGATGCCTCTGTCGTCTGCTTATTCAAAGCTTTGCCCTTCCCCAACCCCTAACAACCACTGATGTTTTTACTCTTTCCATAGTTTTGCCTTTTCCAGAATGCCATATAGTTGGAATCATATAGTATGTAGCTTTTTTAGCTTGGCTTCCCCTTACTAATTAATGTGCATTTTAGATTCCTCTATACCTGCTTATGTCTTGATAGCACTGAATAATATTTCATTGTGTGGAGGTACCATAGCTTATCCTCGGCCACTGAAGGACATCTCAGTTGCTTCTAAGTTTTGGAAATTATGAATAAAGCTGCTTGTGCAGGTTTTGTTTGGACACAGGTTTTTAGTTGTTTTGAGTAAATACCTAGGAACACGATTGCTGGATCATATGGTAAGAGTATATTATTTTGGTGAGAAGCTGCAAAGATTTTGCACTGTCTGTGAGCCTAAGCACAGAAGGTTCTGGTGAGCCTGGCCCTCATACTCTCATGCCCTTGGTTTGTCTGGACAATATGCTGCCAGGATATTTAAAGGCCATTTTTACTCTCACAGAAATGTTCTTCTTTGACCTACCTCTACGGACCATACTTAGAAGTGGAAAATACAAAGCACCCCTTGGCTTTGATCTTGTCTCTCCTGGACATGCATGTCTGATCCATGTTAGGGCCCCGCCAGCCACCTGACAAGAAGTGGCACTTTTTAGACCATGGTTCCGCTAACACTCCAGCCCACCCAAATGGCTTTGTCTGCAGTCAGAGGTGCTGGTGTGTTCCACAGCTAGAGATGCGTACATAGGTGGTAAAACTATTTTTAAAAAGGCAGACTGATTAATAGAAAAATGTGGACCATTTGTATTCTGGAGATGAGGAGGATAATGTCACAGGGTAGGGCAAATTGGGGCTTCCAAAATAGTGGTGGTTTTCACTTTTTCTACCCGAGTGTTAATACCTTGGTGCTCTTTAAAATATGTGTGTGTGTGCATGTGTGTGTGTATGTAAACATATATATAAACGTTTTTATGCTTGTGTATAAATAGGGAATATAGACATATGTGAATATGCATATACATGTATGTTTTATTAACTCTGGTGTGTGTTTGTTTAACACCAAAAGCATTGTTACTTTGGCTCAAAAGTTATTCTCTCAGATTCGTCCCTATTGCTTTCATTTATTCACTCAGTAAACATTTATTGACCTCCTTCACATGGCATGGTAGACACAGCTAGAAAAAGGGCAGTGAATGAGACAGGGTCCCTATTCTTATTAAATTAACACTCATAAGGTAAGGGAATAAAAGTATAAACAAATATGTATGTGTAAAAGTGTTAGTACTACAGGCTCTGATGAAAATAAATGGTATGGACTGAGCCACCCAGGTATCCCAAAACCCTCATTAATTATGGTGAAATGAAAAAGGAAAATAAAACTCACAATTAAAACCTCTGCATCATCAAAATGGAAAAGAACAAGAAAACACAGGGTGCAAAATGTTTGTAAGAACCAGTTCCACCTAATAATGAACACCACTGTACAAAATTCCTATTGTGTAATTTTTTCAAAAACTCTCTTAAAGAAACAAAGCTTACACACAAAGTGATGTATCAAACCATAAAATCCTTGTAAAATGCAAAATTCAAATAAAGTAAATGTTTTCTTCCTGTTAAAAAAAAAAGAAAAAAGAAAAGAAAAGAAATGGTATGGTGTGAGAGCCAGTGAGAATGAGGCGAGGGTGTGGGAGGGGGCGGGAGGCAATGTAGGGTGGATGTTAGAGTGACATGGTCCAACAAGCATCCCTGAGGAGGAGGCATTTATGAGGACCCCTGAAGGAGGGGTGTGTAGGCATGGGAAGATCTGGGAGAATAAAATCGAGTTAAAAGGAGCAAGTAATGCAGCGCCTTTAGCAGGAACTGGAAGAGTTGGAGAGTTAGAGAAAAGACACTTGTGTCTGGAGCTGAGTGAGAGCGAGGAGACCACAGCAGGCAGGGGCTAGACCTTGAAAAGCCTTACTGCCTGTGGTAGGGGTTGGGATTCAACTCTCAGACTGTAGGGAACCACTCAAGTATCTTATGCAGGGGAATGAGGTGGGATTTATATTTGAGAAGTAACACTCCATCACTTTTAAGATACAGTACTATAGGATGACCACATTAGGAGGAAGAAGACCAGTAAATTGCTCAGGCAAGAGATGATGAGGTCTGGAATAAAAACATACCCTTGCATATACAGAGTGCTGGGTGGACTCTATACAGAATAACGCTAAGTCATAACAGCTAAACATAAGATACAGAATACTCTATACAGATACTCTATACAGAATAACACTAAGTCATAACAGCTAAACATAAGATCATTTTCGTCATTCTCCATGATAGTAACAAGGGTCATTATGCTCAGGGCCCATTGTGAGCACATCTCCTATGAAATGTACAGAAAAAAATATTCTTTTTTTTGAGTTGTTGTTTTTGAGAGAGAGAGTGAGTAGGGGAGGGGCAGAGAGAGAAGGCGAAAGAATCCCAAGCGAGCTTCATGCTGTCAGCACAGAGCCTATTGTGGGGCTCGAATCCACAAATCATGAGACCATGACCTGAGCCAAAATCAAGAGTGGGATGCTTAACTGACTGAGCCATCCAGGCAGTTCCAGAATAAAGATTCTTAATCATGGACTTCCTGATCTTACATCTCAATCTCTCTTTTTCATACCTCCTCTATTACTTTCTAAGAACCCTCATACTTCCTTAGAACCCAAGCAAAAGCTCTCCTCCAACAACCAAACTTACTGGCCCCCACCAGCAGGGCCACCACCTCTATTCTGAAAAATTCTGAAATAAAGAGGGATTCAACTATGTGCCATTTGGAATACAGCACATTTTAATCTGGGACTTCTCAGAATTTGGTTATATAATTGAAGAGTAGAAGGGTAGTTCATAATACTAGACCTTTAGTACTTTTAACATAGGTTAAAAGTACCAGCTCCAGATTCAAGTCACATGGTCTGAGTTTGAAATCAGACTCTGGCACAAGCTCTGTGATAGTCAATAGGTCATTCGATCCCTCAACTCCTCAGTTTCCTCTCCTTCAAACTAGTGCATGAAACCTATCTTTATGCTTGTTGTGAGAATTAAAAAAGAAAACCCATATAAAAGCCCAGAGAGCACTGGGACACATGTTCAAGTGTGCAATAGATGTGAGCTGTTAGTGCCATTGTGGCCAGCATACAAATTCCTAGGTAGTTTTAATAACATGTATTTCTCCAACGAACTTTGGATCACTTTGCAGATTTTTTTTTCTTATAACGTTATCTCTCAAGTTTCATTTTTATAATGAAGAAAACTGAAGGGGCACCTAGTGGCTTAGTCATTTAAGTGTCCACTCTTGGTTTTGGCTCAGGTCATGATCTCATGGTTTTCTGAGTTCAAGCCCCACAATGGGCTCTGTGCTGACAATGCAAACCCTGCTTGGGATCCTTTTTCTCCCTTTCTCTGCTCCACCTCCCCTAGCACTGTCTATCTGTCTTTTTTTTTTTTTTTAATAATTTATTATCAGGTTGGTTTCCATATAACACCCAGTGCTCATCCCCACAAGTGCCCTCCTCTGTGCCCATCGACCCCCTTCCCCTCACCCCTATCAGCCCTCAGTTTGTTCTCAGTGTTCAAGAGTCTCTCTTGGTTTGCCTCCCTCCTCTCCCCAACTATTTTCCCCTTCTTCTCCTGCATCATCCTCCGTTACCTTCCTCCTAATCCTCCTATACATGCAAACATATGGTATCTGTCCTTCTCTGCCTGACTTATTTCACTTAGCATGACACCCTCAGGTTCCATCCATGTTGCTACACATGGCCAGATTTCATTCTTTCTCATTGCCATGTAGTATTCCATGGTATAGATAAACCACATCTTCTTGATCCATTCGTCGGTTGATGGACACTTAGGCCCTTTCCATGTTTTGGCTATTGTTGAGAGTGCTGCTATGAACCTTGGGGTACATGTGCTCCTATGCATCAGCACTCCTGTATCCCTTGGGTAAATTCCTAGCAGTGCTATTGCTGGGTCATAGGGGTGTTCTATTGTTAATTTTGTGATGAACCTCCACACTGTTTTCCAGAGAGGCTGCGCCAGTGTACATTCCCACCAACAGTATATGAGGGTGCTCATTTCTCCACATCCTCACCAGCATCTAGAGTCTCCTGATTTGCTCATTTTAGCCACTCTGACCGGCATGAGGTGGTATCTCAGTGTGGTTTTGATTCTGATTTCCCTGATGAGGGACGCTGGGCATCATTTCATGTGTCTGTTGGCCATCTGGATATCCTCTTTGGAGAAGTATCTGTTCATATTTTCTGCCCATTTCTTCACTGGATTAGTTGTTTTTTGGGTGTGGACTTTGGTGAGTTTCGTATAGATTTTGGATACCAGCCCTTTATCAGATATGTCATTTGCAACTATCTTTTCCCATTCTGTCAGTTGCCTATTAGTTTTACTGATTGTTTCCTTTGCCGTGCAGAAGCTTTTTATCTTGATAAGGTCCCAATAGTTCATTTTTTCTCTTGATTCCCTTGCTTTTGAGGATGCGTGAAGTTAAGAAATTGCTGCAGTTGAGGTCAAGGGGGTTGTTTCCTGCTTTCTCCTCTAGTATTTTGATGGTTTCCTGTCTGACGTTCAGGTCCTTTATCCATTTTGAGTTATTTTTGTGTATGGTGTGAGGAAATGATCTAGTTTCATTCTTCTGCATGTTGCTGTCCAGTTCTCCCAGCACCATCTGTTAAAGAGGCTTTCTTTTTTCCAGTGGATACTCTTTCCTGCTTTGTCAAAGATTAATTGGCTGTACATTTGTGGGTCCAATTCTGAGTTCTCTGTTCTTTTCCATTGGTCTCTGTGTCTGTTTTTGTGCCAATTCCATACTGTCTTGATGATTACAGCTTTGTAGTAGAGCTAAAGTCTGGGATGGTGATACCTCCCGTTCTAGTTTTCTTCTTCAATATTACTTTGGCTCTTTGGAGTCTTTTGTGGTTCCATTCAAATTTTAGCATAGTTTGTTCTAGTTGTGATGAGAATGGTGGTGCGATTTTGACTGGGGTTGCATTGAATGTATAGATTGCTTTCGGTAGTAATGATATTTTAACTATATTTATTCTTCCAACACATGAGCATGGAACGTTTTTCCATTTCTTTGTGTCTTCTTCAATTTCCTTCAGAAGTTTTCTATAGTTTTAATCATACAGATCTCTCATATCTTTGGTTAGGCTTATTCCTACGTATTTTTGTGTGTGTATGTGTGCAATTGTGAATGGGATCAGTTTCTTGATTTCTCTTTCTGTTGCTTCATTGTTGGTGTATAAAAATGCAACTGATTTCTGTATGTTGATTTTGTATCCTGCAACTTTTAGATGGATCAGTTCTAGTAGGCTTCTGGTGGGGTCTGTTGGGTTTTCTATGTAGAATATCATGTCATCTGCGAAAAGTGAAAGTTTGACTTCTTTGCCAATTCTGATGCCTTTGATTTCCTTTTGTTGTATGATGGCTGATGCTAGGACTTCCAGCACTATGTTAAACAACAGTGGTGACAGTGGACATCCCTGTTGTGTTCTTGATTTTAGGGGGAAAGCTCTCAGTTTTTCCCCGTTGAGGATGATGTTAGCTGAAGGCTTCTCATAGATGGCTTTTATGATGTTTAAGTAAGTTCCTTCTATCCCGACGTTCTTGAGGGTCTTTACTAAGAAGAGATGCTGTATTTTGTCAAATGCTTTTTCTGCATTTATCGACAGGATCATATGGTTTTTTAATCTTTTCTTTTGTTAATTTGATGTATCACATGATTGATTTGGGAATGTTGAACCAGCCCTGTAACCCAGGAATGAATCCCACTTGATCAAGGTGGATAATTCTTTTTATGTGTTGTTGAATTCGATTCGCAAGTATCTTGTTGAGGATTTTTGCATCTGTATCCATCAAGGGTTTTGGCCTAAAGTTCCCTTTTTTTTTTTTTTTTTTTTTTTTACTGCGTCTCTGTCTGGCTTGGGAATCAAAGTGATGCTGGCTTCATAAAATGAGTCTGTGCCGGGAGCCGCACCGGCCTCTCTGGATGGCAATCACAGCAAGGAAGTGACAATGTTTGCAGCTCCTGCCATGAGAAATGAAAACTAGTATCTCCTTCTGCTACTACTGGCTCATGTTGGATATAAGCCTGCTGGTAGTGACCAGGCCTCATAATATTCCATATCAGACCCATATTCTGAACACAGATACCTCATAAGGAAAAGCATACTCCTGCCTTTACAAAAGAGATTTTAGATGATAGCTCTGTGGGCGATTGTCAAAAGGCTCTTCCTATGGGCCTTGTAGATCCGAGACTTAGGGGGTTAAGAACACAAGAATTACAATTGAGCCTGGCCCTGAGACCAAGGGCCAATTTGGGGGTTAAGAGTAAAACATAGTTACCACATATATCTTTGCTAATTAGTGAAGCATAACAGTCCCTTCCTCAAGGCCTACTTTCCACAAACACCCTCTCTTACATTGGCAGCTGGGATGAGGATAGATAAGAGTAGCTAAAACATAACCCAGGGGCAAAAGACTGACCCATTCAGGGTCCCCATGTTAGTCTCCACAAACAAGCCAATTCAGAAACATTCATCTTCTTGAGAGCCAGACAAAATACTCCTAGCTTATCTATATACAATTTGACCTATATGTTATCCTAATTTTTACTAAGAACATTCTGTTATTTCCTCAGAATAATTCTACTTTTGTTATCACTAAAGGCCTCCCATTGTAAGAAATTCCTTTCTCTGACTTCATCTTGTTGCTGAACCTTTAAATAAAGACACAAAAACAGATAGGACAGAGATGCCTGCCTGGTGATCAGAAAGAATCTCGGGGCTCTCTCTCTCTCTCACTGACACCGTCCATCCTTCAGGGACTCCTGGACCTGCTGGAGCCAGCCTCCGGCAAGTCTGGAAGTTTTCCTTCGATTTCTATTTTTTGTAATAGTTTGAGGAGAATGGGTATTAATTCTGTTTTAAATGTCTGGTAGAATTCCCTTGGTAAGATATCTGGCCCAGGGCTCTTACGTGTTGGGAGATTTTTGATAACTGATTAGATTTCTTCACTAGTTATGAGTCTGTTCAGGTTTTCTATCTCTTTCCATGTGAATTTTAGTAAAGAGTGTGTGTTTAGCCAGAATCTACAAGGAACTCACCAAACTACATGCCCAAAAAACAAACAACCCAGTGAAGAAATGGGCAGAAGATATGAACAGACACTGCTCCAAAGAGGACATCCAGATGGCCAACAGACACATGAAATGATTCTCAGCATCGCTCCTCATCAGGGAAATACAAATCAAAACCACACTGAGATACCACCTCACGCCAGTCAGAGTGGCTAAAATGAGCCAATCAGAGAACTCTAGATGCTGGCGAGGATGTGGAGAAACGGGCACCCTCCTACACTGTTGGTGGGAATGTAAACTGGTACAGCCCCTCCGGAAAACAGTGTGGAGGTTCCTAAGGAAACTAACAATAGAACTCCCCTATGACCCAGCAATAGCACTGCTAGGAATTTACCCAAGGGATACAGAAATGCTGAGGCATAGGAGCACATGTACCCCAATGTTCATAGCAGCACTCTCCACAATAGCTAAAACATGGAAAGAGCCTAAGTGTCCATCAACAGATGAATGGATCAAGAAGATGTGGTTTATCTATACCATGGAATACTACATGGCAATGAGAAACAATGAAATCTGGCCATGTGTAGCAACATGGATGGACCCTGAGGGTGTTATGCTGAGCGAAATAAGTCAGGCAGAGAAGGACAAATATCATATGTGTGCACGTATAGGAGGATTAGGAGGAACTTAACAGAGGACCAAGGGGGAGAAGAAGGGCGGAAATGGTGGGGGAAAGGGAGAGAGGCAAACCATGAGAGACTCTTGAATGCTGACAAAAACTGAGGACTGGTGGATGTGGGGGGAGGAGGGGTGGGCATGGAGGAGGACACTTGTGGGGATGAGCACTGGGTGTTATGTGGAAACTAATTTGACAATAAACTATTTGTAAAAAAAAAAAAAAAAGAGAGTGTGTGTTTAGGAATTTGTCCCTTTCTTCTAAGTTGTCCAATTTGTTGGCATATAATTTTTCATAGTATTCCCTGATAATTGTTTGTATTTCTGAGGGGTTAGTTGTAATCAGTCCATTTTCATTCATGATTTTGTCGATTTGAGTGCTCCCTCTTTTCTTTTTGGGAAGCCTGGCTAGAGGTTTGTCAATTTTGTTTACTTTTTCAAAAAACCAACTCTTGGTTTCATTGATCTGTTCAAGTGTTTCTTTGGTTTCTATATTGCTTATTTTTGCCCTGATTTTTATTTCTCTTCTCCTACTAGGTTTGGGGTGCTTTTGTTGCTCTCCCTCTAGTTGCTTTAGGTGCACTGTTAGATTTTGTACTTGCACTTTTTCTAATTTCTTGAAATAGGCCTGGAGTGCAATGTACTTTCCTCTTAGGACTGCTTTTGTCGGATCCCATAGAGTTTGGATTGTTGTATTTTCATTTTCATTTGTTTCCATATATTTTTAAATTTCTTCTCTAATTGCCTGATTGGGCCATTCATTCTTTAGTAGGGTGTTCTTTAACATCCATGTTTTTGGAGGTTTTCCAGACTTTATCCTGTGATTCATTTCAAGTTTCATAGCATTGTGATCTGAAAGAGTGCATGGTATGATCTCAATTCTTTTATATTTATTGAGGGCTGCTTTATGTCCCAGTATGTGATCTATCTTGGAAAATGTGCCATGCGCACTTGAGAAAAATGTGAATTCCATGGCCTCAGGATGTAGAGTTCTAAATATATCTGTCAAATCCATCTGGTACAATGTGTCATTCAAGTCTACTGTTTCTTTAGTGATTTTCTATCTAGTTGATCTATCCATTGCTGTAAGTGGAGTATTCAAGTCCCCTGCTATTAGCACATTCTTATCCATAAGAGTGTTTCTCTTTGTGATTGTTTTATATATTTAAGTACTCCCATATTTGGTATAGACATTTATAATTGTTAGCTCCTCCTGATGGATAGACCTGTAATTATTATATAATGCCCTTCTTCATCTCTTTTTACTGTCTTTACTTTAAATTCCAGTTTGTCTGATATAAGTATAGCTACTCCAGCTTTCTTTTGACTTCCAGAAGCATGATAAATATTTCTCCATCCCCTTACTTTCAATCTGAAGGTGTCCTCAGGTCTAAAATGAGTTTCTTGTAGAAAGCAAATAGATGAATTTTGGTTTTTTATCCATTTTGCTACCCTGTGTCTCTTGATTGGGGCACTTAGTCCATTTACATTCAGTGTTATTATTGAAAAATATGGATTTAGAGTCATCGTGTCCTTTGTGGGGTTCATGCTTGTGGTGATGTCACTGGTATCTTCTGTTCCTTGCAACATTTCCCTCATAGAGTCTCCTCAGGATTTCTTGTCGGGCAGTTTAGTGGTGACGAATTCTTTCAGTTTTTGCTTATTTGGAAAGATTTTTATCTCTCCTATTCTGAATGACAGGCTTCCTGGATAGAGGATTCTTGTCTTCATATTTTTTCTGTTCATCACATTGAAGATTTTCTGCCATT
The DNA here is from genome assembly GCA_017311185.1 of Proteles cristata cristata. NCBI lineage: Eukaryota > Metazoa > Chordata > Mammalia > Carnivora > Hyaenidae > Proteles > Proteles cristata. The sequence goes on along the minus strand of JAESUZ010002499.1, from coordinate 259,937 downwards.
CCTTTCTGGCCTGCCAAATTTCAATAGATAGGTCTGTCACCACTCTGATAGGTTTCCCTTTGTATGTTCGGGCCTTTTTCTCCCTAGCTGCATTCAGAATTCTCTCTTTGTCCTTTTATTTTGCTTGTTTCATTATGATATATCATGCAGAAGATTGAGTCAAGTTACATCTGGGGAGAGTTCTCTGTGCCTCTTGAATTTCAACGTCTGTTTTTCCAGATTGGGGAAGTTCTCTGCTATAATTTGTTCAAGGAATCCTTCAGCGCCTTTCCCTCGTTCTTCCTCTTCTGGAATTCCTATGATACAGATATTTTCGTTTGTATCACTCAGCTCTCGAACTCTCCTTTCGTGTTCCTGGATCAATTTATCTGTCTTTTTCTCAGCTTCCTTTTTTTCTAGAATTGTGTCTTCTAAATCACTTACTCTCCTTTCTGCCTCTTCAGTCCATGCATTGGATGCCTCCGTTTTATTATGGATCTCATTTATAGCATGTTTTTAATTCATCACAAGTATTTTTAAGCTCCATAGTCTTTGTAGCAATAGTTTCTCTGATGTTTTCCCTGCCTTTTTCAAGCCTAGTGATTAATTTTATGACTATTGTTCTAAATTCTTTTTCAGTTATGTTGCTTATATCTGTTTTGAGCAGTTCTTTAGCTGTCATTTCTTCCTGGAATTTCTTTGGAGGATTGTTCTTCTGCTTTGTCATTTTGGTTAGCTTTATATGTCTTGTTAGTTTTAAAAGCTTCTTATGCACTCTGCACCCGTGAGTGCTGCTATGCCAAAGAAAGCTTTTTGGCTGTCCAGGGCCTCTTTGTTCAGGATGTATTATTTGAATGGTGTCTCTTGGTCTCTCTTGTTGAGACCTTGGTTATTTTATTTCCCTACTTATATTGGTATTTGGGACTCTCCACTATGTGTACTTTGGCTTGTTTCTTGAGGTAAAGAAAACAGATAGACAAACACACGGGGAACAAAGGCATACAAATGCACAGACAAATCCAACAAACACACAAACCAAAAGGGAAAAAGAAAAAGAAAAAAAGGAAGGGACAAAAAAAAAGAGGAAGGGGGAAGACATAAAAAAAAATAAAAATACACTGGGGCGCCTGGGTGGCTTAGTCGGTTAAGCGTCCGACTTTTGCTTAGGTCATGATCTCACGGTTCGTGGGTTCAAGCCCCGCATCGGGCTCTGTGCTGACTGCCAGCTCAGAGCCTGTAGCCTATTTCAGTCTGTATCTCCTTCTCTCTCTGACCCTCCCCTGCTCATGCTGTCTCTCTCTCTCTCCTAGAAATAAATGAAACATTAAAAAAAATAAAAATACATAAAAAAGAAAAAAGAAAAAACCCAATAGACAAAGGATAGCATAAAGCATAGAACCAGAATTCCCAGTTACAAATAAAGAGCAGGGTATATGCAGTGCTGATGGAAGAGCATATACAAAGAGAAATGACAGGGCGGGGAGGAAGTGAAATTGGAAATGAGATGAGCAGGCAGAGAGACTAAGAAGCTTAATTCAGAGAGAGAAAGAGGGAAATATGGTTAGAGGCGAGGCGAAAGAAATAACGATAATGCTACTTAGAGAAACTATATAGTCTGATTACTCCAGAGAGAGAGAGATAAAAAGGTAGTGGTGGAGGTGTAGAATATTACATCTAGAGAATGGATTAAATGTGACTGCTTAAGCAAGCCAGTGACCAGAATTAATGAGGGCAGTGCATGCATGTTGGTCTTGCCCCCGGATCCGGTAAAAAAAAAAAAAAAAGCAGCTCTCTTGTGGGGATGGGCGTGGTTTGGTGTTGGTGTAGGCAGGGTTTTAGCCTCCAGTTCATCCAGTGGGTCACTCACTGAGGTCCTGCCTTTGTGGTTATGGGGAGAAAAGTGGCGGCACCCCAGTCCCTTCTCAAACCAAACGTTGCAACTCACTCTTTTGGGTCCGATCTCCCTGTGCCTTGGGCGTAGCCAAGGTGAGCCATGTTCTATGACCTTTTTTCTAGGCCTTTTTTCCAGATCTCAGTCCACACGCCCCATTGATATAGCTGGAGGTATAAACTTGCAGATGAGTCCCTCCAAGCTGTTTCAAGCCTCTCTCCTCCCCACTGGGAATCGAGCCAAATCAGAAGCACAAAGGTGCAGCTTCAGGCTCCGCTGGGTCCCCTCCAGGTCAAGCTGATGAGTGAGGAGCAGTTTCTCCCCAGTTGCCTGGGACAAGGACATCCCACCTAGGGTCAGCTGGACAGCAGGAAACTGAATCCTTTTGTGTCCCGAGCCGAGGTTTTTCTCTTCTCCAGCGATTGGAACAGTGTCTTGAGCAGTTTCGGCCGCTCTTTCTTTTTTCCCCTAGAGTTAACCCCAGTTCCCCGCAAAGGGGGATTGTCCCCTCCCTCTGTGTCTCCGGTCCTTGCCCGTTTTTATCTTTCCCAGTTTACACTCGCTATAAGGTTTTCTCAGCAGACTCTGTCTCCTTTTCCACCCAAACTCGTGGATTCTCTAAGGGTTCCAATGGCTTCAGGCCTCCTCTGTTTGAGAGATGGGGGTGAGTGAAATGTACAGAGCTCCATACTTCTCCATCTTGCCCTGCATTCCTGTCTTTCTTTAAATAAATAGATAAACTTTAAAAAGAACGGAGACTAATGAGTTCAGTGGATGATTCAAGATCATACAGCAGGTGGGGCGCCTCGGTGGCTCAGTCGGTTAAGCGTCCGACTTGAGCTAAGGTCATGATCTTACCATTTGTGGGTTTGAGCCCTGCATTGGGCTCTATGCTGGCAGCTCAGAGCCTGGAGCTTGCTTTGGATTCTGTGTCTCCCTCTCTCTCTGACCCTCCCGTGCTTACGCTGCCTCTCTCTCTCTCTCTCTCTCTCAGAAATAAATAACGTTTTTAAAAATTTTTTTAAAAAATCATACCGCAGGGTCCTAGGATATTAGTTCACAAAAGGCCTAAGTGCTCAGTACTCACTTGCTGGGAACTTCGTACCTGAGGAGCTTTTAAAAATTACTGATGTTTTAGGGGCACCTGGGTGGCTCAGTTGGTTAAGCGTCCGACTTCGGCTCAGGTCATGATCTCACAGTTTGTGGGTTCCAGCCCTGCATCGGGCTCTGTGCTGACAGCTAGCTCAGAGCCTGGAGCCTGTCTTTGGATTCTGTGTCTCCCTCTTCCTCTGACCCTCCCTGGCTCTCTCTCTCTCTCTCTCTCTCAAAAATAAATAAAACATTAAAAATTTTTAAAAAATAAATAAAAATTACTGATGTTTTAGTTATACCCTTAGATATTTTTGCTTTAATTTTTGTGGACTTGAACCCAAGCACCAATATCTTTAAAAGCTCCTCAGAAGATTTTAGTGAACGACTGTAGTTAAGCACCAGTGACCTCAGGGCCCCAGGGTGACTCAGTCGGTTAAGCTTCCAACTTCAGCTCCTTTCATGGTCTCATGGTTTGTGGGTTTGAGCCCTGCACTAGTCTGTGGGCTGACATCTCAGAGCCTAGACCCTGTTCTGGATTCTATGCCTCCCCTCTCTCTCCCCCTCCAGTCTGTCTGTCTGTCCTTCTGTCTCTCTCAAAAATAAATAAACATTAAAAAAAGAACCAATTACTCACTAAAATCTATTTTGCAACTGAGAAAATTGAGATTCTCTGTGATAGAATGACTGGCCCAAGCTAGTTAATAACGTCAGAGATAGGGATAGACTCTGAAGACAAAAAGGAGATAGTCTTAAAATTCTAGTAAATTAACCAGTAAGAGGCACATATCACGATGAGAATTATGTCTCCTACAAGAAGAAAGAACAACATGGCTTTAGCCTGTTCCATGATTAATGTACCTATAAGGAAGCACAGACAATGGGTTCAGAGAAATGGGTGTGGCTGGAGTACCCTACGGCTTACTTGAGGCCATTAACCACTTATGCCCCACGCATTTCAGCTGTTGCTTTCTGGGTGAATGTTCAAGGGTCATCTGAAACTGAATTAGCTTCTGAAGTCTGTTTCCCAGAGGGAGAAAAGGGGACCCTGGTTATCAGGGCCTTTTCTGACACCTCCCCAGCCCCCACTCACTATGGGAATATTTGGTTTGTTGTTTTATTCATCCCCTACTACTCTTAATGGAAATAGAGTTACACAGGCCATCATCCCAACTGAGACTCATCCCATGTAGGGAGAGTGAATCTAAAGCAGTTAAACTTTTCTGTGCTTCTAATTTCTCACTCAGAATCAGGGTACCACAGAGATTTTTTTGGTTTTTAATGCAAAGGAGTGAAAGCTGTGCCTTCCTCTTTAAGCTAACCTAGTCCCCTCCTACTGCCAGGCATAGGATGGTCATGGTGGTCTTTGCTGTCCTGTCTGTGGAAGAGCGTCTGCTAGCCAGCCCTTCCCACATCCAGCCTGCCTCCTGGGTGAAGTTTCAAAATACAGCCAGTTACTTAAAATTGGTGATCTCTTATGTCTCTCAACATTTACTGAAGAAGTTGGCAGTAGCTAACAATGACTTGGTGTCTCCTGTTAAACCTAGTTTACAGTGCCCTCCTCAACTGAACAAAAACTCTGTTGAAATAGTTTATCACTTACCTGACTTGTGAAATCATATCCACAGACTAAGAGGAATGGGGAGTCCTTTTACCATACAAATGCTAAACTACGCAGCTTTCAATTTTAGTTATGAAGAAGCAAAATGTTTTCAGGTTTTTTTTTTCATATTGAATGATTGCTCAGTTTTCCCAATGTCTCTTTATATCAGTCTGAAGGAAGAAAAGGGGGAAACGCTGGAAGAAGGAGGGAGTGTTGTTCAACTGAAGCTGAAGCAAGCTTCAAGTCATGTTATCTGATCTGTGTAGCAATTAGGAAAGACTCATGATGAAAAGAGGGAGTTGGACTAAAAGGAAGTATATATGCTACACAGGAAAACCAGTTTCAAAAATCCTCTTCTGAATGCAACAACCATTGATATTGTTCATTTGTACTTAGTAGGATTTGAAGGAAGCTCAGAGATTACCCAATCCATTGTTGTCTTATGGATGAAGAAAGCAAGACGGAGAAGTTGTGTTACTTGCCCAAAGGCCAGAATTATGTCTCTTTCAGGCATAACTGCTTTATACCTATATATTTTTAGGTTGAACATGATTTTTCAGCACCACACCTTTAAGTAAGTCAAGGTGTGCCACTGAAAGACCATTTATATAATCTGAGAAAGTAGAAATTCCCTACTTTGACCGGGCCAAAGCTCAAGATTCACTACTAACTCCCCTCTTTCTTACCACCAGCCTTCCTAACCTCCAGACTCAAGAAACTCTCGATAAATTTGGAATTCAACCACCCCAAAGTTTGCCTGTAGTTGAGCAAGGTGTTTCTCCATCCAAATTAGTAAACCAGACCAGTCTACCAAAGGAGATGGTAATCTGAATGAATAAAAAACATATCTCTATTTATCCTAACTTTTCATGACTTTTTAAAGGATTGTCTTATCATTCATTCCCAAATTCTTTCAATTAAAACACAATTTACATAGAGTTCACAAATCGTAAATGGAGAGCTTGATGAATGGTGACATATAACCACCACAAAGATCGTGGTACAGAACATTTTTGGCATCTGAGAAGGCTCCCAGTATATAGTAATTCCCATTTTGCTGACCTCTACCATCATCTATTCATTCTGGTTTGAGAATGGAACCTTACAGTTTGTACTCTTTTGTGCATAGCTTTTAAAAGTCTCTGTCATATTTGTGTGGTCTATCTATGTTGTTGTAATATATCAGTAGTTCAAGGTTTTTATTGCTGTCTGTAGTATTCAGTTTCATGGATTTATCATGTTCTATTTACCCATTGCATTGTTGAGGGACCTTTGAAGTGTTTCTAAAGCTTTAGGATATTATTAATTAAAGCAGTTATAAATGGAAATGGCCTTCCTTTCTGTTGAGTATATACCTACGAGTGAAATTCATGGGCCTTTTTGTTTATTTGCTTTTCTTACATTATCAGTTTTGTTTGTTTTGTTTTTGTTTTTGTTTGTTTGTTTGTTTGTTTTTAGCCCTGGACCATAATCTAACTGTCCTAAGTTGGCCTGTGAACCATAACAATGTACCTCTCTTTAGGCCTGACAGGAGTTTCAGGGGGCAGATTTCACAGTTTAGAATGGAACACCAGTAAGGTATTATCTTTCATAATTCATTCCCCACAGCCCTTCATAACCTCCTTCACTCTGGGGTTTTTGTCTGGAACTCTTCTATTCTCCCTTGATTAACTCCTTTTTCTTTGATGAGGCTTAGCTCATGCCTTCTCTGACCATCCTGAAATGGATGCCTCTTTTCCTTACTCCCCCTGTCCGCTCTTACTGCTTCAGTATGTCTTTCCTAACCCTCATCATCCTGATCTGAAACCATCTGTGCATACAGCAGCCTCTTCCACAAGGCTTTAAGTGATACAAGGGAGTTTGCTCACGATGGCATCCCCACTACTTAGCACAATGCCTGGGACAATGTCAGTGCCCAATCTGTATTGACAAAATTGCTCTTCTACTGTCCGGTGGGTGTTTAAGTAACGAAATCTTCTTTTAAATCACCTGATACAAAGCAAACCCTCTGGAATTGAGAAACTTGCAATGCAATTTAAAGGGCAAAATTTCCATTGCCTTATGATCTCATCTTTTTAATTCAGCATTTGCCATTTGTATATTCTGTGGAGTTGGTCTCTGAGAAATGATGCTGAATAAGAGATCAATGTTGGAAGCCAGTTATTCATCCAAGCGAGCCAGCAAGTGTAGTGGTTTAGTATACAGGTGCTGGGGGCAGACTGCCAGGCCACCCTGGGTGGTGATGATGTTTCCACCTTGCTTCCATTTCCTCCTCTGTTCCACAGGGGGAAGAGCAGCCCTGTTCCCCGAGTTTTTGTCAGAATTCACTGATTAGTACACCAAGCGTTTAGGAGACTTTACTGAGTGTCCAGAATCTGCCAGTTACTATTATTAAACAGGTTTTCTTTCTACCTACTAGAAAATCACAGAAGAGCACAACTCAGAATATACTTGGGGACATTCCTGTGTCATCAACTTAAAAGAATGTGAGCATTTTCTGAACCAAAATTGGGACACTGGTTTGATGAGTGTAACTGTAACTTGCAGCACTGAGACATAGCATTTCAAAGGACTGTTTTAGCAATCCTACAAGCAAACAATTGACAAGATCTCTATGTAACTACATTTTGAAATCTCCTTTTAAAAAATTTGAAGCACAAGTGCAAAAATGACTTTTATTGGTTTTGAAGTGAAGACTACTCTTTATGTATATTGCACAGATAAAAACAAACATCTGGGCTTCGTGCATCACTTTCTGATTTAGTTGGAGAATTATTACTTGATAACGATGAAAGGCTGAACTTCCTTTTACAAAATCTCACACCATTTATCTTAATTCTGGTGCATCTGATAAGAACTTCCTCTAGAATCAGGAAACTTTGCACGTATGAAATAATCTGAAAGGTGGAGGTAAAGAAGGAAGTAACTGACCAAAGCAAAAAAGGGGAACATCAAAGCAGTCTTAACCAAAAGAACAGAAGGCAGCTTGGCACAACAGTCTCAAGGTAAGAACCTGATTTAAGGTGCAGGGCTAATGAACAGCTGTAAGAAACAAGTTCACTTTAAATAATCAGAGACTTATTTTATGTTACCAGACACAGTTTTTAGACGGCCTTAGGTGGTGATAGGGGGAAGAATCAGTTTACAAACAGAGGATGATGTTATTGTCTCTTTACCAGTATATATGCTTACATGTGTAAGATTAGGCTTTGTTCTTACCTTGTTTCCAAACACAAGGAGAGTATCTGCCTTTGAAAGTTCCAAAAGTCTATCAACCATTTTCAGACAAGTGAATAATTGTTAGTTGGTCTGTTGGAACTGCTTTCGAGAATAAAAACAGTCTTCTGGCAGATTGGGCAAAGTCAGATGTCAAGCTGTCTTTGAAGGGCTCTTGTTTAACCTATGGTTTTCATTCTATGGATCTTTCCTTTTTGCCTCTCAGAGTTTTTCCTATTAAGTTATTTTAGAGAAAAAAGGATGCATTTTTTTTCTCCTGTAAGAGGTTTTCTTGTGTTTATTTCAGTAAGTACTTCTCTGAAAAACAATTTTAATATTTGAAATGTGCTGGAGTGCCTACATAGAACAAAATAGGTGGTAAAAATAAATTCTCATCTTGGAAATTGAGAGGGCAATTTATTACCTTATCCTCAGCCTTCCCCACTTTTGTTGCAAGCCTAGCACCTTTTAATAAGGTGATTAATTTTAGTCTATATTTGAAATTTGGTTCAAATGTGCTAACAAATTTTTACTTAAATGTGCAGTCACTTCTACTATAAAATATCTTACATGTGATTGGTTCTCATCTGCTTTAGAAAGGAAATGAGATCCTAATGGTTAAAGTCATTTGCCACATACTTGCTTTGACATGGACATTATGTCTGACTTTATAAAGGAGAGAATTTACCAATGTTATAAAGCGATTAAAAGATGTCTAGATCTGGGATATCTGTCCATGTAGTTTTATCAAATAAATTTTATAAAAGATAACTGCACCTCATATGCAATTTGGTATTTTGCGTGAAATGCCAAACTGAAAATTTGCACATTGGTGTATGCCAACCTCGAACAAATTTAGAAAACTTTACTATCGTGTGTGGATACTCACTAAAAGCAGGGCTCACCTGTGTGGGGTTTCTTTTTACCTGTTTATGTTACTGTTATTATCCTAATGCAGTTTGCTCTGTTCATTAACAAGTATTTAAGAAAGTAGCTGTTTTGTGTCTAGTGCTGGTTTTGGTAATATAAAGATAAATAAGAACTCCAGCCCTCCCAAATCTCAGAGGTAATCAAGTTTTGAAAATTTAGTGATAGATGTTTTTGATAGCCATTTATAGAAATGTGGGTAAGAAGAGTATTTGGAGGCAAACTTTGCTTGAATCCTGATTCAATCACTTCTTAGTGATTCAAGAAGTTAGTCTTTAATCCTCTTTACTCTTCTGTAAACTGGTGTAACAGTAGTATCTACTTATGGCAGCTGTAGGATCAAAGGAGATAATGCATATTATCTGATACAAAATAAGCTCTTAATTAAATATTATCAATACTGACTTTCAATAGATGATGATAATTGTCCCACAAGCACTGTTCACAGTATTGGATGACCATAGTTAGCAATACTGTTTGTATTTTTGAAAGTTGCTAAGAGGGTAGATCTTAAAAGTTATTGTGACAGGAAAAAATTGTAGCAATGTGCGGTGATAATCATCAACTAAATTGAGTGCACTGATCATTTCACAATAATACGTATGTCAAATCATCATGTTGTACACCTTGAACAAATACAACACTGTATATCAATTACATCTCAATAAAACTGGAAACAACAACAAGGAAAATGGCATTAGATGTAACTATCTCTGTGTCTAGGCTGAGAACATAGAGTAATATTTTGTTGATAAAGTCGGGGCGCCTGGGTGGCTTAGTCGGTTAAGTGTCCAACTTTCACTTAGGTCATGATCTCGCGGTTCGTGGGTTCGAGCCCCGCGACGGGCTCTGTGCTGACTGCCAGCTCAGAGCCTGGAGCCTGTTTCAGTCTGTGACTCCCTCTCTCTCTGACCCTCCCCTGCTCATGCTGTGTCTCTCTCTCTCTCTCTCCTAGAAATAAATAAAACATTAAAAAATTAAAAAAAAAAAGTCATAGTACAACACTTAACCTGGTAGAATGCTTTTCATTTCTCTCCTCATTGTCATTTTAGCATTGGCAGAAAACATTCTAAAATCATCTTAATTGAAAAAATTTTTTTGCTGAAAGTTGTGAGAACACTAGTGATAGAAAGGCTTTCAAAGTATTTTAGATATTTGGTGTTCTATAAAAGAGCTCTTTTCTCTTTATAAGTATAAACTATGCCCTTTAGAAGATGTATCTTAGTATATGTGCTGCCAAAGCAAGCACTAGATGTATCTTAAGTTTTGTTTATTTTTTAAAATATTTTTAATCGTTTTTTTGTTTTTGAGACAGAGAGAGACAGAGAGCAAGTGGAGGAGGGGCAGAGAGACAGGGAGACACAGAATCCAAAGCAGGCTCCAGACCTGTTAGCACAGAGTCTGATGTGAGGCTCAAACCTGCAAACCATGAGATCATGACCTGAGATGAAGTCAGATGCTTAACTTGACTGAGCCACCCAGGTGCCCCTGGAAGATGTATCTTAAGTTTTAAACTGTTGACTTAAGCAATTAGATGCTGACATTGGGAGCCATTTGTTTCTTGACTCATTTAATAAATAACATTTGAACTTCTTTTCTGCCCTAGCTATTATGCTTTTCTTTAGGAATATAAAGATGAAAAGACCTGACCCCTGTCCACCATTTAACCAGATTGGAAGACACAAAATTGCCTGTAAGTTAGGCTATCATGTTCTACAATGGACTTATTAGTAGGGAAGTACAGAGGGAGGAGTGATTAAAGAAAAGAGATCATCACTAACCACACCATAGGCCTCAGAGGAAGTTATAAGCAATGGAAATTATTGCACATGTGTACTCTTATCCCTCTACTTGTTGCATTCAAAGCATTGCCTTTCACTTGAAAATTATTAGCTTCATTGTCAAAAGCTCTGTTGAAATCTGATTAATAAAATCACTCACACTTAGCCCAGTAGAAGTTCTTCTCTTTTTTCCTCCTTACAACAGCTAGTACTACCTTCTGTTTTGAAGCAGGAACTCACTAAGTACTGGTGCTTAATATAATGGTAGATACTGGCAAATTTTTTATTATGCTATGTAATAAATATACAATTAATATGTTTTATTAAGCTAAGAAATAAGTATGCAATTAATATATTTTTAATTTGTAGGAAGTGTCTGGATGGCAGATCATTCATCCTTCTTTTTCTTGAGTTGTCTCCTCTGCCAGTATCTTCCACTGATTTCTGCTTTATTTTGTGATTCATTAATAGAAAGGGAAGTGGAGTTGAGTAAATTCCCCCCTGACACCGTGCAAGTATACATTAATGATTGTAGTGTAAAACCCATCACATACAACCAGAACGATCTTCCAAGGCTCCGTTTACTCAACCTCTCCTCTAATTGTATCAGGACTTTGCCAAATGATGTTCTCTCACATCTGAAAAAGAAATGCCTGAAGGAGCTTCCAGGATTACTTCTTAACTCTACCCTACAAGGAATTACGTTGGTCTGCACCTGTGAATTCATTAAGGGCCACACGAAACTACTAAACAACACTGCTTGTGCGGAAATGTTGGAAAGCTGTGGAGATTCTTCAGTGGCCATTTCTATAGGACTTTCCCTTCTTTTACTGTTGTTGATCTGTGGAATTGGGTGTGTTTGGCACTGGAAACACCATAACCCAGTGCAACTTACCTTACCAAGGTTTTTGCAGAGGAGAAGCAGCAGGAGAAAAGACTATGCGAAAACACTCTCGAATCCCCTCGCTATCAGCTCAAGGCATAAAATTTCAGCTCAGACCCAAGAGTATACATCTTCTGGAAGAGGGGCTAACACATATGACAACTATGAAAACGTGGAAGTCCGTCCCCCCAGAGCTAAAGGAGAAACTGATAAGGAACTGTATGAGAACACTCGGCCGACCAATTTTGAGGAGCATATCTATGGAAATGAGACAGCATCTCAATATTATAACTTCCAGAACCCTAGTACTTCTGAAGTGTCTCAAGATGAAGACATATATATTCTTCCAGATTCATAATAACTTTTCGAAATATTGGGTTTAGTTATGAAAGGATAAATATTCACTGGGACTTTTATTGCACTGATGCCATTGTTAATCCTGTCCTTTGGATGAAACCCAATGATCTTTTGTCTGTCTCCACCCTTCTGAACCTTCTCTCTGTGTATCACTGTGGGTTAATTCCAGAGACCCTCTTTATTCCACTTTTGCTAGATTAATTCTGCATTATTTTATATTGATTCACCCTTCTCATCATTACCTGTTACCTTTTCCTGTTATTTCTATCTCTACCATCTTTTCTGGCTCAAGATGGCTGTCAGTCTCCTAACAAGTCTTTCTGGCTCTAGCATCTACAGATTCACCCGTGATGCTGCCAGATTTATCTTCAGAAAATATTTCCAATGCCACATCATTCCTTTGCTTGAAACCCCTTAGTGTCTCCTTGTTGCAAAATATGTACTATTTGTAATTCTAACTCTAGGACTTATGATTTCCCACAGTTGGTTCTAGTTTACTTTTCCAGTGACTCCTACTTTCTCACTTCTATGCTTTCCTCATCATTGTATGAGAACTGCCACAGCTACCACTCCTCCATGGCTTTTTGGTCATGCCTCCTTTCAGGCCTAAGTCATATGGTAACTTCTTCCACATGTCTTCTGAATTATTCCAAACCTACATTTACCTTTTTCTTTTCTGATTTCCTAGATTTTTCTGCCTGTTTAACTCTCTGGGAATTCAAACATATGAATGTTTTCTTTGGCATTTTACTATTTAATGTCATATGAGAATGTCTTAAATTCCTTGCTAAATAGTAAGGAAGTGCCTCATATTCATATTTTAACACCAGTGCCTAGAACATCATATAAGGCACTCAGTATTGTTCAATTGACAAGAATTAAGGTGTGCATTTTGCTCAGTAGTTTTGAGAAAAATCTATTTTTTGAGTACTATGTATGTACCTTTACTCTGCACATGGTGGGGGTAAAACAGCATAAAGAAAGGCATGGGTCTTGAACGCCCGTTGTCTAGTAGGAAAGAAAAGACAATAAATAAGCAAATACTGTGCTACTTCTTAAGTTGTGGCTTCTTACCCATAAAGTCTTCCTTTTATATGCTGTTCTGAATTGCTCAGGCTGAGACTCTGCAAGCAACATTTTTCCTTTGCCAAGTGGATCCGTACTGGCCTCTGTTCACAGGGAGCACCGTGGAAGGCTGGTAGGCAATTGGATCCAAAAGGGACTTGCTCTTTCTTGTTCTCCTTGCAGTCCTGGCAGGTACCAATTTGCTCCAGCATCACCAGTTCTTTGCAGTTTCTAGTTTCTTCTGGCCTTCCCAGCATCACCTCAGTTGCAAACTTTCTGAGGTGCCAGCACCAGACAGGTAACAACAGGCTCACCTTAGAATCTGAGCGGCAGCTCCACAGAGCCTCCTCTGGAAGAGACACATGACACCCTCCAAGTCCTGACCCTAGGCGGGAGGGGGGGGCGGGGGGGGAGGGGGGCTCTCTCCTGTGGTCACCAACTCTGCAGCACCTCGGCGTCCTCTTTACATCTTTCCAGCCAACTAATACCTTCTTGCTAATTCTCTGTATTAAATTCTCCCTGGAGAATGTGACAAACCAGTAAGCTTTCTGTTTCCCTGGGTGGACTCTAGTACACAAATAAAATACTTTGAAGAAAAAAGACACTTTTTTTGTTTTTCAGAGCAACAGGGTTGGGTAGGGATGAATTTTAATGGCATGGTCAAAGAGGCCTCTATAAAGACACACTTAGGATGGATTTAAGGGTGAAAGGAGTTATCCATACAAGTGTGGGATGGGCAGGGATGTGAAAAGCTTTTGCAGATAAAGCCATTGACGTAAATGTCCTAGTTCTTGTGGAGGAACTGCCACAGGACTTATGGACTCACTGTGTTATGTTTGGCAGGAAAGGGTTAAGATTGGGGATTGTAACAGAGAAGTCGAGAAGAACCACAATTTCTGACTGGAGCAGCAGGGGCAATTATAAAGCATTTCAGTGAGATGAGGAAGACTTAAAGAGGAAACTGTTTTGGAGGCTGTGTCAGGAATGACTTGGGCTCCCAGTAACAGAAAAGCTGACTACACTGACTTCAACCCATACACCTTCATTTATTTCAAATAATGTGGACACTGAAGTGAAGCATTTGAGGGCTAGCATATTAGGCTAATGGTACCATCAGAAATCCATGTTTTTGTCTATTTTCTCTCTGACACCCTTTGTGCTGTAACTTTCATCCTCATTTCTATTAGCTCAGGATCACCTAACAATTGTGGAACATGCCAGCCTTACATCTGTGTTCAGGTCCTGAAGGATAAAAGGAAAAGACATCAGGAGATACCTATTTATATGTCATTGACCAGAATGGGGATACATGGATACCACCAGGTATAACAGTGGAATGGAAATTGAATTTTGACTTTTAATAGCCTCAAAGGAAAGGAGGCAAGGGAAAAAGGGAGTTGTAAATAGAATTTAAGGCAGTCAACCTACAACCAAAGGGGAAAAATCAATTTTGGACATGTTTATTCTGACATATCCTGAGACCCAAGTAGATATATCCAATTTTCAGGTTTATATACACATTTGAATTTTAGAGGAGAGTTCCTAAGTGGATGTGTACATTTGAGAGCCACATTAGGTGGTATCTAGAGGAACAGGGATTTATATGATGACCTAGAGCAAAGAGTAGAGAACCAAATATGAAAAGTATTGCAATCCAGAAGTCCCCCTCAAACTGCAGTATTTTGATGATAGATCAGTGAGGAGAATCTAGCAAAGGAGCCTGAGAAAGAATGGCCAGTGAGGAGGGTAGTAAAGTCTTAGGATCTCTACGAATGGTGGGTGCTATTGTGAAATATATATCTTGACACATCCATTACAGGTAATTTTCCAGAGATAGGATGACTATTTGATACTCGTTTATTCTCTTTGGCCAGAGAATATGGTAAAAGAATATGTAAAAGAATAGTTAGACCATGATCTTTCACCAGTTCTTGTGTTGACTATTTTCTTAAATTAATTTTAAGTTCTTTATCAATTGAAAATCTCTTCCTACTTTTCTTACTAGCAGTTTTTGGTGGGGGTGGGTAAAAGGGAATAAAGGGTATTATCATTCACCTTCTCTTTTTACTATACATAGTCTTCTTCATCCCTTCTCTGGTTTTGATTCCCTCTTCTCTTTCTCCTTCTCTCATTTCCCATTCCTCCCTCACTTCTCCACCTCAGCCCCCCTACTCTCCCTCCTTCTTCTTTCTCCATCTCTCTCTGTCTGTCTCCTTCATATTTTTATCTGCTTCTTGCATCCTTTGTTAAAATATTTATCCACCTTGCTAACTAAAAAGTAAAAATGTCTTTGAGAGGTAAAGGTAATAAAATCTATCTGCATCTATTGAGAGCAGCAGTTTGCATTTGTGTTTTTTCATTAGAAACATGACCACATGTACCACAGTTAAAGGAAGAAAGATGTCAGAGATGAGGGAAAGGAAACAGGAGCATCAAATATAATGAGTGCTGTATGCTCCCAGAAATATAAGCAAGTTCACATTCTGTGACTTATAGCTAATCTCTGTAAGACTCCATGGCCAACATCCAACAGCAGTGAGCACCTGACTTCTTCAGATTACCCTCAGCCTTCAGCTTGAAACATTTCACTTTAGTCTGCCTTATACATCAACATAAAAGTAATAAGAATATACCCCAATAATGAGGTAGAGTAATATATCCCAATCTATTATTGATATCCACAGCAAAGGGGCCATTGCTTAGCGCCTTGAAAACCTTGCTCTCCAACATCTCAGTTGTTGCTCAGACACTTAAGGCTGCATCTCTACTACCCACCAATGGTCTGTTACCTCAGTGGTGACCCTCACTCTTCCTTTGATTAATGCCACTTGACCTGCTTTGGTTTAACTGCTATACTCATTCCAACATGTTTCCCAGGATTCCACCGAGACAAAGGCCTTGACCATATTTCTGTCAGATTCATTTCAGCTCCTATGATTGGGTGCTAGCTAGGCATAGATATTGATTATTCTAGCAGAAACTTCCTATTCAAGACTAACATAAGGCCGTCTGCTCCACAACCAATCTAGAGCAGTGTAAATCCTTTTTTTCTCTAGAAGATGAATAGAAGCTATTTCAAACCTTGTTATACTCTGTGAATTTTCATTATTGAGTGACAAGCTATTGAACAGTATTAAAATGATATTTTGACTTATGTTTTGCTTTTGCTGCTTGGGGGACAATAAACATGCCAGAGAATCACTTTGGCTAACTTTTGTTACTGTTAAGACATGAGAACTTCAGACCAGAACAAGGGGGAAATAAAGAGATACTGCTTCTATTTTTGAAGGTCTGAGAGTCATTGACCATAGTTAGGGTATTTTGTGCTGGATTATAATCATTATCAGCTTTCTCTGCTCTAGAGTCAAGAATGGGAAGCTTCCAGGTAGAAGGGGACTCCTTAAAGACATCAGAGGACTGTTGTTTGGATTTTAAGCTTACTATTTGAGGAAACTAATCTCTTTTGACTCAAGGAGTGATTGGCATCAAGAGTGATGCTCACCTCATAGAATTTCCTGGAAGAGTTTGAATAGAACTGATATTTCTTTTCCAAGTGTTTGTATCAGCAAGGCTGTTTGAGCCGGGAATTTTCTTTATGAGAAGATGTAAAAATACAAATTCAATTTCTTCAAATAATATCAAGTTATCCTTGAATGAACTCTGGTAGTTTGATATTTTAGGAAATTTGTCCACTGTTATTAATAACATTTCCTTATTATCTTTTTAACATCTATATATGTCAATATCACCTCTCTCATTCTTGATATTGTGTCTTCTCTCTCTTTTCAAATGGTTTTATTGATTTTCTTTATTGTTTGTAGATTTTCTATTCCATTGATTGCTGCTCTTTATTATATTTTTTCTTCTTAATTAGCTTTAATTAGCTCATCTCTTTCTTGTTTCTTAAAGTGGAAACTGAGGTCATTGGTTTGAGTCCTTTCTTCCTTGTGTTTATAGATGTTTAGGGCTACACATTTTCCTGAAAGTACTGCTTTAACTGCATCTTACACATTTCATCTTGTTTTTATTTCTGTTCTTAAGAAAATACTTTCTGGGGCGCCTGGGTGACTTAGTCGGTTAAGCATCCGACTTTCGCTTGGGTCATGATCTCGCGGTTCATGGGTTCAAGCCCCACGTCGGGCTCTGTGCTGGCTGCCAGCTCAGAGCCTGGAGCCTGTTTCAGTCTGTGACTCCCTCTCTCTCTGACCCTCCCCTGCTCACACTGTCTATCTCTCTCTCTCCTAGAAATAAAATAAAAATATTAAAAAAAAAAAAGAAAATACTTTCTAATTTCCCTTTTTATTATTTTGAAGCTTGTGTTACTTATAAGTTTATTATTTAATTCATAAATGAGAATTTTCCTTATTGATTTATAATTTAAAATCACTGTAGTCAGAAAACATATTAAATATGATTTGAATTCTTTTAGATTTTAAATTTGTTCTGTGGACTAAAATAGGGTTTATCTTGATAAGTGTGTCATGTGAACTTGAAAACAATGTATGTATGTTCTGCTATTGGGTGTAGTGTGCTATAAATGGCATTTAGTGCCAGTTAGTTCAAGGTGCTTGACAGTATGGTTCAAGTCCCTTATATTATGTTTTTGTTGAGATACAGTTTACATGCCATAAATTTTATCTTTTTAAAGCACACAATTTAGTGGTGGTTACTATATTTACAAAGTTGTGCAAATTTAGTCACTAATTCTAGAACATTTTCATCATTCCTCAAAGAAATTCCCTTGGCAGTAACTCCCCATTTTCCTTTCTCTTATCTCTTAGTTCAGTCTGCTATTAACAAAAATATCACTGAGTGGGTAGTTTAAACAAAGTCTAAACAAACTTCTGGAGTCTGAGAAGCCCCAAGATAAAGGTGTCAGCGAATTCAGCATCTGGTGAGAACGCACTTCCAAGTTCTTAGATCGCCATGTTTTCATTGTGTCTTTATGGTGGCAGGTGGAGGGATCTCCCTGAGATATCATTCATAAGGGCACTAATCCTTTTTATGACCTAATTATCTCCCAGAGTCCTACTTCTAAATACCATCACATTAGGTGTTAGGTTTAAACATATGAACTGGGAGGAGGACACAAATATTGAGTCATAGCATTTGGCAACCACTGTTCTGATTTGCATCTGTATAGATTCGACTATTCTAGATATTTCTTGTAAATAGAATCATGTAATATGTTGTCTTTTGTGACTGACATCTTTCACTTAATATAGTATTTTAGCATATATCAATATTTCATTCCTCTTTATGGTTGAATAATATTACATTGTATGTATGAATATGTTACATTTTGTTTATCCAGTCATCAGTTGATGAGCATTTGTGTCAATTCCTCTATATTCTTACTGATTTTTTTGTCTACTTACTAAAAGGTGACAGTTGAATTTTCTGATTATAGTTATGAATTTTGTCTGTTTCTCCTTATAATTTTATCTTCTTTATAGCTTTTTGCCTTATGTATTTAAAGTTCTGTTTTTTTAGGGAAGAAACATTAAGTATTATTATGTCCTCTTGATTATTTGGCCCCTTTGTCATTATCAAATCACAGTCTTTATACTTGGCAATAATCTTTATTCTGAAATATCCTTTGTCTGATATTGGTATAGCCATATCAATTTTCTTTTAATTAGTGGTGGCATGGGATATCTTTTCCACCCATTTACTTTTAACCCATTTGTGCCTTTATAGTTATAGTGCATTTTTTTTGTGGGCAGCAAAAAAAGCAGTTAGTGTGAAAGTCCTGCTTTCACATCCAACCTGACAATATTGCTTTCACTTGGGGTATTTATACCACTTACATTTAATGTGATTATTATTATGGCTTTACATATGACATCTTACTGTTTACTTTCTATTTACTCCAACTGTTTCTTGTTTTTCTTTTTCCTCTCATTCTTCCTTCTTTTGGAATAATTCCTTTTTAAAAATAATTTAGTTTTATTCCCTTGTTGACTTATTAGCTCTAACCCTGTGGGGATTTTAGTGGTTGCATTAGAGTTTATATTACATCTTTAACTGTCATAGTACACATTCAAATTATATATCACTTCATGTATAGTAGAAGAACCTTACAAAAGAAACCTCCATTGTTTTCTACTAAGCCTTTGTGCTATATTTCTCCTACATTCTACTTCTGCATATGTTACAAACTTACATTTGTTATCAATACATTGATCTTATTTTTGTTTAAGTAGTCATTTATCTTTTAAAGAAATTTAAATGATGAAAGTCTTTCCTTTACCTAGTTAACATTGTAGTTAATACTCCCAGTGTTCTTCATTTCTTCTTCTAGATCATTGTTTCTATATCATATCATTTTACTTCTGTTTGCATTCTGTTTCACCAGTTCCTATGTAAAAGGCTGCTGATGCTGAATTCTTTCATCATTTACATATCTGAACATTTTTTAATTTCCTCTTATTTTTAAAATACGTTTTTGCTGGGTATAGAGTTGTAGGTTGACAGTAAAGAAAATGTTTCATTGTCTTCTGGACTATATTTTTGCCTAACAAGAAGTTCAGTTTTATTCTCATCACTGATTTTCTGTATATAACGTTTCCTTTTCCTTCTGCTGCTTCTAAAATTTTTGTCATCCTCGGTGTTTTTTAGAAATTTTATTACAATATACTTTGGCATGCCCTTTTTAAATATTTTTGTCCTTAAGTTGTTTTTAAGCTTCTTAGATTTATGGTTTTATAGTTTTCATCAAATGTGAAAGTTTTCCTGTTATTGTTTCTTTTTTTTTTTTTTTTGTCCCTACCTCCTCTCCCTCCATTGGAAAGTCCACTATGTGTATATTAGGCTTTGTAGGTAGTCTAAGAATGAAGTAATAGCAGAATATCCAGGTCAGAGTATTCAGCAAATGGTAAGAAAGTAAGGATTACAGCTCAGAAATGAGATCAGGGATGAAACAAAGATTTGGGATATATCTGAATAAAGGTAGTAGTTGAAGCTCTAAGAGTTTTTGATTACTTTGAATGATAATTATATAAAAAGTAGACAGAGTGATCTGCCCTTATATCCTGACTGTATGTAGATGATTGGCTACTAGTAAATACATTGACAATTGCACATACCCTCACTATGGAAGTGTATTTATTTACCTTATCAGTAGCCTCATTGCCAGTCCTCAAACTCCTTAATTTGGGGATGTTATAGTCTCTCATCCTTGACTGCTCTTCCCTAGATATTCATTTTGTCAACTTCTCATTTTATTTAGCTCTCTGATCAAATGACACCTACTCAGAGCTGACAAACCAATCTGAAACAGCCCCCACTACTACTCTCTAACCCTTTTTAACCTTGATTTAGTTTCTGTCATAGCACTTATAACCATCTGGTAAATGTTCGTGGTGTGATTTTCATCTGTTCTCTCTGTGTAGAATCTAAGCTCCATGAAAGCAGAAATATTTCTTCCTGCTTGATCACCAGTACTTTGCTTATAAGATATGCTTCATCATGTGTATTAATCAAACTAATATTTTTTTTCTTTGCAACCAACACTTGTAGTGAAATTACTGAAATATTTTGGAAAATAGTTTAATGGGAAGAGTTACATATATTATTTTGAGCATTGTGAACATGCAAAGATATAGTAGGAAAGATGTTTATATAAAGTAAATGCCATTTTAATATGAGCAAGCTTTGCCCCTGTGATTCCCTCCAGTCATTGGAGCCAGGTGGTGCCACATCAGGTAGAATGAGAACAGAGAAGACCAGGTGCTTTGGTCATTGGCAAGACTGGAACATTGGGCCTCATGAAGAAACTGGAAAAGAAAGATATCAAGAAGGAAATTATTATGCCTGTTTCCACATTTTTTTAACTGCTACTCTAAGTCACAGTAACTAGGTGATTTTTAAATTCAGAGAGTGCTAAGTCCAATATCCACTTTTGAGTTCTTACCTTATGTGATCACTTTGCAGCATGGTATTCTTGCTCCTCTTATTCTTTTCTTAGTCTCCTTCACAGGTGCCTTTTCTCCTGTATACTCATTCAGTGTGGTGGTTCTCCATGATTCTTTCCTTGGCTCCCATCTCCTTTTCCTAACACTTTCTCTAGGTGATGTTGCTGTTTTATATATGAACTATCTTGCCCTGATGTCCTATGGAAGCATGTGGCCCACATAGCTTACCACCTAATACTATTTCTGTCCATTTTCCTTTAGACATCTGAAATTTGGCACAGGCCAAACTTCCATAGAAGTGTCAGGGCTTGGCTGTCACTCAGAAATAGAGATTAGTTAGTGATGGAATAAAAGAAGGCTCAGATGTGACAGGAGGGTATCCGTTGCACAGGTTACTTGCTACTAATTTCAAAAACTGACAATTCAAAATGTCCCAGTGTCAAAAAAAAAAAAGTTAACCTCAAAGTATCATGGTATCAGTGTCCCTTGTACTAAGTACCTGTTTCTTCAGTGCCTCAAATAATTCCCAGTTACTAAATCCTAGTGGTGTAACATTTGGAAAACAGTGTGCCTTTCCTTGTCTTTTCCTGTTCCAAGTGATCAGCTATGAAATAGAACACAGTGTGTATAGCATCAAGAATAGGTCCAGGCCTGCTAGGCATCATGCTAATGGACTGGTCTGTTAACCATAGTGTCATGGGTCAGTAGTCCTACTTATTTAATTTACTTCACATTTTTGTGTTTTTTTTTTTTTTAAGTCTTCTTAAGATACCTACTTTGAGCTGGGCCTAAAAATCAGTGTTTAATGGACTAGATAAAAAAAAATAACCCAACAGATCAGAGATTTTAGAATTTGCCCACTTTGAATGATCTATCTGCTGATGCCCATGTGATTTATAAGAAGATTTCCAATATATCTTGAAGAAAAGCACCTTCCAGTAGATTTTTGTAGTTGTATAGAAAGGAAGTTTTGGAACATCAAGGTCATAAAATAATTTATAACAAGTAACTTTAATGGTCTCAGTAGGGTAAAGTGATTTCAGACCTGTAACAAATATTTATGAAGTGTCCATGATGTATAAAATTCTGGGAGAGCCTTGGAAATTTAGCAGTGGCATTGTTGAGGGATGGAGAAGGGATGAACAGACCTGTCTGTGAATTCAGTGGGCTTGCACAGTATTAAGGAGTTCCAATGCTTACACTGGCTACTAAAATGTAAGGCAGTAGTGGTATGACAGTGAAGCACATTAAGTATAATGAAAGACTAGCTAGGCTAGGGGTTAAGAAAGCTTTCTTGCAGATAGTGACACCTAACCAGAGCCCTAAAGGACCATCAGGAGGTAGCTGGGCAAAGAGGCTAAAGGACTGATGTTGCAAAATGAGGGGACAGAGGGACACCTGGGTGGCTCAGTCAGTTAAGCGTCCAGCTTCGGCTCAGGTCATGATCTCACGGTTCATGGGTTCAAACCCCAAATTGGGCTCTGTGCTGACAGCTCAGAGCCTGGAGCCTGCTTCAGATTCTGTGTCTCCCTCTCTCTCTGACCCTCCCCTGATCACACACACTCTCTCTCTCTCTCTCTCAGAAATAAGTTTTAAAAAATTTAAAATAAAAGAGGGGACAGATTGTGTGAAGATGCGGAGTATAGGGTATGTTCAAGAACCTGAAAGAAGATAAATACTGCTTAAGTGATTGTACATGGGGAAGGGCAGGAAGAAGTTAGTTCTTGTGAGCATTTGATACAGGGCTTTGTATGACAACTTGAGGACTTGGGACCTTATCTTAACAATACCCATAATATCAGAATGCCATTTTAGAAGGCAGAAATGCCATTGGTTTTCCCCCAAACCATCTAGTATGCCATGAATCTCCAAACTGCAGCAGAATATGGAAAGCATGATTCTGAGGTTCCAGTATAGGATTTGATTTCAAACAGCACATGTCTATGCGTTATAAAATTAGCAGGGCTCTCCATAACACTTAAATTATGAAGGTTCCCATACCTTTTAATTTAAATTCAGTTCCTGCCGTTTTGCATTTCGTGATTTTCCCATTAGAGAAAGGAATTAAGCAAATGAGAGAGGCTCAAACAAAAGGAAGCACAGAGATGGTAAATTGACAGATGCAATCAAGGCTGGTGAAGGTGTGACTGCAGCTATTGACCTGTGCTGTTGCCATGGAAACCAAAGCTCTGTGGTCCTGGAGCGCTTTCCCTTTCTAAGGACATAATGGTTTTAGAGAATAGTTAAGACTGCAAATTACTGAATTTGGATTGTCTACTGCCACATGCATCCTAAATTCTATTCAGTGACAGAAACCATGGCTAGTTGGGTCTGAGGCAAACTCCCAAAAGCCCAGAAGCAGTCAGAGGTTAAAGCTCAGTGAAGGACAGAGTTTAGCTGTTGCCTCAGGCCCACCTCCCTAGCTCCACGCTGTACTACACTGACATTAATTGTGATACTCAGAATTTAGAGGGAGGGACATCATTAACTGGGTTTTACACATTAACATATGATTTTTTTAAGTATTTATATTAGGAGATCTAAAATCCATCAAGCAAATGCATACAAATGTACTTTCAGCTTTTCTTCTTAGGCATTTGTGAGGACACTGTAGTCTTTTATAAGATTTTTTCATTAACTTTATTTTTTTTAGAGATGAGGAGGGGCAGAGAGAAGGAGAGAGAAAATCCCAAGCAGTCTCCACACTGTCAGTGAAGAGCCAGACGTGGGGCTTGATCTCACAAACCGTGAGATCATGACTTCAGCTGAAATCCAGAGTCAGATGCTTAACCAGCAGAACCACCCAGGCGCCCCAGGGGGCTGTAGTCCTTCCTAAGCTCCTGGAATTGCAGTGCCCTCTGAGCCCCAAGCACCATAATAACACTGTGTGTGAATTATCTTTCTTAATTCACTAGCAATCCTATCACATAGGTTCTGTTTTTATTCCCATTTTATAGGAGAAGATGGAGATTTAGGAAAGTTAAAATTTGACCAAATTTCTTAGTGTCAATTTTATTTTTATTTTTCTTTTTTAATGTTTTATTTATTTCTAGGAGAGAGAGAGAGAGAGAGACAGCGTGAGCAGGGGAGGGTCAGAGAGAGAGGGAGATACAGACTCTGAAACAGGCTTCAGGCTCTGAGCTGGCAGTCAGCACAGAGCCCGAGGCGGGGCTCGAACCGACGAACCGCGAGATCATGACCCAAGCGAAAGTAGGACGCTTAACCGACTAAGCCACCCAGGCGCCCCTCTTAGTGTCAATTTAAAAAAAAAAACTGGAGGCAATGTTTGAACCCAATCATTTGGATTCCAGAGACTTGCTCAGGTTTATTATTATTATTATCATTATCATTATCATTGTCATTATTATCATTATATTGTCTTGGGTAGATTATAGTACCTTCTATCTATCTGAGCACATGGAATTTCAAACCTCAATTTTCAAGAGATAACTTGAAAATCATCTAAACATACTTGCTCATTTTGAAAATGAGAACATGGAGCCTCAGAAAGTTTCTGTGACTTCCCCAAGTTTATACAGTGAATTATTGACTAACGGGGACCAGAACTCTGGGCTTCTCAACATCTTTTCAGTATCTTGCTGCCTTTCTCACTGACTGAAAATATGACCTTTGTGGGGGGTTTTCTAAGCTTATTTACTTAGAGAGAAAGAGAGAGTGAGATAGAGGGCAGAGAAAGTGGGAGAGAGAGAGAATTCCAAGCACCATTAATTCAAGCCCGACGCAAGGCTTGAACTCAAAACCTGAGATCATGACCCAAGCTGAAATCAAGAGTGGGATGTCTAACTGACTGAGCCAACCAGGTGCCCCTTGTTTGCTTTTTTAATCCCAAGTCTTCCTCAAAGTGGCCTTTCCTTTTCTCTGTTCTATATTTAGCTGAGCCTTCTCTTCTCTACATCTAGAAATCATACTGATTTTTCCCAGTGTGAAACAAAGATAGTCCTAAAAGAGCAGAATAAACAGATTTCTTAATGTGTGTGGCTCTTGTGTAGCCGGAACTATATAAGAAGGACAATTAATCAGGAGCGGAGTGGTGCACACCATGTCCTCTTCTGGTCATTATTTCCTAAAATGTACTCTTTTGTTATCTTGTCTCATCTGGCAGAATTTGTCTAGACTATATACACATTCAACTCAATTATCTGATAAAAGAAAAACATGACCAGCAGAAGAGAAGTATTCCTGGTGAGGGGAAGGGAGAGGAAGTGAGGAAATGTCTGTGGCAACTGCATTGCACCACGATGGCTGGAGAGCACATTTAAACAAACAGCTAATGACAAAGTAAATATCCACTCTGGCTTTGTATGGCCAGAGCCTAGAAGCCATTTTCGGTCTCTTTGTTTTAGGAGACATCAAGGACAATATTGCGACATACCCAAGCAAGGGAAAAATCTGACATAACATTTAAGGGCGAATGTCCCTTAAAATCAAAGGATGAAAAAGCAAAGCAAAGCAATTGCTACTTTTTAATTTGCTTGATCGCTTAATAAAATCTTTGAACAAGAGTTTGGGAGAAGCCTGGAAAAGAGGGGAGGGAAAATTAAGCAAAAGACCAAAGAGATGCACAAGAAAGGGAAGTCTCAGTGGAGTTATATAATCCCCCTGGTGGTAATCAAAAGAGAGAAAGCTCTGTGGCAAGTTGAAAACGCAGACATCTAGGGGCGCCTGGGTGACTCAGTCGGATGAGTGTCTGACTTTGGCTCAGGTCATGATCTAATCGTTCCTGGGATTGAGCCCCACGTCGGTTTCTATGCTGATGGCTCAGGGGCCTGGAGCCTGCTTCGGGTTCTGTGTCCAGTCGGATGAGTGTCTGACTTTGGCTCAGGTCATGATCTAATCGTTCCTGGGATTGAGCCCCACGTCGGTTTCTATGCTGATGGCTCAGGGGCCTGGAGCCTGCTTCGGGTTCTGTGTCCAGTCGGATGAGTGTCTGACTTTGGCTCAGGTCATGATCTAATCGTTCCTGGGATTGAGCCCCACGTCGGTTTCTATGCTGATGGCTCAGGGGCCTGGAGCCTGGTTCGGGTTCTGTGTCTCCCTCTCTCTCTCTGCCCCTCACCCGTTTGCACTCTCTCTCAAAAATAAACATTTTTTTTTAAATGAATAGACATTTTAAAAATTTTTAAAAAAGAAAAGAAAACACAGACATCTATAAAGGCAAGGCAGGGGACACAGAGTTGTGAATTAGACCTGCTGAAAGGCAGCTGGGTGTTCAGTCCTGTTTGTTGAGCAAGTGAACTGGCAACTGGCTGCCTGAATTGCATTGCCTTTTTTGACACTGCAGATGTTTCCCTTAGCTCTAGATCATGATGCAGCTGTTGTTTCTTTTATTTCTAATGCAGCATGCAGGTCTGTAGAAGGATAAATATGGCTTAACTTTACCAGAGAAACATTATAGTATTAAAGGAAACCAGAGGGGAAGTGGAATACTGTTCATTTAAGAATCGTTTTCATTTCCTCTTTTAATTAGCTCTGTTGCTTAATATAACAATGCCTTATTCACCCACATGTGTTGGAAAAGAAAGCTGTGAGGCTTAATTTAAGAAGAATCTCTCCAGTTGCACTTAATGGGGGAAAAAAATGAAAACTGTAACAAAGATTAGTCTTAACCTGGGGGTTAACATCTTACTCTTGCACCCTTTTCAAAGGCCAGATTACATCTCAGGTCATTTAAGAAGTGTTCTTTAATACCAGCCATCCAAAATGACCTATCCATTTGCTCATTTCCTTCCTTTGTCTTTCTACCCATTCATTTGTTCACCTAGCCATCATCCATTCATCCAACAAATATTTTTTGAGGACCTTTTAGTTATTACGCATTATGATAGGGACTAAGGAGTCAGTAGTGAATAAAAACATACAATGTTTGCAGTCTAGATGAAATACCAAGATTAAAAAAATCACACAAACAAACGTGTAATTAGAAACATAAATAAATGTTCTGAAAGAAGAAAACATGGTGATATTAAAGCTTATAAGAAAATCTTGAACTTGACTTATTCAGGCAGTCAGGGTGGACTACTTACCCTGGATTACTAATATACTAATTATATAAGCAGAATTTACCTAGAAAGAAAACAAGAATTAATGACTGCCTGTCTGCAAAAGAGGCCCATTATTACAGAACATTATCATTTGTGTTGGCTTGTTTGTTTAAAAGAAAGGGCAAAATCTCAAATTGCTTTGAAGGGTTTGTAAACTGCTATTTAAAATAATTGGAAAGAAACATGAAAATGTTGGTTGAGAAAACTCCACAGAGATTAGCTTTATTTACACAAGTCTGGCACAAACTTAAATATTTCTTGTCAGTGTCCTAGAGGGGAAGAAATAAATGCTGAAACATACAGCAGACCTATAGTCATATCAAAGTTCTAATCAATATTAGTTGTGTGGCCTTGCAAAAGTTATTTATCCTCTCTAAGCCAGAAAATCCGCAGCAGAGAAGTGGTTAATAATAAGTGGTAATAATAACTCTGAAAGTTACTATGAAAACGGAATGAAATAATATGTGAAAATGCCTCCAACATTAACGTTATCTAATACCTGACATGGCGTGTAAAACATTAATCTGCTGAATTACTTGTCTCAGTTACCTTGCCTACTTACTTCTGTTGGGCTCTTCCCCATTAAAGACTACTTTTTATGATTTTTTCCCAAAGACTTTGTACTTTGAAATATTTTTCTCAATGAAATCAGCTTAATTTATTCTCCAATTATTCTTTCCTTTGAGATTTCCAAAAATCATGCACTTTTAACTACCAATCAGAACTCCTGATCGGCACGCTTACAACTGAATTTATTATATTTTCAAATTAAAAAAAAAAAAACAGAATTGCCTGCAGCATTATTTTTTTTTAATTCAAAATAGCCACCCCTCATGTGGACATTGAAGCAACTTTTGTGCAAATTCCTTTCCAGGAAAATCAAGGGTAAGAATGCTTAGCCAAGAGTAAGGTTGAAGGAGGTAGGCCTGGAGAGAGATGAGGTACATGTCCCACCCCACCCACAATAGTCCTAAGAGTTGCAGTGCACTAAGAACATCTAGCTATCTCCCTGATTTCAACATGTGTTGATTTAAAACATATGTGTGTATATCTCTATCTATAAACTCAAAACCCTATTCTTTGTTGTTTCCAAGGTTTCCACTGATTCTGCTATTAAGTCACTGACTCAAATGTGTGGTATGATTCTACTGTTACAGTGAGATCTCATCTTCTGAAAGTCATCAGACTTATTTTTTGATGAGCTCTAAAGCAAAGCAAAGGGTAGTACATTTAAATCCCCATTTCTTCTCCATTTTGGAGAAGAGCCACTACACATTTAATCAACTAATTACCTGCTTTCTTCTAAGACAAATTGTAGCTGAGTCCAGAGGTTCTGGGATACTGACTGGGTTTAGGGGGAGGATACCATGCAAGCTTAGATAACTATGTAAAAAGATTCTATTGGGGAAATAATGCCAGTTTGTCTTCATATTGCTTCTATGTTCTTCCCTCCTGGTTGTCAATTATCCTTTTTAATCTCTGACTTTCATCTCTATGTCTGCTTAATTCACAGCATCTCTCGTGGCCTTCCCGGCATTAGTGCATGCAATACCTCAACACAATATTATACTAAGGATACAGATATATAAAAGGCAATTCTCTACCTCAGAAGAGTTTACATTCTGCTTAACTTTATAACCAACTTTTCCTTTCAAATCATGAACTAATATTGCCATCCACTTGTTAATTTGCATTATTATGCCTGCAAACCTTTGAAACCCAGTACAATTCTCAGTTCAATATGCATTCCTTTATTTAAAAAAAAAAAAAAAAGAGCTTCAATATGCCAGTGACCCTTCTAGACTGTAGAGACACAAAGATGACCTCGGAGAACTCATAAACTATTTTGAAAGCCACATAAATAAGCCGACAGTTTTAGTACAATGTGGTAAGTGCTATCTTTAGTAGAAGAGCAGGTTTGTAACTATTGAACAGAGATCAGGAAGTCTAAATCTGCCAGAGAGTTAAGTGTGTCTTCAGGAAGACAGTCATATTGAGCTAAGATTGGAGGGTAACCCAAGTTTCTTTGCTGTGGAAGTTTCTGTAAATATTGGATACAAGATATATATGTCTTAAAATGAGACACATTCCAGGTGTGATCACTATGGGGGCCCTGTAGGGCATCATGAGAAAACAAGAAGCCCTGTGATGAATTCTGAACAACCAGACATCAGAGTGGGTTTTGATGCTTAGAAAACTAAAAGTTGGAGAGAGCCCCAAGAAGGAGAAGTGGAAAGCTGATAACATAAACATACATTCACACTTTTTTCTAGTACTTTGTAGAAAGTATATATAGGAGTATAAATAGGCATTTCAAATAGAAGAAATTTAATAAGAAGATTGGTTGCAGAAGTGTTTCAGGACCATGGAAACTAAAAGGGGTAGGCAGTTTTACTCAAAAGATCAGTAACTGCAGGAATCCATTCCCTCTCCTACTACAGGGAAAACCAAAGCAAAATGGAGCAGCTTAGAGCCCACCGTTACCATGCCCCTGAGACTGCTGCTTGGGAAATCAAGCTTTGTGAGCAGGAATCCAGGAAGCTATGCTTATCAGCCACTCTTATTACTTCCATCTTACTGCAAGAGGTACCACCAGAGGGCATCCCACCTCTCCATCTAACAAAAAGCCAACTGACAGGGTAGTTTGTACATATGTGTACAGGTTCCTATCTCTAGTCCTGAAGGTCCTAGTATACTAAGAAGATCTAGCTAATTCCCGAATTTCAACAGGTATTGATGAAACATTGTGTATGTATATCTATATATGTAAACTCAAAACCATATTCTTTGTTGTTTCCAAGGTTCCACTGATTCTGCTGTTAAGTCATTGACTTAAATGTGTGGTACAGAAGAGAATGTAGAAACATGACTGTGAGGTCAAGAGATAATAGATACTATCTGGCAACCACATGTCCTGACTTGGGAAACTCTTGCCCTTACGTCCCTTCTCCCTCCCCATCACCAGGCCTCCATCAACAAAGAACAATATGGAGGACACGCACATACACAAAAGTGTTTTCACTTTTTTCCTCATTACCAACATACATAGTCATGTCTACTCTTAGGAAATTGGAAATTTTCCAAGTATGTGCTAGAAATACATGAGGAAAAGTATGAACAAATAGGAGAGATACAGATACAAGAGCAAACCTTTAAAAACAAGCAGAGAAGGCTCATAGTAATTATCTCAGAAAAGTAATAGTCCCCTCCATTCCCAATCCATTTCTTTACCAACACAAAGAAAATAACATATCCACTTATTTTATACACTTATGCTTTCCTTTTAATATTTTTAGGTCAGCATATCTGCTAACTTCCACTGGTACAGATATAAGTAGAAACTAAGTTGTATTTTTACAACCAACAGTTTCTGATAATGAAATGTGACAAAGCTAACTCCAATAATCAGCTATTTGTGTTGTTCAAATATGCTTTGTTGTATATATTTGGATAGAAAAATAAGATGCATCCATTTCAAAAGAAGATTAAATGGCTAAAGATCAGGAAAAATGACAACCAGAAAACTCAACTGAAGAATAAAAATACACAGCCAAAGAAAGAAGTTTGGATTTTCAATTTCATTTATGAAAAAGCTCTGTTTTTAATAAAAAATTACATCTTCATCTTTAAAGTATTAATATAAAAATGAAAAAGGAGTTAAAGCAGTAAAAAATGTATGCTTTTGCTTTTACATTTATCTTTCCTTTGTAGAATATTTAATTTCTATAGGTACCAGAAACTAGTGGTTCATAACTATACAATATTCTTTAAGGGTATATTTTAAGTGGTAATTAGATGTCGTTTGATTGAAAACTTAGGATGAAAAATAGGAGATGCCAGAATATAAAGATGCTTTAAGAATATAAAGCAAAATTCATATCCTTCAATTAATTTGCAAATTTAAAAAATCCTGTAATTCTTAGACATTTGGGGCAATTTTCATGGCATGGGCTCTTAATAACTATATTTAATGGGTAGGAAGGATATCACCATAATCTCATCTCTAAGGTGATTTCACCTTGTATAATAGAGTCCTGTAGACCTTTTCCCTGGTTGTTTCCTCTTGCTAGAATGCTTTCCCCTAATATCCGTTAGATGATTTCCTTGCTTTCTTTTTTCCTTAATGTTTGTTTATTTTTGAGAGAGAGAGCAAGAGCGAGAGAGCACGTGCATAAGTGAGGTGGAGCAAAGAGAGAAAGAGAGGAAGACACAGAATGCAAAGCAAGCTCCAGGCTCCAACCTGTCAGCACAGAGCCTGACCTGGGGCTCGAACTCATGATTCACAAGATCATGACCTGAACTGAAGTTGGACACTTAACTGACTCAGTTACCCAGGTGCTCAGCTACCCAAGTGAAGAAAGTCTCTTCACTTTCTTTAAGTGTGGTCATCAAAAGTGCATCATTCTCTTTATAATAGCAGCTGACACTTTCCTAAGGCAGCAAATGTCTTAAGACATCAAAAAGGGCAACTCTAATAGATAAATTTTTAAAGATATTAATGGCTATATATTTATATGATTCAATATTGAAAAGACACAAGAGAATATGTAGTGAAGTTTTCCTTTTAGCCCCTTTCTCACTCTTACTTTCTAATGCCAGCCAAGGCAGTGAGATCCAGGATATAACCTACATGTTAGTGGTGGATCACTCCACAGGAGGGGGTCCACAACTGGTTCCTCTGCTAATAAAAATATGGAAAGTTTACACCCTTACAGGACACATGCTCCTGAGACATGTTACAGAGTTTAGTGGACCATCATATTTCATTTTCTGTCTCATATGGATAATTACTTTAAAGAAATCCCAGGAGCACCAGAATACGACATTGTAGAGTGAATGTTACTTCTTTGGAGAGGGGTGATCAATTCTTTAATGCCTGAGGGGAACACTTCCTGGAGAAGGTGAGACCATTTATATTTTGTTAATGGTTGTATTAGATTATACAGAGAAACACAGATATATATATATTAATTGGGTCACATGATTATGAAAGCTGAGAAGTCACATGATCTGCCATATGCAAGCTGGGGACCCAGGAAGGTAGGTGGTGTATGGTTCAACGGCCTGAGAGCCAGAGAGCTGTTGGTGTAGATACTTGTCTGAGTCTGAAAACCAAGAAACAGAAGTGCCAGGAGTAGGAGATCTATATTCAGTTCAAACAATGAGGCCGAGACAACAGGAATCTAACCTTCCTTCACCCTTTTGTCCTAATCAGGGCCTTGAGTGATTGGGTAATACCTAACTGCATTAAGGAGGTCCATTTGCTTTATTCAGCTCACCAATTGAAATGCTAGTATTTTCTGGAAACAACCTCACAGACGCACCCAGAATAATGTTTAACTAGACATATGGGCATCTTCTGGTCTGGGCAAGTTTGACCTAAAATTAACCATCACAATGGTCAATTTGTTAAACTTATATATATAATAAATGGAACTTTGAAAGACATTTCTCATAAAAATAAGTGTACATAGAACATGAATAATTAAATTGCCTTTCAATTTAAGTGGGAAATAGAAATTTACTGTAACTCATTTTTTGAATACTTCAAACCCCCTAAAAAGGCAAAACTTACACATAAATTTAGCAGATCTCTTACTTTACTAACACTTAAAAATAGTCTACAGTTTCAATAACATGGGCTTAATTAATTCCTTTATTGCTTCACACTTGATGTTAATGCCTTCCTAGGGGTATGTCTATGCTAATTTTGACATATAACTGGATCTGTAGTAATATTTATTTTGGTAACTTCTTGCAGTTGGAGTCATCTTACTAGATGCACAAATAATAGAATACCTTCTCAAACCAAGCAAGGATTTTCATTATCAACAGATGGAACAAAGAATTTAACTGCTTTCCCCAAGTGAACATTCTTTTAGTGGACACATTTTGTATGTTATTTCAGTAATTCCAAGTCCTCATTGCTTGTGTGGATATTATTATTGGCATGATTTTGCCTTCCTCTAGACATAATGTATTTGTACATAATCACTTAGCTAGCATTTCATAATTCTTGTCTTGTCCTTACACTATATTAACCTAGTCTGTTAGCCTTATTATAAACAGATGTATTCCTTATTAGAATTTTATTATTGTCAGTGGTGCTATATAGGAGCTTCACCTTCTGGCCATAAGGGCTAGTAACTCTAGGTAGTTAGCTCCACTCACAAAGAACATTGATTTATTTTTTATTATCCTGGAATAATGTTGGTTTTCTTCTCTACCTGGGCTTCTCTGTAGCTACTGATACCAAATACCTGTTGAACTCCTTTTCCACCTGATTTTTATGTTGGATCACCTGTAATGCTCCTTCCTTCATGATTTTGGTTCATATTTCATTTTTTCCCAGAATTTCTTGGCTTTATCCAAGTTTCTTTTCTTTATTCTTTTCACTATGCACAGATGGAGCAAGAACGTGTCTATTTTTTATAAACAGATATAGAGCAGCTATATAAAAATAGAGGAAACTGAACACCTTTATATATAGTAGTGTTAAAGAACAGAAATTCAACAGTAAATTTGAAGATCTAATTGGCTTTATTAACCAATTCATGAATTGGACACCATCCCATTTAGGAAGTAGAGGGTAGCTCCAAGGAGTTGTACAAAATGGAAGGTTTTTGGAGGAAGGAGGGTGGGGTAAGGAAGTTATTATCAGCAAAGGGAAAGAATTACTCTAGGCAAAGTCACCTTCCCTAGGGGGAAGAGCAAAGGGATCTTATTTCATCAACAACTAAGACTTCCTTCTACATAAACAGAATTTTTAAATTTTTTCATTTAATTTTAATTTTTAAAATTGTTTAATGTTTATTTTTGAGAGAGAGAGAGAGAGAGAGAGCGCTTGAGCAGGGGAAGGGCAGAGACAGAGGAGACACAATCTGAAGCAGGCTTCAGGCCCTGAGCTGTCAGCATAGAGCCCAATGTGGGGCTCAAGCTCACAAACTGTGAGATCCTGACCTGATCCGAAGTTGGATGCTTAACCAACTGAGTCACACAGGCACCTCGAAAAGAGATGACACTTTGATGTTCCCATCTTGATAGATACTGCATTACTTGAGAAGAAAGTGTTCAGTTCATGATAATGTTCAATTTCTGCTAAATGATTAAGGCTGAACTTGCTCCTGCCAGCAGTTCTATTCTTGAAGCTGAGGACTTCATTTACAAGATGAATTTTACCAATGTTTTCATCCCATCACTGGGTAGTGCATGGCTGTGTCACCCATGCAGTCTCATGGAGATGCTTTGAAGGCCCCACACTAGCTTTCATGTTTTGCTGTTACTGCCTTAAATTCACAATCATTTTTGAACAAGTCTGCATTTTCATTTGAAAAGGACCCTCCAAATTACATAGACCCAGTCTTGCCTAGAATGCATAAGTTGTTAGATTAGAATTTAAGGTCCTGATTCGTTTACCCTTTTATTCATCCAAAGTCAGGAGGAAATTCTTAGCATGTGCCCTTCCAATGTATAACAAATCATATTAAATCCAAGAGACTCACCAATTCCCACATATGATTCAAATTCTATACAAAATGTTGTATCACAGACAGAGGAAATTCAGCCTAAATATTTGACTGATTACTAAAAGTTGCTGGGAGATGTAGAAGTACAGATTCCTGGGGTGCTCCCTAGACTGAATCCAAATATTTTGGAATGGAAAAGAGAAATCTGTGTTTTTATAAGCTTCTTGACTTTTTTTTTTTAATGGTCGTGAGCGGTATGGAAACAAAAGGCTATGTTGCATTAGGCTGTCAAAATCTGTGATGTGAGAGGCTTGTGTTACAATACTCAGTTCCTATTGGCTATTCATCTGATATGATTTCTGTCTGTTTTCAGTCTACCAGCAGGGTACATACCAGGAGGGAACTAGCAGTTACTACTCACATCTACTGTGAGTGTGAGACCTCTTTGCTCTTGTAATCATGCTCACTTAACACTTTCAGGAAAACATTGGCACAGTGAGTCCTTTCTCACTTCTAGTTTTTTTTTTTTAATTTAAATGTTTATTTCTGAGAGAGATAGAGACAATGTGAGCAGGAGAGGGTCAGAGAGAGAGGGAGACACAGAATCTCATGCAGGCTCCAGGTTCCAAGCTAGCAGTCAGCACAGAGTCCACAATGAGGCTCGAACCCACGAACCGTGAGATCATGACCTGAGCCAAAGTCAGACGCTCAAACGAATGAACCACCCAGGTGTCCCTCTCACTTCTAGCTTAATCCCTCTCCCCACATACGTTTATTTCCTGTGGCAACTATTTGGATTTTTGCATTATAGTTTATTCCCCTTTCTCTTCCCTGAATCTGATGTTAACTACAGCTGTTACTTTCTTCTGCTCAGCTCTGCCACTTTTGTGGGGAAAGATAACAGAAGATGGGGCAAAGCAGAAGCAGAAGTACCATCTTAAAGTAGACACCTGGGAAGGTCCTGGGACTACCCTGACATTTGTACTGCATAATCATTGACAAGGAGTGAATTATTCCCTCCTGCACACTCTTCTTGAGGTAGAGAGTCTAAGGCTTATGAGCTTTTCAAGACCCAGGACCTTAGACAAACACCTGAAAAAGGTAGTATTGACTCAAAAGTGCACAAGATAGAACTGCAAAGTCAAAATTAGTAAGTGCTAACTATATATTTTACACGTACTTAATTATTACTATTAACAATTTCAAAAATTCAGTTACATTTGAAAATAATTTGTAGGTTATTCTTCACTTTGCAAGAATTCCTGAATATACATAATTATTGCTGAGAATTATAGCCAAATATTAATGCATTATCTGTCACCAAATAATTTCAGAAAAAAAGTTATCAAAGTCATTTCACTTTTTATGATACTCTACCTGGAAAACCCCACAGACTCCACCAGAAGCCTTTAGAACTGATCCATGAATTCAGCAAAGTTGCAGGGTACAAAATCAATGTACAGAAATCAGTTGCATTTTTATACACCAATAATGAAGCAACAGAAAGAGAAATCAAGAAACTGGCCCCATTATCAATTGCACAAAACACCATAAAATACCTAGGAATAGACCTAACCAAAGATGTGAAAGATCTGTATGATGAGACCTATAGAAAACTTACAAAGGAAACTGAAGAAGACACAAAGAAATGGAAAAACATTCCATGCTCATGGATAGGAAATACATATTGTTAAAATGTCATTATTACCCAAAGTAATCTACACATTCAATGCAATTCCAATCAAAATTGCACCAGCATTCTTCTCAAAGCTAGAACAAACTACCCTAAAATTTGTATGGAACCACAAAAGACCCCAAATAGCCAAAGTCATATTGAAGAAGAAAACCAGAACAGGAGGCATCACCATCCCAGACTTTAGCCTCTACTACAAAGCTGTCATCATCAAGACAGTATGGTATTGGCACAAAAACAGACACAGAGACCAATGGGATAGAATAGAGAACCCAGAATTGGACCCACAAATGTACAGCCAATTAATCTTTGACAAAGCAGGAAAGAGTATCCAATGGAAAAAACAGCCTCTTTAACAGATGGTGCTGGGAGAACTGGACAGCAACATGCGATAATGAAACTAGATCATTTTCTCACACCATACACAAAAATAAACTCAAAATGGATGAAGGACCTGAATGTGAGACAGGAAACTATCAAAACCCTAAAGGAGAAAGCAGGAAACAACCTTGACCTCAACTGCAGCAATTCTTACTCGACACATCTCCAAAGGCAAGGGAATCAAGAGCAAAAATGAACTATTGGGACTTCATCAAGATAAAAAGCTTCTGCACGGCAAAGGAAACAATCAATAAAAATAGGCAACCTACAGAATGCGAAAAGATAGTTGCAAATGACATATTGGATAAAGGGCTAGTATCCAAAATCTGTAAGGAACCCACTAAACTCCACACCTGAAAAACAATTAATGCAGTGAAGAAATGGGCAGAAGACACGAACAGACACTTTTTAAATAGTTTATTGTCAAGTTGGTTTCCATATAACACCCAGTGCTCATCCCCACAAGTGCCCTCCTCCATGCCCATTCCTCCCTTCTCCTTTCTCCCACCAACATCAGAACTCAGTTTGTTCTCAGCATTCAAGACTCTTTCATGGTTTGCCTCCCTCCTTCTTCCCCACTATTTTTCCCCTTCTTCTTCCCCATGGTCCTCTGTTAAGTTCCTCCTAATCCACTTATATGTGCAAACATATGGTATCTGTCCTTCTCTGCCTGACTTGTTTCACTCAGCATAACACCCTGAAGTTCCATCCATGTTGCTACACTTGGTCAGATTTCATTCTTTCTCATTGCCACGTAGTATTCCATCACATAGATAAACCACATCTTCTTGATCCATTCATCAGTTGATGGCTACTTAGGCTCTTTCCATGTTTTGGCTATTGTGGAGAGTGCTGCTATGAACATTGGGGTCCATGTGCCCCTGTGCATCAGCACTCCTGTATCCCTTGGGTAAATTCCTAGCAGTGCTATTGCTGGGTCACAGGGGAGTTCTATTGTTAATTTTTTGAGGAACCTCCACACTGTTTTCCAGAGGGGCTGTACCAGTTTACATCCCCACCAAGAGTGTAGGAGGCTGCTCATTTCTCCACATCTTCCCCAGCATCTATAGTCTCCTGATTTGCTCATTTTAGCCACTCTGACTGGCATGAGGTGGTATCTCAGTGTGGTTTTGATTTTATTTTTCCTGATGATGAGGGATGCTGAGCATCATTTCATGTGTCTTGAACAGACACTTTTTCAAAGAGGACATCCAGTTGGCCAACAGACACATAGACAGTCAGAGAGTGAGAGGGAGAATCCCAAGCAAGCTCTGCACTATCAACATGGAGCCCTATGTGGGCCTCTAACCCATGAACTGCAAGATCACAACCTGATCCAAAACTAAGAGTCAGATGCTTAACTGACTGAGCTACCCAGGTGTCCCTTCATTTCATTTCTTTAAATGAAAAAAATATGTTTAGGGATAGAGAAGTCAACTGAAAGAGCTCCAAGTGGCCAAAACTAAAACAATCTGACTGATAAAACACATAATATTAGATTATAAACTAAAGTATAAAATAAAAAGCTGTGAGTCATACTGACATAAATAGCAACTGAATTTAAACATTTTAATATATCTAATGTGAAATGTTGATAATACTGTGAGGAAACCATGAAAGCTAAGAATGCCACAACTCCCCTGAGGTCTTAAGACATCCCCATCATGTACAGGTTCACATCACTGCTTTAATAAATGTTTGGAAAGTCAGACTGTAATTGACCTAGTAAACATTATCACAACTTGCTATGTTGTAGCAATACTTTATTATTATTATTATTATTTTATTTGAGAGAGGGAGAGTAGGGAGAGTGACAGAGGGGAAAAAAGAATCTCAAGCAGGCTCCATGCTCAGTGAAGAGCCCAACGTGGGACTCAATCCCACGACCCTGGGATCATGACTTGAGCCAAAATCAAGAGTCAGATGCTCAACCAACTGAGCCACACAGGCACCCCATGATAATTTAAAATGTTTTCCTATAGCAAAATGTAATGCAGTACACCTATATTAAAATTACTAAATAGATAGCCGAACTAGTCAGCCCCTTATCCACCTGAGAAGTTCCAGGTGGCTCTGCAGAATTCTGATGCTCTGTGAAACTCAGTTTGTACTTTTTTTAGACACTTAGAAAAGCTGACCCTTTGAAGACAAGCCAAAGAGTTGGAGAAAATAATTGGAATAAACCTGTCTGATACCGGGCATGTATCCAGATTGAATGAAGCACTCTTACAACTCAAAAAGAGGAAGATAATAATCCCACTACGAAATGGCAAAAAGTGTAAAGAAACACTTTAGTAGAGAAAATTTACAGATGATAACTAAACATATGAAAAGTTTCTCAACATTAATAGTTACTCAGAAATGCACATTAAAGTAATGAGTCACCGGCTAGAATGGGTACAGTAAAAGGACTCCTTACCAAACGGTGGGGAAGCTGAGGAGCAGTTAGAACTCTCACGCATGCAGGAATGCAAAATGGAACAGATACTTTTGAAAATAGTTTGGCAGTTTCTTATAAAGTTAAACATCTAATTACTGTAAGACTCAACGCTGTCATTCCTAGATGTTCCCTGAAGATAAATGAAAACATATGCTCATATGAAGTCCTGCATGCACATGTCTATAGCAGCTGTATTCACTGTTGAATATTATTTCTTTACTTCCCTAGGAGAATATGAACTCAAAAGTGAAGAGTAATTCACAACCTGTTGAAATTCAAAAATCTGAATTTGCTACGTAACATGGTATAAAAGACCAATACTTCTGTGGCACCTGGGTGGCTCAGTCAGTTAAATGTAAACCTCTTGGTTCCAGCTCAGATCGTGATCTTGTGGTTTTGTGGATTTGAACCCTACATTGGTCTCTGTGCTGGCAGCTTAGAGCCTCCTTGGGATTCTCTGTTTCTCTGTCTCTCTCTCTGCCCCTCCACCCCCACATGCTGTTTCTCTCTCTCCCTCTCTCTCATTCTCTCTCTCACTCATTCAAAATAAATAAATAAATAAATTTAAAAAGATAAATAAAAGTTAGAGGTGTCTGTGTGGCTCAGTTTGTTAAAGGTCCAACTTCAGCTCAGGTCATATTCTCACAGTTCATGTGTTTGAGTCCCACGTTGGTGTCTGTGCTGACAGCTCAGAGCCTGGAGCCTGCTTCAAATTCTGTGTCTCACTCTCTCTATGCCCGTCCCCTGCTCACTCCCTGTCTCTCTTGCACTCTCTCTCTCAAAAATAAATAAAAAACATTATATATATAGAAGTTAAATATGTAACTTATAACATATATAAGTTATATATATAAGTTAAACACTTCTTCCAGAACCAAAGTATCACTGAATGACATTTTAACACAAAACTCAGGCTTTTATTTATTTATTTTTTTGTATTTTTTATTTTTGAGAGAGAGAGAGAGACAGCCTGAGCAGGGGAGGGTCAGAGAAAGAAGGAGACACAGAATCTGAAACAGGCTCCAGGCTCTGAGCTAGCTGTCAGCACAGGGCCCGACGTGGGGCTCGA
This sequence comes from Proteles cristata cristata, assembly GCA_017311185.1. Lineage (NCBI taxonomy): Eukaryota > Metazoa > Chordata > Mammalia > Carnivora > Hyaenidae > Proteles > Proteles cristata. The sequence goes on along the minus strand of JAESUZ010002499.1, from coordinate 220,119 downwards.
ACCCACAAACCGTGAGATCATGACCTGAGCCGAAGTCGGACGCTTAACTGACTGAGTCACCCAGGCGCCCCAAAACTCAGGCTTTTAAACATGACATGCTCATTACTTAATGTGTTTGAAGGAAATATAGTGACAGCATTCAAAGCATGTTTTCTTGAAAACTAAGAGATGCTATAACATGTTGATAGTATTCTTTCAAATTACACTAATTTTAATATCTGTAATTTTAACAGTCGCATAGAATTCATATTTTAAAAATTCTTATTGCTAGTTTTAGATTCTCACATCTAACGGATATCACAGAGTGGGCTGACATGTTAAGTGATCGTGTATTTTTACCTACCATATTTCAGAATATTTTCTTTTATACTCAGACACGGAAGAAAAGGATAGTGAAAAGCCCTCAGGGGGCAGTTTTCTAACAGAAATTTTAAAAAATCTTCACGTGGTAGAGATTATCCATGAGCATCTTCTCTGAATGAAATTGTTGAGTCATATATGAATCATTCTTATGTTTTTGCTTTCTATGCCTTCTGCTGAAACTAGAAATGTTTTCATAGTTGCTTTGAGACAGATTCTTAAACTTCTCTGCGTTTGTTTTAACTGAACTAGTGACATCACTTAATTATCAAAGCTGTCTGTTTTCCTCTAGGAATCTTAATTTATCCACTGTATACATAGTCATTCTGCAGCTCAGCGCTGCTTGTGCCTTCCTTGTACTTGCTGGTTACCCTTATTCTGATTAACATGTCTTACTTATTTCTTACCTAAAAAGTTACCTTCAGTAGCTTGAAGTCTTGAAAGAAGAGTGACAGGGTGCTGCTTTGCTGTCATACCAGATATCTTAGGCAAAATTATAAAATGAAGGAAGTCATTTTAAAATCCCTTGTAGCCTGGCTCATCTTTTTGCTTCCTCTCTCCCTATCTTAGTGCCTTTTCTGTGGTACCCTTTCTATCCCTAGTTTCTAGACCCAAATGCCAGCTTCTTCATATAAAGTAACATGTTTTAGGGGCGCCTGGGTGGCACAGTTGGTTAAGTGTCCAACTCTTGATCTCAGCTCAGGTTTGTTTGTTTTTTTAAATTTTTTAAGTGTTTTATTTATTTCTAGGGGAGAGAGAGAGAGAGAGAGAGAGAGAGAGAGAGAGAGCGTGAGCAGGGGAGGGTCAAAGAGAGAGAGAGTCACAGACTCCGAAACAGGCTCCAGGCTCTGAGCTGGCAGTCAGCACAGAGCCCGATGCGGGACTCGAACCCATGAACCGTGAGATCATGACCTGAGCGAAAGTCGGACGCTTAACCGACTAAGCCACCCGGGCGCCCCAGCTCAGATTTTGATCTCAAGGACATGAGTTCAAGCCTTGTGCTGGGCCATGCCTGGCCACCAAGAGAGAAAAATCTTCATTTGAGAGGACCTCAAACAACCAGTTATATAGGATTTGGACATCTCTGGCGCCTTGATAGGGAGCACACTGGAGAAGGAAGAAGTAAAGGGGTGGTAAAAGGTAAAAGGATATTTGGTTTTCTTAACCCAATTGAAATTCACCATCAGTGAGGCTAAGCCTAAACCTTGCCAGACTTATTAGAAAATGGATTGAGGTCATCACTATAATGAAAATGTGGTTAGAACATACTATTTAAATATTTAATGTAGAAGCCCACAGTTGGTATAATGTAAAAAATAAAATAAAATCTTTGCTAAAAGTTGATGACAGTGTATTATTATCCTGATTAGTTTCTTGCACACTTATTTTCACTTTTCAAAAGAAACTTGAACTCAGTGGTTCTCTCTCTCCCACCTTCATGGCTTACTCTGTCTTCCACACTTACTACAAGGTTCCTTTAGGGAGGGATAATATAGGTCCTCTTCCAAATGCCTGTTCTAAACCATGTTGCTTTTACTCATTTTTAAAGTGATCATCCACTAAAGAAAGAAAGAAAGAAAACCAGAAAGACAGAAAGAAAGACAAACAGAAAGAAAAAGAAAGAAAGAAAGAAAGAAAGAAAGAAAGAAAGAAAGAAAGAAAGAAAGAAAAGAAAAGAAAAGAAAAGAAAAGAACAAAGAAAAGAAAAGAAAAAAGAAATTTTTTAAAAATCACACAAATAAACTCTTTGGTATAGCAAGAGAAATCAAGTTCACTGGTTAATTAAGAGTATGAGCTTTGAAGCCAAACAGACCTGAATTTAAGTGCTGACCCCACTCACTCCTTCTTAATTACTTAACCTTGCTGAGCTTCAGCTCTCTCATCCACGGAAAACAGAGTTAATAATACTTGCTTCTCAAAGTCTTGTAAATGGTGCTGTAACAGTTCTCCAAGTGTTAAGACACTTCCAAATCATTAAGAAAATCTCCACATTCTACCTAAGAACCTAAAGTTTTTGCTAGACAGAATGTTTTTGGTGACAAAAGACATCCTGAGTCCTTCACAGTTTTCTTCAGATCTTTCTTTATTATTTCAATATGGCAGTAGAAGCCTCTTGCAGGCAGGGAATCTAGGTCAGCCAGTGTCTAGTTGTCTCCGAATCACCAGACTCATTCTTATCTTCTGACTTCTCTCTTTTCTGTCAATGATTCTGGTGGTCATGGAGAGATAAGGTGTAGGGATAGGGAATAAGAGGTATGGCTGGCGAGGAGGTTGGGTGAAAAGGTAGTTTAAACAAGATTGGCCATTTGCTTAAATTATTTTAAATTTGGAAGCTAGGTGATGGATTCATAAAGTTCACTATACTATTTTTCCTTTTGTGTAGTATAATGTAATATATACATAGGTATGTATGCATACACATGCATATGCATACATAGTATGTATGTGTGTGTTTATATATATACAGCAAAGATAGAAATGCACTGTCCTTACATGTCAGTAAAGGCAGGGGGCAAACAGAAAAAAATGGGCAATAAACATTAGTAAACATTAATAAAAACATTAATAAAACATTAATAAAAACATTAATGTTTTTTCCTTGCATTGATTAAGGAAATTAGAAGAATAAGGAAGATGGAAGACAAAGCCTGTTATTTGTTACTGATCTTGGTCAGTTTGAAGATGTGGTTTTGTGTCTACTAGGCAAGTACCCTTGCTAATGCTGCACTCATATTGGAAGGTTTGCTTCTAGCCACAAGGACACATGGATATCCACATCTTCTCCTTGTGGAGCTTTTCCCTCTAAAACATTGGACTTGGAGAAAAGTAAAATGTGTGGGTTTCTGTGAATAACTGGGTCATAAAAGAAGAAAGGGAAAGAAAAGATCATAGACATCCATACCCAATTCTTCTCTCCAGGCTCACCAGTGTCCCTGGAAAAGTGAGTGAGAGGATGGCAGGGAAGAGGTAAGGAATGTCCCACAAGGAAGGGAATAGTATGAGTGCCTCCTCAAGTGACCAATGGAAGTTTTTACTTGGGAAGCCAATCACTGTTGACAATTATCCTTTTGCAATTCTACCCAGCAGTTTTGTTATAGATTAGATTCATTGTTCATTATGCCTCTATATAAAGACTCTTCTGTTGACCCCCTCAAATGTACCCTGAGTCTTGAAGTTTTGTAGTTAACATCATGATGGTAGAATGTAGAAGAACTATGACCTAAAATGAGAAAGTGCTCCAGAAGTATCTTTTTCTTTGGCTTGTTAAGAAGCTGTATTTAATTATTGGTTCAGGCTGATTCATTTGATGCTTCAGAGAAGGACTGTTCTTTTATATTGATTTTGGTTCTTGGGAGAGTTTAAAATTCCAATAGGTATTTCTGGCATGGGGACTTTCCCATCTATCATTATTGTAGTGTATATTTTCAAAGTGATTGGTCATTTTGACATTTGCCTTTTAAATGTTCCCCCAAATGTTCAGCAGGTGAGGGTAAGAATTGAGGAATACATTTTTTTTCCCCACAGACTTGCTTGGCCATTATATGACTCTTCCATCCAGCGATATCTCATTGACTTTTAGTATTCACCATTGTCACATCAAGAAATATTACCTTCCTTCAAACTCTTAGCAGGACTATATTTGTACCTCTTTTATGATATTTATTCCATAGTCTTGTGCCTACTGGGGACTATTCTTGCCAATCTTGCAAAAAGTAAGTTCCTGGAGAGCTGGGAATATAAGTATGTCAGATCCTTATTGTCTCAGTGCCTGGCACAGAGTAAGTATTCATTCAATAAATGTTTTCTAAATTCACAAATAATCACATGGCAATAAACAAATAAATAGAATTTCCTGTTTTTTTAACATTCCAGATTGTTGCTGTACTTTTCTCTTGCTATTATTTTTTTGTACACACCTCTTTCTGTGACCAAACGTCCTATGCCTTTGCATATTTTTCTCATGTACTCTTTATTAACTAGCATGTGATTCTGTTCCGTCTATTTCTGTATTCCTTACTCTCCAGATTTTCTAGGCTTAAAATATGGCAATCACAAGACAAGAACATTGGGCAGAGAAAATAGACTGGATTAAAATATGTTTTGTATTTTTTCAACACTCACTTTATCAAAAAGAATATATGCAAAGCATTTTTTAAATCAAATATTATAGATGGGTGTATAGCACAAAGACAGAAATAATTCAATTCTTACCAGCCCCATTATAGCCCTCTCCTCTTGCAATCACTTTTGATGCATTTCTGTATGGGACATTTATAGCATATTTCATGGGTCTTCATATGATTGGTGAAATGTTATCCCACTTGGACTGATACTCATATCATCTTCTCTATGCCTTTCACACACAGATGTATTTTCTATTGATTACCACTGGAACATTAAATAATATGCTTTAATCTTATATTTCATCAGCTATAAATAATTTCTCTTAATTTTTAAATTAAGTGTCTGCTATGGACTGGTTGAGTCCCCTCACCCCATACCCAAATTCATATTTAAAACCTAATCCCCAGTGTGATAGTGTGGGGGGATTTGGGAGGTGATTGGGGCATGAAGGAAGAGACCTCATGAACGGGATACATATTTTATAAAAGATGGCCCAGAGAATTCCTTTGCTCCTCCTGCCAGGTGAGGACACAGCAAGAGATGGCTGTCTATGGACGAGGAAGGAGGTCTTTACAAGACACAGAATCTTCCAGTACCTTGATCTTAGATTTCCCAGCCTCCATAACTGAGAAAAACATCTGTGTGTGTGTTTTTTTTTAATAAACTCCTTAGACTATTGTATTCTGTTATAGCAGCCTGACTGGAGTAAAATAGCCTCCACTGCACCATCATCTGAGCACCTTTGTGCAGTGCCCAAATTGTACAACCATACACTGAGCCCGGACTTTACCCCCTCTTTTCCCTTTACGTCCATTTTTCCCAACTATTATCAAATCTACTTTACTTTCAACCTTTACATTCTGTTTTGTAACACAATTACATGCACTTTGTATATAGGTTGATTACGGTGCCCATACATTATTCATTGTAGAAAAAAGTTATGATTATACTTCCTTTCATTGTATAGCTTTTTGTTTTTCTGAAATTGCCATTTTTGCTTTGTATTCTCCTCCTTCCTCTCTCTCCCTCTTTCTTCCTCTCTTTCTTCTCTCTCTCCCTCTCCCTCCACCCCTTCTCATCATTTGGAACATTCCTTCTGTTACTTGAAGCTAAACTATTTAATCTTGGCATCTTCTGCATGGAGGGGTTTTCTAATTATTTTCTTGGGTTGAAGCCATTATTTCCTGGAGCCCATGTCTTTTTTTTTTTTTTTTTCCTTAAACTTCGGTCTTGTTTTACCGTGTTGGAGCATCATCTCAAGTAACTGCCTAAGAAGAGATAAAGTCCTGCACATCTAAATTATCTTCTCTTTGCCTTCAGATTTCATCACAATTTGACTTAGAACAGAATTCTAGACTGAATGCCGTTACTCTCAGAATTTTGAGTCATGATGCCACTGTCTTCTAGCATCCACTATGGTAGATGAGATGTTTTTTCTCAGTCAGATCCTGTCTGTTTTTTTTCTGCCTTGTTCTAGCATCATACCTCTACCACCAATAGAAATGTTGGCATATTCTCTTTCTAATTATTGCTTTATTTTTTCACAATGGTTGCCCAAGTATTGTTCTTTTCAAAATCAGCTTTTATTGTATTCTAGTATTTTCATATGAGATCATTTGTGTCCTTTCAACTTGGAAACTTACCTTTTAAAATATATTTGATGATTTCTTCACCTCCATTCTGCTCTTTCTAAAACTGATTAAATCACTTGATAGCATATCTTATTTTATCTTTACCTTCAAAATTTTAGTCTCTTGTGTTTAGATACCATAATACGTTATAGATCAAGATAGCATGGATTCAAATCTCACCTGCCCAACTTATTATCTGTTTCATGCATAGGAATTTCTTAATCTTTCTTACTTATATTTCCTTACCTATAAGATGGACTCATGGTGGTGTCTACTGATAAGGTTGTACTGAGGACTAAATAACTTAGTTCATAGCATAGTACCCATTACACAGAGTAAGTACTTTTAAAATGTTAGGTATTCTTTTTGGAAATAGCATAGCAGTTAAGTTCATAGACTCTAGAGCTAGACTGAGTGGGTTTTAATCCCAGCGCATTAGCTAATTGACCTTGGGCAAGTTGCCTAATCTCTTCATCCTTCAGCTATAAAAAAGGACATTATACCATTATATACATAATATAGGCTTGTATTGACTAAAATACTGAGGACTATAGTGGCCTCTCTTCCTCCTGATACCTGTAGTTCATGCCTTCTGTGTGGCGGCTCTCCCTTGTTGGGTTGTATAACTTAATTCAGTCTCCTTTTGATTATCATAGCATTTCCAACAGGATATAATTTGGGGGAAATTGGTAATATGCACACTTTTATTATTAGCTGACATTATTCCTCTTTTCCCTTCTCGAAAGCCCTGGATATTCTCTGACTCTGGTGACACAGGAGGCTAGCTGACAGGGAACTTCCTAGAAGCACCACACAAAGAACAGAGCTAGCTCTGAGAAACTCATTTGAGTTTTTAAATTCTTTATTGGCAAAAAAATGTTTTAGACATTCTTTATGTGTTATACCTGAGAGATAGCGTGGAGAACAGGATAGACATGGTTCCTTTTATCCTATACCTTCATTCTGTGGAATTATCATTAGTGCAAACCAATCTAATTCTTTCTTATCAGCTTTTCTAACTTAGGCACCTATATGCAGTGTGCACTTCCAACCCTACTTAATATTCTGAGCAGAAATAGGAGTCAGTAAGAGGCACACAGGAGAGATCTTGGATGCATTTTGCTGCTGTCCACAAAGTCAGTGTTACTCCCTCTATTCTGTTTCCTTAGGCGCTCTCTCAGTGTATGTGTGTATGTGTGTGTGTGTGGGGGGGGGGGATATTGACAGAAGGTAAGACTGTTGTGTTACCATGTGTACTTGAAAGGTTTTTTTACACCTACTCAGCATTTTGAATTGGACATGAGAAGAAGGTAGAATTACATTCCTGAACAATTGTGCATTAACCATATCCCTTATTTTCTTCAGGAAGCCACTTATGGTACTAACTCAATAACATATACAAGTCAAGAAGTACCAACATCATTGTTTTTCTATTACAGATCCCACTTACCTTTTAGTCGCTTCAAAACTCCCTAACTATTACAAAAAGAAGGCAGCCTTAGAACTGTCACATTTTAGATTCTGGGCATAGAACTCTTTATTTAGATGACATAGCAATTGTTCCTTTTCTTTCCCCCCTAATGAGGCTGACAGCCACTAGAGGCCCTCCAAGTCCGGAATTCAAACAATGGAACTGGAATGCTAAACAGCTCTCCACCGCCTCACCAGCCACCAGCTGAGAGGTAGCTGTGGGGGGGATTAATCATTCTGAAAGCATCTATCTGCTGGTCATGTCCACAACTGGCTTATTAAATACTTACAGTCTGTTACACAGCCTGTGTAGGTTTCTCTTCTGAAGAGTACTGTCTAAAATCAACAATTATTTCTGGGTTCATCTGTTCACATTTTATTCTTTTCCAGAACTTTTCTGTTAATATTTTTCTGCTTCGAAACAGACTCTCAATGCTCAGCATCTTTTGTGAGGAAGTTCACGAACTGGCAAAGATTATCCTACTTTCTTATTCAGAAGAGGTTCTACAGAACATGCTTCCTTCTTTCCCACCCATAGTAATGCTAAGCTTTTGATTCTCTGAATCAGATGAGCAACTGGGTTGAGAGTCCTGGGTTATACCTCTACATTCGATCTTGCCACTATCTCAGTACTCAGAGGTCTAGTTACAGCATAGGCTAGAACAGAATGCAATGGTCTGCCTTGTTCTCCACACAGGCTCTAATCACAGAAAGAGACAAGTTTGCATACCCTGATCCTTTTATGGTTGGGAATCCAACAACACAGTGAATAGGCCAGTGCTGGCATAACTGTGAACCGGAAGAACATCTTCAACCCAAATCTTTCAGGCTAGTAATAAGGAGTGTGATAAATCCCATCTTCTTTATCACCTCACTCAAGTTCTCAATGGTTATCTCCCCACTCAAAATTTTTCTAGTATATTTTCCAGTTTTTTTTCATGACTTTTCTTTTTTTCTTTTTCTTTTTTTTTTTATGATCTTTTCATCCAGAAGCTCAGCTTTGCTGATGGCTTGCCTGTTTGAAATTCTCTTAACAGTTTTCTGCAAAAAGGGCTGAAACCAGTTTCAGGAAGTTCAGCGCTAACCAAATTCTATGAGTCTCTCCTTAGAGTGGGAGGTGAACCTGAGTCCTCTGGTCCTTAAAAGGTATTCCATTTTTAACCTAATTCCCTAGTGAGCCTGTAAAAGTCCACAACATGCAAACACACCAGCCTTCCAAGGACTTGGGCTGATGTACTTAGTTATGGTTACTTGTCCTTTGAGAGATACGAGTTTCAGTGAGCCAGGAAATATTTCGTGCTCTCTTATCACAATGGGACTGAAGAGTATAGCACACAAATGTTAATGCTAAGAAATTCCATTATTAGCAGTTTATTTTAGCTTCCCTAAATGGCATACAGTTGTATCTCAAGAATGGAGACTATGATAGAGCACTGCTTCTTTGCCATTAATTAGAAATATTGATTCTATGATTAAACACATTGTTCATTTTGTGTTTCAGATTTGCCTGACTTCCTAAGTCTCTTGAAAGAATAATCTGTTCAGAGTTCTTCAAGAGAAGAGGGTTTTGGAATTTTTTAAAAATCATTTTGGTCTGGTTCATAACAAAATAACAAAATATCAAGATTCTGATCTTAAGTAAATGATCTTTTTATTTCATCCTAGGGAAAAAGCTTGGAAGAACTTGGTTCAGCTTCTTTTCTTAAACCTTCTACTTCAAGTGTGCTGCTAAGTTCAAAGGGAAGCAGTTGTTTTCAGGATTTTGACCTTGATTTGTATAGAATCAACCTAGCCACTTTGACTTCCAAATCTTATAGAAAAACTCTTGTATATTAACTTTGACAGACTGTTTCCTGTAATTGATTCCTTGTACCTTGATATAGTGGACCATTGATTACTTGCTTTCTGAGGATGTTTCTTTAAATTTATTCTAGAAGTCAAGGATTAAAATGAGCCATTCTCTGCCTCATTCAGTCATGGTGATTTTGAAGAGACATAGTTGTTTCAATTGTCACAACCCTTGATGCACATTAAAGAGCCAAACAATAAGCCACCCCAAAATAATCTTCTTTTGGCATAAGGACTATTTTTTTTTTTTTTTTACAAACTGCGCACACAGGGGAACCTCTGAAAACAGAGTAGAGAGTAAGTACCCTTTTGTAAGAGAAACCTATATTTATAATGGAATTTTGCATTAGAAAAGGGATCTTACACCTAGAAGAGAGCTATTACCAGAGATCTTTTTCACCTGAGACATCCATCTGCATCTGCAGTGCAATCTCTGTTTATCAGGTGTCCTCCTCTTTCCTTCCTATGCACTGTTACCTCAGCACCTACCAATATTTATCTTTTGTCTTTAACTGAACTGGCTTTGAGGTTGGTGGCTCGGGCCATTTCATGGAGTTATTCATTTTTCCTTGATAGCTCCCATGTATACATGAGATATGCATGTTAATAAACTTGTTTTTCTCTTGTTAATCTGTCCTTTGATACAGGAGGTCTCAGCCAAGAACTTAGAAAATAAAGGGAAAATTCTTTCTCCTCCCGTGCAACATTTAATGACCACCAAAACCAAAAACCAAAAACCAAAAAACAAAAACCTGAAGATGAAATTTGTAATGACTCACAGTGGCTGCTGTTTCTGTGAAGTGCTTGATGCTTTTGCTGGGAAACTAAGTGGAAGGGAACTAGAGAAAACGAAAGCTTCTACATTTGCAGACTTAACAGGTGTCGAGGTAAGAGTTGTTTCAAGGCTTTGATTCTTTGTAGCTTGATTTAAGGTAGTTGATAGTGAGACAAGATATGTGCACTTTTAATAATTGTAGCAACATTTAGTGGTATTTTAGGTGATGATTTATATTTGGAGCTAATAATCTGAGGAATTATTTAGAGATGTATCCTGGGAAAGAGCCCACACGCACAGACACCAAGTGCAAAACTAAAATGTGTAGCTTTTGCCAGAAAGCAGAGCTATAAATCAGTAAAATGGGAGTTTCAAATATTGACTACCCAGCATGAAAAGGCCTTATTACTAAATCTGCGATGCACTTATAAATCAAAAGAAGCCCTGAGGTGGACAATAATTTATGTAAGAAATTTGCTTTTGACTACATAAGTGATTGCTCTAATTCACTACTTCTTTAGTCTTGAGAACTCAAATTTGTTATTATTTAGTGAATGTCACCATGAATTTATCAAATGATTAGCTAAACATCACAGATGTCCTAAATCAATTTACATATAAGGATAAGCAGCATTGATAAAAAGCTTTCTACCTGCCTAATACATATACCTTTTCCTGTCCCCTTAACCAGAATGCATTTAGAGTCTAAATTAAAATTACCTGGAAATTGTAGTGTTAAAAATAGTTAAAATACGAATTTTTTCTTATATAAATCTTAACACAATAATGAGTAAGTCTGTTTTAAAATGACCTTTAGGGCATTAAAACAAACAGAAGATAAACCAACATCCCAGCTCTGCCTCAAGATGTTGGGACTTAATTGCTCCTGCGTGCAAGGCATGGGTATCACGAAACACTCCACGGATGATACTGATTTGGCTCCAGGGTTACTAACCTCTGACCCAGATGATTCCTTTTTTTTTTTTCCAGCCTCTTTCTGTACCAGGTCATCCTTCATGTTAATGTCATATTAGTGCATCAGAGGCTGCTTTACCACATCATTCCCCTGTACCAGTTTTTCATTTGCTCCTTTTACTGGGCTGGGACATTTGCAACTGTTTAAACTGTAACTTCTACAAATCAGAAAGGCTCCATTATATGTAATAGTTAGCACTTAGTATTAATTTTAATGCTGGAAAATTACTTTAAAATACTGATGCAGAGCATGATATAAGTGTCTGGGTCTTCAGGGTCAGAATCAGGCCTGCAGTTTGTAAAATATATGGTTACCCTTAGGATGAAATTTTTTTTTGCTTGGTGGATCATGTCTAAAAAACGGAAATTCCAGAATCAAGATTTTATTTTGGGGAGGGGCTGAAGAAGGGGATCATACTAAAATGCAAATATCCATACTGAAGAAATCTGACATGGGATTGCTTTTCCTTTCTAACTGGACCATTATTCTAAAGGAAGATTTGATGGGGAATTGATAGACCTTGAAAACACTGGGCATCTTCAGGAACTCCTGGAATGAGGAGACGCTCATAAAAGGCTGTTCCTTCACTATTTTCCTATAATAGTTCTGCTTTCAGGTGTGTGTGTGTGTGTGTGTGTGTGTGTGTGTGTGTGCGTGCGCGCGCGCGTGCCCTTATGATAATATGCATATTAGAGTGGGGAAAATATTTAAAATTACAGCAGTTTCCTAAGATTAGACAATTGTTACTTGAATAGCAGAAATACCTTAGTTCGGGATTTTAAAACTGAGCAATGAGGGAGAATTTGCTCAATTAAATATGAAAAAGTACTATAAAGTTGCAAAAACTAGGTGTCATGACAATAGCACTGGAATACACAGAGAGACAAAGGGTCACATGAAGAAAAGGTCAATAAACAGACACAAACACACAGATGTATATAAATATTATTTTAGTGATAAAAATATGATAAAGATTGCATAAAATCATGAAGCCATTAAATAATAAATAATGTACATTACACAAAATAATGTAAAAATGCATTATTTGCATAGAAAATTAAAGCATTAGGCTCTTATTTTATTAATAGATAAGATGGACTGACAATTCTGGGAAACCAATAAAATAAGAGGTTATCTCTCTGTGGTAGTACTTTAGATAATTTAAAATTTCCCCTTCTGTTTACCTGAATTTTTAAAATCTAAGTTAGAATGTAACTTGTACAAAAATGCTTCATCATTTTAAAAAGGAAAAATGAAAAGGTTTTCTTTTTATATCAAAAGCTTATAGCCGAGAAATAATTTATTTTGATACCATTATATAATTACTGAGCATTTTCAAGAGCTCAGGCTGCTTATAAAAATAGAAGCACAAGGAATATAGAGAGACATGTCTGAAAAAAAAAAGCCTGTAAAATCTCAGTGGAAGACTGTATAAATGGAGTAAATAGTGGGCTCACAGAATAAAATGAACAAAGGAATTATATTTCAGCAAAGTGGACCCCGTAGGTGAAAGTTACACCTTCTATAAGGCACAGGAACCAGAAGCTAAGTCGGAAAAACTCACTTTATCAATATTTCAAGTTCAAAGCGGTCAAACTAAAGGGAAAATAAAATTATTTTTTGCCTGTAGTTCTCTCTTTGCCCTTTCTCAGGGACAACCCAGCGAAGATTGAAAATGTGCAGAGAATAATGTTGAGGGTGGTGGCACGCCATCCACAGGAGGGACATGACCCGAGAGCCTGCACAAGGATTGAGGCAGCCATATTTTCCAGCAAGCCTGTGCTTCTATTGCTAAGGGAACTGTGTAAATCAGATAAATGCCAAACTCGTAATTCATCCAGACACAGCTCTTCCACCAGCTCGGTCAATCCAATTATCTCAGAGCAGGGGCAATGGGAAGAGTGCGAGAGGACATATTAGGCAGCTCTCCACTAGCAAAAGGTAAAGAAATACACAACTCCACACTACCACCTACAGGGTGACCTCTTACAACCACACAGGGCTTCTAGCTCCTGTCTGTCAGCCCAAACCACCTTCCTAAGACAAAGGAGCAGGAGCAGACTTTTCTTTTAGTGGTGTACATGCTGTATCTTTATTCAAAATAAAGCCCCTTTCATGTGTCAGAATGGCTCTAAGTAATAACAGCCAATACTTATTAAGAGTTTACAGTATGAGGGGCGCCTGGGTGGCTCAGTTGGTTAAACGTCTGACTTTGGTTCAGGTCATGATCTCATGGTTCCTGGGTTCCAGCCCCACATTAGGCTCTGTGCTGACAGCTTGGAGCCTGGGAGCTTGCTTCAGATTCTCTGTCTCCCTCTCTCTCTGCCCCTACCCTACTCGCACTCTGTGTCTCTCTCAAAAAATAAGTAAACATTTTAAAAATGTTTTAGAAAAGTTTACAATATGCCAGGCACTGCCCTATGCCATTTGTAATTATTAATTTATTTGATGTTCATAACCTAAAGCAGTAAGTACTGTTATCCTCTCCATTTCCCATATGAGGACACACAGGTACAGAGAGATTAGGTAACTTGATTAAGATCACACAGCTATTAAGTGGCAATGGTTGGGAACAAACAACACCATCTTTTTTGGCCACATGAGATGTTTTGAGAGGGAAACAATGGCTTAGTATAATTTTAAAGCTACTCACAAGATTCTAGCTATAAGATTGGATCAATTAAATTCTTGATCCAATTTGATTTGTCTGATCAAATAAAATAGCACTTCACCTTCTTGAAGGTAGAGATAGAAAGGAGCAGGAAGAGAAAATAAGAAAGGATTGAGGAAAAGCCCAGAGCAGATAAACAAGCCATGATACATCCATATGATTGAATACTACTCAGCAAGAAAAAGGAACAAATTACTGACCCCAAAATATAGTAACATGGATGAATCTCGAGTGCATTATGCCATACATAAAAGATTCTGGAAACTTTTCAATTTATATGACATGCTATATGATTCATAATCTGGAAAAGGCAATACGTTGAAGCAGATCACATTGGCTGCCAGGATTTGAGGTGGGGGAGGGTTGACGACTATAAACATGCCTGGGGGAGTGTTTTGAGTAATGAGCTACTGTATACATTGATCAGAATTCTCAGAAGTATGGATAAAAAAGGATACATTTTACCATATCTAAAGTATATCTTTCTTTTAAAAAAATACAGGACTCATAGCAGCCAGAACCACTTTGAAATCTACCGTTGACAGAAAGTCTTAGTAGATTAATTTTGTTCTTTTTAATAGATCTTCATTGAGCATCTTCTGTGCACATGCAGTATGGTAGGGCAGAGAGGACAGAGAGCATTTTCTGTGCACATACACCAATGATAATAGCACACAGTCCTGTCTCAGGAAGCTCAAGACCAGGTACATTTAATGATATGAATTGATTCTCTCTGAGAAATCTGAGAGACCATAAGTAGCACAAAGGATATACTTTTTTCCTTTAAAATGAAATGTAAATGATATGATAGTGCCTATGTGTATAATACAAAGTAGAGGTGCTTCACATGTACCCCAGGGGTACTGAATAAAGTAGTTCAGGTATCCATTTATTTTACAACTATTTACTGAGTGTCCACCATGTGTTAAGTGCTGAGGTGTGGTAGTTAGCCTTAGTTGTCAAGTTGTCTAGGTTACAGTCTCTGGTTGTTCATTCAAACACTAATCTAGGTGTTGCCTCAAAAGTATTTTGAAGATGTGATGAAAGCCCATAAATGACGGTAAGGGAGATTATCCTAGATAATCCAGAAGAGATGGGTCTGAGTCAGTCAGTTTGGAAGGCTTTAAGAGCAGAGTTGAGGCTTCCCTGAAGAAGAAATTCAGCCTGTGCATAAAAGCTTTAGCTCATGTCCACAAGTTCCTGCCTGCCCTTCATGATGCCAGCCCTACAGATTTCAGATTTGCCTAGTCAGCCCCCACCACCGCAGTGGTCAATTCCTTGGGAAAATGTTTTGATATATATCTCCTATGGTTCTGTGATTCTGATTGAATCCTGACTACTACCCAAGGAAAAAGGGATGTAAAAGATAGACAGAGATCTGGCCCTTCCAATTGTATGCTTTAGTGGAGATGACATGGAAGTAATCTGGTGAATACAATGTAATTTTAAGATGGTAGAAGTATAAGGAATATATTGGGAAATACCTAGCCTGGGCTTCAGAGTGGGATGCATAAAGAAAATGTCCTAGATGATGGAAAGTTTAATTTAAGAGTTAAATTAACAATGGGTTAAGAAAGTACCATAAGTGTGTGTGTGTGTGTGTGTGTGTGTGTGTGTGTGTGTGTGTGTGTGTGTGTATGGGTGTGTTTTGCAGGAAGAGTATTGATACAGTGTTTCAAGCAGAAGATCTAGCCTGTACTAAAGTATGTAAGCAAAAGGAAACATGGCATAATGGAAGAGAATCAGTAAAGCTGGCATGTATGGTATGAAGGCAAGATATGAAGGCTTTTCGAATAAGCAGAAGCTAGATCATGAAGGCCTTGTGAGTCCTGTTAAGTTGCTGGACATGGGGAAGCCATTAGATGACTTTCAGCATAGGGAACACTTGGTTAATTTTGGATTTCAGGATGATCCTTCAGGATACAATATGGAGAATGGACTGGAAGAAAATGGAGATTAGGGACTAGGAAAAAATAACTCAAAAGACTGATGATGATGATGTAGTCTGTGTAGAAAACAAGTAGAAATGGAGGGGGTTTAATTGTAGAGATATTAGATAGTAGATAATATCTTGGTGATTTACTGGACTTGAGGACTAATAGAGACTGAAAAGTCCAATGTCAAGCCATAATTTCTGACATAGCTACTTGGTGGATGGCAGAACCATTCACAAAGAAGGATGGAGCACCTGGTTGGCTTAGTAGGTTAGGGCTCCGACTCCTGTTTTTAGCTCAAGTCATTGTCTCATGGTTCATGGGATTGAGCCCCACACCAGACTCTGTGCTAACAGTGTAGAGCCTACTTGGAACTCTCTCTCTCCCTCTCTGTGTCCCTCCATTACTCATACTGTCTCTATCTCTCTCAAGATAAATACACTAAAAAAGGAGCAAGGGCAGAAGAGGGAAGGGTTCTTTGGTCCTGCTATATTTGAGGTACCTTTGGACATAAATGGAGATAACCAGTAGGCAATTGGCTATACTGGTCTAAAGGTCAGGAAAAGATCTGAGCTCAAAATAGGTGTAGGAGGCATTGTTAAATCAATGAAGACTAAAGATGTGGCTGTGAATGCCATTCCCTAGGATGGTAGAGAGGGTGGGAAAGATATCAGGATATAACCTGGAGCAATACCTACATACCTAATGGCGGAAAGGAGGAGAGCTTTCAAAACAGCAAATGCTAGTTTTTTAACCAGATTAAAAACATGACTTGCATGGAGGAGGCCACTTGTGGGGATGAGCACCGGGTGTTATATGGAAACCAACTTGACAATAAACTATCTGTAAAACAAAATAATGATAAAAAAATAAAAACATGACTTGCATAATAACCTTCTGTAGGATTATTTTTCTCCAGAGTTCATGGGTGAATGTGAAAATCAGTTGGGATCCAATGATATCAAAGTATCTTTTAGTTATAGACATACTCCCTTTCTATACTAATGTGGTCTAGCTAGCATGTGCTTTATGGTTTGAAAAGCTTTTTCACAGACATACATCCTTTCATTTAATCCTTAAGAAAAAGGCCTACAAGGTAGTTACTAACATTCTTCCTGTTTTATAAACAAGGACACTGAGCACCAATTCAATAGCATGTCCAACGTTTTTTAAAGTTTTTGTTTTCATTTTAACAGTGTTGTTTTGGAAGTCATACATAATATTACTTTCTTCTTGTATTGTCTCAATTGTTTCTTCCTTAAATTTGCCCCTCTTTTTCTACTTGGTGAGATTTAGCTTTATATTCAAGTATCTTTTTTCAGTCTTTGTCCAGTTCTAGCCCAGTGATAACCACTCTGCTGGAATGAATGCCAATGTGGACAGTTGTGCCATTTGCCTTGTTGTGCAGTACTTGTTCTGTGTAGATGACATGTTTCTCCCTGTAAACCTGGACTATTTTGCCAGTTTGCTCACCATTAGAGGCCTCATAAAACTCAGGTCCATCTCAGAGCCTCAATCCTAACAGCAGAGCTTTTTAGAGTGAATGCAACATCAAAAATAGCCCTGAGGCTATGGCTGACTCTACCCTGCATACAGGGAAATAAAGGCTCATAGAAGCCTAAAGGGTAGTCAGTGTTTCTTATTTTGAAAATGGAGTCACTGGATTTGCGTTCAGAGCTTTTGATACTGTAGAATTAGCCTTTATACCTGCTGTCTCTTAATAAATAGCTACTTAGTAAATCTTGAGGGTCCACAACTTTATTGTTACTCTTTTCCTCTTTCTTCTTTCCCTTCTCTTCTCTTCTCTTCTCTTCTCTTCTCTTCTCTTCTCTTCTCTTCTCTTCTCTTCTCGAGAAATAGAGAGAGTACAAGCATGGGAGAGGGGCAGAGGGAGAGGGAGAGACAGAGAGAGAGACAGAGAGACATAGAGACAGAGTCTCAAGCAGGCTTCATGCTCAGCGAGCAACCCTGCTCCATCCCCCAACCCTGGGATCATGACCTGAGCTGAAATCAAGAGTCCTTTGCTCAACCAGCTAAGCCACCCAGCCACCTATTTTTGTTTCTTTGTATCGGTTTGTCTTGAAATTGGGCCCCTGACTCTCCATAGCAAGCATCATGATTTTTCTAGCAACTCACCAACTTTTTGCCAGAAGGTATATTGTTCTTTATAAAAACAGAGTAAAAAAAATGTGAATTCTAGCGATTACTTTTCTGCTTTAGTGTCAGACTCTCTTGGTGCCATACAGTAAAATTAAAATATGGGGGTATTACTTTGTAACCTCTAAGTTTCTACAAATACTAAATTCTATCATCGGGATTGTAATCGTCACTTACAAGGGTATTAATGAGAAATGTCAGTGTAAGTCTATGGTTAATTTAACAACATTGAAAGACCCTTGAAATTTCTTCTATATAAGTTTATAAATCATAGGAAAAATTCACCCTAATGTTTCCTAAGAGTACCCTCAACTATAGAAGTACACAACATAATTAAAAATCATATCCTTCTACCTGAAAGATTGTCTTGAGAATCAGCAACTTTATCAATATGGAAGTGACTTGTCAATGCAAATGATCCCATGAAAGGGGAATACCCTTCTCCTTTCATTAATGATAACAATCAGAGTTTTATTTCGGGTAGGTGAGGCTTTTTTGCCACAAGGTAGATCAACCCTACTTTAAAATCCTTGATGAGCAATATACATATGTATTTTTTTTCATCCAGATGAATTCAATCATTCCAGAATAATTCCAGCATCAGTAAAAACTGTATACAGATTCAGGATTGGCTATAGAAGGCTGATGCTTTTAGGGAAAGAGCCTCAGGGCCTTGGTGAATGCTCTTGGTTATGAGTGGCTCCTTTATAATGGTAACATTTACTTCTATGAGACTCTAACTGCTTGGTTCCCATAGAAACTCAAGTGCCAGAGTGATGACCCAGGGAATGACCTTGTATTTCCTGAGATGACTGTTGGGCCCAACATAAATCATTGCTTCTTTTGCAAAACTGGCTTCCAATTTAGAGCCTTCCACTTGCTTGCCTTGTTCTCTAGGCAATGCCCTTTACCTTTGTTTTTCTTTCTTCATCTGTAAGGTGAAGATTATAACCATAATGTCTCTCTCACAGCTGCTACAAAGATATAAGGAATTGTTACTTTATTACTTCACTTTTTCTTCAAAATGGTATGATACCCCACATTTCACTTTGAAAGGAATCGAGTCAGTGTTACAGAATTATAAAAGGGAAAGTATTTTATTTGCATGTAGGAAATATAATGTAAAAAAAGGAACATATGTGTTTTCTGTATAAAAACTATCCTCCTAGTACACCTGAAATGAATATATTAACAATGCCGAAATTAAAATTAAAAATTTAATAAAAAGCAAAACAACACAAAACAAAACAAAAAACAGAGTCACCCAAGAGTGAAAAAAACAACTGTGAACCTAATGAATCTCAGAAAACAGTAACTTTTAAAATAAACTAATAAATAGTTTCACACTTTAAAATTCATATCCCACATTATGTTTTTATTTTCATCATCTTTTCCACTGCTATTTTTCATGATTCAAAATGTATGTTGTCAAAGTTAGGATGGAGATTCTTGGATGCAAAACTCCATAGGATTTTATTTCTGAATATGCACCTGATGAGAACTGGCAATTAGTGTACTTGTTTAGGAGTAATTTTGTTTAAAAGTTAAGGAACTCAGAAATGTCATTGTTATCAAACCAAATACCAAAGCTACCTCTTTAATGTTACAGGAAGTTACCCAACAATTTCAGAAACTATCCTGCAGACCATATCTTAGTGTAAAATGGTGGGGCTATTTATTCACTCATGTGACAGACCTGTGACATGGTGGGTAAGCATGTAACTGTAGGATCATATTGCATTATTAACCCTCCCATTTTTGCTCACGAAAAAGCAATCTTCTTAAACTTTTTATGACTCAACTGATTTTTTTCATCTACAAACAAATATCATCATAATGTATCTACTATGTGGGTTTTATGTGAGGAGAAAATGATAAAATAGCACATGTAAAAAGGTAGTAAATGCCTGAAAAGCCAGCTACTGCATGCAGTAGTAGACTTCTACCTCTGAAGAATCACTTTGGTTTGCCTTTGTCTGGTTTGTGCCTGTGATGCATAAGAACGAGACAACAGGCTAGGAATTTAAGCTGCAATCATTCACAAGCATATAAAAAATAAAACTCATAGGGGGAAAAGAAAAACTCAAAGGGAATTTTTGTGTGTATCAGTATCCCTGCTGTTCCAGAAAATCATTTGAGCTGCCTGAGTCAAGCTTATAATCATTTCATGGATTCCAAGCTAATGAAAGAGCTGAGTAGCTGCCCCTCTCCTGGCTTTGAGTCTTAGACTGGAGAACACTTCTGACTTTATATATTCCCTCCACCTCATTTCCTGAATAAGAAAATAAATTCCTCAAAATCTTATATGATTTTTTAAAAATGTTTTTTAATTATTTTTGAGAGTCAGAGAGAGACAGCGTGAGCAGGGGAGGGTCAGAGAGAGAGGGAGACACAGAATCCGAAACAGGCTCCAGGCTCTGAGCTAGCTGTTAGCACAGAGCCCGATGCGGGTCTCCAACCCACTGACTGTGAGATCGTGATCTGAGCTGAAGTCAGATGCTTAACCGACTGAGCCACCCAGGCACCCCGCAAAATCTTATATGATTTTTATCTTTGTTCCATCACCTGCCAGCCCTTTTTTTCCCACAGCTCAAACCAAGGAACCCCATAAAGAAATAATGGAGTTGGTTAAACCAAAATTTGGTTCACTTGGGTTCAGTTCAAAGAGTGCTGCAGTGCTTGGATATGAATGCTATGTTCTAACCCAGTATCTTAGGGATGAGAGCAATTCCCCTTCAAGTAGCTTTTGGGAATGGAGAACAGTAACCACAAAAACACTTCTTATGAATCCATCTGTAATGAAACACCTGAAGGGAAAACTCCCTGCTTGAAAGTTCGTACAGTTATATAAAGGCCTAACAGGTGACTTTGAGAGAAACAGTTATTGTGGTATGCTAAAAGCAACATAAATTGAAGAGCCTAAGAATTCTCATCCTCAGCTAGCTACTATTCACAGTGTGAGTGCTTTTCTACTGAGACATAATGTTCCATTAGTCAAGGGATGAAAAAGCAAGATCCAAAATTACATTTTGCAGCACTAACACAAACTTTGTTAGGGTTTACAGGCATAGCATGATGCAGAGAGGAATGTTATTATTTTTCATTTCCCAATAGGGTGGCACTAACTCACCCTAGTTTGCCTGGGATATTTGATGCTGTAGCACTACTTGTATCCCATACCCCAAGGAGCCCTTGGTCCAAGGTAGACACCCTCTATCCTAAACTGCATTAGTCCTAATCCTAGCTACATCTACAATGTAATTTTCAGGTTTACAAAAATTCTTTCACCAAAAATCCACCTTTTTCAGCTTGAAATATAGTATTTTAGAAAAGATAAGTAGAGTCATATTCATGAAATCGTTTAAAATCTTTCCTATGACTTATTGGTGACACGCAGTCCTTCATACATTGTATGACAACAGAGAGTAGTCCCAGACCTCTTGCCCTTAATTGGGCAGACAGAAGCCATACTACAAGCCACCTTAATATGCTTCAGTAAGTTCTGTGATGGCAGAAGCTCTGAACATAGGGGAGCTCAGGGAGGAATGTACTTGGAGTCTGGAAGATTCAAGAAAAACTTCCCAGTGAGAGTGATAGCTAAGCTGACCTCTCAAAAAAATTCTTAGGTATTTTCAGAAGTCACTAATCAAAGCCTTATTCTAAGTAAGAAGGCTAGAAAGGCAGGTTTTCCTGAATGTCATCCAACCTAAAATAGCAGACAGTGTTGAGAAAAGGAGGTGCATTAGGGTGAGATAAAGGGGAGATCCATAAAGGCACCAGAGGGGTGTACTGGGTTCCTCTGGAGCAAACTTCTCCCTTTAATCCTGTTTGCCTTGACTTTCTGTAGGAGAAACCTAGTCCCTTGAACCATTTCCTCTTTCAAGTGCTCAAAGTCCTCCAGTGAAATACATGTCTTTTCCATTCATAAGTGTTAAACCCCCTCCATCTTTCCCAGATCCTTGAACATCTCCATTTTCAACAAAGCTTCCTCAGTCTTTATGATTGTCTCTCATCTTCATAACTCCAAGCCCCCTGACTCCTTCCTATTCATGACCTACCTTTAGGAGCTTTCTTATATTCCATTTCCATTATTTTATTTCTTTTTATTATGCACTAATGCATCAAATTTTGTTGAGTACCTACTACAGGCCTGACATTCATCTCAGTCAAACAGGATCCCTGGTTTCCTGGAGCATATAATACCTTTAAAAACAAACAAACAAGCAAACAAAACTTGACAAGATTATAAGTGCTGAAAAGTACAGGTCATGTCATACATGTGTCTTGTGTCCCCTGCAGTGCTGGAAACAACTGTGACGCATATTATGCAGTTAATAAATATTTGTTGATTTGAGTGACTAAAGCATTCTGTAGTGGAATTGTTCTATTAGGAATTATAATCAAAGGAGATGAAACAGAGATGGTAGAGTTTCCTACGGGATTCAGTTGAAATTTATTGATGTCCTCACTGTGTAGTGCGGAGGACATTAGGATATGAAAGTTAAATGCGGGAAATGGAATTTGGAAAATTCTCCTTATGATGAAAATATAAATATTTTTTTCTCTCTACCAAGCTCAGTAGGGTAGTTGGTGCATAAAACACTACGAGAACTAAAAAGATTCAAGTTTACCTTTGATTTTGCCTATGACCTACAGAACTTATTATTTCCTTTGATTCTCAGTTTGTTCATCTTTAAAGTAGGAGAATGTGTGGATCCCTGTTTGTCCTCTGTCTCTGCCCATTACCACCCTACTGTGCCTTAGGAGGCTAGTACACGGAGACTGCGCTTATAGGCTTTGGGCTCTGATTGGGTTCAGCCAATGGGGAGCTAGCTAGCAAGCAAGTGTAGGAGAGTTGGTTATTTTCTTCCACTGCAGGCTCCATCTTTCACAGCAATTTCCCCTAGTAACAGTGAATACTGTCTTCCTGGGCCTTGGCCGCCTGGCTGTAACTTCTGTATGGTTCCCTGTTGATTATAGCTCCAGGGTATGCTCCTTTCCCTTGATGGTTTCCACTAACTTTGCCCAGGGCTCTGCGGATAACTCCTTTATTAAATTTTCTACAAATGACCCAGTTTGTGCCATCTTTTCCTGCTGATGGAGACAACAGTCATATTTGTATCTCACTCATATAAACATTAAGTTAAACTGTATGAAATGTCTAGCACAAACTCTAGTATGAAGTAAATCTTAAGTACAACTCCCTTACTCTCCTTCTCCCTGTAGTGTACTCTGGCCTTCTTAAAGACATGCTTCTAATTTATGCTAGTGTGGAATCTGTGCTTAATGTGATTTTTAATAGTTTAACATGGTTCTTCTGGAAGAGGTCTTTGCTACTATGCAGGAAAACTTTTGTTTACATAAGGATCATTGGCAAATAAAATCAGGAATATGTCTCTTTCAAAAAGTCATGACAATATAAATTGTATAAATATAAGTGTTTCAGCCAGAGTTAAATATGTGCTTTTTTAATGATATAATATTCCTCCTTTCAGGAACATATACACTCAGACTATGAAAGAACTAAAGGCTCAGAAGAAAAAGATTTATTTGACATAGGTAACACTTTTGTGGACAAAATATTACTCTCAAATATTTGTTTTGAAGATGATTGATAATCTTTCTAGCTCAAGTTTCCTATAAATTTTGTGGCAGGAGGATGAACTGAGAGTTAACTGTGACAGAATAGCCATTGAGAAATGATTCAATCCCTTTTTGTCCATAAAGTGATCATGGAAGAATGAAAGGTGTTCTTAGCTTGCTCTAGGAATGACAAGGCCTTTGAGTTCTTCTGCCCAGAAATTTCCAACTTCCTTACCTTCTGGGGATAGTTAACACAAAACAAGTAGTCATCTGTTGTGGGTGTGCCAGGAGGAATTTCCTAGACACTTTTGTGTTATTAGAGGCTTAGATTTGTGTAAATAATTCAATCTGATTTCTTAAAGAGAAAACTAATCAGCAGAAGTACTGTGATAGAGGGTTAAAGAGGGGTGCTATGAGGTTGATAGGTGTCTACAGCCAGGAAGGTGGCGGGAGATCTGGTGTCAGGAGCAGCAGAGGCAGGGGCTTACTGGAATACAGTCTTTGAAGTGGGAAAGCCCCAGTACAATGCTGGCCTGTATGTTGTAGGTTGTAACAGTGGCCACATTCTACATGTCTTTCTGTAGCTGAGTCTTTTTTTCTTAAGCTTATCTATTTTGAGAGAGATAGAGAGATGGGGAGATGGAGAGAGAGAATCCTAAGCAGGTTCCATGCTGTCAACGCAGAGCCCGATGTGGGGCTCAAACTTAACAAACAGTGAGATCGTGATGAGCCAGTCAACCACTTAACAGACTGAGCACCCAGGAGCCCCATTTGTGTCTGACACTTTTTGAAATGTGGCTTTTTTCAGCTCCTCCAATCAAAAAGTGTTTATTTTGCCATTTCTTGAGTCAGGCTTGAATTGTTACTTCTTCTGGCCAATGTAATGCAGCGGAAGAGATGCTATGTTAGTTACAAATCTAGGCCTCAGGAGACCTTGTATGTTTCTGCTCTTTCTCTTAGAGCCATGGAGAGCTGCATGCATACAGATTCACGATGGCTTAGATGATCAGAGACACATGGCCTAGTCTTTCCCCCATTCTTCATCCAATACCCAAACAATGCCAAGAAACAAAGGTCTTTGCTGACTAGTAGCTGGTTGCAAAAGTATGTGTGAATCCAAGTGAGACAGAAAGAGCTGTTCCACAAAGCCCAGTCCCATTTGTCAACCCACAGAATCATGAGCTGAGAATGACTGTTGTTTAAATCCCTAAATTTAGAAATTGTTTGTTACATAGCAAACAAACTGATAACATTGTGTGCTTATGACCTTGGGATGACCAGTATCTCTAAGGCTTAGGTTGGCATGGGGGAGAATGGTGCTACTTGCTTGCAAGGGATCCACATTACCTGAAAATAGCAACATCAGTGACAGTCAAAGATATCCAATATCTCCCATTTTACTGTCCTATCTATCCTCTAGAATTCTGTGCAATCCAAGGAAGAAGGAAAGAGAAACCCTCACCCCATTATTGTCATATCATTTGATACTGAACTTTATAACTATCTTAATCTGTGAGGACTTGGGTCAAATTTAATATTAAAAAATAGTAAAACTTTGGTTCTGAAGATCACTTATTATGTCACATTTTAAAAATAATAAAACGCAAAATGTTTTGCAAGACCGTTTGAAGAAGAAAGTATGATACTTCAACTCTCCTTAGATTTTATACTCTGCTATCAATCAGCAGAGGGAAGAGAATGATCATCTCATGCGTCTATCTGGAGGGGGTTTTTGACCTCTGAGTTAATTTTGGTAATATGATTTTTGAGCAAAAATTTGGTCAAGTTATTAGACAGTAAATAAGTGTTCAAGTCTGATTTGAATCAAGTCTGATTCAATGATTGTTGAAATGTTTATATTTTGCAAAGAACTCTGGCCTTGCTGGCATGTGAACTGTGTATTAGTTCTGGCTCTGTTGTTAATGAATACTATGTTAGGTGGGCCGTTACCCGTCTTTGATCCTTGATTTTTTTTATCTGTAAATTCAGAAAGAACTCAGTAATCTTTAAGTACCTTTGAAGGTCTTCCATATCTCTCATTCTACACTTAACATTTAGGCAGTCTTTTTATCCAGAGGCATGATTTACTTCTCCATAAAATATCCTGAACTGATATCTCTCCTATCAATCCTTAAAGCAGTTACTAATGATAAGGGTGAGTTACTAATGATAATGATAAGGGTGAGCAGGCAGCCAATCAGGCACTCTTCTGTGTCATCTCTGATACTGATGTCTCCTTATCTGTAACCTGTTTATGTGTCTGGTCTCCTGAACTAGTTTGAGGATGATCATGGTGTGTTATCCTTTTTCTGACTCTCCATTTTAAATTATAATATGTAAGCCTAAAAATAACTCAGTAGAAATTATTGATACACCTAATAACTGACTATATTAATAACTTTTAACGTACTTTCAGAATAGTCTTTTTTCCAGTATGAGTCAGAGCCCTTCAATAGCACTGCATGGCCTGTGGGGCTTTAGGTAAGTCATTTCACACTTCGGGGAACTAAGTTTTTAACCATAAAATTAAAGATTGAGTTAGATTAAATAATAAAAAATAAGAACCCTCCTTTGTGTACTAATCTGTCTTTTTTTAAATCCTATGGAAATTTAGGACATAAATGTTTGTCATTAACCTGATTCTTCTTCTTCCCTGGACTTGGTTCTGAGATGTAAGTGTAGCTGAGAGTCATAAACATGTGACTCTAGGCACCAGCTCCTGAAGGCATGCATGCAGGTTGAGTATCACAGGTAGTCTGGCTGGGTGCCATCAACATGCTCTTCCACCTTGCACCCCAACCTCCTACCCTCACCCCCAACCCACATACTATCCATCACTATTTCAAGTCTTCCAAGAATTGATGCTGAGGGGCCATTCTGTTCTCAAAGCCAGTATGTTGAATTGATTTTCTTTTGCTTGGTTAGAAGCCTAGGGGTAGAAAGCTTAATCTAAACTCCTCATCATTAATTTGGGTCTTGATTATAACATTATGTTCAAAATTTGAAATAGCTTTCCAAGAGTAATGATTTTTCTAAATAGATAATGCTATCTGTCTCTTTGGAAGTACACCAGGCTTAATAAAGATGTAGATTACATAATCTTTTCCCCAGTCTGGAACCTGTAGTTGAATAAGTACTTTGTATGAAAAGCAGGGATTATTGGGGCACCTGGGTGGCTCAGTCAGTTAAGTGTCTGTCTTCAGCTCAGGTCATGATCTCACGGTTCCTGGGTTTGAGCCCTGTGTCAGGCTCTGTGCTGACAGCTATCTCAGAGCCTGGAGCTTGCTTCAGATTCTGTGTCTCCCTCTCTCTCTGACCCTCCCCTGCTCAAGCTGTCTCTCTCTCTCTCAGAAATAAATAAAAACATTTAAAAATTTAAAAAAAATAAAAAATAAATAAAAGCAGGGATTATTATTAATACTCTTCTATTTTTCTCCAAATTTGCATAATTATAAACTGTTTGTTCTAAAACTGCCTTCTATAAGCTGAAAATACATATACTTTACCAAAAGATCTGAAGTTCCTTAATAATATTTCTAGTGAACCAAATGAATCAGTATTTATCTGAAAATGTTAACAGTTTTCAAATTTAAGAATTTGTTTGAAAACATATAAGTAATCCAGTAATTCCATGAGTGGACTAGATCTAGTATCCTCATTCTCAAGTGAAGTCAACAACAATAAATGCCAGTAAAACTTCTTTGTAAGAGATTATAAAGCAAATTATTTTTAAGCAATATTAGTTTTCATGAGAAAAACTATGGGCAGGAGCCTGGGTTTTGGACTCAAATAACTCTGAGCTTTAAATCCTGGCCCAATATCTTACTACCAAAGTGTTGCTCAGCAAAATACTTAACCTCACTACTAATTTTCTTTGTAAAATAAGATTAATAATAGCACCTTGAAATATTATTGAGGATTAGACGGAATAATATAGATAAAGTACCTACCATGGAGTAGATTTTGAAGAAAGGTTAGCTATCAATAATATTGTATTTATGTTAAAGAAATAAAGCATCATTTTCTTTTTTTAAAAAAATTTTAACGTTTATTTTATTTTTGAGACAGAGAGAGACAGAGTGCAAGCAAGGGAGGGGCAGAGAGAGTGGGAGACACAGAATCTGAAACAGGCTCCAGGCTCTGACCTGTCAGCAAAGAACCCGATGTGGGGCTCAAACCCACGAACCACGAGATCATAACCTGAGCCAGAGTTGAACACTTAATCAACTGAGCCATCCAGGTGCCCCAAGATCATTTTCTTTTTATTCAGTTAGAATACATTTATTTATTTTTAAAGTGCCTTACTTATACTAATTATTTGTGAGGTTTAAGACATCATGAGCAGGAATGAGTTAAACATGATTTTCCCTTTTAATTAAAAAAGAATCAATAACATCATGGGGATGTTTAATTTCTTCCAAAGAGAACACAAGATAATCAATAGCATTTCTTGATATGGATGCTGCACAAAGTTGAAATCAAAGCCAGTCCTAACACAGCAAATTAGACAAAGGTAACAAGACTTAGGCATGAAAAAGCTCCTGCTTGATTGGAAATGGTCCTAGAAATATCTAGGATTAGACAGCCAGCCACATCCTTGCACTATGGGTTTAAGTAAAGCTTGCATGAGAGAGTAAGTGAATCCCCAGGGATATTCTTATCTCTTGTACCAAATATCAGCCATTTTATTTTTTTAGTTTAAGTCCTAACAGAGAGATGGTGACAGTGGTAGGAACAAAATGTCTATTGCTATTTTTAATTTAACCAATATCATTACTATTAATTAATACTTATTTTTGTTCTTGGCTCTTCTTTAGCCAAATAAATGATCTCAGTTTGACCCTACCTGATGGAATGTTACTACTTAATAGATCTGTCACAGACACAGACTGGTAGCAATGAAGTGAATGATAAATACAAACAAAAAAATGAATAATAGGAAATAATAAATTGTAGTATAGTAAAATTCAATTGATAATGAATAATGATTTGGAACAATTTAAAAAAACAACAACACAGAACTCAAAGACAGATTTAAGAAATCATTCCTTTAATGATCTATGTGACCCTGGGCATGTCACCTTCTTGAGGCCTCAGGACCTTTGAGTCTGCTTTGTCTTCCTGTATGGAGAGGTGCTCATGTTACATGCTCCCTGACATTCATTGTGGCCCTTTTGCCTACTCTTAACTATATTCTGCCTTTTAAAATCTTTGAAATAGCAACTTCTAATCCCAGATTCCTATGTACATGAAGAAGGCTTTCCTCTTTCCCTGTTTCCCCAATAAAAGCCAGAATATTCTAACTTTTAGGTAATCCTTTGATTTTAAGGATTTGATTATTGTTAAATTGCAGAGATCCCTGGGAATTGGTAATTTTTTAGAATAATTAGACATTTACATTTCAGTAAAATTGCAAAGGAGACAAAGCAATCCCTTGATGCTCTGTAGGAAATGCCACCAGCTTTCTCCCAATATCTGTTCTTCCCTTCTTTTACAAGGAAATTCCTGATTTTCAGGTGGACATTCACCCAGAATAGTGGCTAGCTACATTTCCCAGCCTACCTTGCAATTAGGTAAGATCATAAGATTGAGTTCGAGGCACTGTAATATGCTTAAAGGAATGTGGGAATGTTCTTCATCCTTCCTTCTTGCTGTCTAGAATGTGGATGTGAGAGTTGGAGCTCCAGCAGCCATCTGGTGACCTTGAGAATGAAACTGGCGGATGGTGGCCTGAGTCCAAGCAAAGATAAAGTTCTCTTGCTGTGGTCTTAGGGAGTTTATCAGCTCCAAATCCACATTTGTTTGTTTAGTTGATCCTTGGTTAGTTTTTTAAGTATCCTCCATCCACTTATACATACCTAATTAAGATATGAGAAACAGGACATAATTAAGTTCACCAAAACCTTTTGCAACTCTACTTTTTTTTTTTTTTAACAACCCAATCTTCATGGGTTCCTCTCCAAATAGAAGACATACTAGAAAACAAGAAGGTATTTCATTTTTGTAAAATATTAAGAAGAGATGAACTTCTCAAAGAATAGGAAGTCTAGCAGTTCATCATTTATAATATTTAAATATGTTTCCTGATATCAGAGTCATTGAATTATGAGAATTTCAGAAAGTAATGATAGTACAGGGGCACCTGTGTGGCTTAGTCGGTTGAGCATCCGACTTTGGTTCAGTCCATGATCTCATAGTTCCTGAGTTCAAGCCCTCCGTCAGACTCTGTGCTGACAACTCAGCCTGGAGCTTGCTTCAGATTATTTTCCCCTTCTCCACTTATGCTCTCTCTGTCTCTCAAAAATAAATAAAAACATAAAAATTTTTTAAAATAAAGTAATGATATTATAAAAATTATAGGAAGTAGTTCTGAAAAAAAGCTGTGCAAATTTTTGTTATTAAATGCTAAATAAGCATATATATTTAAGAGTATTATTTTTGGTACTTCTCTTGGAAAAAATTATAAAGAGATGCACCTTACCTAGATTTTTTTTTAAGTACAGAAGTCATCTAATAAGTGCTACTATGAAACATAGTGAAACATAGTGATACTAGGTTCCCTTTACCTTTTATTTACTAGTTAATTTAAATGAAATTGTTCTAATGGTCATATAACCTCAACTATGAGTGGAACATTTTAAATTGTATTTTCTGAATAGTTATAAAAACTATTTACCTAGGTAATATTGTATTACATTCTCACTGTTTACAACATTAGAAGAAAGATCTTATATTTCTTAAAAAAACAAATATAAAACAAAATACCAGCCTAAAATTAGCGAGGTATGTTGAATATGGTATGCTCCATATTCATTGTTGTTGTGTTATTGGGTCGATCTGTGAAATTTCTGAGATTTGTATCTTTGAACATTTCTTACATACAAATTCTTTTAAGGGACTCTTTCTAGAATTATGGCAAAGGCACTTGCATGGGGATTTCTAGAGTGTTTGTTTAAAATGCTAATTCCTGGACTTCTCATCTCAAATTGTGAATCAGAATCTCTATGCACTTCTTGACAATATGAATTTTAAATACCTCCCCTCAAGAGATTTTCAAGCACATCTGAGTTTCAGAATCTCCCTTCTTCAGCTTTGTGTAATACAAAGAAGTTTCAGGCTGATTCAGGTTATTACTTCCATGCCTCTGAGCCAATATCAAGTTGATTCTTTTTCCATTCTGCGTCCAATAATAGTCATTTTGACCTCATGCAAAAGTCAGGAATCATTACTGGACTGATTAACTCTGGAAGGGAGAGGGGTGTCTCCCTAGATAAGTACAGAGAACACGGAGAGCCACACCTATGAGTCAAATGAGGAGGAAAATAAAAGTATAACAAAAGTAAGGTTCAATTTCAAAACCGTTTTTTGAACTAGTCTGGGATGAGTGCATTTGTAATGTAAGGAATGAGTCTGTATTAAAGAAAGAACAGGATAACTTAATAGAGGTCTCCTATCTCATTCTGTGAAGGTGCTTCTGGGCTCTGGTGATGAATGTGTTCATTTTATGTGACTTGCTTTGGGTAAATAACCCAGTGCCCTATCCGCTCTCCAGCCGGCGGCCAGCAGCGGCCGTGTGCGCGCTAATGACGGTGGAAGGAGCCTGGGGGAGGGCCTCGGAAGGGGCTGCTCAGCGCAATCGCGCCCCTGGCACTTGCTAAGAGATTCTCAGACCGTTTTCTGCAGCTGCCACTTGAAGACTCCACGCTCTCCCTCCAGAGGAAAGAAGCCATCTATCTAAATCAGCTGTACTCTCTACGTGTCTCTCATTTCTCCCTCCGCCAGCCGCCACCCCCACCCCTTCCATTGTGTTGTGCGTTTAGCTCCGCTTCCTGCGTAAGACCCTAACCTCTTTTGTAGCAGCAGGCGTTACTGAGGGTTTCGGAATCTCGAGTTGCAATGGAGCTGTACGGAAAGGTGAGCAGAAGGGAGTTCCTTTGCATGCTCTGCTCGAAATGTTGCTTTGACGGACTTTGGGGTGTGTGTGTGTGCGCGCGCTCGTGCCTTGTCAATGCAATTGTGTGAGTGAACCACTTTGTTTATGTGTGTGCTAATATTCTTTCTCCCCCGCGTTTGTTGAATGAGATTGTAAAACCACCCTAGTCTGCCTATGAAAATATGTAAACTTTCCCGGTTCGGATAAGGAGGTGTAGAGCGCAGAGTCCCAGAACGCTACGCCGGTTTCATTTGTATAGGGAATTAGCACAAGGTAGTGCGTTTCCTAACCAGGAAATCACAATCTAGCCACGGAAGGCTGTGAGTAGAATAGAAATATTCTCCGCTGATACGAGCTGGAGTCACTTTTGGTTGCACCTCGCTAAGAAATAGGCTGGGAGGCTGCGAGCAGTATCCACGAGCGATTCCAAGGGAGGAGAAGGGAGGCTCCGTGGCCAAGTCCGACTAGAGGAGATAGCCTATTAAGTGCTTGCTTGCCGGGAGATGTAGTTCAGGGCTCGCTGGTGGGCCAGAAAAGCTCACTGAAACAAGACTACAACTCCCAGGAGCGCTCGGGACTCCCGGCCAGTACGCGTGTGCGGCGCCAAGGAGGGGACAGCTCCGGTGCTGATGTTGGAGCCGGTTAGTGAACCCCAAGAGTGCAGAGAGTGGAGCGTGGAGCTCGCGGGCTGTGCAAGCTTGACCGAGCGCCCCGGCCAGCGCTGTCTTAACCAGAGAGAAAGGACGTTTTGAGAACAATGAGACACGAAGCTCCCATGCAGGTGGGTCTGTACAGAAAGTGTGGCCTCAGGAGGAATTGACATAGATGCTTTCTCCCTTGCTTCAAGCACAAATTGTGCTCGACCTCAGGGAAGGTTTAGGCTGCGACTTGGTTCTGGGGACACTGTTGGGTTCCTCTACGTTCCGTGGGGGCTGTGATTGGGCTGCACTGATGAGGGATACGGATATTCATTTTCTTCCCAGGATCTGCAAGGAGGGTATGAGTGTCTGTCTAAAATATAAGCCCGAGCAAACAAAAGTCAGGGAAACATGCAGTCTTCTGTTGGCATCGATCTTCCCTCCTGGCTGGCCTGGTTTGTGATGCCGGTGCAAGTGCACGGACTTGAGGTTTAGGGTTGCGGGGTCTCTCTTGGAGTTGGCATAGAGCTAATTCCACTCGGTTAAGAGCGCCTTAAGAAAGGCTAAGACCAAAAAACAAACAAACAGGCTAAGGCAACGTTAGGGTTCCCCAAGTTCCCTTTTCTTCAATTAGGGTGCTAGTAGTATCAGGGGAAAATAGTAAAACCATGCCAGAGGCATGGCAGCCTTTAATCTCTGTCCTCAAAACTGGTTTACTCGTGCGTTTTGAAGACCCCCTCTGAGCTTTCTCCTGAGTCGTGTGCCCATTTGTTGTACGTTCTCATTCGGCATTTCAGTCCCATTCTTAGGTTTGCTTACTTCGACTTCTGTGGAAAGATACCTCTGCCTAAGCGTCTTGCTTAGGTAAATTTTGTTTTTAAGTACAAATGAGTGGTGCTTTCTCCTTTGTATGTACAACTAGTTAACGCTAAACATCAGCCTGCGTTCTTTAACCTAGCAGAGTGATCCTGTTGCGTAACAGAGAGGTATTTTATGAATGGGGTTGAGAGGAGAATGGAGCACACCATTTGGAACATGTTGTCTCTCTTGAGAACCCACCTCTACTGCCAAGTCTAACAGTATAAATATTTGCTTTCAGTTCTTGCTTAAATGTTTCCCAATTGTTTTTCTTCACAAACTAAATACTTTTAAACATATGCTTTCGTTTACTTTTATTTTATGGGTTATGTATGTTAAGATATACAGTGACTGGATTGTTAAATGGAAAAAAATATGTAGAATATAACTGTTGAGGTATTATATAATGGAAGCCCTCAAATTACCTTTTGAGTTATTGAAAATTTGATTTGTTCTAAAAAAACATTCACCCATTGTGTATCTTCTAATCCCTCTGTTTGTGACTGAGCTTTTCATTATAGACCTGATGTGAAAAGAATCTGGAGAGACAATAAAGGTACAAGCTGTTGTAATCAAGATATATTGGCTTATGATAATTTTCCATTACTGGAGGTACTGCCAGGAACCAACTGGCTAAATTAATCTTATTTGATTAGAGTAAACATTGACAGTAGACTTTAAAAGTAGATTGTGAGTATTTACGTCAACCTCTTATACACACTGAAGTCTATCAAAATAAATTACTAAAAAAAACTGTTGCATCTTGATTTTAATTTTCTTAGAAGAGTTGCTTAGAATGTCCATAAGAGCCATTAAAATTTTATAGAACTGTATGAAATTAATGCCTTAGGAAGAATTTTAAATTATTTCGTATCAACTATGTAGTAGGTATAATATTTAATTCTATATTTTAATTAAAACTTTAAGGAAAATTAATATAAAATAGATAATAGTTTACTTGTGGATAAAGTATTTTTATGTTTATATTGTATTTTATTCATTGGACTAAATTTTTGAAATTTACAAATCAAAGGTCCAAATTCTATCACGAATTATATATGTATTTTAAGAAATCAAAGACTGCTTTCTGAGCTATATTTAGTTAAAACACATTCACTGATTCCATTTAACAAGTAAATTGTTGCTATGATGATCCTCTATTACAGTCAGGTTTTCAAATATATATAATGATAGGAAGAACAAAAACTGTAAACATACTTTTTTTTTTTTTTTTTACAATGGCAAGTAATGTCTCAGGACCCATACTTTTGAAACATAATCACATTCCAGGTGGCTTTGATACATGAAAATGCAACAAGATAAATACTTGAGATTTTTCTTTTTTTTTTTTTTCCATTTAAAGACTCAGTGAACCACATCATCATTTGAGATATATGCCTCCAGATTTTTTTTGAGAAAACTTAGGTTTCTGAAAATGAGTCACAAGCAAATACCCATTTTACAGTTTAATCATCCTAAGAGATGCTTTTCCCCATGTAGAAATAATTTAATTCATTTGTTGATGTGGAACAAAACAAGCCCTTTAATTGTTGATTTCTTAACTTATTTCTTATTAATTCAAGGAAGCCTTTTTAAAGATTATGTAATGTCTTTTAAAAAGCCTTTGATATGCCTATATAAATAGCCTGGTGGTCTATTCAAGATAGTTGTCTTTGATATATGCATATTTTCTAAAGAATATTTCTCTCTGAATTGGCGTAAAATGAGGGATAATAATTGTTTTTTATAGTGACTATTAAAATAATACATAATGATAGTTTTTGATGTCTATACTTCCTTTGTGACCAAATAACCAGGAATGACATTTGGTAAGTGTTCCCAAATGATAGGTTAGAATTTTAATGCAAGAGATGGTCATTTTGTTTTTTCTCATTCAGTGAGTTCATAAATCCTGAAGGCCAAATGAAATGGGGGATAGCAGTGCTCATGACTTGAGGGCAAAACTCTGATGAACAAATTGTCATTTGATTCAAGAGTCAGAAGGAACAAATTTCATTTTATCTAGTTCTTTGTTTGTGCCAAGCACTGTTCCTTCCATTCAGATCTCAGTGTGTGTGTGTATGTGTGTGTGTGTGTGTGTGTGTGTGTGTGTGTGTGTGTGTGTGAAAGAGAGAGAGAGATGGAGAGAGAGAAAGAGAGAAATACAAAAACAATCCTAGAGGTCACCATTACTCTAATTACAGGCAAGATCCTGGAGCTTATTAAGAGTCAATACTTTTTCCACATGACAGAATCAAAATCTGCCCAACTTCTCTCTAGAAAATCCATGTTCTTTCCTCTGTTGGGTTCCTTAAGAAGACATACCAGACACACAGAGGTGATGTAAGGAAAGAGGGTACTATTGATGTGACATGACTCATTCATTTGGTTTAGAGGAAAGAAAAATTATCCTGTTTGTAAAATAAAGTTGTGTAAACTAAACCAAATATTTGAGAAGGGCCAGTGTGCCAAAAAGTGGTTTGCTTTTTGTCTCCTGAATTTAAATTGCTTGCAAGTTTATTTATTCTCTTGGAGGACCAAAATGGAATCCATTGTCTCTGATTAAATGGTTAGTCTTTAGTGTTGTTATCCAGAAGCTTTCTGAGTCATGTCATAAACCAAAGAAAATAATTTACCCAAAGAATGAAGCAGAGGCAAAAAATTATCTAAAAATGAGGAGGATTGAAGAAAGAATATAGATGTATGCTGAATATGAAGTCGAGGTGAAAACTATAATAGATATTAAATACAGCCATGCTTTATACAAAAACAACTTACAAAGGATTAAGTCCAAATATCACTGTTTCATTTGGCTACAGAAAGTACATGGCCGTTCTTGCCTTCCATTATTGTTGATTCATGACCAAATCTAGCCTTGTGATGAGGGCTTTATCTTTATAAGAAATGGAAATTTAGTCCTCACCCCTTCCAGAAACAGAGAAAACTTCTAGTTGGCACTGGAGAAACAAGGACTTCTTTCCTATTCTAGTTGAACGAATTCTGGAAGTTTCTACTTTTCTTCTGTAAAAGAAAGTGGAGGAGAGAATGGGGAATTACCTGTAACAAAAATAAAACTTCTATGATGTAAGAAATCATTTTCCATTTCCACTTTTTCAGTCTGAGAAGTTGTGGATTTATTACATGGTGTAACCACAATTTTTCCTGCCATTCTAAGATTATTTTGGAACTGAAAATTCCTTTCCTGGCCATCATATTCCAAGAAATATGTTTTTATGCTAAGGAACGGGTTTTCCTGGCACTGTTCATATACTAAATCTAAGTATAAACAGTTGGGCCTCCTCAAAAATACTGTATGGGTAAAAGATTTTCCAACCATTTTCTCCTTTTCTTATTCATTCATTGGGTTCAGAGGTTCTAGAGGAGCCAACTAAGTAGTAGGTCACCATAACTTGTGAAGACTAAGTCTTATAGATTTATTTGGAATTATTTAGATCTTAGCATTTTTCATTTGTTTGCAGTTTTTGAGATATTTATATAGATTGAAATGTACACATCTTAAATGGACAATATGATGAGTTTTGATAAATGGATATACCTGTGTATCACACACCACTATAAAGATATAGAACACTTCCAATCAACCCCAAGAGTTCTTTTATTCACGGTTTTCTTATGTTTTTATTTTTGTTTTTGTTTTTTTTTTCCAGTTAATCCACTGACACAATAAAGCTTTGATTTGTTTTAAAATTATAAATCAGCTTGCTTTATTCTAGAATTTCATGTAGTTCTGTGAAACATACAATATGAACATACTGTAGCACATACACTACCCTTGAGTTTGGCTGATTTTGCTTAGTATAATGTGTATGGAATTAATTTGCTGTTGCATGTATCAATAACCATTCCATTTTATTGACGCATATTATAATTTTGTATCAATCCACCAAACTTTTAAAATCCATTTTCCTTTTGGTAAATTTGAGATAATTTACATTTTGCGACTATTATGATTGAGGCTGTAAACATTTATCATATTAGTCTTTCCTAATAACATGCTCTCATTTCTCTTGGGCAAATAGCTAGAAGTAGAATTGATAGGATAAAGCTTAAGTGTACATTTAGCTCTTAAGAAAAGTTAAATCTTGGGGCACCTGGGTGGCTTAGTCGGTTAAGCGTCCGACTTTCGCCTAGGTCATGATCTCACTGTTCGTGGGTTCAGGCCCCGCATCGGGCTCTGTGCTGACTGCCAGCTCAGAGCCTGGAGCCTGTTTTAGTCTGTGACTCCCTCTCTCTCTGACCCTCCCCTGCTCACACTGTCTCTCTCTCTCTCTCCTAGAAATAAATAAAACATTAAAAAAAAAAAAAGAAAAGTTAAATCTTTAGCCAAAATGGTAGTACCATTTTACATTCTTATCAGCAGTGTCTAAGCATTCCAGTAGCTTTACAATCTTCAACAACATATGGTGTCAATTGCCTTTTTAATTTTGGCCGCTTTAGTGAGTGTTTTGTGGCATTTCATTGTGATTTGAATTTGCATTTTCTTGATGACCATTGATTTTGGCACATTTGCATCTGTTTACTGGTCATTTGTATATCTTCCTTTGTTAAATGTCTGTTTAGCCTTTTGTTCTTTATGGAGGGTTGTTTTATTATTTACTTACAAACCTTTATATACATTTGAAACTAGTTTTTTTGCCAGATATATGTAAATGTTTATAATTTTAAAAATATTTTCTGCCGGTCTGTAGCTTGAATATTCTCTTAATAGTGTCTTTTGCTGAAAATATTTTTATTTTGATAAACTATAGTTATTAATTATAGGTGTGGTCTATATGTATGTATCTGGACTCTACACTTCCTTTGATCTGTTTGTCTTGACTATGTCCTGAAACCTTGCTACATGTATATATTACTAGTAGTAAAATTCTTTTAGATTGCTTAAGAATTATATATATATATATATATTATATATATATTTTATTTCTAGGAGAGAGAGAGAGAGAGACAGCGTGAGCAGGGGAGGGTCAGAGAGAGAGGGAGTCACAGACTCTGAAACAGGCTCCAGGCTCTGAGCTGGCAGTCAGCACAGAGCCGGACGCGGGGCTCGAACCCACGAA
The DNA here is from genome assembly GCA_017311185.1 of Proteles cristata cristata. Taxonomy (NCBI): domain Eukaryota; kingdom Metazoa; phylum Chordata; class Mammalia; order Carnivora; family Hyaenidae; genus Proteles; species Proteles cristata. Next base: position 182,082 of record JAESUZ010002499.1, on the reverse strand, counting down.
CCGCGAGATCATGACCTAAGCGAAAGTCGGACGCTTAACCGACTATGCCACCCAGGCGCCCTAGATTGCTTAAGAATTTTACATAAACAATAGTATCATTTGCAAGTAAAGGCAGTTTACTTCTTCTTTTCCAAAGACCTTTTATTTATTTATTTATTTTTTACCCTCTCTATTTCATTCCATAGGGTAGGGCATCCAATACAATGTTGAGTAGAATGATGAACAGACCTCCTCATCTTGTTCTCAGTCTTAGGGGGAAGGCGTTCCAACTTTCACTACTAAGTATGAGCTCAACTCTAGTTGTTATGTTGTTCTTGCTGTTGTTATTTGTATGATTCCCTTATTATACTGAGAAAATTTCTTTTAGTTCCTCGTTTGCTGAGAGTATTTGTTTTTTAACATTAAATGGGTTTTGATTTTTGTCAAAACTTTTTTTTTTTTTTTTTGCATCTTGTGCTCACTTGATTAATCTCCTGTATTTTGTTGGATTACATTGATTGGTTTTTTTAGTTAATCTGGCATTCCTTAGGTAAACCCCTGTTAGCTACAGTGTATTGTTTTTTTTTTTTTCCTGTGTATTGCTGCTAGATTCAGTCTGACTATATTTCTTTGAGGTTTTTTGCCTTCAAATTAATGATGGATATTGGTGTATAATTTTCTCATAATACTTTTATGATATTATAATGTTGGATTTATGCACACTTTATAAAACAAGCTGAGGAGTGTTCTTTTTACCCCTGTTTTCTGAATGATTTTGGTATCTAAGATTGGTCTATTTTGGTTCGTAAAGTGATAGAGTTCATATATGAAGCTATTGGAACCTAGAGTTTGCTTTGTGGAAAAAAAATTGAAACAACTTTAACTATCAAAATGTGTATAAATATCTCTATCATTCAACTATCTATTGTATATATCTATGTGTCATCTGTAATTTATCTCCCTTTAGTATGTTGTGGTAGGACGAATAGCCACCATCCCCCTTCCAAAGTTATCTGTGGCCTAATCCCTGGAACATATGAATAAATTATGTTACATAACAAAAGGGACTTTGCAGATGTAATAACTGTTATGCATTTTAAAATAGGGAGATTAATTTGGATTATCTGCTAGGTCCAGTCTAATCACATGAGTTGTTAAGAGCAGAGACCTTTCTCTAGCTGTCCTCAGAGTGATGTGGCAGAGCAACAGTCACAAATTTTAAGCATGAGTCTTGTTGCTTGAAGATGAAGATGTCTATATGTCAAAAGAGAGAGAAAGAGAGAGAGAGAGAGAGAGTGAGAGAGAGACAGAGAGAGACATCTCAGGCCCACAACCACAAGCAAGTGAGTTCTGCGAACAACTTACATGAGCCTGGAAGTCAGATTTTCCTCAGAGCCTCCAGGTAAGAATCCAGCCCTACTAACACATTGACTGATTTGGCTATGTCAGTCCTGAGCAGAGTAAGCAGAGGACCCAGCTGTGTCACACTATGTCCAGATTTCTGACTCAAATAATAATTGGGTTTTGTTTTAAATATCCATTATAGCAGCAGTTGAAAACTAATTATGCGTGTATTAACTTTTTCTCTTTCATGTTGGGTCGGTTTTGGTAAATTTTATTTGTTACCTAATTTTTCAAATTTACTGACATAAGGTTATTCAGAATACTCTTATTATTTAATTTTTCTAGGATCTGTAATGATATCTCCTTTTTCACACCTATATTGGCAGTTTGAGTCCCCACTCCCAACATCGTACTAGATGTAAATCAGTATTATTAATACCCTCAACCAACTTTTGCCTTTGTTAACTTTTCTGTTATTTATTTTGTATTTTATTGATTTGGGCTTTTTAAAAATAACTGTGTTACTTATGCTGTAGTAGAATCTTTGTCAGTCTCCTTTGATTAGAAATTTAGATAACTCAGTTTAAATATTTCTGTTTTTTCTGTTTCTTTTTTCTGTTTTATTTATTTCTGAGATAGAGAGACAGCGTGAGCAGGGGAAGGTCAGAGAGAGAGGGAGACACAGAATCTGAAGCAGGCTCCAACTCTGAGCTGTCAGCACAGAGCCTGACGTGGGGCTCAAACCCATGAACTACAAGATCATGACCTGAGCTGAAGTTGGACGCTTAACCGACTGAGCCACCCAGGCGCCCCTAAATATTCCTTTTTTTCCTAATAGACATAGCCATTTAAAATAATAAATCTCCCTCTAAGTACTACTTTAGCTGATTCTCACAAATTTCTTTTTTCACTTTAGTTTTTTTTTGAGAGAGAGAGCACAAATGCAGCAGGGACAGAGAGAGAGAGGGCAAGAGAGAGAGTCCCAAGCAGGCTCTGCACTGTCAGTGAGAGCCCAATGCAGGGCTTGAACTCAAGAACCGGGATATCATGACCTGAGGTGAAGTAGAACGGTTAACTGGCTGAGCCACCCAGGTGCCCTGACTCTCACAAATTGCTGAGTGTAGTGTTTGCCTTATATTTTGTTTCAAACTCTGGCCTTTCTTTGTATTGTTTCCCTTCATCCATGGGTTTATAAGTATGCTGTTAATTTCCAAATATCTGGTTATTTTCCAGATATTTTATTAATATTGATGTCTAACTTCTTTTGTTACCAGAGAACATATTGTTTAAGATTTCAATCTTTTGAAATTTTTGGACTTGGGTTTATGCTAGCATGTGGTCTCACTTTATGAACATGCTATGTGTACTGTGCATGCTGTAGCTGTGAGATACAGTCATCAATGAATGTCACTTAAGTCATAGTATTGGTAAGATTATACATATCCTTGTTGATTTTTGGTCTAGTTACTCTATCAATTACTGAGAAAAAATCTCCCATTATGATTATTAATTTATCTGTTTATCCTTTTTGTTCTTTTAGTGTTTGCTTCATATTTTTTTTAATTTGTTTTAATTTTTTTAACTTTTTGCTTCATATTTTTTGAACTTATCAGATATGCACACATTTGTAATTGTGTCTTCCAGAAAAATTTTTCCTTTTTATTTTTGTGTAATGTTCCTTTATATCTCTGGCAATACTCCTTGCTTTATTTTTTTTTATTTTATTTTATTTTTTTAAAAATATTTTTATTTATTTCTAGGAGAGAGAGAGAGACAGCGTGAGCAGGGGAGGGTCAGAGAGAGAGGGAGACACAGACTCCAAAATAGGCTCCAGGCTCTGAGCTGGCAGTCAGCACAGAGCCCGACGCGGGGCTTGAACCCACGAACCGCGAGGTCATGACCTAAGCGAAAGTCGGACGCTTAACCGACTAAGCCACCCAGGCGCCCCAATACTCCTTGCTTTAAAGTGTATTTAATCTGATATTAATGTAGACATTCTTGCTTTCTTTTTCTTTAAAGTTTGTTCATTTATTCATTCATTCATTTATTTAGAGAATGTGGGGAGAAAGAGCAGAGAGAGAGAGAGAGGGAAAGGGAGAGAGAATCCCAAGCATGTTCTGCACCGTCAGTGCAGAGCCTGACAATGGGTTTGCCCTCATGAACTGTGAGATCGTGACCTGAGCTGAAATCAAGAGTCGAATGCTTAACCCACAGAGCCACCCAGTACCCCAATACTCTTGCTTTCTTAGTAGTGTCAAATATATATATCTAAAGTAAATATAAATATAAAAAACATTTATAAACTATATATATATGATAGTTTTATTGCAGATGTATATATATAGTAAATGTATGAATATATGCATATATATTCATATAAAACTATAATTATGTATAGATATAAAAGTACAAATATACTTTTATATGCATTTACACTTTTAATTTATATGTGTCTTTATGTTTAAAGTGTGAATCTTGTGGTCAGAATGGAGTTGGTGCTTCTGTTTTTAGCCAGTCTAGAAAATATCTGCCTTTTAATTGAATTTTTTGCCTGTTTTCATGTGTTGCAGTTATTGATACGGTTGAACTTAAAGCTCCTTTTTTGCTATTTGTTTTTTATTCTGTTTTTTTTTGTTTCTCTGTTTCTTCTTTTATGTCTTACTTTGATTAAATATTTGTAAGTATTTCATTTCATTTCCTCTGTTGGCTTTTTAACTATACATGTTTATATTTTTTTATGGCGTTTATTCTAAGCATTGTAATAATGTGTGTGCAACTTGTTATCTAGTCTACTTGGTATTGTACTACTTCACATCACATATGGTAGCTTTCCAGTAAGATAATTTCATTGACCTCATCCTTTGCAAAATTATTCAGTATTTTAAGTTATTTCATTGTCTGCTGATCTCCATCATGATATGAAGTCAGTTCTTCATATTACTGTATTATGGTGTTTGTCACTTTTTCTGTTTCTATTCAACTTTGAAGAGTTTACCTTATGGTGTGCCTAGATGTAGTTTTCTTTGTATTTATTCAGCTTAGGGATTGAATGATGTTCTAATACATGTAAGTTCATGTTTTTCCCTCAGTTTGAAAAATATTTATGTATTGAGTTAAACATACTGCTACATTTAAATGGATACCACTGAATTGTATCACGTATTCTTAAATACAATCCATTTCTGGTTTCTCTTGACACTCTTCCCAGTTGTAGTCTTCTGCTGTTCCGGCTGCTGAGAGCAATGCCAGAAACTCTCTCTCAGTTCGAGCTTCAGAACGTAGTTTATGTAGGAACTTGTCAAAGTCATTCTTAGCTTCCTAGGGTTTCTTGGTAGCCTTCACCTGGAGTCTATTAAGCTCCTTGTCAATTCTTTCCTGCTGTTGTCTTAGGAGTTTTATTACATACTGTATCTTCAAATATTCTTCCATCCCATTATTTACTCTTTTAAAAAAATGTTTATTTTTGAGAGAGAGAGAGAGAGAGAGAGAGAGAGAGAGAGAGCACGTGAGCAGAGGAGGTGCAGAGAAAGGGAGACAGAATCCCAAGCAGGCTTCACACTGTCAGCACAGAGCTCAACGCGGGGCTTGAACTTAAGTAACTGAGCCAACCAGGCACCCCCACATTTCTCTCTCTCTCTTTTTAAATGTTTTATTTATTTCTAGGAGACAGAGAGAGAGAGAGACAGCATGAGCAGGGGAGGGTCAGAGAGAGAGGGAGTCACAGACTGAAACAGTCTCCAGGCTCCGAGCTGGCAGTCCGCACAGAGCCCGACGCGGGGCTCGAACCCACAAACCACAAGATCATGACTTAAGCGAAAGTCGGACGCTTAACCGACTAAGCCACCCAGGCGCCCCATATTTTTCATCTGAGACTCCAGTTACATCTATATTATATTTTAGACACTGTTCCCTAAATCACTGAGGCTCTGCAGATTTTTTTCTATCTCTTAAATTTTATAGTTTCTGTTGATTTATCGTCACTGACTCTTTTGCTTTCTGTAGCCTTTTGATAAGCTCCTTGAGGTATTCTTCATTGAAGTTACTTTTGGGCTCAATGTTTTTTTTTTTTTTTTTTTTACAATAGAAACATGTTGTCAAGAAAAGATACGTATAAGCTCTTGGAATGACATGTTTGGATATTGGAAGGGTTTAATAGGATTCATTTCTGGTATTGTACAGAAGCCAAAAACAAAAACAAAAACAACAAACCACTGAGCTTCTCATCAAAATGGTGAGATAGAAATATAAATAATAATACTAGTGATTTGATTATTCCTTATAGATTTATGGGATGAAATATAAGTAATAGAAATTTATTTTGTGTATTTTATATTATTTATTTATATAAACAAATACTTGCATTTACATTTTAATTTCTGTCATTTATATTTCTATTCATCATTGCATTTATGATGCTGCACTTTTTTCTTTGTGTCTGGAAAATAAAATTGTAGGGACGCATGAGTGGCTCAGTCGGTTAAGTGTCCAACATCAGTTCAGGTCATGATCTCGTGGTTCATGTGTTCGAGCCCTGCATCGGGCTCTGTGCTGACAGTGCCTGCTTTGAATTCTTTGTCCCTTTCTTGCTGCCCCTCACTCACTTGCTTTCTTTCTCTCAAAACAAAGAAACAGACAAACAAACATTAAAAAAAACAAAGAGGTAAGGCAATGAACCTCTCATTGTTAGTCTACCTGCTCTTAGTTTAACTTTAGCCTATCAAGGGCGTTATTTGTTAGTCATACAGTGGCTCAGATGCATGTCTGAGTCTTATCAATTAGAGAAACTTGCAAGCCAACGCTGATGAATAATTTCTGTTCAAATGGCCATAGCTGCAGCAGCTTTCTAGAGCTTGGAGACAGAATATATATACCAATTAGCAAATAATGACTCTCACATGATACTCATCTATGATGTTAGCAATAAAAGATTGTTTTTCTTTTGAATGCTGTAATTCACTGAACACCTGTTCGAGTGTTAGGACTGATGAAAGGGAACAACGGGAACACAGTACACCTGTGGATATGAATGCTCTTTTATAACTGCATGGATGGACCTGTTCTTTGTAGCAAATAATAGTAGCAGTAGCTTTTGAATGAAAAGCAGGGATGATTGTAACTTGCAAAGGGGCTCGGTAAGTCATTCAAATTGATGAACCTGCATGACATAGAAACGCAAGTATGTAAAATAATAACTCACCCCATTTCCCAAGAATGGTTCGGATAGTCCCTTTGTGTCATAAGTGCATGTACAATGGGTGTTTGCTCCTATACATGACCTACCTTGATGAATGGAGTAAGAGAAGAGAAATGTCAGAATTTGAATCTATAGCAAATCTCTGGAGGTATTTTTCAAGGGCTTACTTATTTAAAATAATTTTAATGTTTAAAATGCTTATTATTTTTAAAATGTTTGATGTTTTAAAAATGTTTGGTGATAAAAATTTCTTAGGAAATACATATATTAATATGAAGATTTAGGCTTTTTTTCCCCAGTGGGAATTTTTAGAGTATTTTTCTGCGTATTTTTAAGAGAGGCTTTTCACTATACCACAGAGTACTGAGTATATTTATTCTGTTTATGTTTTATTTTCTTCTCAGGAAGAAGTATTCTTACAAGAGATGTTCTTTACTTTGTGGTTTCAACTTGGACACTTGCCTCCTGTGGCTTTTAGGTGTTTTCTTATGGAGTGAGGGGAAGTAAAGTGCAAATGTGTGTTATTTTTAAAAATGACTGATGGGAAAGTCAAGGCCAAATCCTTCAGAGCTGAGCAGTACAGAGCGTCATCTGCTCTGCAATTTGCTCTGCAAAATTAATTACTGCTTCTTACGATGCCATGCCTCCTCATACTCTGATGGAGACTTCCCAGTAAGTATCACTGGCTCTTAGAAGGTTCTGGCTCTTACCAGGGCTACGATAACTAACAGAGTTCTCAGAAGTCAGCTTACCTAGGCAGGCTGGGCATTCTAGAGTATTGGAATTTCTTTGCAGAGTCAACATTATGGTGGTGAGATCTGTTGTCACTGTTGGCAGAAGGGGTTACTGGTGAAGACAGCCGCAGATAAAGTGCTAGAATCCCATTTTCCACTTTCCGTGGATCTCAGATTACTCAGTCTCCTCTTTTGTGTATCTCTGAGGCCTTGACACATACACCTGCCCTGGTTTCCATGTGGACATTTATTAATCTAAAGAATGCCAAACCTGTCTGGTCAAAAGAATCACATAGGGTACTTTAAAAATTATAGATGCCTGGGTCAATACTGAATATTTTGATTCTGCAGAATTCAGGTACAGTTCCCGAGTTTTGGAAATCTGGGACCTAGTATATCCTATGAGAATCTAATTTTGTATTCCTGAATGAAAACGTATCCACCTAGAGAGAGCAGGTATTTGATAACAACATGTCTGCTATTTCTTACTACCAAGAAATGATGAGAAAGCTTCTTTTATTTTATCTATACTTGAAAACATTTTTCAATGATTCTTTACATTTTATTGCTAAGAGAGAGTCCCTTTCATTTTTATAAATTGACAGATTGACATCTGCATATAGGAAGTATGAATGTGAAGAATACCTGCCAATTTTAAAAAAATTTAAACTCAGTTTTGTTTTAAAAAAGGTGTATATGAGGAAGATGGTTTCTTGGCTATGTGGGGTCAGAGAGGGATGTGGGGCTTGGATTTTCAACCATTCCTCCTATTTGCCTGCCCTAGTCTGGGTGACCAACCATCCCAGCTCTCTGGGTTTTAGCATTGAAAGGCCTGCAGTGTCCCAGGAAACCTGTCACTTTTGGAAAACCAGGAGAGGTGGTCACGGTTGCCACATCCCATAATCAGGACACTTGCGGTCTCCAATCTCAAGACCATTTCAGATTCTGTAGGTTAAGGGTTCTTGTGCAGGCCTAGGATTCCCTTTTCTCTAGTCATTCACTTCCAAATCCCAAACTTTTGTTGCTCTTTCTTTTCTATTTCTCTTTTTCTATATGGAATTTTACTTTTGTGAAAACCCTTTGCCATTATTTTAGAAGGTTTTTGGGAAAGGATGGAGATAACCAGATTGTATGGAAGCTACTATTTATGTATATGTCTGTGTTTATATATGGAAGCCTCTTAATGATTTCTGACCTTGAGATAATGATATTGTGGACTTAAAAACTCTGTTATTACTGAAATGTAATTAATATGAACATTGTTTAAATTTAAGCTGTATAACATGCTGATTTGATACATTTATATATTGTAATATGATTACCACTGTGGCATTAGCCAACCTCTATCAGGTTATACAATTGTCATTTCTTTTAGGTATGTGCTGGTAACAATTAAGATCTAGTCTGTAAGCATAGACTTGCATAGCATAGCATAGCGTAACCTTGAAGGTATGATACAGTACTGGTGTTTATAATGATATTGTGGGATTTGACAATTTACCAAATTTAATATCAGAAATTAGGGTGAACTTCACCTAAAACCAACTCTAAGCCTGTATCAGAAGAGAGTTACACCCCTCATTTGAGTTGCTGGAGCTTCCTTTCTCCCTTGAATACTTGAATTCTGCCCTCTTATTAGTCCAGACATGAAACTCAGCTCTCTCCCAGTTTCTACAAAAGCCCATTCATACCCAAGAGTTTCACGAGTTTAGTAATTCTCTACAAGTTCTTGGGCGGCCTCAATATCACAAGACAGGTCCTATCACAAGGCACGTGGCCGTTGGCCACGTATCCCTCCCCACAGCCTTTTAGACCACAGAACACTTCTGTGCACTCAGGTCTCAGCTTCTGTCCCAAGAGGTCTTTTGATGAGTGCTTTTTGTTCCATGGCATAATATTTGAAGTGAAAGAGTAATGTGTTGATCTCAGTAATTATGAAACTCTACGGAGTGGAAGTGTTGGGTATCAAACCTCATGCCCTCTACAGTTAGGAAATGAGAGGAAGCAAATTCCATAAAATTGACCGTTAGCATTTTCAGAGAGTAGCATCAGTGTGAGTTGGAGATGTGAGTGGGTTTAATCAAGGATATGACCCATGCCAACAATTTTACTTTGATGATCTTACCACAGTTCCTGTTTTATAGGTGAGGGGGTTACAGCTTAGCATACTTAGAAAAATAACAAAAAAAAAAAACCACCCTTAAAATCTTGAACAAGTTTATGCAAGTAGCAGCCTGACCATAGAGTATGTGCCTTTTATTCCATATTCACATCACATGAAGAATATAGTTTTCTTTTTCATGGAGGTATCTGCATGCACGTAATTTCAGAACCACTAGAAAAGAATTGGAATCGTGTTTTCCACCCTTTCTTCATGCTGTGATTTATAAGGCATGGATTACTAGTAGCCAAGTCCTCATCAGGACTGCACTAATGACTGTGTGGCTTCAGGATTCCTGAGGATGTGCCGGAGCCTCTGAGACTAGGGTGCTGCTTCTTTGCAACTGTCAGGATTGCATCCTCAGACTCTGGAGAGCTCTCCCACTCATGGGATTCTCTCTTCCCTGAAAACTTTGCTTTCATTCTTCTCTCTATGGCCTGAGCATCTCCTTTACTGTGCTGCTGCATGGCCTCTGCACACACTCTCTTGCCCACGGGGAACCCTTTGTAACTATGCCAGGAGTGAGATAGAATGTGGTCTTTGATACTAGTAGGAATAGTTTTTACATGGTTTGATAAATTCATTTTTCTTGACAGTGTAGAAACATCTAGACTTCCAAGAAGATTCAAAAACTATTATATTTCATTTTAAAATATATCAAATTTATGTCATGGCTTTCTTCAACAAAGGAATTTATTTTTCTAGCAGTAAAGAGAAGTGTCCTTAACTCTTTGAATATTCTCCGCTGTGGTGGAAATTTGAAACTTGTTAGTTTGGTGAAGAGAAGGATGAATTAGCTGAATCCATATATCTGTAACTCTGGAAGAACATGTTTGGTCCAGATAACGAGGACTCAGTATACAGGCTGAGAAAAAGCAAGATAACCTACTGACAAGCAAGGACCTCCTACTTAAGTTTCCTTTCAAATACCCTTAGTTTCTTCAAAATGGGGATAATGACTTTGAGTTCCTCTCTGGCACCTAAGGGACTTTTAAGTTGTCACTTTAATCCTCTCATGAGAAAAAAAATGTTGGTGCCCCTGGGTGACTTATTCAGTTAAGTGTCCAACTTCAGCGTAGGTCATCATCTTCCAATTTATGGGTTCAAGCCCCACATTGGGCTCTGTGCTGCAGCTCAGAGCCTGGAGGCTGCTTCAGATTCTGTGTCTCCCTTCTCCCTCCCCTCCTGGTCTCTCTCTCTCTCTCAAAAATAAACATTAAAAAAAGTAAAAATTACCAACTCTTAGATTCACCAGAGAGTTGAGGTCACAGAAAAATGCTGCCCCTTAGGTTGGTGAGACAGATAACCTGATAAAGAGAATCTCAAATTCCTGGGGCAGAAACTTTCATGGGAGCCAGTACTGAGGTAGGAAAATGTGAACTGTAATTGATGGATTGCTGGTGCCTCATTGTAGGCAAATCTAAGGGATAAAAGCTCTAGCTGGTGCAGTTTGGTGGGGCCGGGGTAGAGACACACTTTGTGAATTTTACCTGCAGAACCCTGTCAGGCTCTCACAGTGAGGATTAGAGAAAATCTCCTCATGCTTCTGGCAGGGGGAGAGAAAAGAAGTCCTTTTTAAATACATACAGTTTCTCTGACATGGGGTTACTAATAGATAGTGAAATTCTGGGGGGTAACAAGATTAGGTGTGATAATATATGGAAAGCATATAGCACAGGGCCTCTAAGGGCTGTTACTGCAGTGACTTTACCATCTTTCCGGATGTAAGCTGACCGTTATATCATCTACTATAAAAGCTGTGCAGGACATAGAGATCCAGAAGTGGGCTGAAAGGAGTGTTGTGAAATTTGGCCTGACCAGTACCTTTAAAATACACGGTCGGGGCGCCCGGGTGGCTTAGTCGGTTAAGCGTCCGACTTTCACTCAGGTCATGATCTCGCCGTTCGTTGGTTCGAGCCCCGCATCGGGCTCTGTGCTGACTGCCGGTTCAGAGCCTGGAGCCTGTTTCAGTCTGTGACTCCCTCTCTCTCTGACCCTCCCCTGCTCGCGCTGTCTCTCTCTCTCTCCTAGAAATAAATAAAACATTTAAAAAAAAATAAAATACACGGTGATTTGCATCTTGGAAGCGTTACTATCATTTGGCATACCATCATATACATTCTCCCGTGAGTCCCATGAAAAAGTAATTCACTTCCTGCTGACAAATAAAAGAGACAAGGGAAGTTTCTGAATGCTGCCTTGCTTTTCCAGGCCTCTTACTTCAGGGCCAGGGTTAGGGTTTGAATTATCCTGTGCCTTGGCTGCTTCCAGTTTTGAGAGGGCATCTTCTCAGCTAAGTGGTGCTGTGTCCACAGTGGCGCGAGTGGTGTTTTATTGCTTCTCACCTGGCTCGTTCCAGAGCAGACACACACACACACACACACACACACACACACACACACACACACACACACACACACACAGAAATTGCTAGCCAGAGACCGCATAGAACATCACCATTCTGGTCCATTCAGAGAGACAGACAGGGAGGTGACAGAGTTCACAGACCAGGATCTTCCCAGGAGAAATCCCCCTGGGGGCCAGATGACAGACATCTGGGAACCTTAACTTTTCATATTCTCCTTGTTGGTTTTACATTTTCAGTCTTGACTTTAGAGCTCTCAGGAATAAATCTTTTTATTGTGATTTTTATTTTTTTCCCAGGCAACAGTGACTGAGGTTTGAAACTACTTCGTGTATTGCTTCAGTTCTAATACATATGCCCCATCCTTGCTTTTATCCATCCAGTTTCAAAGAGCTGCATGTCCTTTTCTGGGTAATTTATCCTCCTTCATCTTCCCACTGCCCCTCAGGCTGTTATCAGTAGTAGTAGTGGGAACACAGTAAATTTAAAATGACTTATTTTTCTGTTTCTCATGAGATCCACAAAACGGCTTAGTACAATTTGGATTCTTAAGTGCCCAGGGGAATCCCTGAAAATAATTTGCTTTTCCCTTTTATTTTGAAAAACAAATGTCAAAAATTCTGAAGTGGGTTGTGATTGCATGTGTTAGTCAGAGGTAATCTATTTGGTCCCTAGTCAGGAGGACTTCTGGGGAAACTAGAATTGAAATTAAAACTGGCACATCGATTAAATCCATGATCTGTTCACTTGAAATTGAACCAAAGAATACCTAGCAGGGCAACACTGGGGTTTCTCAAGACCCAACTCCCAGAGCTTAAGGATTTGCTTTAAATTTGCTGAATTCCTTGACATATTGTAGAAATCGCATCTACAGATCTATGTATATTTAGCAGGGTAAAATGTTTATTGTTGTTTGTCTACAAACGGATTAGCATTTTGACCAGAGCCTTAAATGAATAAGTCAAATGCATACTGATCAGACTTAGGGATGGAACAAATCTGGAAGGGATAAGTAATGTTTTTGATGAAAGGACATAAAATTATCAGATCAGAATTGAATTGCAAATTACAATGAACAAGAGGAAATGTAATAGGGTACATATAAAGGTTAGCATTTCCATTAAAAAAAAATCAATTGCCCAAGTATAGGATAGGCATGGGTAGACCTATGCTTACTACAGTTAATGTGAAAAATGTCCTGAGCATTAGAGAAGACTTTATTAAGTTAATTGTGATAAAATATAATAGTCTCATTTTACTCTGTATCTGAAATATTGTGAGCAATTTTGGGGGCCACTCATGGGACTTTGATACCTGAAGACATGTCAGGTTAATCTAGCAGAATGTGTGGGATTTTTTGGACCTGCCTTGTGTGGGGAAAGGAGTAAGGCAGGTGGGATCCTCCAAGCAAGAGAAAGCATATGTTGTTCCTCCATTCCCTGAAGTTCTTTCAGATGGGAGAGGAGTCAACTCCCTTCATATAGAAGGCAGAATCTAGGGGCACCTGCGTGGCTCAGTTGGGTAAGCATCTGACTTCTGATTTTGGGTGAGGTCATGATCTCACTGTTTTGAAATTGAGCCCCACATGGGACTCCATCGTGCACATGAAGCCTGCTTAAGATTCTCTCTCTCTTCCTCTGCCCCTCCCCTGCTCTCCTGTGTTTGTGCATGCACTTGTGCATGCATTCTCTTTCTTTCTCTCTCAATACATATATATACACGGCAGAATCTAGACCACATCAGAAAAAGCTATAGGGAAGTAGATTTTAACTTACATCTAAGAAAGGAATTTCTAACAATTGCAGTTGTTCTGCAGTGAGATATCCTGCTTCACAACCTCCTAAACTTTTTGTTACTTTGTGTCAAGGACCAGACATTCTGAGATGCTCACATGCCAGCAGAAGGGACTCTTGGAATGGGTAGAAAGTTGGACTACCTCAAAGATTCTTTCCAACTCTGTGATTGTGGTTTAATTAATTCAAGATGAATGCCATTTAAAGAGTCATTTTTATATATCTTTTATGAAATCTGACTGACCTTCTGGGAAGTTACTTCATGTGTACTTATGTTTTCAAATTTCAGTTATATTTTCTGATGAAAACTATGAAAATGTTCACATGATGTAGTATTTAGAAGTGTCAGCAAATTGGCATAGTGACTATAAGTACCTTTGATGTTTATATACTGTCAAACCACTTCATTTTGTTCTCAGCAAGATTAGGGAAGTTTGTTAATCCTCTGGGCCAGGATTTGTTTCATTATTCTGAAGTTTAAAGTAACACCTATACTTTCCCAATGCACAACTTTTTGGGTCTTGGTGAATATTTTTTTTAGAATAGTTTTATTTATTTTTTATGAATATAATTTATTGTCAAATTGGCATACATACAACACCCAGTGCTCATCCCAACAAGTACCTTCCTCAGTGCTCATCACCCAATTTCCCTCACGCCCACCCTCTCATCCATCCTTAGTTTGTTCTCTGCATTTAATAGTTTCTTGTGATTTGCCTCCCTCCGTCTGTCTCTGTATCTATTTTTCCCCCTTCCTTCTCCCATGGTCTTCTGTTCATTTTCTCAAGATTTACATAGGAGTGAAAACATATGATATTTGTCCTTCTGTGACTGACTTATTTCACTCATCATAATATGTTCCAGTTCCATCCATGTTGCTGCAAATGGTATGATTTCATTCTTTTTAATTGCCAAGTAGTATTCCATTGAATATATAAACCACATCTTCTTTATCCATTCATCAGTTGATGGACATTTAGGCTCTTTCCATGATTTGGCCATGGCTGAAAGTGCTGCTATAAACATTGAGGTACACGTGCCCCTCTACATCAGCACTCCTGTATCCCTTGGTTAAATTCCTAGTATTGCTCTTGCTGGGTCATAGGGTAGCTCTATTTTTAATTTTTTGGGGAACCTCCACACTGTTTTCCAGAGCAGCTGTGCCAGTTTGTATTCCCACCAGCAGTGCAGGAGGGTTCCTGTTTCTCCACATCCTCACCAGCATCTGTAGTTTCCTGATTTGTTCATTTTAGCTGCTCTGACCTGTCTGAGGTGGTACCTCACTGTAGCTTTGATTTATATTTCACTGATGAGGAGTGATGTTGAGCATCTTTTCATGTGTCTGTTGGCCGTCTGGATGTCTTCTTTGGAGAAGTGTCTTCTCATGCCTTCTGCCTATTTATTTCTTCATGGGATTATTTGTTTTTCAGGTGTTGATCTTGGAAAGTTCCTTATAGATTTTAGATACTAGCTCTTTATCCAATATGTCATTTGCAACTATTCTCATTCCATCAGTTGCCTTTTAGTTTTGTTGATTGTTTCCTTTGCCGTTCAGAGGCTTTTTATCTTGAAGAGGTCCCAGTAGTTCATTTTTGCTTTTATTTCCTTTGCCTTTGGAGATGTGTCGAATAAGAAATTGCTATGGCTGAGGTCAAAGAGGTTGTTGTCTGCTTTCTCTTCTACATTTTTGATGGTTTCCTGTCTCACTTTTAGGTCTTTCATCCATTTTGAGTTTATTTTTGTGTATGGTGTAAGAAAGTGTTCTAGTTTCATTCTTCTGCATCTTTCTGTCCAGTTCTCCCAGCACCTATGCTATCTTTTTTCCATTGGATATTCTTTTTTGCTTTGTCAAAAATTAATTGGCCATACATCTGTGGGTCCAATTCTGGGTTCTGTATTCTGTTATACTGATCTGAGTTTCTGATTTTGGGCCAGTAGCATACTGTCTTGATGATTACAGCTTTGTAGTAGAGGCTGAAGTCTGGGATTGTGATACCTCCCATTTTGGTTTTCTTCAATATTACTTTGGCTCTTTGTGGTCTTCTGTGGTTCCATACAAATTTTATGATTGTTTGTTGTATCTTTGAGAAAAATACCACTGCAATTTTGATTGAGATTGCATTGAATGTGTAGATTGCTTTGGGTAGTATTGACATTTTAACAATATTTATTCTAATCCATGAGCATGAAATGTATTTCCATTTCTTTGTGTCTTCTTCAATTTCCTTCATAAGCTTTTTATAGTTTTCACTTATATAGGTCTTTTACATCTTTGGTTAGGTTTATTCCTAGGTATTTTATGGTTCTTCACGCAATTGTAAATGGGATCAGTTTCTTTATTTCTCTTTCTGTCGCTTCATTATTGGTGTATAAAAATACAACTGATTTCTGTACCCTGCAGCTTTACTGATTTCATGTATCAGTTCTAGGAGTCTTTGGGTGGAGTCTTTCAGGTTTTCCATGTAGCGTATCTTGTTGCCTGCGAGAAATGGAAGTTTGACTTCTTTGCCAGTTCTGATGCCTTTTATTTCATTTTGTTGTCTGATTGGTGATGCTAGGACTTCCAGCACTATGTTATACAACAGTGGTGAGAGCGGACATCCCTGTACTGTTCCTCTTCTCTGGAGGAAAGCTCTCAGTTTTTCCCCATTGAGGATGATATTAGCTGTGGGCTTTTCATATATGGCTTTTATGATGTTTAAGTATGTTTCCTCTATCCCAACTTTCTTGAGGATTTTTATTAAGAAAGGGTGTTGTATTTTGTCAAATGCCTTTTCTGCATCTATTTACAGGATCATATGGTTCTTATCTTTTCTTTTATAAATGTGATATATCACATTGATTGATTTGCAGTTATTGAACCAGCCCTGCAGCCCAGGAATGAATCCCACTTGATCATGGTGAATAATTTTTTTTTAATATGCTGTTGAATTTGATTTCCTAGTATCTTGTTGAGAATTTTTGCATCTGTCTTCATCAGGGATATTGGTCTGTAGTTCTCCTTTTTTGTGGGGGTCTCTGTCTGGTTTAGAATCAAGGTAATGCTGTCTTCATAGAATGAGTCCCAAACTTTTGCCTCCTTTTCTATGTTTTGGAGCAGCTTAATAAGGATAGGTATGAACTCTGCTTTAAATGTCTGGTAGAGTTCCCCAGGGAAGCCATGTGGTCCAGGACTCTTATTTGTTGGGAGATTTTTTTTTTTTTATGTTTTATTTATTTCTAGGAGAGAGAGAGAGACAGTGTGAGCAGGGGAGGGTCAGAAAGAGAGGGAGTGACAGACTGAAACAGGCTCCAGGCTCTGAGCTGGCAGTCAGCACAGAGCCCGATGCGGGGCTCGAACCCACGAACCGCGAGATCATGACCTAAGCGAAAGTCGGACTCTTAACCGACTAAGCCACCCAGGCGCCCCATTGTTGGGAGATTTTTGATAACTGATTCAGTTTCTTCACTAGTTATAGATTTGTTCAAATTTTCTATTTCTTCCTGTTTGAGTTTTGGTAGTGTGTGGGTGTCTAGAAACTTAGTCATTTCTTCCTGTTTGTTGGCATGTAATTTTTCATAGTATTTCCTGATAATTGCTTGTATTTCTGAGGGATTGGCTGTAAATCCATTTTCATTTGTGATTAATCTCCTTGGGTCCTCTCTCTTTTCTTTTTGAGAAGCCTGTCTAGAGGTTTGTCAATTTTGTTTATTTTTTGAAAAAACTAAGTCTTAGTTTCATTGATCTGTTCTAATGATTTTTTGGATTCTGTATTGTTTATTTCTGCCCTGATCTTTATTATTTCTCTTCTTATGCTGGGCTTCGGGTGTGTTTGTTGTTCTGCTTCTAAGTTCCTTTAGGTGTGCTGTTAGATTTTATATTTGAGATTTTTCTTGTTACTTAAAATAGGCCTGGATTACAATGCGTTTTCCTCTTAGGACTGCCTTTGCTGCATCCAAAAGGGTTTGGATTGTTGTGCTTTCGTTTTCATTTGTTTCCATATAGTTTTTAATTTCTTCTTTAATTGCCTGGTTGACCCATTTGTTCTTTAATAGGATGTACTTTAACCTCCATGCTTTTGGTGGTTTTCCAGACTTTTTCTAGTGGTTGATTTCAAGTTTCATAGCATTGTGATCTGACAGTGTGCATGTTATGATCTCAATTCTTTCGTATTTATTGAAGGATGTTTTGTGACCCAGTATGTGATCTGTCTTGGAGAATGTTCCATGTGCACTCGAGAAGAATGTATATTTGGTCACTTTTAGAAAAGTTGTAAATAAATCTTTTAAGTCTTTCTGGTCCAGTGATCCATTCAGAGCCATTATTTATTTATTTATTTATTTTCTGTCTAGATGATCTGTCCATTGCTGTCAGTGGAGTATTAAAGACCCCTGCAATTACCACATTCTTACCGATAAGATTGCTTAAGTTTGTGATTAGTTGTTTTATATATTTGGGTGCTTTCGAATTTGGTGCATAAACATTTATAATTGTTAGCTCTTGGTGAATAGACTCTATAATTATTATATAGTGCCCTTTTTCATCTCTTGTTAGTCTTTAGTTTAAAATCTAGTTTCTTTAATATAAGTATAGCTACTCCAGCTTTCTTTTGACTTCCAATAGCATGGTTCTCCATCCCCTCACTTTCAATGTGAAGGTGTCCTCAGGTCTAAAATGGGTCTCTTGTAGACAGAAAATAGATGGGTCTTGTTTTTTTTTTTTTTTTTTTTTATCCGTTATGATTCCCTGTGTCTTTTAATTGGAGCATTTAATCCATTTACATTGTGTTATTATTGAAAGATACGGGTTTAGAGTCATTGTGTTATCTGTAGATATCATGCTATATTTCAGCAATGTCTTTGGTCCTTTGTGGTCTTTGCAGTACTCACAGCTGCCTTTAGGATCTCTTGTAGGGCTGGTTTAGTGGTGATGAATTCTTTCAGTTTTTTGTTTCTTTGGGAAAACCTTTATCTCTCCTTCTGTTCTGAAGGATAAGCTTGCTTGATAAAGAATTCTTCACTGTGTGTTTTTCCTATTCATCACATTGAAAATTTCCTGCCACTCCTTTCTGGCTGCCAAGTATCAGTAGATAGATCTGCTACTACCCTTATGTGTCTACTCTTGTAGGTTAAGGTCCGTTTATCCTTGGCTGCTTTCAGAATTCTCTCTTTATCTTTGTATTTTGCCAGTTTAATTATGGTATGTCATACAGAAGATCAATTCAAGTTACATCTGAAGGGATTTCTCTGTGCCTCCTGAATTTCAGTGTCTGTTTCTTCTCCACATTGGAGAAGTTCTCAGCTATGATTTGTTCAAGCAGACCTTCAGCCCATTTCTCTCCTTCTCTGAAACTCCTATGATACGGATATTGTGCCGTTTCATTGAGTCACTTAGTTCTCTGATTGCCCCCTCTCAATACAGAATTTTTAAAATTTTTTTCTAAGCCTCATCTTTTTCATAATTTTATCTTCTATTTCACCTATTCTTCTCTCTGCCTCTTCAATTCTGGCTGTCACCACTTCTAGTTTATTTTGCACCTCATTTACAGCATTTTATAATTCATCCTGACTATTTTTTAGTTCCTTCATCTCTGCAGCAATAGATTCTCTGCTCTCTTCTATGATTTTTTCAAGTCCAGCAATTAATCTTATGACTATTATTCTAAATCCTTGTTCAGTTGTATTGTTTATATCTGTTTTGAGCAATTATTTCAGTCTCATTTCTTCTTGGAATTTCTTTTCACGGCAATTCTTCCGTTTAATCATTTTGGCCGTTTCCTGTCCTTTATGTGTTTTAAAAGCTTGCCATGTGTCCTGCACCTGTGAACACTGTATTTAAAGAGGGGTCATACACTGTCCAGGGCCTGGCCTTTCAGAAGGTATTACTTGCTCTCTGTTGTTGTGAGTTTGGTTACTTTATCTCCCTACTTGTAGTGATATTTTGAACCCTTCACTAGATGTGCTTTGATTTCTTCGTTGAAGTAGTTCTATGGCCATTCAGGTTCTCCTGGTGGGTCCCTGGAGGCACGATTGTCTCTTCATTCTGGACTGTTGGAGTTCAAAGTCCTTTAGCTTCAACACTGCATTGTTTGTGAGACGAGGGAACTTTGGATTTCCCTGCTTCTCCACCATGTTGGCTCTTTGTGATTCTTACTGGGGATGTAAATCAGGAAATAGTAAGAAAAAATTGCCTCCAAGAATAGTGTTAGGAAACTTTTCTAATTAGTCCTTTAGAGGCTCTGGATACAACTGCTTATTTACCAGCTTTGTCTTCCTGCATCATAGATACCCTCTGTGTTCCCACTATCTTATTTGCTGCTGACACCACAAAGTATATCAGCCCTTGAAATTGAACCACTTCAATTTGTCTTACCAGAGAATGCCCCAGGATGGTCTTCTCTTCTAAATCTCTATAATTCCATTTAAAAAGTCTGATATTGATAATGTTAATACTTCTTCAGGTTTTGGAATAAGACTTGGGATTGATAAAGGCTGTCTTTGTCACATTTTTCTGTGAGGCATCCTAGAGATACACAGGACTCAGATGGATACCACCTGAGGTTGATAGAGTGCACCGTATGGTAGGCTAGCTGGCTGAGAGTATGGGCAGCTCTAGGAAAGGTGTCGTGTCTGTTTTCTGACTGTGGTGTAGCTGAACATTTTTCTTCCAGAACCTAGCATCTAGGCTTGTTCATATAAAATATGGTAGAAAGATCTTCTTAACAAAGGCCATTTGCAGGTCTGCCTGAACTTAACATTTCCATAAGAGGAGGAGAGGTAGTATTAACTGATGAAAGGACAGTGTCTGCAGGAATAGGGGTACTACACAGGAACAGTTTCCTGACTTCAAAAGACATCAGAGCAAGACATCATTGTTCAAACGTGTAGTCTAGAGTTATGGTCCTAATTTTGTAAGACCAAAATAGGCTGCTCGTGTTGGCATAGGCTTACCTTAGAATGTAGGCCCCTGGGCCAGAAAGGGAAATCATGATATCTGCCTGTTTTTGTGTCCCAGTTTTGCATATTGGCAAACACTCAGTGCAAGTTGTAATTATTGAAGACATTGGTGTGGTTACATGGACTTAAAAAGACAAATGCTTAAGCTTACATTTAATAAGAGTATGTGAAGTGCAATCAAAATTTTTATTGCCCTTAAATTTAATAATATATACAAATTTTCTTTTTGTCCTTATTCTTATACATGTAACTGTGTTCTATTACTGGCACTAAGAATTTGTAGGAAGAGAGTATGTTATCTCACCATCTCCTTTTCCCCCTTTCCCTCAATTGTTTATAGACACATTCGTGTGATTTCAACAATTAATGTCTTAGATGAGGGTGAGCACTATTTACTGTTTCAATCATCCTACCATCTTCTGAGGCTTCTTTCTTTGCTACATTTCCCAAGAGAAAGATTTTTTAATCAGATTTTATTGGAAATGAAAAAGTCCTGTCTGTCTAGCCTAGCACCATCCAATAGAATTTTCTGCATTTATGCCATTGCTCTGTACCTGTGCTATCCAATACTGTAGCTCCTGGCCTCCTGTGGCTGTTGTGCATTTGAAATGTGGGTAGAGTGACTAAGGAACTGAATTCCAAAAATTATTTGATTTTAATTAATTTAGATATAAATAGGTATTTGTGCCTAGTAGCTACCATTTTGGGGTATATTGGACAGCACAGTGATTGCCAAAGAATTCATAGCACCAGAAAATGTAAGTAAGTGCACTAATCAGTGGAATTTACCATTCTAAATGCTCTTTTTCTCTACCAAGCCAATGGTACTTAGAAGTAAAACAGCATCTGGTTTGATGGATGTTAAGATGGTCCTCAAAAGAGTGAAAAAATCCACATCTGTGTAAATCATTTATAATAATAAAGATTATTCTTTATGCTATACTAGGTGCTTTACATGTCTGCTTTCCAGATATATCATCTGTTATTTCACAAGTGTTCTAAGTTAGATAATAATTATTTCCATGTCAGGTAGGAGAAAAAAACTGAAACACACCATTTTAAAATAATAAACCAACATCATAGTCATACAGCTAGGAAATAGTAGAGCCAAGGTATGAACCCAGCTAGGATTCTTCACTGATGCATTTCATAATTCGTATTTCCTACTTTATCTTTTAGAGCACAAGTGTATATTTCCGTAGTCATTATTAAGAAACAGGGTAGAGTTTAATAACATGAGCCCTGTCACTATTTGATTGTCTTCCAGTACTCATACCCATGTGAACTTGAGCACATTACCTAATAATAGCTCTGAGCCTCAGTTTTCTCATTGTCATATGAATCTACCTCGTTGGGTTGTTGTGAGGTTTCAATAAATTTCTCACACTGCGTTTGAACCATAAATACTTGCCATTGCCATTTTTTCATGTTTATTTATTTTTGAGAGAGAGAGAGAGAAACTGAGCGTGAGCAGGGGAGGGGCAGAGAGAGAGAGAGGGAGACACAGAATCCAAAACAGTCAGTCCAGGCTCTGAGCTGTCAGCACAGAAGCTGACATGAGGCTTGAACCCACAGAACTGAGCCAAAGTTGCACACTTAACTGCCCAGATTCCCCTTGCTATATTCATTTTTAATTTGACTGTCACTACCATTTATTTTAGTATGTTGATTTAGTATGATGTTAATAGATGAAAAAGACACATGCTTTGGCTGCACTTTCCTAGGAAATAAGAGAGACTGTAATAATTCAGATAAGTCAGTAAGAAACACCCTGCTGTTCAGCCACTTTGGTGTGTCCATCACTGGGATTATAAAGTTTCAGTGCCCACATGCTCTGGCCCATTCCTCATATCTCTGCTTTTCATGTAACCCTCATAGATGTCGCCTTTGGTGTCTTTGATTGGTTCTGAATGCTGAGCAGTGACAAACACCAACACAGCTGGAAAGAGCTGTAAGATTTGCTGTTCTTTCTTCCAGCAGGGAATTATTGCCATGGATACCAGCATCAGAGGAAAACTGGGGAGCGTTCTCAACTGGTCTCTTGAGTGGTCTGGCATCTGTTTCTGGCAAGGCAAATAATGAGTGTGCTGCTAGTTTCATATTAAATGGAAGACTGATCCTCATCTTTTTTTTTTTTTTTAATCACAGATGGCCTCTTCCCAAGATGCCAGGTATGGCCAGAAAGACTCTTCTGACCAGAACTTTGACTACATGTT
Source organism: Proteles cristata cristata (assembly GCA_017311185.1). Taxonomy (NCBI): domain Eukaryota; kingdom Metazoa; phylum Chordata; class Mammalia; order Carnivora; family Hyaenidae; genus Proteles; species Proteles cristata. Next base: position 159,360 of record JAESUZ010002499.1, on the reverse strand, counting down.
CAAATTGCTCATCATTGGAAATAGCAGTGTGGGAAAAACATCTTTCCTGTTCCGTTATGCGGATGACTCCTTTACATCTGCATTCGTCAGCACGGTTGGGATCGATTTCAAAGTAAAAACTGTATTCAAAAATGAAAAGAGAATCAAGCTTCAGATTTGGGTAAGTGACTGTCAAATGACAGTGTTCTTCAGTCTGTAGCATTGAACACATATGTATGCAAAGAAAACGCTTTCTACCTTGTTCTGTCTCCGTGGGTCCACAGGCTCCATTTCCAGGTTCTTAGCTTAGAAAATTCTGTTTTGAAGACAGTAGAGTGATGCCTCTTTAAGGCATGAAGACAGAACTGTGCCTTATTGTCAAGTGATGCTTCTTAGAGTCTTCAGAAGAAAGAAAATCAAGTCCAAATATGTGTTGTGTTGGTGGTAGAAGGAACACTCAATGAGAATCCAGGCTCTGTCTTTTATGATCTGTGTGACCTTGAACGAGCCTGTGGATCTCTCTATGCCACTTTTGTAATCCACAAAATAGGCAAAGTCAGTCTAGCCTTTTATTTATTTATTTATTTACTTTTTCCTTTAGCAGAAGTGGCTCCTTTTTTTTTTTTTTTTTTTACAAATAGTTTATTGTCAAATTAGTTTCCACATAACACCCAGTGCTCATCCCCACAAGTGTCCTCCTCCATGCCCATCCCCCCTCCCCCCCACATCCATCAGTCCTCAGTTTTTGTCAGCACTCAAGAGTCTCTCATGGTTTGCCTCTCTCCCTTTCCCCCACCATTTCCGCCCTTCTTCTCCCCCTTGTCCTCTGTTAAGTTCCTCCTAATCCTCCTATACGTGCACACATATGATATTTGTCCTTCTCTGCCTGACTTATTTCGCTCAGCGTAACACTCTCAAGGTCCATCCGTGTTGCTACACATGGCCAGATTTCATTGTTTCTCATTGCCATGTAGTATTCCATGGTATAGATAAACCACATCTTCTTGATCCATTCATCTATCGATGGACACTTAGGCTCTTTCCATGTTTTAGCTATTGTGGAGAGTGCTGCTATGAACATTGGGGTCCATGTGCTCCTATGCCTCAGCATTTCTGTATCCCTTGGGTAAATTCCTAGCAGTGCTATTGCTGGGTCATAGGGGAGTTCTATTGTTAGTTTCCTTAGGAACCTCCACACTGTTTTCCGGAGGGGCTGTACCAGTTGACATTCCCACCAACAGTGGAGGAGGGTGCCCGTCTCTCCACATCCTCGCCAGCATCTAGAGTTCTCTGATTGGCTCATTTTAGCCACTCTGTCTGGCGTGAGGTAGTATCTCAGTGTGGTTTTGATTTGTATTTCCCTGATGAGGAGCGATGCTGAGCATTGTTTCATGTGTCTGTGGGCCATCTGGATGTCCTCTTTGGAGAAGTGTCTGTTCATATCTTCTGCCCATTTCTTCACTGGGTTGTTTTTTTCGGGCGTGTAGTTTGGTGAGTTCCTTATAGATTCTGGATATTAACCCTTTATCTGATATGTCATTTGCAACTATCTTTTCCCATTCCGTTGGTTGCCTATTAATTTTCTGGGTTGTTTCCTTGGCTGTGCAGAAGCTTTTAATCTTGATGAGGTCCCAGTCATTTATTTTTGCTCTTGATTCCCTTGCTTTTGGGGATGTGTCAAGTAAGAAGTTGCTGCGGTGGAGGTCAAAGAGGTTGTTTCCTGCTTTCTCCTCTAGGGTGTTGATAGTTTCCTGTTTCACATTCAGGTCCTTTATCCATGTTGAGTTTATTTTTGTGCATGGTGTTAGAAAATGATCTAGTTTCATTCTTCTGCATGTTGCTGTCCAGTTCTCCCAACACCATCTGTTAAAAAGGCTGTCTTTTTTCCATCGGATATTCTTTCCTGCTTTGTCAAAGATGAGTTGGCTGTATACTTTTGGGTCCACTTCTGAGTTCTCAATTCTGTTCCATTGGTCTATGTGTCTGTTTTTGTGCCAATACCATACTGTCTTGATGATGACAGCTTTGTAGTAGAGGCTAAAGTCTGGGATGGTGATCCCTCCCGTTTTGGTTTTATTTTTCAGGATTACTTTGGCTATTCGGGGTCTTTTGTGGTTCCATACAAATTTTTGGATAGTTTGTTCTAGTTTTGAGAAGGATGCTGGTGCAATTTTGATTAGAATTGCATTGAATGTGTAGAGTGCCTTAGGTAGTAATGACATCTTAACTATATTTATTCTTCCTATCCATGAGCATGGAATGTTTTTCCATTTCTTTGTTTCTTCTTCAATTTCCTTCATAAGTTTTCTATAGTTTTCATCATACATATCTCTTATATCCTTGGTTAGGTTTATTCCGAGGTATTTTATGGTTTTTTGTGCAATTGTGAATGGGATCAGTTTCTTGATTTCTCTTTCTGTTGCTTCATTGTTGGTGTATAAAAATGCAACCGATTTCTGTACGTTGATTTTGTACCCTGCAACTTGGCTGAATTCTTGGATCAGTTCTAGTAGGCTTCTGGTGGAGTCTGTCGGGTTTTCTATGTAGAGTATCATGTCATCTGCGAAGAGTGAAAGTTTGACTTCCTCTTTGCCAATTCTGATGCCTTTGATTTCCTTTTCGTGTCTGATGGCTGATGCTAGGACTTCCAGCACTATGTTAAACAGCAGTGGTGAGAGTGGGCATCCCTGTCGTGTTCCTGATCTCAGGCGGAAAGCTCTCAGTTTTTCCCCATTGAGGATGATGTTAGCTGAAGGCTTCTCATAGATGGCTTTGATGATGTTTAAGTAGGTTCCTTCTATCCCAACTTTCTCGAGAGTCTTTATTAAGAAGGGATGCTGTATTTTGTCAAATGCTTTTTCTGCATCTATTGACAGGATCATATGGTTTTTATCTTTTCTTTTATTGATATGAGATATCACCTTGATTGATTTGCGAATATTGAACCAGCCCTGTAACCCAGGAATGAATCCCACTTGATCTTGGTGGATGATTCTTTTGATATGCTGCTGGATTCGATGTGCAAGGATCTTGTTGAGAATTTTTGCATCCGTATTCATCAAGGATATTGGCCTGTAGTTCACTTTTTTTGCTGGATCTCTGTCTGGCTTGGGAATCAGTGTGATGCTGGCTTCATAAAATGAGTCCTGGAGTTTTCCTTCGCTTTCTATTTTTTGGAATAGCTTGAGAAGAATTGGGATTAATTCTGTTTTAAATGTCTGGTAGAATACCCCAGGGAAGCCATCAGGTCCAGGGCTCTTATTTCTTGGGAGATTTTTGATCACTGATTCAATTTCTTCACTCGTTATGGGTCTGTTCAGGTTTTCTATTTCTTCCCGTGGGAATTTTGGTAGTGAGTGTGTGTTTAGGAATTTGTCCATTTCTTCTAAGTTGTCCAATTTGTTGACATATAATTTTTCATAGTATTCCCTGATAATTGCTTGTATTTCTGAGGGGTTGGTTGTACTAAGTCCATTTTCATTCATAATTTTGTCTATTTGTGTGCTCTCTCTTTTCTTTTGGATAAGTCTGGCTAGAGGTTTGTCAATTTTGTTTACTTTTTCAAAAAGCCAACTCTTGGTTTCATGGATCTGTTCAATTGTTTCTTTGGTCTCTATGTTGTTTATTTCTGCTCTAATTTTTACTATTTCTCTTCTTCTACTGGGTTTAGGGTGTTCTTGTTGCTCTGCCTCTAGTTCCTTTAGGTGAGCTGTTAGATTTTGGACTTGCGCTTTTTCTAATCTCTTGAAATAGGCCTGGAGAGCAATGTACTTTCCTCTTAGGACTGCCTTTGCCACATCCCATAGAGTTTGAATTGTTGTGTTTTCATTTTCATTTGTTTACATATATTTTTTAATTTCATCTCTAATTGGCCTGATTGGCCCATTCACTCTTTAGAAGGGTGTTCTTTAACCTCCATGTTTTTGGAAGTTTTCCAGACTTCTTCCTGTAATTGATTTCAAGTTTCAAAGCATTGCGATCTGACAGTGTGCATGGTATGATCTCTGTTCTTTTATATTTATTGAGGGCTGCTTTTTATCCCAGTATGTGATCTATCTTGGAGAATGTGCCATGCGCACTTGAGAAGAAAGTAAATTCCCTGGCCTCAGGATGTAAAGTTCTAAATATATCTGTCAGGTCCATCTGGTCCAATGTATCTTTCAAGTCCATTATTTCTTCAGTGATTTTCTGTCTGGTTGACCTATCCATTGCTGTAAGCGGAGTATTAAAGTCCCCTGCTATTAGCACATTCTTATCTATAAGCTTGTTTCTGTTTGTGATTAATTGTTGTAGATATTTAGGTGCTCCCATATTCGGTGCGTAGACATTTATGATTGTTAGTTCTTCCCGATGGATGGACCCTGTAATTATTATGTAGTGCCCTTCTTCATCTCTTGTGATTGTCTTTAATTTAAAGTCCAGTTTGTCTGATATAAGTATCCCTACTCCGGCTTTCTTTTGATTCCTGTAGCATGATATATATTTCTCCATCCCCTTACTTTTAATCTGAAGGTATCTTGCCGTCTAAAATGAGTTTCTTGTAGACAGCATATAGATGGATTTTGTTTTTTAATCCATTCTGCTACCCTATGTCTTTTGATTGGAGCATTCAGCCCATTTACATTCAGTGTTATTATTGAAATATGTGGGTTTAGAGTCTTTGTATCTTTTGTAGGATTCATGTTTGTGGTGGTGTCTCTGGAATCTTTGTTCCTTGCAACCTTTCCTTCAGAGCATCCCCCTCAGGATTTCTTGTAGGGCTGGCTTAGTGGTGACAAATTCTTTCAATTTCTGTTTGTTTGGAAATGTTTTTATCTCTCCTTCTATTTTGAATGACCGGCTTGCTGTATAGAGGATTCTTGGCTGCATATTTTTACTGTTCATCACATTGAAGATCTCCTGCTATTCCTTTCTGGCCTGCCACGTTTCAGTCGATAGGTCTGTCACCACTCTGATAGGTTTCCCTTGGTATGTTAGGGCCCTTTTCTCCCTAGCTGCTTTCAGAATTCTCTCTTTGTCCTTACATTTTGCCATTTTTACGATGATATGTCGTGCAGAAGATCAATTCAAGTTATGTCTGAGGGGATTCCTCTGAGCCTCTTGTGTTTCCACATTTACTTCCTTCCCCAGGTCGGGGAAGTTCTCTGCTATAATTTGTTCCAGGACTCCTTCAGCACCTTTCCCTCTCTCTTCCTCTTCTGAGATTCCTGTGATACGGATATTGTTGCGTTTGACTTTGTCGCTGAGCTCTCGAATTCTTCTTTCCTGTTCCTGGATCAGTTTGTCTCTTTTTTTGTCAGCTTCTTGTTTTTCTATAATGGTGTCTTCTAAATCACTTATTCTCTTTTCTGCCTCTTCAAGCCGTGCATTGGAGGCCTCTAATTTATTATGTATCTCATTTATCGCATGTTTTAATTCTTCATGCCTTTTTTTATTTTCCATTCTGTCTGTAGCCATAGTTTCTTTGATGTCCCCTATGTTTTTTTCAAGCCCTGCTATTAGTTTTACCATTATTATTCTAAAATCTTGTTCACTTATACTGCTGATATCTGTTTTGAGCAGTTCATTAGCTGTCATTTCTTCTTGGAGTTTCTTTGGAGGAGAGGTCTTTCGTTTCGTCATTTTAGTTAGCTTTCTGGCTCTTGTTGGTTTTAAAGACCTATTATGCTCTCTGTTTCTATGAGCACTGCTATATCCAAGAAGACTCTTTGACTTTCCAGGGCCTATCCTTTCAGAGATTGTTTTCTGAATGGTATCCCTCAGTCACTCTTATTGGGACCTTAGTTATTTTATTTTCCTATTCTTATTGATATTTGGGACTCTTCACCTTGTGTACTCTAGCTTGTTTCTTGAGGTAGCCCTGGAAAAGAAAACAGACAGACAAACACACAGGGAGCAGGAGTACACAAACGCACAGGCTGATTCAACTAACATGCAAAGCGAGAGGGAAAATGAAAAAGTTAATAGAAAAGACGGAGGAGGGAGGAATAGAATAGATGGAATGATAGGGAGCATAAAATACATAAAAGGGTCAAAAAGGGGAAAAGAAAAGGAAAAAAGAAGAAAACCGGTGGCAAAGAACGGTTTAAAGCATATACCTGGATTTCCCAGCTACCGTTAAATAGCTGTGTGTATGCAGTGCTTGTTGAAGAGCATAGAGAAAAAGAGAGAAGGCAGGGTGAGATGAGGCAGATTTGGAAATAGAATGAACAGGCAGAAGGGATAAGAAGCTTTTTTCAAAGAGGTAAAGGGTAGAATATGGTTGGATAGGTGAGAGAAGGATGCTGGAATTATCCAGAGAAACTATATAGTCTAATTACTCCTGAGAGAAATAGCTGAAAAGATCGGTAGGTATAGAATTTACATTTACAGAATGGACTAGTTGTGATTGTTTAAGCAAGCTGGTGACCAGAGTTAATCAGGTCAGTGTTTTGGGGAAAAAAGTGAGAAAAGAGAAAGAGGAAGAAAAAAAGAGAAAAGAAAGGGGAAAAAAAAAAGAAAGAAAAAAAAAGGAAAAAAAACAAAAAAAGGAAAAAAAACAAAAAAAGAAAAAAACAAAAGGAAAAAAGAACGAGAAAAAAAAAAAAGGGAGGAGGGCACCTCTCAGGCAGGGATGGGCATGGCGTGATCCGATGCCTCAGGCGGGGGTTCTGCCTTGGCGATTGTGGGGAGGAGAGTGACGGTGCTCCAGTCCCTTCTTGAACCCCGCGATGCAGCTCGCTTTTTTTTTTTTTGGCCTGTCAACTCCCCGTTCCGGGGACGCAGCCGAAGTTGGTTGCACTCTTCAACCCAGGCCAGTTCCAATCTCCAAATCCCAGTCGCGCGCCCCGCTGAAGTTGCCTTAGACACAGCTTCCCAGACAACCCCCTCCGGCTATTCCAGGCTCCCTGCTGAGCTCTGGGGGCAGAGTCAGGATCGCTGCTTCCTTCTCTGGGTCAGGCTGGTGCGCATGCGCGGGACTTGCCTGCCAGGTCCGCGAAGCCTGAGCCCGCTGGAGTGAGGAAAACCGGGTCTCTCTATGGCTCGTCACCCGAAACACGAACTCACAGGCAAACTTCCCAGTCTCCAGCTCTTTGCCCTCCCTCTCGAGTTCCAGCCAGCCAGGAGCGCGGACGCCCGGTGTCTGCGCGTCTCCTTCAGGGGTTCCAGCCGCCCTGGAGCTACAATGGTGGTAGGCGCGCTGCCGCCGCTCTGAAATCCAACCTCCAGGAGCGGCACAAAGAAGCAGTTTGTGTGCTCAGCCTCCCCCAGGACCAGTTGGCGCGAGGGGACCTGGTGTGCAGGTATTTGGCAAGTACGGTCTTTCTATGCACCGAGCGGAGGTTTTTCTCCCCCGAGCGGAAGTTCTTCTGTTTCGGACTCTCTCCTTTTCCCCTCTCACTCCCTGTAGAGGGTAGAGGGGGATCGCCTCCCACCCTGGAGTCTCCGATCCGGCCCGATTTTATCTTCCCCGGTTCGCACTCACGTTAGAAGTCTCTCTCAGTGGATTCTGCGTCCTTTTTCTCCCAGTCTCTCAGGTTTTGTAAGGTTTCCAATGGCTTCAGATCTTTTCTGTGTGATGTATGGGCGCGAGTGCAAGTATGGAGCTCCTTACTTCTCCGCCATCTTCCGCCCTCCCCCGTCCCCCAGTCTAGCCTTTTAGATCATGGGGAGCATCTTGTCCTGGGTGGGCATTGTAAAGAAAAGGTAAATGACCAAATATAGAGAAAACGTAGGTTTGGTCCCTTTATAAAGCCCCCCACAAAACTTTGAACATGGTCTGTTTATCTTTCACAGACTTTGTTTTCTCAGCTCTAAGAGTTAGGTTTATGCACACAAGCAAAACAAAACAAATAAAATAAAATATTTGTTCTCAACAGGGTTTTCCTCTTAGCAGGTTTCCCATTAACTTTTGAGATCATTTGGCCAACTTTCTGCCCCTTCCCACCCCTGCAGAAAATCAAAATTTCTTTAACTAGATTGTTGGGATAAACTTAGGACAATAGCAAGTGAGCAGCAGAAGAAAAATATATGTGGGTAACAGGTTTAAGGTAATATAAGAATGAAATATGTTATTGACACCAAAAGAGATTTATGTAGTAAGCATTTTATGTATATCATATTTCCGCATGAATTTCTGCAGTAAGTTTTGGCCCCTTTTCCTTGTTTATTTGTGCCTCTGTCACTCAAATTAACTGGAGCTGTAAACAGGTATTTTCTCCCAAGAGATATTTCCTACCATCTTCTGAGACAATTCTGGTATCTTCTACCATTATGTGCTAGCCTCAGGGGACATTTGTAGGACCGATAATAAATCTCCCCCCTCAAAAATGGAGAATTGAAAGAAAGATAAATACCAGAATGCAGAATTTAAACTTTTTAAAAAAAATAAGTAACACTTTATTTAAATATCTGCATGAACTGAGTGACCTTTAAGTATCTTAAAGCTCTTAGCTTTAAAGCAACTTTAAATATATAGGTATGTACACAGACAGGTGTCCTTTTAGGCAGCTTACTATTTTACTTACTCTGACCCTGGAGTCTTCTAGGTCTAATTCGAACTGGTGTAAGAGCTTGGAAAAGTTGTCTGACGTCCCTTCACTATTCTTCCAGTTCTCAAAGCCATTTTTGCTGGGATGGTACGTCTTTGGAACTTAAACACGTAGCCCTGTCAATATAGAGAGAAAGATACTGCTTCACATGTAGGTCCTGGTTCATTCTCTTCCTTTTGAGCTTTAAACAATCAACTGTCATATCGATATGACTTTCATATTCAGGCTTAAGAAAGGTCCCTTAACTCTGAAGAGATTTTGTGAATTGAAAATTAAATAAATTTTGTAACCACACATCTCTGAATTCTCTGACCATGTTTTTTCTGCGACTAGAAGAATAGTCACTCCTTTGGCTGACAGCTCCTAGTTTCTCCTCACTGCTTTATACCTTACAGGTGCTTAAAGATGGCTATTGTAATCATTTAGGTAAAACACCAACTTTGGTGTGTTAAGTCAATCTAATAATCTCTAGGAATTTCTCAATCTAGGTTTTTGACAGAAATGCTTTGTAGAGGTAAATAATTATCTGTTTTTAATGTAAACAAGATACATTTCAAATAATATAAGTTATTTTGAGAATTCTAAAGTATTTCATACTTAAAGTATTTTCTTCAAAGCACTCAATTCTAGTATGGGGTTAGAGCTGATTCATTGACTTTTCTTGGAGTTTGAAATTAAGTCACTTGTGTATAGGTCTTATATTTGGATGAAAGTTGTTCTTTGAGCTAACCTAAGCCTCAGAACTTTGAGCTACCTCTGCACTAATACCTCCTCATGCTTCTCATTTCCTGTAACTTCCCTCAAAAAGCTCTCACCTAGGGGAGCCTGGCTGGCTCTGTTGGTTGAGCGTCGGACTTCAGCGCAGGTAATGATCTCATAGTTTGTGAGTTTGAATCCCACATCAGGCTTCCTGCTGTCATTGCAGAGCCTGCTTCAGATCTTCTGCCCCCCTCTTTTTCTGCCCCTCCCCCACTCATGCTTGCTCTCAAAAATAAATAAACATTAAAACACACACACAAAAGCTCTCACATATAACTGTTTAAATTTGCCTCTAATCTTCCATAATACACCATTTTCCCAAAACCTCCAACTCTTTTCTCAGCCCAGTCCAACCCAGGACTTCATTCCAAGGCTTCCATTCTCCTATTCTGTGGGTACAGATACACAGTCCTTCAGGAGTTAGCAGCTCAGGAACCCTTCCCCTTGCCCTCTCCTCAGTTACAATTTGATGTAGTTTGATGGCCACTGCTATCTTTGCAACTAACGCAGTCTCATCTCTTCGTCTTTCGGGCTATTAGGAGCTCTTAATGCTCCACGGGTGTGAAAATGGGTTTTACACTACTGTATGCCAACTGGTCTACTAGACTGTGAAACATTCCAAAGAAGTACTATAAAAAGATTTTGTGCTCATTGAACTTATAGTATAATTGGAAAAAGAAATTAATATGGAGTAATTATATACTCCTATAAGCAAATACCAACTGCATAAGTATTACATACAGCTAGTATTTATTGAACATACACCATATGCCAGGCATTATCTATGCTTTACCTCTAATTCCCACAACAATTCAACTTTGCATTTATTATTATTATTATTATTATTTTACTTGAGAAATCTGAAGGTGGGGCAAGTTTAGTAGTGATGAATGGCAGATTCCAGGATGGGTTATCAGAGCCTAATGCTTGGGCTTATTCTTCCTTTACCAAGCTGACAAAATTATGACGTTTTCTTGAATATAGTGGTGTTTTTCTGGAGATGGTAATCTTAAATGATGTATCCTGGGATGTTGAAGAAAATTTTGAAAAAGTTTGGCCATTTCAATGAATTGAGGCATGCAGAGGAGGATACGTTCAAGAGTAATAGCGTGGTATGCTTAAGAATAGGTACAAACAGGGGTGCCTGGGTGGCTTAGTCGGTTAAGCGTCCGACTTTCATTTAGGTCATGATCTCGCGGTTCGTGGATTCGGGCCCCGCGTCGGGCTCTGTGCTGACTGCCAGCTCAGAGCCTGGAGCCTGTTTCATTCTGTGACTCCCTCTCTCTCTGACCCTCCCCTGCTCGCGCTGTCTCTCTCTCTCTCTCTCCTAGAAATAAATAAAACGTTAAAAAAAAAAAGAATAGGTACAAACAGTTATCTTAGGGATCCTTGCTTTACACTGTCATGTATGTATATTGGGAAATATTTCATTGTGTACAGTAACAATTTTAACAGATCACTTCTTGGGGAATATATTTGGCATTGATAGTTTTTCATCTCATAGTATTTTAATAACCAATTAACTATTTTTCTCAGCTTATAATATTTTTATGTACTTTTATTAATTTGTAACTAATTCATTAGGATGTCCATAATCATCTTAACCTATACTACAGTCTTTTTCTACTCACAGCACTTCTGACCCCAAATGTGTGAGTTTTCTAGACCAATTAATTCTTCAGCTTTTTGTGGATACCAACTGACTGTCCTACAATTTCATTCATTTGTGATGCTTACTACCTGGAGTTAGCACAGACCCCAGATGAAAAGGGCTCATTTCTACAAGACTGCTATCCCTTGCTTCAGACACCAATCAGAAGCCTGGTGTTTTTCTGACATACTGGCTCCCATTACATCCCCCCTCAGAGTTGATAATTTGTTAGAATAGCTTACAGAGCTCAGGAAGACAGTTTACTTACTATTACGTGTTAATTATAAAGATAGAATTCAGTAACAGCCAAACAGAAGAGAAGCATCGGGCCCTGTCAGGGCAGGAGGATAGGTGCAGTTTCCTTGCCTTCTGGGCATGTCATACTCCTAGACCGCTGATGTGTTCACCAATGCGGAAATTCTCTGAACCTCATCCTTTAGGATATTTATGGAGCCTCCATTACATAGGCATAGTGGACATGATTGATTAAATCATTGGCAGTTGGTGATGAACTCAGCCCTCCTCCCTCCCAGCGGTGGAGGAGTAGGGCTGAAGGTTCCCTGTCTTTACCTGACCAGGCTGCAGAAGTTGATATGATTCTGATTACTGTATTATTTTTAAGGTGTTCATTAAGAGGGACTGTTTCCAGGTAGGAAACCAAGATAGAGAGAAGGTAAGTATTTGGCCTTATCTTACAATTAGTGCCAGAGCAGGTCTCTTGCTAGTTTAGCCAGTCTGATTGCTCCTATACCAAGTTCAATCTCCAGCTGTTATGACTACTGTGATAAATTTACTTGGTTGCCAGTGGAATCCACCAGGCACAGGGATATCCAAACTGAGGCCAGTTTTCAAGTATTTCTTATATGTCAGGAGGAAGTGCCTGGGTGGGAAGACTCCCCTGTTTTCCTCTCGATGGCTTGCTTTTTGCATGTGTTGCATCAGGGGTTCCTGAGTCCACAAACTGGATTCCTTACTGGATTTTTAACAATTCACATGCAAATAAAGCATTTTAACAGCTACTAAAAATCACTGACATTTCTTCTTGGACATGTTACACTTCCTCCCTGTGGAAGTTCATTACTGCCTTGGAATACACCTGTTTAGAGAAGTATCACTGTTCATTTGTACTTAGTTACCAACTTTGTACAATATGGAATTTGGAAATATACCAAATTCCATTTGTATATTTATGACTCCCTTTCTCCTTCACTGAATTAACGTTTCTTACTGCATTTTCATTTTATTATCATTTTTATGATTCTCAAATCAAATTTTTTTTAAATATTTTATTTATTTCTAGGAGAGAGAGAGAGAGAGAGACAGCGTGAGCAGGGGAAGGCCAGGGAGAGAGGGAGTCACAGACTGAAACAGGCTCCAGGCTCTGAGCTGGCAGTCAGCACAGAGCCCGATGTGGGGCTCGAACCCGTTAACTGCGAGATCATGACCTACGCAAAAGTCGGACGTTTAACCGACTAAGCCACCCAGGCACCCCTCAAATCAATTTTTTTTTTAAAGTTTAGAGATTCCAAGTATTTGGACTGGAATAAATTTCTTTTATTTTTGTGTGTCTATTTATGCTATTACGAATATATTGGATTTAATGCTATTATGAGTATACTGGAGAAACATTTAGTGTGGTTTTTCACTTTAATTAAAGAAAAATATTTCACAGCTGGGATCTATATTATTTTGCTTCTAATTTTAAAAATAGTTTAGCTTTGGGAAAAGCTGTGTAGAGTGGATGCCTTTCCAATGAGAAGAGTGAAAAAAAATAGCATCGGTTATGAAGAAGAGTATCACCTATATGTATTTTTAGTATCTAGATTACTAGTATGAGAGCAATGAGGCTTACAGCAATTTGCAAAGCAAAACGTGCTGGCAGTTACTGAAATTAGACTGTGTAGACAGTCAGACTTGATAGTGTGGTTCCCCTGAATAAATGGCAACTTCCTTCGCTTGAAGAAAGCACATGGATGTCCTTTTTCAGTTGGGTCTGTATTTTTTAAGTCCTAAAATCAGTGTTGACTCCAACTAATGGAAGACTTAACTTGAAAAACCCATAGTTTAATTGAGTAATGTAGGTTTTACATGGACAGGAGCCAGGTAGGCAGAAGGTAGAGGGCATTACTGTTTTCATTGCCCTTTATCACTTCTTGTGTATTTCTCCTTCCTTTTTCTCCCTTTCCCTTTCTTGCTTCATTTCTGAAATGCTGGCCAGGCTGAGTTAATTGGAAACTGATTCTCAGCACACTCAGAATCCACAGCTGCCACACACAGATGCATGTTGTACGCTGAACAAGAGCACCCACCAGAGGGTCAAGTGGGACTTTCTCCACTTAATTAGTCTTATGCTTTCTCTGAGGGGTACCTTTTCCTTTTCTCAAAGGTGCCATCTGTTCGTCAACCCTACATGCAACTAAAGGGGATTCTGATCTCCATATCATAACCATGTCTGCAGATAGTAATTACTCAGAATCTAATGCAAGAGATGGACTAGTAAACCCAGAGAAGGATACAAGTCCTGCTTCCCTAGGGGAGGCATGGAGGAAGACAGTGTTTTAAAATACAGGTTTTATTATTATTGAAGTATGGCAAGGCCCAAAGATCAGGAGACAACTGCCATTGAAAAGATAGCTTGTTATACTCATGGTTCCCAGGAGAAGGATGCATCGGCTGGAGGAGGGGGGTACAAGGGGAATGAGGTGATACACCGGGGTCTATTAGCAGATTGTTAGGAATGTGTGACAAGAGCCTCTGTTGTGGTTTCTGTGGAATGACTGGGCACAGCAGGGTAAGCAGGTTTAGGATTGCTAGTTTGAGTAATTTCAGTAGACTCTGGGGGCATAGAGACATTGGGTACCTGGCCCTGGGGTGATTAGAGTAGGTAGATTGTAGCTCAAAGTGTGAGAGCCCAGTAAGAGAGGTGGTTGGGGTTATGAACTCTGGATTCATTCATTTGCATTTGAAACGTGATCTGGTGAGTTGTTTAATATCTCTAGGAATTGGCTAACTCTGAGAGGGGTATTCCCTCCAGGGTCCACAAGGCCCTGGGTATCAAAATATAGAAAATGAAAGACATGTTTAATAAAGAAGGCAGGTCTTGGAGCCCCAGGGTGACTTCTGTCATTGATTCTACTGAGTCAAATGCTTGTGATTTCAAATAATTTTACCATAGGCTCAGTGCATTTCCTGGTCTGAGTATTTGGAGACCTAGAAAATTGGATCAGGAAATGACCTTACACATTTTCTGGCTTAACTTCTCAGTTGATGGTATGACTGATAATAGCATCATTTACTGAACCCAGTTTTACCCACAAAGGAAACATTTTATGTTTATATGCATCTTAGAATTTATTTTTCCCCATAAGGAAAGGTGGTTTTATTAGCTTTATTTTATAGATGAAGAAGCAGAGAATCAGAAAGATAAATTTTCCCAAGGTCATAGCTAGGATATATCAGAGGCAGGATTCCAAGCAGGGCTCTGAATCCAAAGCCCATATGTCCTTGACCACGTGATGTAAATGAGGTCCAGGAGGTCCAAGTGATTTCTTTGAGATTTTTAGGTTATTCAATCTGAAATCCTACATATGTTAATTCTTAGCAAGTACTTTTTCCACACTATACAATTACCCTATATTTCCCCCTATTTCTTGATTACCTATTCCAAGAAATTATTTATAGTTACAGAAAGAAATCAGTTGTATTGCTTTTAACTTACTATCCACCAGCATGAGTGAGTTTTGCATGATCTGTGTTTAAAACACATAGATATACACAGCAGGAGGGATTGGAACACATTCAACTAGATTCTCCCTGTATATTTCTGGAATGCCTGTTTTCACTGATGGGAATGTGCATATAAAGAAGGTGTAGAGGGGCGCCTGGGTGGCTTAGTCGGTTAAGTGTCCGACTTTCACTTAGGTCATGGTCTTGCGGTTCGTGGGTTCGGGCCCCGCGTCGGGCTCTGTGCTGACTGCCAGCTCAGAGCCTGGAGCCTGTTTCAGTCTGGGACTCCCTCTCTCTGTGACCCTCCCCTGCTCACGCTGTCTCTCTCTCTCTCTCTCTCTCCTAGAAATAAATAAAACTTTAAAAAAAAAAGGTGTAGAAAGAAGAGTCTAAGTAAAATGGAATGGGAAAATATTTCTGCCTGTAATCTTTGCATTTGGTGCTCATTTAACCTAGTCACTCTGCGCATGTGTTTCAGGGTGGTCCTCATATTTTTTCATCTATTTATGAGGGACTACCACCATTTTCAGGTAAGTTCACTCCGAGAACCACCGAAGCTGGTGGCAGCTGGCAAGACCGTTCCTGGTACTGTCACTTGTATGCTCTTTTATCCCTTCGCATGTGTTCTAACTTAGCATCTGCTTTCCCTGAGAGATTGAGAAAGGCAATATTGGGTTTCACTCCTGAGAGAAAGCTGGTGCTTGTGTGCTGAGTGTCAGGATGCATAAAAACATTTACTCTGTCAGGCAGCTGAAATCAGCAACTCCTGCAATCCCACTGTGTTTAAGTCACTTTCTCAACATTGACAAAATAGGAAGAATAGTAAAGACCTTGTTCCTGGCCCAGTGGAGATGACCAGTTATGTGGGGAGATAGGACAATAAAGAGAAGAAAGGAGCATCCTGTGGATCGATAAGTGAGTGTCCCCAAGGGGCAGAGTGGCCCAACAGCGTGACCAGAGACTTTTGACTCTGACTTTCTGGGGTTCACATGCTGATTCTGATCTCACTAGCTGTGACCTCAATCCCTAACTTCTGTGAGCCTGATTTTACTCATTTGTGAATGAGAGAAAACACCTAGCCCTTATCTGCTAGGTATTTGTCATAGTACCTTTTCTATAATTGTTTAATACTAGACACAAAGCTAACAATACATGGTACTTTTCTTCTTCTACACTAACAATAAACGGTAGCGTACAACCCTTAGGCAAGTAATTTAATTGAATCAAATAACTGTTAAGTGCTACTCTATGGCAGGTACTACGGTAGGTGCGGGGGGACATATGGTAAAGGATACACGATGTCTGCTGCAGGAGGCAGCCATCTGATGAGGAGGGAGAGAATGAAGAGACAGTTCCATCTTCTGTGACAAATGCTCTGGAGACCTGAACACACGTTACACAGGAAAGAAGCCTAACCCGGTCTTGGGGACTTTGGGAACGTGTCTCGAGGGCATCTACATCTGAGCTGTGAGCTGGCAAATGAAACAGAATTATTTGCTCATTGATTCTCTCATTTGTTCACTCAACCAGCATTTGTTGAGTTTTTCCTATTGAAAGCTCAAGACACTAGTGAGTTGACACTTGGAACACTATATTGCCATTCAGTGCCAGCTTCAGAAGGAAATACAGTAATGTTCACTCAAAA
Organism: Proteles cristata cristata; assembly: GCA_017311185.1. Taxonomy (NCBI): domain Eukaryota; kingdom Metazoa; phylum Chordata; class Mammalia; order Carnivora; family Hyaenidae; genus Proteles; species Proteles cristata. Next base: position 143,069 of record JAESUZ010002499.1, on the reverse strand, counting down.
CTGAGTGAGTGTCTGCCTGGAAAAAAATACCAGTGAACCCTGGGCTTTTATCGAATCTTCTTGGAGGTGCTTCCTTATCCTCTGAAAAAGGAATGCATATGGTCTGAGGACTTCAGCAGCAAAAGCCATCGAGGTGTATAGCTCCATCACAGAGAGGTGGGGAAAGTCTGTGTGCTGTTCAGGTTGCAGAACAGAGCTGCAGTTCAGAGCTGGCCCTTCTCCTGTGTGAGGCTGCATAAGCATAGTCCCAGATGCTAACTGTGACCACGCTGGGCTCTAACACGTGTGATTCCAAAGGAAGAACAAGGCAATGTTTTTCTTCAGAAAGCTAAATTCTTCCAATTTAAGATACCTATAAAATTAAAGTAGTATTATTTATTTTATTTTATTTTTTTAAATATTTTTTTTATTTCTAGGAGAGAGAGAAAGAGACAGCGTGAGCAGGGGAGGGTCAGAGAGAGAGGGAGTCACAGACTCTGAAACAGGCCCAGGCTCTGAGCTGGCAGTCAGCACAGAGCCCGACGCGGGGCTCGAACCCACGAACCGTGAGATCATGACCTAAGCAAAAGTCGGACGCTTAACCAACTAAGCCACCCAGGCGCCCCAGTATTATTTATTTTAATTAATTCCTTCCCCCTCTTTTGGTAATCTGATAGTTGGTAGGTTTCTTTTCAAACCTTTCTTACTAAAATATGGCAGTTCTCATAGATACAGTAGCTATTTGAATTTATTTATTATTTCTATTGTGTTGGTCTCTGATGCCCAAGTGTCTGGGAATCAGTGATGTGGGAGCTTGTGTAGGTACAACCCTACTGAGCTGGGCAGTGTGGAGAGAATATCCACGTCACCAGGTAGTCACTGTATTTTAGTGACACAACCCTCTGCGTGTGTTTGTCCTAAATGACCAGACATAGTGGTTGCTATGTGTTGTGCAAAGTGCTAAACCATGAAGGAGAGGGTTTTTAAGCTTTCTGTCTTCTGGTGACTTACAAGATAATGGTATCAAAGCAAGTATGGAGATAAATGAAGAGCAACCAAATGAGAAAAGCAAAGGATGTTTATATTGAGTTTGATGCAGCAAGGAAGTATCCAAGTAATCCCTTGGATTTTGGAAGAAACTGAAAGGCAGGCAGAGGAGTAGGAAGGCTTTCTAGTGGAGGAAAGGGAAGTCTTCAGGTACGGCCTTATTGGAAGCTGTTGGCAGGGACATTGTAGATGGGCTAACTAGAAGCGGGCCATCCTTTATCATTGGGTAGGGACACATGTTCCTCCTAATTTGGACGTAGGGACAAGCTGCCAGTTATTGATCAAGTCCTGACCCTTTGGGGCCAATTGTGACAGAATTTTCATTTAGTTTCCTGGATTGTCACTAGAGGTAGCAATCTAGCTCCCTATAAGTCTGACTTATAGCAGACTGGCTTCGTCGGTTGTTTACTAGAGATAAAGAGGTTGGCTTCCTGGACGGGCTGGTGCAGGTTGTGGGTCTAAGTTCTTTTTTGATGTATGGTCTCTCCATTGTCTGTTTGTATATTCAGTCCCATAAGTAAGCCAAACACAAGTACAGCTTTAATAAGAGCAACAAGAGAGCATAAGGAGAAATAATGGGTGTTCGTATCTGATAGTTTCATTCTGGGTAAATTGTTTAAGTCTGTTATGTCTTAGTTTCATCTTCTCTAAAATAAAGATATGAATCTTTGCCTTATAGGACTATTCTGCAGAATAACAGAGTATGTGTAATGTGCCTCATGTGGTTCTCATAGTTTTGGGGCCCATTTACACCCTTAAAAATTATTGAGGACCCCAGGGACTTGTATGTATGTAGGCTATATCTATTGATATTTACTATATTAGAAATTAAAACTAAAAAAATTAAATATTAATTTACTTTAAAATAGCAGTAAGCGTATTATGTGTAAACATAAATTACATACTTTTAATGAAAAATAGGTACATTTTTTAATAGTTTTTATTTTTTTTATGTTTTATTTATTTCTGAGAGAGAGAGACAGCATGAGCAGGGGAGGGTCAGAGAGAGAGGGAGATACAGAATCCGAAACAGGCTCCAGGCTCTGAACTAGCTGTTAGCACAGAGCCTGATATGGGGCTTGAACCCGTGAGATCATGACCTGAGCCGAAGTCGGACGCTTAACTGACTAAGCCACCCAGGTGCCCCGAAAAATAAGTACATTTTGAGAAACAGAAGAAGTAGTGAGAAGAGTGTTATCATTTCATATTTTTGCAGATTTCTTTAAATATGTGGCTTATTGAGGACAGCTGGATTTTCATATCTGCTTGCTCATGCAAGTCTCTTGCTATAGCACATTTCATGTCACTTCTGGAAAACTCCACTGTACACCTGTGGAAGAATGGGAATGACAACTTAGTGTTATTTTTAGATGAATTTCAACCTCACAGCCTTCTGAAAGGGTTTGGGGGTTCCCAGACCACATTTGGAGTACCATTTCTCTAGGCCCCAGAAAATTGTGAACACTATTAGGAGGAGATCACAGCACTGTTGACCCATATTTCTAAAGGTACATCTTTATAGAGAGGTACTGCTTTATACTTCCACTTGTGGGCAGATGAAAGAAAGGAGATCCTCTGATAATCTTTCCTAGAAGCCAGATGCGAGGCACAGATCAAAGGGTGCCAGTCTTTGCAAATGGAGGGCAAACCAGAAGCAAGTTTTTATTTTTCAGCATATCTGAATGAGAGAATGAGTAAATGAAAGCTCATACCTATGCATTTTGTACCCAGCTGTTATCTACATGTAATGACACTAAGTGCAATGGACTGGAAAGTAGGTCCTGCTCAAATCTGGCTCAGTGCAGCAAGATCTCCTCTAATTCTGGGAAGGGAGGTAGGTGACATGTATGGTGGACCCTCCTCCAACCCATACTTAGTTTACAAACTGAGAAACTAGAGAAACCATTTGATTTCTTGGCCATATTCTCAGAGAGAGCCTTGCTAGTGAAATAAAAATCCTTGATTCTGAAATCTTTCAAATTTTATCAGAAGCTAAATATTAATTTTACTACATTACATATGACTGATAGTCTATACTCACAAATATTTTAAGGGTATTTGAATTTTAAAACAGTAGCTTGTTAACTAAAGGAATTGAAGGGCTTTCAGCAGCAAATGCCAGTGGGGCCACTTTTCCTGGACTCTTCAACTTAGACCAGCTGTGTGAAAGGCTGACCCAGACTCCTTTTTGTTCGTTTGTTTGTTCTATTTATTTATGAGACAGAGAGAGACAGAGCATGAGTGGGGGAGGGGCAGAGAGAGAGGGAGACACAGAATCCAAAGCAGGCTCCAGATTCTGAGCTGTCAGCACAATCCTGACACAGGACTCGAACCCACGAACCCTGAGATCATGACCTGAGCCGAAGTCAGATGCTTAACTGGCTGAGCCACCCTGGAGCCCCTGACCTAGACTTTTAAGCCACACTGTTGAGCCTCTTTGATAATTGAAGGGGAAAATAGGCTTATAGAAATCACTTTGTTTCATTTTTGCCAAGAGATCTGCCCTCCTCTTTTAAGAAAGTAGTACAGTAGTGTTTTTGTTTTCCTTCATATTTTGCAAAGCAATTAACCCCTGGGTCAAGACAAAGCTCACAAGATTTCATCTCTGCCATTTAATTCTTCACAAATTTATAACCTATTGGAAAATTGAAGGTGTTTTTGCTCACTCTCCTCTATGGCTGGCTTCCACTAATGCTCTAATAAGGTCTGTGGGTCTGGTTTTGAGAGTGAAATTCTAAAATGAGTTTTGTAACAACATAGCTACCTAGGGCTAAAAGCAAAGATGAAGGGGCAGGCTCCTTACTCGGGGGCTGGCAAAAAGCGAGACGTGTGGAGATCTTTAACCTGGCTTTGTTGATACCTGTTTGAACAGCATGAAGGCAATTCTCCAGTTGGGAGGCCCTTGAGTTTGCAGATGGGCTAATCTCAGAACGTGAGAGAAATTCAGGTATGAAAATAACCACAGAAGGCTGTATGTAGCAGGGGCCTGGGTGAACAGTTTTGATCCACTGGGGTTTATCAGCCCCACTGTTTCCCAGAGGAGTGTCTAGTTAATTATTTTAGCACAGAAACCCCAGCCTCTCCAGAGAGAGAGTCCCCAAAGTGTGCAATCCCAGAGGCAGACCCTTGTCAGAATCATTTGGAGAATTTATTAAAAACATAGATTTTGAACCTTATCCCATGCCCACTGAATCAGAATCTTACTGTGAACAGAACTGGGGAATCTGGATTTCTCAAAACCTTCCCAGGTGAGCCTGATGCAATATAGTTTGATAACTGCTATTCTAAGGAACACGTCTCAATTGCCCCTAAAGTACTTCCTGGCACACTGTATCTGCTCATGCAGAGCTGAAAGTAAGTCTGCTTTAGTCTATTAAGATTGAGGATGCATCTGGGGATGGCAGGCTTGGATACTCTCCTCACACTTCCTCATGTCTGAAGTCAGAAAACAGCCTTAGGTTCACTTACATGTGGCTTCCGTTGGAGTAGCTGGAGACAGAGTGTATCTGTGCTTGGAAGAATGGCGTCGGAGCTGCAGGGCCTTGAACTTAGTCTGGCTGGCAGTGAATCTACCTGTTGCTTCATTCCCTTCTCCTCTTTCCTTCTCTGCTGATTATCTTTCCCTTACTTCAAGACCTGACTTCCCCCTGGTTGCTAACTTTGCTCTTGATTCCTTCTTTTCTCTTCTGTTCATACATTCTTAGATACTGAGGTCTTTTAGAGGTATTCCCTTTCTATTCCCTTTCAACTCAGTTTGCTATTCTATGTCTTTGAATATGTCATGGACTAAAATGGTGGAAGCTTCCAATACTCTATCCCAAACAAAGAGAACTTCATTTCCTCAGACTCTTCAGCATTTGCCACAATGATTTTCAAATGTTTTTTAAAGTTATGGGGAAATTTCTTCAAAGGAAGGTGATACAAAATTTCAATGAGTAGAGGAAACTCTGTGTTTTTTTTTTTTAAACATAGTTTATTGTCAAATTAGTTTCCACATAACACCCAGTGCTCATCCCCACAAGTGCCCTCCTCCATGCCCATCCCTCCTCCCCCCACATCCACCAGTCATCAGTTTTTGTCAGCATTCAGGAGTCTCTCATGGTTTGCCTCTCCCCCTTTCCCCCACCATTTCCGCCCTTCTTCTCTCCCTTGGTCCTCTGTTAAGCTCCTCCTAATCCTCCTATACGTGCACACATATGATATTTGTCTTTCTCTGCCTGACTTATTTCGCTCAGCATCACACCCTCGAGATCCATCCATGTGGATACATGGCCAGATTTCATTGTTTCTCATTGCCATGTAGTATTCCATGGTATAGATAAACCACATCTTCTTGATCCATTCATCTGTGGATGGACACTTAGGCTCTTTCCATGTTTTGGCTATTGTTGAGAGTGCTGCTATGAACATTGGGGTACATGTGCTCTTATGCATCAACATTTCTGTATCCTTTGGGTAAATTCCTAGCAGTGCTATTGCTGGGTTATAGGGGAGTTCTACTGTTAGTTTCCTGAGGAACCTCCACACTGTTTTCCAGAGGGGCTGTACCAGTTTACATTCCCACCAACAGTGTAGGAGGGTGCCCGGAGGAAACTCTGTTTTAAGCAGGGCTGGGAGCCCAGAGTCCCATTCCTTCAGCATCCCAAGCCCTTACTGTGATGAAGGCAGGAGAACACAGCTTGGAAAACCACTGCTCCATAGTATCTTTTAGAACAAGGGGTGGGGAACACATGGATATGTCTCCAGCTGCCTGTCCATGAGGTGTGCTCCACTCCCTCTCCCCTGCCCCAGGATGGCAACTCTTACAGAAAGAACCCATGGCCTCTTAAAACTAAGTGATTGGAAGGAAAGTGAAGGGGGAGGCATAGGTTTAAGGATGTCTCACCCACAGGGGAATATGCCAGACTCTAATCTTATCACACGTGTATTTGTGTGATGAAGACTCAACAGTGTGGTGAAAATGAACTATTGAAAGTCACATTATTAGTTGATATTTACATGAACAATCTGTCATGTAGTTTTTGACTTCCACCAAATTATGAACGCCGATGGGTCATGGACTGTTCATTATTCAACTCAGGGGTCTCGGCACCTATAGAGGCTATAGTGTAGACTGTGTGTAGACTGTGTGTAGACTTGCTTTCCATGGAAGTGGAAAGAAGCTTGAGGCAGTGTACTGAAAATATATTGAGGGTTGCTGATTTTCATTGCAGAAACCATTTGAGATCAAGGCTTTTAGTTGGACTGCAATATCATTGATAGAGATAGGGAGCATGGGACCTTTGCAAAAGAGCAATGCCTTTTTGGTAAAAGTGAATTATTGGATTTAATTCAATATTGGTGCTCCTAGAAAGGGGGATGCTTGTTGTAAGAATACTCCAAGAGGTATGAATACTCATACTATGAGTATGAGCTGAATGGATGAGACCTCTGAGCCTTCTGTCCTGGAAATACACCACTAAGTTACTGATGTATATGTAAAGCTTCTCAGCTCTTCTCTCTTTTCTCTGAGGACAAAGTAGGAAGAGTGGTACTAAACTGGTCAAATGAAAAGCTATGGTCCCATGTGTAAGGAAAAAAGTTTTGTTTTGTCAAAGATGACATCTGCTGTTTGGGGCGTTTGGATTTCATCCTTAACCAAAGGTTTGTAAATGAATGCATCTTAATCCAGGTTCAGTAGTTTAAAGAATGCAGAGTAGTGAATTGATGACGTATAAAGGCTGCCCCTGTCTCCCTGAAAAGTTGGTCTTTTTTGATGTTGTTGTTTTGTTTTTCTTTTGTTTGTGGATTTTCTGTAAAGTTGTGTCATCTGCACATAGAATAGATCTTGACATTTACAGGAACAATTTCTACAGAACTGAATATTTTTTAGCTAGACATACGATTGTCATCTTAAGAATCAAAATCAGACTAATTGCATCTGGACCTCGAAACCACTTGTGTCTTGGGGGGTATAAGCACACCTGTTAGGACCAGGGTTTGTACATCCCCAGATTTTCCCTGACTTTTTCTAACCTCTGAGGCTGCACTCTAGAACAAACTTTTCCTCTTAAATTTTTATCCCCTAGCCTCTGCTCCCTTTCCTGACGTGGAAAGGAAAAGGAAATGAGCCTTCTGATATAGTTCAAGAAGGCAGTCCATGATCACAGCATAGCTAACAGGGAATTCAGGAGAGTATAGTTTACTAGACAGTGGATACCACATAGCATTTGGCAATGGAAACAGCAGGAGATAATTGCAAGAGACACGTGTTAACACCTGTGTTAACTTGTTATTTAATTCTGCTTGTCTAATTTACAATTGCATTTTGGGAGTTGGTTAGAAGAAGACACTGGAAATCTCTGAGTGTGTGAAAAAGAAAATGTCAATTTAGGAAAGTTAGGGAGAGGTCCACAGAGAAAGCAGCACATGTTAATTACCTGTTTCATGCTCCTATAGCTCCCAAACCTGCAAATTTGGAACAGCTGAAATACTTATTTTAACTCCACCCCTTCTTTGAGACCAGTCTTTCCTAGATGAAGGGAATATATGAAATGTAAACATACTTGTTCATTTGTTCAGTCTCAAATTGATCTTCTACCTGGTCTTCCTGGGATCCTAATTTAGTAGAAACTGGAAATTTCTGGGTTTCTTATCCACCATCCCATTTCTCTAGTAGGTGGGTTCCTGTATAGATTTCCTTCCTTAGCATCTCATTCCCTTTAGAAACTGCATCCCTAACATCTGTATATAGTTTAGATTCTGGGTAAGTGTCCATTATACACAGAGTTTTGAGTCCTATCTTTGGACACATGTCCTTGTATGCATGCCTCTTGATGAGCCATCACTTTGCTTTTGCACTCTTGTTCCTTTTTATTTATTTTGCCTCACGTTATTGATCTGCCTGCATGCATGCTCTTGAATTTTCTGATTTGACTCCCCATGTTCCAATCCATTTTTTGGACCCCAAATTCAGCAACTGTGTCCCCCACTTATATTTTCAGTTTTGTTAAGATCATTGTGTCAGCCTTCTTTACTGAAGAAAGATTACACAAAGGAAAAAAAAAAGTGCCAGGCCAGGATGACAAATGAATCACTTACAAAATAGGGAATCATATCCTTGGAATTGTCTCCTTTTCAATTCCCACAGGAACACTGTTGCAATGAATTTGAGTTGACAGTGTTGGCAGTGACAGACCACCAGAAAGAAAGGGCTTATGAGAATTTCAACTTTCTCGTTTTTGAATATGATAGAACCTTTGATATATGTTCTTCTTAATTTTATGCCTTTTGTGTAATTTTTGTATATTCAGCACAGCACCTCGAAATGTTGGAAAAACTGACAAGAGCATATGGAAATAAGTATGATTAAGAAAGAAACTCCTAGGGCCTCTGGGTGGCTGAGTTGGATAAATGTCCTAACTTCAGCTCAGGTCATGATCTCATGGCTCGTGAGTTTGAGCCCCGTGTCAGTCTCTGTGCTGGCAGTTTAGAGCCTGGAGCCTGCTCTGGATTGTTTCTGTCTCTCTCTGACCCTCTCCTGATCTCTCTCTCTCTCTCAAAAATAAATAAACATTAAAAACTTTTTTAAAAAAGGGGAAGAAACTCCTGGTAACAAATCAGATTGCATTTTTGGTCACATTTACATTTAGAGGACTGTACCCATGGACGTGGGCATGTGGGGAACATATTATATTAAATTTCTTTTATTTAAAGTATGTTTTTTCCATTTTAACTTTCTAGTTTGAGTGGATTTTGCTATTTCTCTTTCAGTTCCCCACTTCTTCTGCACAGAAGTTCATATTTGAAAAACTGAAATGACTAATACTCTTTCTTATGTTAGGACAAAAAACCAAATGTTGAACCTCCAACCTGTGTTCTTTAATTCTATACCTGCTTTTCTTTCTCTTCATCTACCTTCTCTTTCTGTTTTCTCTTTTTCTCTCCTGCTATCACTGTCTTTCTGAATGACTAGACATTCGCTATCCTTGTGTATTCTGGTGCTAGAACTATAAAAGAGGTGGGATTTCTATCCCTGACACCTTCAAATTCTTGCTGAAATTTTCCTATAAAAGGACTTAACTGAAGAAAAAACAGGCATAGAACTTAGAGTAACTCTTTTAGCTTTGAATATATCATTAATATATTCTTATGGAAGATAAAAATTCCTGAAAGAAGAGGAGGAAGACAGAAAAAGTAGTTTGGAGCCACCAACTCAAGGCTTAGTCATAATTTGACACTGATGTAGATTTTGTGAAAAGGAAAGCATTTTGATTAGTATTTTAAAAGTACATACGTGCAATGTAGAAAATATGCAAATAAATACAAGTAGAAAAGAAATCACCAGAAATGTCACTACCCAAAGATAGCTATTAATAGTTTAATGTGTAACTTTCCGATTTTTTTCTGTATGTATATACCATACTTTAAAAACAAAATACATGCTGTGTTAGCAACTGTGTTTTCACTTATATGCTATGAATCTTTTCTAAAATATTTAAATATACTCTGAAAGCCTGATTTTAAGTAGCAATGTAGGAATAATTTATGTAACTAGTCTCTTATTGCTAGTTTTCTTTTTCCTCTGAATTTTCCTTTTGCCATCTTAAATAATGGGACTTTGCGTGGATTCCTCTTTACTTCATTTACCTTTTCCTAACTCTAGGAAATAGAATTTTGGGGTTTTAACATTATTGTTGCCAAGGTGCTGTCCAAAGTAATATGATTGTATACTTTTAACAATGGGGCAGAGAAGTCTATTTCATTGAATCCTAAAGCATTCAACATCATCATTCTTTTAATTACCAATTTTATTTTATTTATTTATTTTTTTTAATGTTTATTTATTTTTGAGAGAGAGAGCATGAGCAGGGGAGGGACAGAGAGAAAGACAAAGACACAAAATCAGAAGCAGGCTCCAGGTTCTGAGCTGTCAGCACAGAGCCCACCATGGGGCTCAAACTCGTGAACCATGAAATCATGACCTGAGCCAATGTTGGATGTTTAACTGACTGAGCAACCCAGGTGCCCCTTCATTACCAATTTTAAATTTATTGTATTTTTACTGTCATCTGCTAGGGTGTTTTCCAAATGTTTATATGCCATTTTAATTTTTTCCTACATAAGTTACTGATCTTTGTGCTTTATATCTTTATTCTTATTGATTTGTGATACATTTTTACTTTAAGCTTGTTTTTTCCACAGATCATTTGTTTTTCTAATTGCCTTTAATTTTGTTTGTGGACTGTTTTGGCATATTTTTTTTCTTTCATTTTTATGGAGTCACATCGCTCAGTTATTTCCTTTAAAGTGACTGTTCCAAAGGACAGGCCATCCTACTGTCAAAAACATTTGGAAATAGTAAATATGTCATTCTTTTCAAATTATAACCCACTTGATGCCTGGGTGGCCCAGTCAGTTAAGCATCTGCCTCTTAATTTTAGCTCAGTTCCTAATCTCACAGTTGATGAGATAGAGCCCAGCTTCAGGCTCCCCACTGACAACGTGGGGTCTACTTGGGATTCTTTCTCTACCCCCACCCCCACTGCCCCACTCTCTTTCTCTCTAAATAAATAAAGTTAAAAAGTAAATAAAAGTATAACCCACATTACAACACAAGGAGATGTGGTAGGTGTTAAGTATAATGAAATCTTAATGACTAAGGAAACTGTACAGCAACAATGTCAGAACAGATAGAAAATTCAGAATTGAAAATAGTAGGAAACAGATAGTATATGTCACCCGGGGGCATCAAATGTGTCTACACCTTAAGTAAGAAGAGTATGGGACATGTAGAAGCACTCCATGCAGTTGTCATTATTCTAAAATGATGTTTCCTTATGAGTGGGTGTGTGTAGCAGACGCCTCTTAGGCCCCTGCCATCACCTTGGCCTGCTGCCGATGGTGAGCTGCTGTGGGCAGACCGTGCATGTTCGCTGTTCACCTCAGTTCCCTCACACTTGGCCTTCTGCATTCTACCCCGGGCCTTTCGCTCCCAGTACAGGTCTCTAGGTCCATGCTTGCAAGCACAGCCAGGTAGTATAGGGCCAGGAATGAATGACCCCAACCCTGAACCAACCCTCAGTTAACAGAGGACCATTGCCAGGGGATGAGTCCTCCAGCCTCTTGTCTTTGAGGTAGACAATTCTGGAAAGTTTTCTGGGTGCTTTTCAGAAAATTATAGCAAAATCAAGACCCTCTTACCTCAGTGTTCTTGATGGTCAATCCTTTACATTGTCTTTTTCTCCTCTGCAGCCTCATTCTCCCTAATCCTTCACTTCTGTTTCCCAGGATTAATTCCCAAATAAACCACCTGCTTTCAAGATCTTCCAGGCTCTGCTTTGGGAGGAACTCAAATTCAAATTATATCTTCTCAAAAACATATATGTTAATTGCACTTGGATGAAATTAAATCATATTTTCTCAAAGATTTATTTTATAATTATAAAGATGTTTCCTCTCCCTTCCCCAGTGATGTTTGATCATCAGGGATTCCTGGTCTTTCCAATCTCTGTGTCCCCAGATTCTGTCAAATAATTAATGATTTTTTTAATGTTTATTTATTTTTGAGAGAGAGAGGGAGATAGAATCTGAAGCAGACTCCAGGCTCTGAGCTATCAGGACAAAGCCTTATGTGGAAGCAGACTCCAGGCTCCGAGCTATCAGGACAAAGCCTTATGTGGGGCTCGAACTTACAGGCTGTGAGATCATGACCTAAGTTGAAGTCGGATGCTTAACCGAACGAGCCACCCAGACACCCCCAAAATAATCAGTGATGTTTAAAGGCACTAGAGAAGTTTGCTACTTAAATGGAATCTACTGCAAATAAAGTAGCAGATAAAAACTCATGTGTATTCTTTTTGCAAAGACACATTCTGTTCCTGGTGTCATTGTGTTCATTTCTCTCTTTCACTCTTTCTTTCCGGCTAATGATGAAAACAGAGGAGAAAAAGAGGAGCCGCCTCTCCTGACTTCTTTCCTGGAGTCAAACTCATTCCTGGATCTTGGAAAGAATGAGTTTCTAGCTGCTGGCAGTAAATCTGTCTGTCTGCCCAGGAGCTATTTTGCACCAGTCTCTATCCTTTCCAGGCAGATGAATATCAGGAGCCAATGTGTGCATGTCAGAACTTTCAAAGTAGGATAACCGTCACCTCTCTTTCCCCTCAAATGCTATGCATTTGAAATAACCTCTGGGGCGGAGTGAGGAGGGAAGATTCAGGCTATGAAATTACTTGACTACATTATTTCTGTTTGGATAAACATTTGTCCCACATATGCCAGGAAGGTTGCCAATCACCATTGCGGAAAGAACTTCATTAAAATTTATGAGCCAACATACTGTGAGGAAGTAATTATAAATAATAATTACTGTGATGCTCCGTGCTGTTGTTATTTGGGCTGTCCTGCTTGAGGTGGTGTATAAGATTCAGCTGAACGCATGACTCTAAAAATACTCTCATCAGCATAGTCTAAGAATTCTTGAGATAGAAGAACAGAGTAAAATATCAGATGTCTATCAGGGATGGTATTTTCAGAGAAGGTGCCCTCTTCTGTAGGATGCTAGTTTCACTTAAAGAATGACAGTGGCGGGGCGCCTGGGTGGCCCAGTAGGTTGAGCGTCTGACTTCAGCTCAGGTCATGATCTTGTGGCTCGTGAATTCGAGCCCCGCGTCGGGCTCTGTGCTGACAGCTCAGAGACTGCTTTGGATTCTGTGTCTCCCTCTCTCTCTCTCTGCCCCTCCCCGACTCATGCTGCGTCTCTCTCTCTCTCTCTCAAATAAACATTTAAAGAAATATTTAAGAAAAAAAGAATGACAGTAGCAATTCTTTTGCCATAAACTAGAAATCTGGTGCAATATTATGGTTATACTAACCTTCTAATCGTGTAATGGGAGACCTTCAAAAAGGTAATTTTAGTTAAGTTACATTATTTGTATTTTGCGCCATTTTAGGAACAAAGAAGTAAATATTTTCATGAGATCTTTCCCTAGATTGGTTTATCCCATCAGACCAAGCTTCCTGGAGTCATGTTAGTGGATAAGCTGCTTGTGCTGCTTTCAATCTCCCCTGAAGGCTGTCTGTCACCACCTGTAATCAGCTTCAAATAATTGATTCCAGCTTGCTTTGTCACATTTTTACCTGAGCGAGGTTAATGCATGGGTATAAGAGGAGTTGAGGTTTAAGAGAATAGAGGGCAGAATGTGCTGCTGGCAGAGCTGTACTCAGTATTCGAGAGAGCGGGCATTCGGAGGGCTCCTCAAACTCCTTCCTATCTATCAAACCTTCCCACATCCTCATTCTCTTATCTGAGGAAAACAAGAATGAGCCCTGATGATTATAATGCAAACAAACCCAAGAGAAAAGTCATTAAGAGAAATAAGAATCCATCTGGACACAGTAAGAGTTTATATGATTGTGTCCTAATTGATCACCATCCCAGTGTCTGCATATGTCATTGTCAGAACCGTAGGTAGACTAAATCGATATCCTTAACATACACCCAAAATTTGAAAACAAGTTCCATACAGTTATATCCAATCTCTATCTTAAAGATGCACAGATTTTCAGATGTTTTTATATAATCATTGGGAATTTAGAACACACTGCCCTATTTTAAAATGTTAGAGATGGATGCCTGGGTGACTCAGTTGGTTAAGTGCCTGACTTCAGCTCAGGTCATCATCTCACAGAATGTGAGTTTGAGCCCCGTGTCAGGCTCTGCACTGACAGCTCAGAGCCTGGACCCTGCTTCGGATTTTGTCTCCCTCTCTCACTGCCCCTCCCCCGCTAACTCACACACACACACTCTCTCTCTCTCTCTCTCTCTCTCTCTCTCTCTCTCTCCCTCCCTTTCCCTCCCCCCCTTCTCTCTCTCTCTTTCTCAGAAATAAATAAACATTAAAAAATGTTATAGAGAATGATTAGTTTCCTGGTAGAGCTATAAAGCCCATATAATTCCTAAGGTACAACAAAAATTAATGGTAGTAAAGCAGTCTTGAGAACTATTTCAAAGAAAGAAGTTTGGACTTGTTTGGATACAAAAAGATCAGAAGCCTATTTCAGTTTCAAGTAAATTGCATTGCCCTAGAAACCAGGACCCTAGGTAAAAGAAAAAAACCTGTGACTTGAAACAAAATAACTTTTGATATTAATTGAAAGTGAGTTGCAAGGGGCGCCTGGGTGGCTTAGTCGGTTAAGCGTCCGACTTTCGCTTAGGTCATGATCTCGCAGTTCGTGGGTTCGAGCCACGCGTCGGGCTCTGTGCTGACTGCCGGCTCGGAGCCTGGAGCCTGTTTCAGAGTCTGCCACTCCTTCTCTCTCTGACTCTCTCCTGCTCTCTCTGTCTCTGTCTCTCTCTCTCTGTCTCTCTCTTTCTCTCTCTCTCTCCCCCCTAGAAATAAATAAAACATTAAAAAAATTTAAAAAAAAAAAGAAAGAAAGTGAGTTGCAAAAATGGTGCATTTCCCAAAGAGGGCATTGTTCCCGAAGTCAGCATCAGATGAGATAATACAGCTTCAAGGAGAAAGACCCTCCCAGGGTGTGGAGCTGGAGCCTGCAGTGAGCAGTCATGGGAAAGCACTGCTTCCAGAGATCTTTCAGAAGGCACACCCACTTCTTAGAAATATTGGCTTCAAATTGGTATATATGTCAAACTTACATTCCCTTGAGAAGAATTCACTAAATGGCCACATGTAATTGTGACAGGCCAGGAAATAGAGTCCATAGGTACAAGCAGAAGGAAAAAGATTTGGGTGAACAGCTGATAGATAGCCTGAGCCTTACCAGGCCCTTTCCCCTCCCAGGCTGAGCACCCTCCCTTCTTACTTCCTTCCCTGCAGCCTTCTTGAGAGGGTCTACCGGCCCTCTCCCTGGGGTCACCACCGCTATTCACGTCCGTTTGTTTCAGCTTCCATCCCCACAGGCTGATGAAGTTGTTGACAGGAAGGCCAGAAATTGTATCTTCAATATCAAATACAGACCTATTTCCGCGCCTCATCCTCAGCCACATTTTCCTCATATCTTCCTTGGATTCTATGGCATCAACCTTCCCCGGTTCTTCTTTCAGCACTGACCATTTCTTCTAGTTCTCTTTTGTTAGTGGTCCTCTCTGCTCATCCCATACACGTTGGGGCTCCCTGGATTGTTCCTCTCATCCTTTTCTCTTTGGCCTTTGCATGGATCCCACACGATCCATTTGACTTATTTATTTCTCCGAAGTGTAAATCTCTGCTCTTGAACTTTAAATCATGCATGAGACCCACAGACAACTTCATTCCTCAGGAACTCAACTTATTAGTCTAAAACAGAATTAAGTTTCCTTAAAAACTGCTATCTTCCTATTCCTTGGTATCCTCAGATATTGTAATGTTGACTAACATTTAACAAATATCTTCTACCTACCATGCAAGCACTGGGTGAGGCATCCTACACACATTACATCATTAAATTCTTGTGGCACCCTGTGAAGTCATTTCACTATCCACATAATGGGCAACTGAAGCTCAGAGAAGTTAAGTCATTCCCTTACAGTCACCTAGCTAGTAAGTGGCAGAACTAAGATTTGAATCCAGTTCTTAGAAGTCCTGCTTTTAATCATTAGGCTACTGTCTGAATCCGTTTTTCATAAAATGATTAATGAGAGTTTTGTTGTCCTGCTATTCTACACATAGTACTCCATAGGAGGTCAATAATTTGTGGAAAATAAAAAAGCCATTGTTTTGTCGATTTAAACACATCTTGGTAAAGATTAAAAATGATATGAGTCATTTTAGTTAATTAGAAAATTAAAATTATGGAATTATTCCATATCGAAGTAACATTGGGGATTTTTAAAGGATAATGATGCTATTTTAGCTGTTATGACTTTATCTGCTAGCATATTCAACCATATGTCCTGTACTCGGGAAATCTAAGGTTGCAACATGACAAGTATCAAATTCTCAATGGCATGTAATTGGTAATTAGCTATTCAGAACTATTGGCAAATTTGCCACATTTTTATTTTGGAAATTTACGTAAATTACACTCAGTTGAAAATATACATTAAAATGTCTGATTTGACATTTACAGGTTGATACATGATTGAAAGTAATGGTTTTCTACCTTTCAAGCTATCACTTGTGACCTTCTAAATCCCCTAATGTAAATTGCCTGTTTCTGAAATCATGCATTTGTGTGACCACATACGATTAATGGCGACACCACTACTGAAAAGGTTTCCTGCCTCTCACTCTCCATAAAATAGCTCATTAGCTTTGCAGGGATTTTATTTCAATACTATATTTAGTTTGCTCTCCCTGGGATGTTGCAAACAGAAGTGTGAGTTCCCTAGTGGGGAGAAACAATAGGATTAGAAGATCAATCAAAAAGTAAGTATCTGGCTTTAAAAATATTCTGGGTCGTAAAGAATAAAGTAAGATGGGGATGCTTGAAAATCAACAGCACTGCTGTTCTAATGGGCTTTCTCTTATGTGAAGTATCCCAGGCAAGTCAGATGTCAACTTGTTCTAACAAGAAAAATATGCTGTGAAGTTGAGTAGCAACAGTTATTACTGTTGTTGTAATGCTTTAAATTTTATTGAGCTTGGGTAGGTATGATGTGTTTGGTGATTAGACTTACTAACTGCATTATGTGGGCAAGCGGAGTGAATCTAAGCAGCGCAATTCACAGAAGTCATACTTCGAGGCGAGGCAGGTAAGGTAGAGGCAAAATCAGTGGGCCAGGAGTCCAGACAGGAGGAGTATCCAGCCTGGAAACTGCCAAGTGCAACCTCCGGTGAGCTTAGCTCATCTTCCGCCAGACTAGCACCTAAAGCTAAGGTTTCTTAGGCTCCTTTTGGTTCTAGTATTCTATGACTTAACAACAGCTTAAACTAGGGGCACCTGAGTGGCTTAATCCGTTAAGCACCCGACTTGGACTCCTGTCACGTTCTCACGGTCCTGAGAATTCAAGCCCTCAATTGGGCTCTGTGCTGGCAGCTCAGAGCCTGCAGCGTGCTTCAGATTCTGTGTCTCCCTCTCTCTCTGCCCCTCCACCACTCACACTGTCTCTCTTTCAAAAATAAATAAACATTAAAAATATTAAAAAAAAATAATGGCCTAAGCTAAACAGCTCACCATGTTCAGAATCAGAATTATTAATTAGAATTATTAATTTGACAACCAAAGCCTCTCATCAAGCAAATGGCATGGCTTAGTGATAACAGGAAGTGTGAGGTTAGACCAGGTGTAGTTGACTCACAAGAGCCCCAGCAGTAGGCATTGCTATTATTGTCCCTATTTTGTTGAGGGGAAACTGAGGTACAGAGGAATGATATTATATACCCATGGACGTATAGCTCACAGCTAATAAATGTCAAGCCAAAATGTGAAACTAGGAAACCCGTGCTCTTAAATTATCACAATTCCTGAAGCCAACCATTAGAGATATTCCAGATATTTTATAACATAAATAACATGAACAGTAATTCTCTTCTCCATCTGAGTTTTGGAAGAAAAATGAGAAAAAAGACAAAATAGTTAACAGGAGGTTAAATTTTTAAAATTTAAATATTTTAACAGGAGGTTAACAAAACCCTAACCTGTATTATTTATAAGGCAAATATTGGAGACTGAGGTGTCATGTGAAAGCTCCAGAGTCAAACAGACTTATCTCCCAGTCACAGAAGATCATGGCTCACCTAGGCGTCTGCCTGAGGAATAGAAAGTGAACTTTCTATGCAACAAAGTTTATCTGTTTTTCCCCCCAAACTCACTAATCTGATAAGTCACCCTGGACAGAGGTGAATGAGGGAAAGGGGAGGTCAGGATGCTCTGTCACTGACGGGCCCCCAGTTGGAAGGAAAAATGAAAACTGGACATGAAATGTTTCCATCTTAACCATTTCTCCTGGCTCATCATTTATAATTTACCTCTTCATTTTCATGCCATATATTTCCAGTGTTAAAACCATTTAAGATATTTTGACCAATATGAAAAAAATTGTTATAATTAGCACTAGCTGAGGTGCTTTTGCAAGCTCTGTTGCTTCTGTCTTCGTATTTGCAAATGGACAGTAGGACAGGGAAAGCCACGTGGGATTACAGGTGACGAGAACCTGCCCCTTAAACATCTTACTAACAGAGTGAAAAGAAGGGCTGAGGGGCAATGTGCTGGTTAATTACCAAACTTACTGGTTCGAGAACAGGTAATATTAATAAAAGAGTGATTTATGATCGAAAGTATTTGTGGCTTTGAGAATGTTGTTTCCAAGAGTGTCAGAGGCATTGGAGACCGTGTGATTCGGATGAAGCCTCTTGATGAACTCAGAGTGTGTCTTCCAAGCAGTCAGTAGATGTATTAGAATTACTCAAGCCTAAGCGAAATGGAGCAGATCTCTGTCTGCAAAGTTTATTAGGCCACAGTGTGTTAGCAAGTGCAAGTGTGGATTATTAACACCACAAATTACAAATTGAGAGATCACTGGATTCTAATATTCTATTACAGCTCTCCTTAATGAATATGCACGGCATATATTTCCATGACCAATCATGTGTCTCACTTCTAATAGAAGAAATATACTTCATATTTACACAGATGCATGAAATATAGCTAAGTGGAGGTGGGGAAGCAGAAACATACCCTTTGAGTAGGAGAGCTGGGGACCTCTGGGGCTTCTTCACAGGCAACAGGAAAGTAAGAGAACACCATTTTCCATTCATCCAACCCCCTACCCTCCAGCTAGCTCACAAGTGTGTGATGAGCACCTGCTATTTGCCAGGCACTGCACAAAAAGAAATACGCAGATCTGCCTTTGAAAACAGACAAGAGTAAAAATATAAGACAGAGGTCATTAGTGTGATTTGTGAAAGACCAGAGAGAGCCAAAAGCAGGTAACATGGGAACAGAGAAAATGAGAATTTCACTTCTGTGAGTGAAGTGCAGGGGTGTTATCTGGAAGAAGCGATAACTTCTCTGAGCCCTGAGGTCAAGGAGGCATTAACTGGGGCTTGAGAGGTTTGGGGAAGGGGGCATTCCATGCAGAGGGAGCAGGATGAGATTGAGGTGGGCCTCGGGCTTCAGGGAGCAGGTACTGTTGACACAGCTGGTCAGGCAAGGCCTGAAGGTGAGGAATTAAGACCTGTCTACTCCAGGAGAGGAGAGAGCGATTCTAGAAACAAGCTTCATCCACCTTCAGTTTGCTATGATTTGGGCAGCATGGCAGCTGGTCTCTGGAGCTTAAGGGACTTTCTACCAGCATTGAATCTCATGAAGGGTCCTTTGCTACATGTTTTATAAGAAAGGAAGACTGAAGACTTTCCCCCTCAGTGATATCTTTGATTTCTCTTTGGACTGTTTTCTTTGAATTGTAGGAATCCTCTGAGGCACCATCCATGCCTATCCCAAGGCAAGGTGAGGAACCCCTCTCTGTTCTCATAGCATCTTTTCTCACTGCAGGAAGCATATTAGGTTTTAATTGATACTTAAAGATAGCTAGTGTCTCCGTTTCTCAAAGGGCATAAAGCAATGTATTTATTCAATACCTTTGCATCCTTACCACCCGGCACAGTGTCTGACATCTATTATCACTTGATAAAGATTAATTGAAAGGATCAACCCATGAATACCTGAGTTAGCCCTCCTGATGAGTTTTAACAAAATCTGTTATACACAAGGTTTCATAGGAGAACCATGTCAACAGGGCAAGCTTTCAAACCAATAAGCCATCCAACGAAGCAGAGGCAATGTTCTCCTGTGGGTTACTGGCAGACTTCCCGGTGGTAGTAAGAAAGAGCGTACCTTTTCTTGGTGAGCAGCAAGGTCATTCAGTCCTATAAGTGGAGATCAGAGCATACAATGGAAATAGAAGGCAGCAAAGCCAGTTTTGTCTGTTTCTCATTTTGCCTCCAGCCTGTATGGTTGGACCCTTAACCATTTGTGGGGGCAGGGAAAGCTGATCCCATGCATCCCTATTTTGGGTTTTAGTGCATTCATTAAATATCTAGAACAGTGATCACTCATGACCGACACATTCAATTAGGAGCTGCACAGTAATTCTCCTCAGGCTGCCCCTTGGCACCTTCTGCTGTATCATTTTAACATGCCGCATCAGCTAAGGAGAATAATGATGCCACTTTATACTGCTCATCGGTATTGCAGGCTGTGGATGTTCAGCTCTGAGTCCATGTGGATGTTTAGATCTGAGTCCATCTGCAAAATATCCAGATACAAAGGAACATTATGATAGTTGTTTCAATATTACTTTTTAAAAGCTGTGACTCAAAACTAATCCAGACCGTTTATGTTGAAGAGCTGTTAGATAAAGCAGTGAAGCCAGTTAAGAGAAAAGTGAGTACTCAGGATGCTAAAATCCCTGCAACCAGCCCGTTAGCTAATAAGGTAGAATAATAGCTTCCTCACCCCCAAACTTCAAGTTTACTTGGGGTGACAGTTTATGGCTTCGAGCAGCCTGACAAGAATATCTGCGATGGTTTGTGTTGAGTCCAGAATAAATAAGTTCCATAGGATTTTTTAAAAATGACACAGTAAAGTTACAGATAATATCATTCCTCTGATTTAATAATGTGCACAGCCTTATTACATGCGCCTGTATTTAGTAGGTCTAGAAATTGAAGGCCACCTCATTCCTTTGATACTGAGTACACTGTAGTGCTTTGATATGGCCTTGTCTTCTCTTTACAGTGACTATGTGAAGTTAAATCAATATTATCTGTGTTTCACAGATTAATACTACCTGAGAATCAAAAGTGATAGGTGACACAGACAGGGGAAATGCTACCATTCTTGGATTACGAAAATCGGACTTTTCATCCAAGTTTTGATGCAAAGTAGTTCCATGGGTATGAACAGATCACCACTTCCCAGAGCTCACTGGAAAATGAGAGGCTGAAATTGGAAAGTCACCAAAGTCATTCAAAGAAATAAAGACTGCTGGAATCATGGAGAATTCCACATATCATACAATTAATTATTGGAAGGACCCAAGTCCATCTCTGTAATTCCCTTATAATTTATTTTTCCTCAGCACATTGCTTTTCTAATAGCAATAATTTCATTCATTCAAAAAATAAAAAATACGTATTTGGTGCATCCTATAGACCCCATGCTATGGATAGATAGATGAGTAAGACTTTCCCCTTAACATCTCTCTTTAGAGAGATTAGAGTTTATAGACCTCAGAGTTTAGAGAGATCAGATGAGTTTTAATGTGTGATGGTGTCATTTTGGATTTATGAAAAGGAGTTTTCAATATAAATGGAAATCTCTCCTAATTTTCTTTAACATAAACAGAAATCATGCTCCAAATGTAAAAACAAAGCAAAAACTCTAATGTTTTTGGAAAGATTTTAGCACAAGATCCAGAAACTCATTTGCTTAAATAGTTACCTAAAACTCATTGTAGAATGTTCTATGGGCTATCAAGGAGACAAGTGAACCTAGAATTTGTTCAGATTCATCATGGAGGTGGGTTTCAGGGCACTATTCCACTACTCTCTCAGACATCTCTTCTAATTGGTCAGTGCCCATTTGCGACTAGTTGTTAAATATTTTACAAATTATGTCTACAATCCAAGTGTCTTTCCAAAGACCATTTTCTAAATTTAGGGCTTTGACTTTTTTTTGTTAGGGTCACTGACCTCCAGTTTCAGATTCTATTCTTTCTTTGGGAGCTGCTCTGGATGTGATGACTGGCACCTTCCTGGGATTCTCGGTCTTCTCGCAAACCCTGATTTAGCCATGGTCTGTCCCAACTTTAATCCATGCCGTTCCCTCCTGAGTGTACTAACCTCGCAGCTGGGGGGGTGGGGGCGGTCTGACATTCCAGGGCACACAGAGTCTTCATGATCCCCTTGGCTTTCTCAGCCCCTCACTGTCACTCTCTACCCAGCCTGACACAGGCTTCTGGCTTCTCTTCCCTACTGTCTCCCTCTCAGCCTTCCTCCAACAAAGATATTTCCATCTCCATCTCATCAAAATCTGCCTGGCCAGTGTTACTTTTCCTGGGAAGTCTGAACGCGATTAGCTGAAGTCATAACACATCTGTGGTGAAGTGTTCTAATGGTCCGCCCCTCCCAGGCAGGACGTTGGCCTGATGACTGGAGACTGCTGAGGAGAAAACCTGAGCTCAGGAAGTAGATTTATCTGTTCTTCCAGGCACTAGCACAGCATCAGACTGCAGTCTTCCTCCCCTGTTTGTGACAGGCGTTGATTTATTCTTTCTTCTCTGCATTCCTGATTTCCTGCCTTTCTGTTTGTAATTTACAGTTTATATGCAAAGAATCATCAGCATCTGGCCATTCCAATCTCCGTCTTGGAATCCTAATTACTCAGATTCAAAACCTCAACTACGTAGCCAGGGACATTTTATTTTTTATTTTTTATTTTTTAAATATTTTTTATTTATTTCTAGGAGAGAGAGAGACAGCGTGAGCAGGGGAGGGTCAGAGAGAGAGGTAGTCACAGACTGAAACAGGCTCCAGGCTCTGAGCTGGCAGTCAGCACAGAGCCCGAGCTCGAACCCACGAACCGCGAGATCATGACCTAAGCGAAAGTCGGACGCTTAACCGACTAAGCCACCCAGGCGCCCCACCAGGGACATTTTAAAATGAGCAAACGTGAAATACTAGCTTTGCACCCATTCACATTTTCTTCAATGTGACATGAGGATTTCTAACTCTGGTCTCCGTTCAGACTGAAGGTGCAAGGCATGTCTTGTGCCAGTGGGTTAAAAAAATGTTATTTCCGGTGCACCTGGGTGGCTTAGTCGGTTAAGCGTCCGGCTTTCGCTTAGGTCATGATCTTGCGATTCGTGGGTTCGAGCCCCACGTCGGGCTCTGTGCTGACCACTAGCTCAGAGCCTGGAGCCTGTTTCAGAGTCTGTATCTCCTTCTCTCTCTGACCCTCCCCTGCTCACGCTGTTTCTCTCTCTCTCTCCTAGAAATAAATAAAACATTAAAAAACTTTTAAAAAAATGATATTTCCTGCTAAGTCCTCAGACACATCAGGTAAGAGAGCAGAGATCAGCATCTACAAAGAGAGAGAAGAAAGGAGAGACATTAAATAAGAGAACGAAAGAAGGAATGGCAGGAGAGGCTAGGATGGTTAGACAACAGAGTAACAGTCAAGAATGATTAAGAGACCCAAAGCTAAAAGTATGGTTTTTTTGACTGAAAAATGAGGAGCAATGAAGAATGAATTTAGCAAATAATTGAGTAACCCTAGCTGAGTAGGGAGAAACCCTGAGTTTCTGACACATGTGGTAGCTGGCCTGTGTACGCTGAATGTTATCAACTCTGCATTCACGTATGATGAAACCTCTTCATACTTTATCAGCTTTCACATTTATAATTGTAAACTATAAGTAGGGATGCTACCCCTGGAAAAAATAATAGTGGTCATATTTGTTAAGCTTCTATTTATTATCCACTCTGAATTTCTGTGTTTCTGCAGATGGTTTGAGAACAGGCATTAGCAACCAGGTTCCCTCAGTGAACTACCGAGAGTTGGCTAGGGAATCCCTGAAGATACCCTTGTACGTTCCAGTGTGGAAAAGCCTAATCTGCAAGACAAAGAAGAGAAAACTCAGAACTAAAATATAGAACAGCTTTGAATGTTTGGATTAAGCAGGATTATTCATAATCTGGGGGGGGGGGTCACTTTTTCTGAGTCTAAATTGATTTGGGCATCTGCTTCCACAGGAGGTGGAGAACGTGTTTGCCCTGGAGCTTGCATCAGAATCAGTCTATGATATGTCACTGACATGGGGATGTGGAACTTAGGCAAATCAGACCCTACTTAAAATCAGATTGTTTCCTATTACTGTCTAACCTGCAGGATCAGCAGAGGTGACCCCAATGCCCTGACACTAATTATGTTACTTTACGGATTTGTGAGACCCAAATGTTGGTCTCCACCAGCTCAGGTCTCAGTAACATTGAACACTTACTTTTTTTTTTTTTTTTTTAATTTTTTTTTAATGTTTTATTTATTTCTAGAGAGAGAGAGAGAGAGAGAGACAGCGTGAGCAGGGGAGGCTCAGAGAGAGAGGTAGTCACAGACTCTGAAACAGACTCCAGGCTCCGAGCTGGCAGTCAGCACAGAGCCCGACGCGGGGCTCGAACCCACGAACCGCGAGATCATGACCTAAGCGAAAGTCGGACGCTCAACCGACTAAACCACCCAGGCGCCCCAACATTGAACACTTCTTAATGTTGACTGACACTGATCCCATTTTTTAGCTTCCTGTCTGTTTTGCATGTTTTCTGTCACCATTAAATGAGTCAATGTATGAGACTACTAGTAATTCTTTAGGTCATTTGTCTTCAAAGGGACAGAGGCAATGAGCATACTAGAGATGGTATTTACTCCAGGGATGCACAAGCTAATATGTTAGCAGCACATATTAGAATATGAGTTTATGCTTTTAAAATCTATTTCATGGTTGTGTTTCCATAAACATAATACAGTGGTATAATAGTACATATACATAAAATAGTATATATATTTGTGAGTATATAAAAGAATAAAACTATGTGTCATGAAGAATTTTAATTTCAACCCCAAAACATTTGTATAACCATCCATGCATTCCATAAACAATTTTTAGACATATTTTGTGCCTAGCACTGTGCTAGGCACTGAGAATACAAAAGTAACCAAGATAAACACAAGCCCTCCATTCAAAGCTTACAATCTACTTGGAATAATTCCCCAAGTAGCAAATGCTATGTAAGCTTATAACAGAGGGACTGGCTTAGTCTTGGGTTGGGGGTTGTCAAGAAAGGCTTTTAACATTACTCTTTTATAGTTTTGCTTTGAAATTGGAATATATTTTATAATACTCGCTAATGAATTGTCCTATAGAGTGTAGCTTTTACAATCAGTTTATATTCCCAAGAAAGGGAGAGTGATTTTTTTCTCATAAAATTTAATATTATATGTTTCCTTTATCCATTGTCTACTGTAGAGGTGAAATAATGATTACATGAGCTTTCTAGTCAAAAGTAGTATTATACCTAAGCTTAGAGCATGGCCCAGAGGCTGACATCATCCCACTGAGAATTCAGTCATAGGAAAGATGCTGTTAATGATACATTGTGACTTGGATTTCCAAACCTCTGATACTATTACACACATGTACACACACACACACACACACACACACACACACACACACACACACACACACCTGTAAAGAAAAGTTAAGTTTTTGTTTCCCCTTGGAAAGAAAAACAAAGAGAAAAATGAGGCAAATTTGCTAATAGAAATATATATGAACTTTTGAATATTAAACATCTAAGTTAGATAAAAAATGATTAAAATTTTAAGTGAAAATGACTTTTTAATAAAGTACATGTCCTTCAAACATTAGAAGATACTTTCATTTTAAATTACTAGAGTAAGAGTCTTATTAATCATTTTACCATGCCTAAGAGTTCCTTGTATTTCATTATGTCGACCATAAATAAGTAAATTGAGTTTATAAGCATCTTAAATGATAATTTCATTTTCATGGCAAACAAGAGGATGAATTTGGAATGAAGTATAACAAGCAATTAAAAAATAATGAACTTTTCCCTCAACACCAATCCACATTGTTTCTCTCTTCATATATGTATGCTCTTTAAAATATGGAATAGTAGTTTTTGCTTATTTTTCTTCTGCAGTGCTCTTTGGGCTGTTTTCTATATTTATTCTTCTGAATAAATTTATTTTGCTTAAAACCAATTTATTATTTTTATGACTATTATAAATATTTATTATAAAATGTCACAACAATACAAATATAGTCAAAGAAGAATATAAAAATATAAGATATTTTCCACATACCTATAAGAATGTAATTATTATCATTTTGTAGCATATCCTTCTATACCTGTCTATATTTGTAGGCTTGTGGACATAGGTGTGCAGTCTTATGAATGACATCATGTTATACATTACTCTTGAATCTGCCATTCTATTCAATATTTTATATGCATCAAGGACATTAATTCTTGTCATATGTGTTACATATATAAGGATTTTAATTCTTTGTTGTACATATTACAATGTATTTCCCAATATCTCCTTTATTATTTCAGTTTTCCACAGACAGCTAAAATGTTTAGGAAGTACCATACTTCTAGGATTTAAAATATAGTCACGTTTCCTTCTAGTAATTTTAGTTTTGTTTGTACATTTAAATCTTTGATTCATATGGAAGCTATTCTGGGAAAGAATATAGGGATCTGGGGTTTTTTTGTTTGTTTCCTTCAAAGTTACTAGCTTGCTGTTTAAATCAGTTGGCTGAATAATTAGTTCTACCCTATTGTTTTGGCATGCCACCTTTCCCCTTATATATTTGGCTAGATTTCTACATAATGGTTTCATCAGTCTCTATTTAATCCTGTGCCAGTGCCTTGATTTTAATTACTCCAGCTTTATAGTATGTTTTAACATCTAGAAGGATGATTTCCCTCTTTCTTGTTGAAAATATCTCTTATTACTCTAACAGATAAATTTTAGAAAAATTCTGATAACTTATAAAATAATGTTCTCTTGAGATTTTACTTTGGTCACATTGAATTTATAAACTGATTTGGGGAAAATTTATCATTTCACAATATTGAGTTCTTATGGCAAAGAAAAATATTAACTCTTCACTGATTTAGGTTTTTTTTACATTGTATCATTAAATAGAGTTGCATAATATTCATTTTGTAGAATCTTCACATTTCTCATTAAATCAATATTTTTATGTTAGAATGAATTGGAACTTGACTTTTCATTTCTAAATTTCTATGTCCCAAGAAAAGCTGTTGATTGTTGTTGGTTTTCCTACCAATAGATACACTTTTTGAGCTATTATTTAAAACTGATAGGTGAGCTTTTGTTGTAAATATGGAAGAAAAATTTCACATAATTACTTATGCATTTTAAGTGTTTCTAATATATTCATAAAAGAAATATACTCAACTACAAAGGTATTGAACTAAAAATTTCTCTAAAGATAAATTAGTTTTGTAATATATACAATTATAAAACAACAACTTGAAAGGCTAATATTTATTTACGATTTTGATGACATAAGGAGGAATCCTGAGTTCAGGAGATAGTTCTCTATAACAGATCAGCATCCTCCCCCAAACATGATCTTCAGTAGACTGAAAGAATGAAGGGAAAATGATGGGACATGATTTGGAGAAGTGATTTGAGACCGTCTGTGAAAGGTGATCAGAAGTTGGAATTTGAAGGTAGAAACAAGACTCTGGTGACTGAAAGAGAGAAAAAGAGTGAGAAAGGAAAAGTGTTACGATGTGTGTTTGGAGAGCCTGTTGAATGACAGTGTCATTGGATGAGATGAATTACACAGGAGATGGTGGAGTTTTGTTTGGATCATGTTATCCCAGTGGCAGGGGATAAGATGGCGGTAAGACATGTAGTTGGTGATGCCCAGTGGAGCAGTTGAGAGAGATGGGAATCATTTCCCTTTAGATGATAGTTGAAGCCATGGAAAGAGGAATTTTATTCCATGATAAAACTATCTATTATGATAAAACTAGAAAGGTAAAACTATTATGATAGAGTTTTGTACATATTCAGTAAGTCCCATGGACTTCCATTTACATATAATCTATTTAGGATGACCTTTATTCTTATCATGCCAGCAGCCTGAAGAATAAATGAAGCATTGTAGATGAAATGACCCAGAAATGAAACCCCAAACTATAAAAATTCGCATTTTCTTACTTTCTGACTAATGTTTTCTGCCTTTGCTTCTCCTTCATTTTCTGACCTGATTTTCTTTTGGTTGCTCTTTTCGTTAGATGAGCTGGCTTAGTTTAAGTATTTGAATATAAAGCTTGGAGCAATTTAAGGGTTTCCAACACATTCTTTTAGATCCACTAGTGAACTATAATATGTCATATAGGTAATGAAGTATTGCTTGGAGAGAGCAATTTACCCAAAGGAAATCATTTTTAGCAGAAGATGATAAAAGGGCTTTGCATGGCCAAGGATTTATGGATTTTTTCCAGGGAGCTCAGTAAGTTGGAATATTTTTTAAAATGAAAAGAAGAAATTACGTAGAGTTTGATTTTACCTTATAAGATTTGAATCTACTTTTCAAATAGGTTCTATGACAGAGTATATAGCTGATTATGCTATTTATAGTCACAACTTAAATGTTTGAAGTCTTAGGAATAATTTCTACTACCTATAGAGTATTCATATAATTAATTATAGTTAATTTTGCAAATTTTGGATGGAATTTTCAACTTTAGATGAGAAAATATTTCAGGAAATTCTCAAAGCGATGATAAAGTAATAGTGAAGTCCCTTCAGATCATATTATCTTTTTCTCTCCAATGTCTCTCACAATTGCATTGGATAAATCCCTGAATTTATTAGTAAATATCTTTCCAAGAATGCTTAAACTCATTTCACAGAAATGATTCAGAAGCATTTGTTCATTCTGTCATTCAACAGATACTTACTGAGTGCCTACTATGTCACAGAGACTGTCACAGGTAGTGAAGATATGAAACAAAAATACCTCAGAGAATGTATATTCTAAATACTAAGTATCCAAATAGAGAAGTATATGCATACAATTTCAGGTAGTGATCAACAGATTACATATATATGCACACACACCATAAGTAATATATAATTATAATATGTACATCATAAATATACATAATCAGTATTTCTTTCATGATACATGTTCTATGTTTAATAAATCTAGTTTCTGAAAAGACCTATGAAAATGTCTTTTTTTTAATGTACTTTTTTTTAATGGAAGGAAGAAGCTACTATAATGAAAGTTAGCTCTATCTTAGAGTGTCATTCATAAATGATGACAGAGAGGGACATCGAATATCATTGCACATTTTAAAACAGAGAGACGGAGGACCATGGGGGAGAAGAAGGGGTGAAATGGGGGGGAGAAGGTGGGAGGCAAACCATGAGAGACTCTTGAATGCTGAGAACAAACTGAGGACTCATGGGTATGGGGGGAGAGGGGGAGGGAGGTGATGGGCATGGAGGAGGGCACTTGTGGGGATGAGCACTGGGTGTTATATGGAAACCAACTTGACAATAAATTATTTTAAAAAATAAATAAATAAAAGAGAGAGAAAGATAGGGGCACCTGGGTGGTTCAGTTGGTTAAGTGGCCGGCTTCAGCTCAGGTTATGATCTCACAGTCCATGAGTTCGAGCCCCGCATCGGGCTCTGTGCCGACAGCTCAGAGCCTGGAGCCTGCTTGGATTCTGTGTCTCCCTCTCTTTCTGCGCTTCCCTACCTCATACTCTGTCTTTCTCTCTCAAAAATAGAGTTTTCAAATAAAAGTAAAACAAAATAAGATAGATAAAGTTTGGGAACAATAGAAACTGCTTTATATGTGTCTGTTATGTTGCAGTGATCGTAGTGGAAAGTTTACCTACCTCACTTCATTTAATCCTTCCAGCAAAATTCTATGAAATATCCTTTCCCCCGTCTCATGATAAGAAATTAAAACCTAGAGAGGCCTAGTGACTTCCCCAAGTCTATCTAGTCTATAAGTACAAATTTAAAATTTAAACTCCAGCCTGCCTCTATATTCACTAAGATGGTTATTGGAGAAAAGGCAGATTATGGTATAGGAATAAGAGCTTGACTTTTTATTTATTTAAAAAAAATTTTTTTAATGTTTTTATTTCTAGGAGAGAGAGAGACAGCGTGAGCAGGGGAGGGTCAGAGAGAGAGGGGGTCACAGACTGAAACAGGCTCCAGGCTCTGAGCTGGCAGCACAGAGCCCGATGCGGGGCTCGAACCCACGAACCGCGAGATCATGACCCAAGCAAAAGTCGGGTCATGACTTAATTGACTAAGCCACTCAGGTGCCCCGAAGCTTGACTTTTTAAAAATAAGTAGACTATTATTTAGCAGCCTACTAAAAATTATGCCATGATAAGGTTAAAATGGCCCTTATTGGCGGCATCATTTATGCTTACAAACCAGGCTATATATATAATTTAAGTCACAGCAAGTGACTTAAAATAGCAGTTTATTTAGTTTATTATCCTATTGGTCAACAATTTGGATTGTACTCAGCTGGGTGGCTCTTCTTGTCTTGATGAGATTTTCTTGTGTGGAGAGTGGCTCTGTTTCTGAGAGTTGACTAGCTGTTGGCAGGGTAATGGGACAGTGAGACTATGAGTCTCAAGTATCTCCTCATAGACGGGCAATTGTTTATGTGTTACCTTGCCAAAGGTTTGAGAGAGGAAGGAAGCATGCAAGGCATCATGAGTCCTAGATCCAGAACTGGTGTATCATTACTTCATTCATATCTCTTGGCCAGAGCAAATCACAAGGCTGGTTCAGATTCCAAGAGGTGTAGAAATAGCTCTCACTTTTTGATGGGCAAAGCTGCAAAGTCACATCATAAGAGAGACATGCAGACAGGTAGGCTTGAGAAATGATGGGTGTTTTTGCAATCTACCACATCAGGCAAAAGCCCTTTTCCCCTGGAGTGAGTTAATCACATAGTAAAATAATTATCAATATTGCTATTTGAGATGCACACATATGTGTGTGTACATAAAAATGTATATGTATGTGTACACATATATACATTAAGTCAGTTGTATTTCCACATAATGTACTTTTATTTCAAATGAAGAAATATACTAAATTAAAATTGTGTCTCTTCTTTTGGAAGACATAGTGTAGTAATGTAGTGTAGAAATGTAGTAAGCTACATTTTCTTTTGTCCCTTTTAAGAGTTTATGCCTGTCCCATAATAAACTTCCAGCAAACATTGGTTGAATAATCTTTGAAGGCTTTATGTAATGTTTTTCTTCCTTTAGTCCCAGAGAAAAAAGAAGCAATCATCTATTCTTATATCACTCATGTTTGCCAGTGAGGGGAATGACTTTTTTTTTCTAGATAACAGATAGTTCACCCCTCCAGAGTCTATAGTAGGCCAGAACATTTAGTTACATCATGCATGCTCATAGTGGAGAATGATTAGTCTGCTGTTTCCTCTGGCAGAATCAAGCTTTATTTCTCCAGCTGGCTTTTTTAAAGAAAAAAAAAAAAGGCTTTAAAAATGTGCCAATATTAGACTCTGAAAGAAATAATAAAATTAATTATTTCTAAAACAGCTAAAAATTGGTTCTAATCCACTAGCCACTGATCTCATGATAATTATCTCTTGCCTTAAGTTCTTAATATAGTAACTGCCTTGGGATGCAAAAAACTAAAAGCTAACAAACAAGAAATATAATATTCTGTCCCTATCTATGCAGGGTAGATAATGTGAAACTTATTATAAGGTTTTCTAAACCCATGAGATCTTGGCAGTCCATTATGGAAATTCTAATCATGCCTTGCCTGGGATTTGAAAAGTAAGAGATTATACAGTCCTGGAGTCTATATTTTTCCCTTCTCCTACCCATTCCCACCATATCTCATGTAGAAGCAACAATAAGATAAGGATATAAATGGATTTACAAAGATATCTGCCTGTGGTTTCCTGGAGTTTGATTTCTGAATACCAACCTCATTTTATCACTTAAATTTGATGTGGGAAGGAGACTACATTCATCAGAATGATTAATGAAAGTATTACAGACCAACCCTAAAGTCTTAGTGACAATGCAAAACACTTCTTTTCTTGTATTATTTTTTTCTCACGTCATTGGCTGAAGCAAATTGGGTAGTTTTTCTCTGTGGCCCTTCTTAAAGCCCAAGACCCAGGTTTCTTTTATTGAGTCCATCAGTTTGGATTCCTTTGTTGTTGTTTTTTCTCCTTAAATAGTTTAATGTCAAGTTGGTTTCCATATAACACCCAGTGCTCATCCCAACAAGTGCCCTCCTCCATGCCCATCACCCCCCTTCCCCTCTCCGCCACCCCCATCAGGCCTCAGTTTGTTTTCAGCATTCAAGAGACTCTTGGATTCCTTTGTTTTTAACCATAAGGAAGAGAGAGCATGGAGGAGGCACACATACTCTTACCTGCCGTGGATAGGACTTACTTTCTCACATTTCACTGGCAAGAGTGAGTCATAGCACCCATCTAGAATGGATACCTGGCGTTGGGGGGATGTAGAGGAACACAGTCAACCTCTGTCAGAGAGAAACATTCAGAGAAACCTGATTAACATGGACTATCAAAATTATAACATGAGAATGTTCATATCCCTCTAAAATCCATCTTATACCAAGGTCCCATTGGAATACTAATTGTATTTCATTTTTCTCATCAAATAAGGATGTTTTTTAGCATATGAAAGAATAGAAGCTAAAGTATACCTTAAAGTACAGTCATATCTTAAGGGTTTGTCATTAGAATTTTGCTACCAATAGCAAATATCATTATACTCAGCAAAATAAGTAAGTTTAATACGTATAAATTAATGCACCAAAATCTCATGTGAAATTATGTGTGTTTATCGTACTTTTTTTCTTGTCATGTTATTTTGTAATATACATGTTCATCTTAATTAGATATGTATTTTGCACCCATAGCAAGAAACAAAACAAAACAAAACCAAAAGCCAAAAAAGAACCCACAGGAATTATATATTTCCTAGGACCAAACCCCTGGCTGCTTAAAACCATTCTTTGTGCATGTTTTTCATATTTTTTGTTGTACCCGTGACCAAACCACTCTAATAATTCAAGGGTTAAAGACTCATCTAAGCAAATGGAACTATAGCTGATTGATTGGGAAAGCCTTCAATGAGACACACCTAACTTTCATCAAATCCATGAGATCTGTCTTTAGTGACCTGACTACTCAGAAGGTGGCCATGCTTGAGCAGGTGGGAGGGAGTGGTAAGAGAGAGTGGTTTTTTAGAAAGTTAAAGCCATGCTAGTTAACTAAGTCCATTAACCCTATTCTTCAGAGTTGCTAATCACTGGTAGAGCACTGGCAGAGACGCACAACAGAGGAAGAGATGGACAGAAGAGTAAGGGAACACATCCAAAATGGGATGAACAGTGGTAAAAGCAAAAAAAAAAAAAAGGCTAGAAAGGCTAGAATATTAGTCATTTTCTTGTATTCATGGTTAGGGATTTGGTGGAGGTTAACAGTCAAGGAAGAAATATTTCTCCAGCCCTGCTTCTCTTCCTGTCCCACCGCCCAGTCCCCATTTGATGGAATCAGGTAAGGAATGAGGAGACCCTTTTTAGAAGGGAAGGCCTTACATGTTTAGTCTTTCAAATGGACCCTTTATGAGAAGGTCCCTCCAAGCCTTTGGTCCTGCTTTTCATTCTCTTTTTCTGCATTGGAGAAAAAGGGCGGAAGTCAGCGGACTCTGGAAAGGGCAAAATGCAACCTCGGGCAGAGAAAGGAGTACTATCTGCCATCAAGGCCAAAGAAGACAGGGAAGAAGGAGGCAGAAATTCAGGAAGGTATCTCTGTTCAATAATAAAACTTAATATGCAGAGTTTTCTTTCTGGGGATTCCTCTCATAAGCCTTGCAGCATCTTTAGAATTATTCTTTTTTTCCTCTGGTAGGAGGAAGGGGTAAAGAAAAAAATATACAATGATGTAAATTATATTATTTATATGTGTACTGATATAATTACTGAGCGCCAAGCCAGACACCTTGCTATTAATTCTTAAAACAACCCCATCAGAGAGGTACACACCAGATCATTTCTCAGCTAAGAAAACACAGTTTAAGCAGTTGGTCCAAATGTCATAAATAAGCTGGATGAATCTTAGAAACTTTATGCAAAACAAAGAAAGCCAGATATAGGAGTGCCTGGGTGGCTTAGTCGGTTGAGCGTCCGACTTTCACTTAGGTCATGATCTCGAGGTTTGTGGGTTCGCGCCCCGTGTCGGGCTCTGTGCTGACTGCCAGCTCAGAGCCTGGAGCCTGTTTCAGAGTCTGTATCTCCCTCTCTCTGGCCCTCCCCTGTTCACGCTGTCTCTCTCTATCCTAGAAATAAATAAAAATATTAAAAAAAAAAAAAAGAAGAAAGCCAGATATAAAAGGGAACATATTGTATGAATCCATTTATCTGAAATCCTAGAACAAGCAAAAGCTAAGCTTGTAGTGGTAGAAATCAGGTCACTTGTTGGCTAGGTGAGGGCCAGGCGCAAACTGACTTGAAAGGGGCACAGGGGACCTTTTCTGGGAGGATGAATATGCTCTATTTCTTTTTTTTTTTTTTTTTTAATTTTTTAATGTTTTATTTATTTCTAGGAGAGAGAGAGACAGCATGAGCAGGGGAGGGTCAGAGAGAGGGAGTCACAGACTGAAACAGGCTCCAGGCTCTGAGCTGTCAGTCAGCACAGAGCCCGACGCGGGGCTCGAACCCACGAACCGCGAGATCATGACCTAAGCGAAAGTCGGAGGCTTAACCGACTAAGCCACCCAGGCGCCCCGAATATGCTCTATTTCTTGACAAGTGTGTGTTTGTCGAAACTCGCTGAACTGTGTAAAAGTGGATGTATTTTAATGTATGTAAAATTTAACCCAACAAATTTGATTAAAAAAAACCCAGACGTACAATGATCCTACCAATGTAGCACATTCTTTCCTCATGGAAGCACTGTCACAAAGGAAGACTCTGTCTACATAAGGGAAAGTGGGATGGGCAATATAAGCACAGAATTGCTTGACATTAAAGAAAGAGCTGTTTATGCTTCTTTTGGTTGAATCATCCAATGAGTACTGCACTTTCCTAGTCAACACAAAATGTTTCATTGTATTTAATTAATAGACCTTATTAAAGTTATGTCTAAACATGTAAAGTACGCAGAGTTCAGTACACATTTTTTTGCTTAATTTTCTTCTTCAAGTTAAACATACAGTATGTTTGAGGCACCTGGGCTGGCTCATTTGGTTAAATGCCCAACTTTGGCTCAGGTCGTGATCTCGTGGTCTGTGAGTTCAAGCCCTGTGTTGGGCTCTCTGCTAACATCTCAGAGCCTGGAGCCTGCTTCAGATTCTGTGTGTCCCTCTCTCTCTGCCCCTTCCCCGCTCGTGCTCTGTCTCTCTCTGTCTCAAAAATAAATAAAACATTAAAAAATAAAGCATGTTTTATGGGATTAAGGTAGTTAGAAGATTGCTTTAATTTTTACTTATCTTACATCTGTAGACATTGCATATGTGAAGATAAGGTATTACTGAATCATGCCTAGCTTGAACTCAGTAGGAAATGTGGGTTATAAATTTAGTATTAATTCAGATCAAAGGAATAGTATTAGCTGACCCATCTTTGGTGGGTGTTCTGCCTTGCAAGAACGTTTTTAAGAAGAGGTTTGGTTAAAATCTCTTTCTTATTTTTTGGAAATTTAATTTTCAAAGAAGTTAGTCATCTTCCTCTAAGAACTTCTAGATTAAAATGTTACAATGTAACCTAATTTATTTTGGGAATTGGAAAGGGAAAGATTAACTGAAATATAGGAAATAGCTAAAAGTAAGTGTTACTTGTGTAAAAGATCTGAATAAACATTTCATCAAAGAAGATATTTAGATGACCAATAAGGATATGAACAGATGCTTGACATTATTCCTCATTAGAGAGATCGAAACT
This sequence comes from Proteles cristata cristata, assembly GCA_017311185.1. Lineage (NCBI taxonomy): Eukaryota > Metazoa > Chordata > Mammalia > Carnivora > Hyaenidae > Proteles > Proteles cristata. The sequence goes on along the minus strand of JAESUZ010002499.1, from coordinate 107,546 downwards.
AACACCACAATGGAATACCACACCACACCTATTAGAAGGCTAAAATTAAAAAAAAAAAATTAAAAAAAAATTAAAAATCTGACACTGCCAAGTGCTGACAAGGTTGCAGAGCAAATACAGCTTTCTGTAATGGTGGGAATCTGAAATGGTACAGTCACTCTGGAAAAGCGTGTGACAGTTCCTGATGAAATTAAACATAACCCAGCAAAACCACTCCTGAGAATTCATCCCAAAGGGACAAAAACGTATGTTTACACAGAAAACCATACACAGATGTTTACAGCACTGTGACTCTTAATAGCCCCAAACTGGAAACACCCCAGATGTCCTTCAGTGAGTAACAGTTAAACAAGCTGAAGGTCATCCACACCTTGGAGTACTACTCAGCAATAAAAAGAAATGTACTGTTGATACACACACCAATTTGGGCAAATAAGGGATTTATGTTGAGTAAAAGTCAATCCCAAAAGGTCATATGTTACATGATTCCATTTAAATAATATTCTTGAGGTAAGAAAATTATGGAAATGGAGAACAGATTAGTGGTTGCTAGGAGTCAGGGACAGAGGAGGGGGAGAGAAGGGGATGTGGCTCTAAAAAAGGGCAACATGAGACATTCTTGAGGTGATAGAAATGTTCTATAACTTGACTATCAATGCCAATATCCTGGTTGTGATGTTATACTTCAATTTTGCAAGATGTTACCATTAGATAATTTTGGGTAATGGGCACACAGGATCTCTCTGTATTATTTCTTACAGTGGCATGTGAATGTATAATTATTTCAAAATAAGTTTAATTTTAAAAAAGCACATCAAATCATATTACTCTCCTCTTCCAAAATGTTCGTTAGCTTTCTGTCACATTCAGAATCTAGTGACTCCTCACTGTTGCCTCAGAGGCCTTGTAGGATCTGACCTCTTGCATTCCCTCCCAGCTCATTTCTTACCATTATTTCTCTTGCTGACTTTGTACCTAACCATGCTTTACTTCTTTCCATCTCTTACTTACTTCAAGGCCGTTCCCAACTCAGGCCTTTTGAACATGATGCCTCCAGCCTTTGGAATACTCTTTTCCCTAGATTTTAGCATGGTTTACACCCTCCCTTAATACAGTTGCTCACATGTCACCTTATTCTCACTTATTCACTTAATGTCATTTGCTAAAATGTCACCTCTTAAAAGAGGACTTGTGTTACCACTGTATCCAAAATAACTTTTCCCATGTCATTCTTCATTCTCTGATGCTGCTTAATATCTATTTTGGGTGTTTATTCTAACCTGACATGATGCCATCATTTTGTCCACTTCTTTTCTTGTGATAAAATACACATAATATAAAATTTACCATTATAGTATCATTTTAATTTGTTTACTATAGTAAATGGTAATTAAGTTCTATTAGGGTAGAAGCCACATCTTCTCCACTCACTAATTAATCCTTTGGACCTAGAACAAATATCTTTAAAATAAATAGTGAACTAATGCATGAATGAGTGAGTGAACAGAAAGCAACCTGGGAAAGTACACATTCCTCCATGAGAGCATTTGTGTGTAAAATTTAACGCAAAAACCATTATATACTATTTAGTCCTACTAGGCAGGTCATGGATTTTCCTGGTGTGGGGGTCAGGGATACTACATTGTAAGTGAGGAAAGAGATAGATAATACCTGATGGCCATTAGTGTTTTGTGGAAGATATGCAAATATGATCTAAGGGAAACTTTTGCATACAAATTTGTTAGCAACTCCTTTCAGTTGCAACAGTTTTTTTCCCAGTTTATTTCTTTTAAGCTGTCCTATCGAGAACGTAGCAGCTATGGGCCTATCTATATTAGAAAACACCAAAGGTTCAGTCCAACCAGGAAACAAAACATTGTTTATGATTTACAAAGAATAGTGCCAGTGATTTCAAACAGTGTAATAACTGATCAGTTAAATGCTCTTGAATCTATGTGCACTCATTTCATTGCTGTTTCTTGATTTCATGTTCATGGATTCTCATTCCCAAAAAAATCATCTTCTCAGTGCAAGCCCTGGGACTACGTCTTGAGTTTATTCAAACTCTGTATTATTCATTTTATATCTTCATGATATCGACTTACTGCCTTGCATGCTACAGGCTTTCCATAAATGTATCTTAGAATGAAATAAACAAAGGATGTTTGATTCATTTCACATATTTAGGAATAAGAATCTTTGACAAGTTTATTCACTTTGAACCCTATGAAGTCATGGAAAACTACACCTCTAGAAATTCTTAAATAAAGTAGTTAATGAGAAATTTCCATGTCAGCTAAAGACCATGAAGGCCCACACCCCACACTAAATTTTTGAAGGACACAAAGACCATTTTTTAGCCTTGCTTTGCAAACTCCCTTGGATTTGCTGCAATAGATTTTTATGAATAGATGATGGACTGTATTCTATTATAATTCATTGCTTCTGTCAGGTTCCAACACATAGGTATGAGAGTGTGAATCAAAAAGTAGGCAGCTGTATTTATTTGGTTAGGGATTGTATAGGTTGACATTCATTGTCCCTCAGGAAATTAGCACAGCCCAGTATAATTGACTGTATTTTATTATGCTGGGAATGTTCATGTTTCCCCAAGCCAGCTATGTTCTAGCCAGTTATACAGTTAAGCCAAAAACATTTAAGGCATTTTCAGCTTCTAAATGGTAGTTGACAGAGAAGGTGAATAAGCTATTACTCTGTATGTGTGGGTAGCCCAAAGTGTAAGCATCTCTACTTCTGCTCAGGTTTTGAGTTGGAGATTTGCTGAAAACCACTGGTAGGACAGGACCATGTTTCTCAAACTTAAGCATGAATTAGAATCATAAAGTGTGTGTTAAAGCACAAGATTTTGGGGCTAATTATATCTCAGTAGAGCTGGAGGGGGAAAAACTGTTTCTGGGCCCTTTTTCCAGAGATTCTGATTCCACAGATCTAAGGAAGGCACAAGGAATTGCATTTCTAACAAGCTCCCAGATGATGCTAGTCTGTACAGCACAGACTTTAGAGCACCCCACCAGGTTAACCAGAGTTAGCCATATAAGTAGAACTAGAGAGAGGGGCTGTTGGTAAGTCACTTGGCTGCAATATAGCTGGGAATCCGCTGAAGAACTCAGCTGAGGTAGGAGCCAGGAAGAAACCACAACTTCTCAGAAGGCACATAATGAGTGTGAAGCTAATTATGTGGGAGATGACTCATAGGATAATGGAGATGATTCGGGGAAAGCGGTTCAGCAGATTTGAACGGAGATGTGGAAGCATGAAGTAGTGATGCATGAAGTAGAACGTCAGAGCAGAGCCAAAGATTTCTTTTATTGCTTCTGAACCTTTGAGCATTTTATCCTAAGGAGACAACCAATTGCCATGCACATAGGAAAACAAAATTATATGATGCTTTTAGACAGACTCTGTGATACATAAACATAAGGTGGTAATAGCTCTGTTAGATACTCCTGGTTATTTTCCCAGTGTCTCTTCATCCCTCCTTCTTGCCAACAGAGCCATGGTATCATATGAACTGAAGACAACCAGACTGGTTTTATATACTATTGGTGGCCCTGACATTGGCAGCAGGTGTTATTGGATGTAGCAATATATCCAGTTATAACATTTCTTAGCTTCCTGTATAGTTATGTGGATGCATATGACTGACTTCTAGCTAGAAGGACATGACCTGGAGTCTTCTAAGCAGGCTACTGGTTGTCCTAATGTTTTCACGATTTAAAGAAATACGAGGAGAGACTTAGCTGCATAGTGCTCTTTGCCATTTCTTCTTACTCCTTTTCTGGAATGCAGCTGTGGGGCTTGGAGTTTTAGGAGTCATCTTTAGAAGCCTGAGGACAAAAGCCAAATGAAAAGATGGAAAGGTCTGGGACCCTGGCACCCTGAAGCTTCAATACCAGTACTTGCCTGCCAACCCCAGATTTCTGTTGCATAAGGAAAGTACACTCATTTGGTTAAGCAGTTGCTTTTGTGTGCCTGTTACATGGAGCCAAACAAATTCCTAACAGATGAAATGGGTATTGTAGATTGAGAATTTATATATATATGTTTTTTTTCTGATAATTTTTTCTGAGAATTTTATATGTATTGTATCATTTAATCTCCATAGAGCCCCTGAGGTATATTGCTCCATTTTACCAAAAGCTTCTAAGAAGAATAAGTAGCATTAAAAATGAATATCTGCCTTAAATAATGCCAGTGTGAATTTACTGGGATAAATTTGACATTTATTTATTTTAACCTGGTTTAATTTCTTTTGACATGTACTTGATACTGTTATTGTCCTATGTATATTATTTTGGCTTTTAATTATCAGTCTCCGCCTCCTCTTGGGCTCAAATCAGATGAAACTACTAACAGAAACAGTTTTGATTCTTGTAACGTGGCTGTGGACTACGGAGAGACACTGGCTTAAGTAGAATTAGCCCCACTGTAGATGCCGCCAGTATATAACACAGCTTACCCATGCACATCCTGAAATTAGTATTATATCCCAGTGGCACAGAAGGTTTCATTAATTTTTTTATTGCAGTTGCCTACCTTAAAAGCCTGTCTGTGCTAAGTCATGTTCCTTCCTTTCCTCTTTAGAGAAAAGTGATTAGAACATTAAGTAGAGTAAATTGACCTGAACCTCAGAGATAAAGGGAGAAATTAGCTTGCAAAGAAATGATTCACACTATCTAGAATTTATTTGCAGCTTGGATATGGGGGTGGGAGGTTAGCAGCCTAGGAGACAAATTGAGAAGCTAGTTTTAAATTAGATTTTAATATCAGTCTGAAATTCTAGTTAACCTCAAAATGACTATAAATTTCTTTGGCACTTGAGTGTTCCACAAAATCATCATTAAATTTCAAGTAATAGTTTTAATGAATCCCACAGTCCCGTTGCCCATGTGGAGAGGGTCACACAAGTTTACAAAATCCTATCTTCTCAGTCAACATGAAGTATATTGTCATGAGGCATAATCAGGATCAAATCATAGAACAATTAAATTTTAAAGGCCTTGGGGTATTAAACTTGAGGTAGTAAATGTGGGGTATTAATATACTAGTTTATACATGCAATGTATATATACATATATATGTATATATACTGATATATATACAATATATATATATACAATATATATACATATAAACTATGTATACATAGTTTATACACTGTAGCTGAGAAGTGGAAGTCATCTGTGGTAGTATCAAAATCAGGACTAGAATTGAAAGCTACTAATTCTTAGTTTAAAATTCTTTCCAGTCTCCCAGGGTCTTCCCGTAGAATTTTTTTTACATTCTAAGTGTCAGTAGTTATGCAGGAATTTTTAGCTGTAGCCTCAAGGAACCTATGACATTCAAATGTGTCTTTCTTTTTAAAAACAAATCCTCAGGACACCTAGGTGGCTCATTTGGTTAAGCATGCAACTCTTCATCTTGGCCCAGCTCATGATCATGCGGTTTTGTTAGTTTGAGCCCCTCATCAGGCTCTGTGCTGATGTTGCAGAGCCTGCGTGAGATTCTGTCTCCTTCTCTCTGCCCATCCCCCACTATGTGCGCTCTCTGTCTCTCTCAAATAAATAAACATTAAAAAAAAATAAAAATAAATCAGATTCTCATCCCAGAGGTGGTCACATGTGATATCATTTCCCCTTGACAGAAATAGAGAAAATCTCTATGTTCAAAGAGCTCAAGTCACAGCAGACCATACCCAGAAGCTGCAAGAATGTGGAGGGAAGTCAGCACAAAGGGTAGACTTAGCTTCCACTTAACCCACTTCCTGACAGCACTCTCAGCGCCAACTTACACCCCAAGGTACAGTTAAGAGCAATTGTATAAGGGGCGCCTGGGTGGCTTAGTTGGTTAAGCATCCGACTTTCGCTTAGGTCATGATCTCACAGTTTGTGGGTTCGAGCCCCGCGTCGGGCTCTGTGCTGACTGCCAGCTCAGAGCCTGGAGCCTGTTTCAGTCTGTGACTCCCTCTCTCTCTGACCCTCCCCTGCTCACGCTGTCTCTCTCTCTCTCCTAGAAATAAATAAAAAAACATTAAAAAAAATTAAAAAAAAAAAGAGCAATTGTATAAATTCAGTTTCCAAAGTCAGCTGACATCTCACTGGAAGCAGGAAGACCTAGGTGTTTAGGTGCACTGGCTCCGGAGTCAGAATGCCTGGACTCACATGCTAGCTCAATTGATAGCTAGTTTCAAAACTGATCTTGAGAAAGTTGCTGTCCTCTCTGTGTTTGGTTCATCTACAGAATGGTTCTAACAGTATCAACTCCAGAGAGTTAAATGGTTTATATTAACGAACGATGTGTGATCTCTGCTAGATCCTAGCACTAGATTGTCACAGTCCTAAATACGTTCATATGGGCAAGACCAAACCTTGAGTCAACCAAACACTCATCCTTCTCTTATTAAAGATGAACTCTTCGAGTGTCTCAGTGGCTCAGTTGGTTAAGCACTTTGTTTGGCTCAGGTCATAATCTCATGGTTCATGGGTTTGAGCCCCATGTTGACAGCTCAGAGCCTGGAGCCTGCTTCAGATTCTGTGTCTCCCTCTCTCTCTCTCTCTGACCCTCACCCATTTGTGCATATACTCTCTCTTTCTCTCTCTCAAAAATAAATAAGTAAAAACTTAAAACATATTCTCCTCACATTTCTTTTCATCCAACCAACACTTCTTCCATGGGATGATTTGGAGATTGCTAAATCATCTTTTTTTTTTTTTTTTTGAAAATTTGGAGGAAAGGCAATATGCAGCCATTTACACCATCTGCCTGTGTATTCCCCATTAATGCACATGTCCGTGGATCATCTTTCTTCTCTATTTTTGGGACCGGTTTATCTTTTGGGGAGGGAATTGTTAAACCTTTTGAGAATCTGATGACACCTATCATTATCCTTTGTCCCACCAGCACTACCACCATATGCACATCCAAATAACTAATATCCATTTTTAGGCACCCAGATAGCCCTTGATGCCTATTTAGGATCCTTTGGGAGGACTGGTGATAAAGCCCTCTATTCCAAGACTGCGTACACTTTTTAAAATAAGCATGTTTCCAGAGGATGGGTGAAGTTAAAAAAAAAAAAAAGCCTTGGCTCAGATATAATTTGAGAAAAAAAAATGCTAAACAACAGAAGTGATTTGTTCTCAACATCTATGGAAAAGACACATTTCTTTTCAACTATCTTTCCCTTTTTGGTGATTTTGGACTTCCTGGGCTATGCTAAATGTGATAATATTCTAAGTTAGCCAAATCTTTCTTACAGATCTGCCAAATTTCAAAGCAAAGTTATGTAATTACACATTTCCAACAGAAGAAAAGTTTAAGGTGCACATGAAAATGTGCCTAAAACTGTAGAAATGTTATCAGAGACAAATTATATGTTTATCACCTTAAAATCTGGGTAATATAGAATTGCAGTTCTTATTTTTAAACTGTATGCCTGATGTGTAACTATGTGAAAGTAAGTTAAACAGAGGCCTTATGCCTGCTTTCTGTGACAGTGGGGACATTTTTATCTTATTGACTACATTGTAGAACTGTCCAGCTTCATGGTCAAAGTCAGAAATCCTGGTCTTATGTCCACTGCAGACTCAGTCCAGCCTTGCCTGATGATTCACAGAGTGAACTCCATTTGCCATTGCCATATCTACTCAATATGGAATGACATCTCTGAAATCAAACTCATGCTAAAGTTTTGGCCATCATGCGTTTTTCAGGTAGACAGGCAGAGCAGAGCAGAGGACAGCTGGACTCTGGTTTCTATTTCAGCAAGTCACAGTTTCTCTGGGCCCCAGTTATTCTTCCACCAAGTCACTAGTTTTAGTCGTTTACCTCTAAGGTCCTATGCAGTGCTCTTTCTCCTCTTCCTCGTGATTGATCAACAGTGGGTTTGTGATTGTGAGTTGTTTGCTGTTCTGAAGATGATAATAGTAATTAACAAAAACCTGACACTTATTAATGCCAGGCAGTGTTCTAAATGCTAAATAAAAATAATAATAATTCTCACGCCAGTGTAATGTTGTAGGTACTGTTATTATCCCTTCTTGAAAGATGACTAAACTGCTAATCAGAAAAAGTAAATAACTTGGTCATGGTCATACAGATAGCCAGAGGCAGAGTGAGACTCCACAGAGGCTGTCTGGTTCCAGAGCCAACACACGGAGACTCTATTGTTGGAGTAAGCCAATAGTGTTTCAAGTTCGGATTCCTAGAGCAAGTTGCTTATTTCCCAGTGTATTTTCCTCCCATGGAGTTATAGAACCAAAATTTACATACTCTGAAATTGGAACCATTAAAATAAATGTACACCCTTGAAATAGTTTATATATTTATTCTTCTTTCAAACATATTTGCATTTAATAAAGTATGATTTATACTAACAAGTCTTGGTTGTAGTTCATGTGACTCAAATTTAATTGAGGTTTTACTTTCCAATTGCTTTTGTGCGTATTGATATCCAAAATTTTGCAAGTTCATTTTCATAAGGAATAGTCAGGTAGTGAAATACATTTGCTATTCAGAGATTCTGAGAATATACTATCTCTACCAGGTCAGAAGCTGAGAAATTAAGTGAATGAAAATGTATTAAAAACATAATGGCATGGGGTTTCCGGGTGGCTCCATCTGTTGAGTATCCAACTCTTTATCTCAGCTCAGGTCTTGATCTCAGGGTTGGGAGTTCAAGCTCCACCCTAGGCTTCATGCCCAGCATGAAGCCTATTTTCAAAAATAATAATAATGACATAATACAAGTAAGACAGATTCTAGAAATAGCTTTAATGTTAACTAGAGATTGTTTACATACTTGGCATTTGTTCTTGACTAAGTTTGACAGATGATAAACTAGGTACCATCATGCCAGAGTTTTATGGTAAAGAAATGATGTGTGTTTAGAGCTTTCAAGTGGGGCTGCAAATTAAAACAAAAGATATTAAAAGTATGGTGTTCCACCATTTTCAGGACAATGGGATAAAGTGAAAATAGCATTATGATGTGGAGTCAGCAATCCTGTGTTCTCTCAGCTGCACCATCAATTTGCCAAGTTATTCTTTTGAGTCTGAGGTTTCTCACCTGTAAAACAGGAGATTGGACTGAATAGTTCTTGAAGGTCATACTATCTCCAACATTCCTTGGACTTGAGACAAATGTCTAAGGAGTCAAACTGTGGGAAATTTGACCCTGATGCATTATCATTCTTGTTTTTTCTTGGAGAGCTTCTATTTTCATCTGTAGCTATCTTGTAAGTCAACAGGTGCTTTGAGAAAACCCAATCCACTTAGTTTTGATTAAGCCCTATGGTTCTTCTATCTCTCATTGGCCATTTTTATGTGCTAGGAAAAAGTGGAATTATATATAATTGTTGTTTGTTGGATCCGCCCTTATTCAGTTATTCACTAGTTGTAGCCTTTACTATTCTAAACATTCTCTAAGGATATTCCAAGGATATGTTAGTATTTAATTTAAACCTAACTTAACATATTAGGTTCTTGGAGTTAGGTTCTTTGGGGGGAGAACAGGAGAAATTTTAAGAGTGCTTATTGTAGTCTTGGCATTAGGCAAGGTGCTTTGCATTGAGAAATATTTTTGGTGAATAGACTGGGCTTGATGGAACCTACAATGCTTAATATATGCTCGGTTTATGTCTGTGTGTGATATTTTCTCAGCTTCCATGGATTCTCTGATTAGTTTTAGGTACCAGAGTAATATCCCTTTCAGGTATTAGCAGGGCTAACCTGATCCAAAAAAAGAAAAAAAAGTTTCATCTGATATCCAGTTCAGAGTTTCTCTCCTCATCAAGCCTGATCCGGTTTGGAAAACTGTAATGGGGAAGTGAGTCTATTTCTTTCTTCTCCTCAACAAACCTGTTACATACATGTTATCCCCAGTCCTCTTGACAATGCCTTAAGTTGGCCTGACTATTCTCATATTATAGAAGCTAAAACTCAAACAAAACAAAACAAAACAAAAGCCACACATTTCACAGAATTTGATTCAAGGATGTCTGATCTTAAAGCATGATCTTCTCAATGCCCTACCTGGTGTTCCCTTTAAAATTTAGGTTTCCCACATGATTGGGGTGTGGGGGTTTGGAGGAGGTGACTTTGGATTTGATTCTCTTCTATTATAGTCCCAAATGAAGAGGATCAAAAATCTCAGTTATGTTCAAATACTTTTTGTTTATCTCAATCTCTTTGACGAGGTTCAAGTGTGTCACAACCTGATCATGTCTGATGCAACATAAAGGCATTTGGAGTTAGTGCCAAGTGGAGAGTCATGAGTCCTGCCATAAAATGTAGATAATTTCTCCAGCACTGACACAAGCACACCAGAAATATATAATCAAAGAAATATATACTCTATACAGAAATTACTTCATAGATGACATAAATCAATGGATTATTAAAGGATGTTCTTGGATTAGAGGAGAGGTCAATGATGGTACAGGCTAGTTGCAGAATAGATAATAGATTATTATTAATTTTGCAAGATGCAGAACATTGTAATTTTTCAGAATAATTAATAAACATTTAAGAGAATCTAAACAGGGAATTCAAAAATGACGTTTTGGGATCAGGATTGGGATTATTTCATGTGCTGTAATACATATTATTAGTAAGAACAATGAGTGTATATGCTCTATGTGAATCATTCCCATGTATATTACACATAGATTTAGACCTAAAGATAAAATTCCTCCCATTTTTAAGGAACAACTTCAGAACTTGAGTTGTTACTTTGTCTTTTTAAAGCATATATTAATGTGTTTTTCAGTAAATCTGCTGAGTCCTGGGTTTTTAATTGACAGCTCTTTGAGGAATGTGGTTAAATATAAATCACTAATTTCTTTTTTTTTTTTTTTTTAATGTTTTTATTTATTTCTAGGAGAGAGAGAGAGACAGTGTGAACAGGGGAGGGTCACAGAGAGAGGGAGTCACAGACTGAAACAGGCTCCAGGCTCTGAGCCGGCAGTCAGCACAGAGCCCGACGCGGGGCTCGAACCCACGAACCGCGAGATCATGACCCAAACGAAAGTCGGACGCTTAACCGACTAAGCCACCCAGGCGCCCCTATAAATCACTAATTTCTAATGGATGCTACTTAGAAAGTTTTTTCTTTCTCCTCCACAAGAGAAAACTGTGGGAAATGGTGCCTAATGCTGAGAAATCATGTTTTCTGCTCAATCCATGTGAAAAGTATGTGGGTGAATGTCAAAAAGATCTGGCAAACTACAAATGGAGATGGTACAGGAGGCTGTGTGGTCAATACCATATAGTATTGCTATATTTAACACTTCAACCTAGTTTCCAATAGCATGAAAATACAATATACATGTCAAGGTGTTTTATGTTAAGTAATGCAGTGTTATTTTTAATGGGTGGTGATCTTTTCTGTAGGTTTCAGTATGTTAGGTGATACTAAAGTGCATTGAAGACTTAGGACACCAAAGAAAGCAAAGATATAAAGTAAAAGACCTCTTTTGTTAGTCTTTAGAAATCTGAATTCTCTTGGAAACTTGGGGAAGTATTGAGATGAAACATCTTTATAAAAAAGTAAACCTTTACAAATCTTAAGTCTAACTCCTTTCTGAATCAGTCACAGGGTAAACGACCAAAGTACTATGACTTTATGAAACTGTATTTGTTTTCCTGGGACTCAAGCAGAGGATTCCCCCGAGTGCATTCTTCAGACCTTGTGGTGAATCCAGTACCTTCAGGATCCTATCGAGGTTTCTGAGTTGAGCCTAAAAACCCTGTCACCACTGCTCATGCATCTCGCTCATTTGGAGTAACTTCTCATTCTCTCTCCTACCAAGGTTGGCTTCAACCATAAACCTATCTCAGGCTCAGTAAGTACCTTTCTATAAGACCTTGCCATGTAAATGCCTTACATCCATCCATATCTCATTAATTTAGGCTTCTTGACACTAAATTTTAGATGATATTAAATATCTCTTAAAAGAGAAAAGCATTTTTTCCCCTCCAAGCCTTATTTTCTTCATCTCTATCAATACCTCCTTGGCAATACCCTTACTTAACCCCCATCTCTGTAATAATAATACTTTTCACAAACCACTTTTAAGATTCCTTTGTAAAGAAACATTTTAAACTTTCCGTGTGTCGTAATTTTTCTGTCTCTTTCTCCCATCTGGTATTTAAATTTTCTTCTCAGCAGAAAACCTTGCCATTGCTTCATTTCCACATGTGGCAGGCATTCAAGCTTAGCAAATTGGAGTCACAGTTTCACTGAAATGAAAAGGAAATGTGCTTCCCAACACCCCGTCACCATCTCCCACCAGAGGCCATTTGTCATTTCTGGGTGGTTGTTTTTTTTTTTTTTTTTTACCTTTTAAGCAAATGGCTCCAAAGAAAAAATCAGAACCCAAATCAGGAGCACCACCAGCCATTGTTATACAAATTATTGGATTTGATTATTTAAAGTTTAGGATTTTTATTGAGATTATTCCCCCTGGATAATCTGAGATGACTATATCTTCTAGGCTTTCAGTGATCCTTTCCTAGCCATCTGGTTTCCTCCTTTGGTGACCCCTCTGCTGCCATCACCAGTGTCCTCCAGGCAGTTATCTTGGGCTGGGTTCCTTTCCATTCACTTCAAACAGCAGATCCCCATCTGGACCAAGGAATTGCCCCTGTATCCTCACTACTTTCTTGACACAGCTTGACTCTTTGCTCTGTCAGGCAGCTTGCCCCCATTAGCCTTTTTCTTTGAGGATCTTTTCTTTTTTCTTTAAAATTTTCTTTTTAACATTTATTTATTTTTGAGAGACAGAGAGAGACAGAGCATGAGCAGAGGAGACGCAGAGAGAGGGAGATAAAGAATCTGAAGCAGGCTCCAGGCTCCGAGCTGTCATCACACAGTCCAGTGCGTGACTTGAGCTCACAAACCGTGAGATCATGACTGAGCTGAAATCGATACTTAACCCACTGAGTCACCCAGGTGCCCCAGAGGACCTTTTCAAAGAAAATGTCCCTGTGTTCCCCCAGCCTCAGGAGAACTAGGTTGTTCTTTCTGAGGTGTTGTTCTCTGATACCTCCCTAACTCCATTTCTGTGAATGACCAAGGAAATTCTGTAGCATTCTGACAACCTTCTGTCTACCTCTCAAGATCCATTTCCACACTGGATTCTCAGCTCTTGCTTGCATGGACTCTTGGTGGGGGATGGGCTATCCCTGCTATGGTTTTGATCACCCCTTTTACAGGTCCTGCGTTGATGACCCAGAACCTGATGAGTATGTGATGACACTTGTTATCTCCTTTCCTCAGCTTTGGGCATTCAAATGAAATTCCCAAACAGGAAGTTTTGGCTTTGTTTTCCTTCATCATATACATTTAAACAGAATTTATGTACTTAAAACATAACAATATTATAGCTTCTAGAATTTTTTAATTAAGTTTTGCATTTTAATTCCAGTATAGTTAATATATGGTGTTATATTAGTTGCAGGTATAAAATACAGTGACTCTTCCATACATCACCTAGGCTCATCATGACAAGTGCCCTTCTTAATCCCCACCGCCTATTGCACCCATCCCTCACCCCTGCCTCTCTAGTAACCATCAGTTTGTTCTATATAGTTAAGAGTTTGTTTCTTGATTTGTCTCTCTTTTTTTCCTTTGCTCATGTGGTTTTTTTTTCTTAAATTTCACACATGGGTGAAATCATATGGTATTTGTCTTTCTCTGACTTTTCTCCTTACCATAATACTCTCTAGCTCTATCTATGTCATTGCCAATGGCAATATTTCATTCTTTTTTTTTTTACAAACTAAATTGCAGACTTTATTTGAATTTCATCAGTCTTTTTTTTTTTTTACAAATAGTTTATTGTCAAATTAGTTTCCACATAACACCCAGTGCTCATCCCCACAAGTGCCCTCCTCCATGCCCATGCCCCCTCCTCCCCAATATTTGATTCTTTATATGGCTGAGTAGTATTCCATTGATTCCATTGTGTATATGTATACATATATATATCCATATGTGTATATATACATATAATATATATGTATATGTATGTGTATATATATGTATGTATATATACACATATGGATATATATGTATACATATATGAATAAATGAATAAAAAAGATATGTTATATATATGTATCATATATATATCCTGTATATATATGATACATATATATATCGTGTGTGTGTGTATATATATATATATAACATATCTTCTTTATTCATTCATCTAGATGGACATTTGGGCTGCTATCATAATTTGGAAATTGTAAATAACACTGCTATAAACAGAGGTGCATATATCCTTTTGAATTACTGTGTTTGTATTTTTGGAGTGAATAACTTGATTTTAGGGTAGTTCTATTTTTAACTTTTCGTAGTACCTCCATACTGCTTTCCACAATGACTATACCTGGTTTCATTCCCATTATAAGTGCATGAGAATTCTTTTTTATCCACATCCTCACCGACATTTGTTGTTTCTTATGTTTCTGATTTTAGCCATTCTGATCTATCTGAGATGATATCTCATTGTAGTTTGAATTTGCATTTCCCTGATGATGAGTGATGTCGAGCATCTTTTCATGTGTCTACTCGCCATCTGTATGCCTTCTTCACAGAAGTGTCTATTTATGCCTTACACCCATTTTTAATTGGATTATTTGTTTTTTGGGTGTTTAGTTGTAACAGTTCTTTATATATTTTGGATACTAACCCTTTATCAGATGCTGCATTTCATTTGAAAATATATTCTTCCATTCAGTAGGCTGCCTTTTAGTTTTGTTAATGGTTTCCTTCTCTGTGCAGAAGTTTTTATTTTGATGTAGTCCCATAGTTTATTTTTGCTTTTGTTCCCCTCGCCTCTCCCCGGAGAGACGTATCTAGAAAAATTCTGCCACGGCTGATGTTAGAGAAATTATTGCTTGTGCTTCCTTCCAGGATTTTTATGGTTTCAGGTCTCCCATTTAGATCCTTATTCCATTTTGAGTTTATTTCTGTGTATAATCTAAGAAACTGGTCCAGTTTCGTTCTTTCGGATGTAGCTGTCCAGTTTTCTGAACACGATTTATTGAAGAGACTGTCTTTTTACCATTGTATATTCTTTTCTCCTTTGTTGAAGATTGATTGGTCATATAAATGTGGATTTATTTCTGGGTTTTCTTTTCTGTGCCATTGATCTGCATGTCTGTTTTAGTGCCATATGGCTTCAAGCTTTTATGTTTGCTTAGAATGTCTTTTCTCACACTCTCTTAGATTACTAGGGCTGCCATAACAAATTTCCACAAACTGGAAACAAACTGGCTTGAACAAAAGACATTTATTGTCTCACAGTTCTGGAGGCTACAAGTTGAAAATCAAGAATTATATCTTCTGAATTCTCCTTCTGAGACCCATATTGCACTATATGTTGGCTAACTAAAATTTAAATTAAAAAAAAAAAAAGAATCGTACTGTCTCTGAAAGCTCCAGGGAAGAATCGCTTCCAGGCTTCTCTCCTAGCTCCTGGCAGTTTCTTGGCTTATGACAGCATAATTCTAATCTTCACATGGCATTCTCCCTGTGTATATTCTCTGTCCAAATTTTCCCTTCTTATAAGGATGCCCGTCATACTGCCTTAGGGGCCAATCCTATTCTGGTATGACATAAGCCTAGCCTAACTGATTATATTTGTGATGACCCTATTTCCAAAAAAAGTCACATCCTGAGGTACTGGGTATTAGAACTGCAAACATATGAATTTAAATGGCAGCACAGTTCAACTTATAATATGCTCCAATATTTATTAAAACTGCCCTTTTTAGGGTGCCTTCAGGCTCAGTCAGTTAAGCATTCAACTTTGGCTCAGGTCATAGTCTCACAGCTTGTGAGTTCAAGCCTTGTGTTGGGCTCTGTGTTGACCACTCAGAGCCAGGAGCCTGCTTCCAATTCTATGTCTCCCACTCTCTCTACCCCTCTCCTACTCAGACTCTGTCACTCTCTCTCTCAAAAACAAATAAACATTTAAAAAAAATTAAAAATCTGTGCTTTCTTATAACTTTCAGATGAGCAGCAAGACAGATGAGCAGCTTTTGTTATATTTGTTTTTTTTATTTCTTTTTCCTCATCTCTGGTCTGTATGAAATTTATTTTGCTATAAAGAGTAAGGTAGGGGTAAAGATGTATCTTGATATTTTGCCAAACAGGTAGTTAATGCTAATAGTATACATTCCACTACAGAACTTAGCAGAGGACTTGAATCATAACCAGATATTGAATAAATGTATTTTAAATAGAATCAATTCACTTACCAGTAAACTGAATTATTAACTTTCTAACTAGATGCTAGCTTATCTAAATATTTGAACTGATAAGGGGCTATCTAAAAATTGCACCTCAGTTTGTGACAAAATCATAGAGAAATAACAAAGCCCAAAGCCTAGTAAACTGAAGGATATTGGATTAAAGACATACTAACATTTTCTGTTTATTGAAAGAAATAAAGTTCCTGTGACGTGTCTTCTTCACTAGCCTAGAAATCAAGGTAATAATGAACTAGAACCAAAGACTGACTAATAAGACAGATATCCTCTCCTCTTACTGGGAAGTTGTAGCCATATTATATGGTGTGCGTGTGTGTATGTGTGTGTGTGTGTGTTGTGTATTCATCATATGTATGTTAGGATGTGGCAGTAAAGGAGGAGGCCTAAAAGCAGCCATGTAAACTCTTGAAAATATTTATGAACAACATTTTAGAGCAATGATAAAAATCATTATTGATCCATTCTAAGTTTTAAAGCTTAGAGAATCCTAATTCACAGTGCTAAATTCATAAATTTTTTTCATCTTATAGAAGCTATTGAAAACTAATTTTTGATAGCTAGTAATGAAACTTATATGGGTCGTATTTGATATTTGGTTAACAAAAGATGTGTACTTGGAGCACACTGCAAATAGCTGCAGTTTCTACAGGATACTGTGTATTCATGCTCGAAGTGATTATGCTTACTAATTTGATTTTAAAGGGAGTACATAGAAAAAAATAATAATATGTAAATAAAGGTAGTACATGGAGTCAACCAGACAATTGATAAGCTTCTTTAAATGAAGATGCTTCATTGTACAAGGTGACAAGGTAAGTCACTGATTCTGGGAAAGTGGTTAGGAAAAAGTTATGTCAAGAGCTCTTCTCTCAGCAAAAGAATATATCTTTTTTGGCTTTTTAAAAAAATATTTTAACATAATCTACCCTGCGTGTTTGGTAGAAGTACATTAATGTGTTAACTTTGAAACAAATACTTCTTATACTACTAGCAAATACTTTTTTTCTAAGAGATTTACTTTAAGCTGTATAAAAATATAAATGTAACCATTCTCTGTTTTAACAATAACCTCACTGAAAATCACTCCAATTTCAATAAATCATGACTTTAAAAAAAAAGCTTACAGGGGCGCCTGGGTGGCTTAGTTGGTTAAGCGTCTGACTTTTGCTTAGGTCATGATCTCTCGGTTCGTGGGTTTGAGCCCCGCCTCAGGCTCTGTGCTGACTGCCAGCTCAGAGCCTGGAGTCTGTTTCGGAGTCTGTGTCTCCCTCTCTCTCTGACCTTCTCCTGCTCACGCTGTCTCTCTCTCTCCTAGAAATAAATAAAAATATTAAAATAAATAAATAAATAAAGCTTAGAAATATGTGAATAATGCTGACCTCCTTCATTATTGACTCAAAAGGATCATTCTGATTAAAAAAAAAAGCTTTTGCTATCTTTGTTCAATGTGGGTATAAATAGAAAAACACTATATAACCAGGGCAAGGCTCTTCTGTGTCAAAATCCAACTTTTATAAAAAGTTTTTAATGTTTTATTCATTTTTGAGAGGGACAGAGTGTGAGAGAGGGTGGGGCAGAGAGAGAAGGAGACACAGAATCTGAAATAGGCTCCAAGCTCTAAGCTGTCAGCCCAGAGCCCAATGTGGGGCTTGAACCCACAAACTGTGAGATCATGACCTGAGCCGAAGTCAGACGCTTAACCGTCTGAACCACCCAGGTGCCCCCAAACCCACCTTTTCTTTTCTACTTGGTGAGCATTATCATTTTAGTTTCTGGCTTCTATGTGCTTCCTGACCTAATAGAGTCCTAGAGCATATCATAGCCCCTGTTATACTCTCCCCGTCCCTCGCTGTCCTTATCAGAGCAAGGAGACATAGTGTCAGGCATTATAAGCAATGAAGGACCCCGAGGAGTGAATTTACTCAGTATGGGATGGGTAGTATCACTAAGGGAACCCCGGGGGTGCTTGAATGCCACGGTCTAGGACTTGAGCTCACTCTCTATGTGGCTTTCATTACGATCATTGATTGCTTTTAGTCTCATCATCACACTTTGAACTAGATACTTTCTTTAGCCCTTTCATCTCTCTCTAGTCTTCACAGTATCTCCCTTGAAAGGAAAATCTTTGTTCTGATCGAGGACCTAATCTTTGATGCATTTAAACCTTAGTATTTATGACGAGGACAACTCTGTTACATAGTAAGCCTGTGTTCTCATCTAGAACACCTTAGTTCTCCTCCTGAGGCCTTTCACATGATGGTTTTTTTTCCGTGGAACCACATGTTCTGTTCCTTGGTAGTCTCATAGCCTTTTGTTTCTCTGATCAAAGACAGTTTTTCCACTTCACATATATTCAGTGTCTCCCTGAAAAGAATGCCTTCAGATGGTCTTCACTGTGTTTGAACATTTTAACCTCACATGAAGCTATTTAATGTGGCTTCTTGGCTCAAAACCAGAATCAGAACCGGAGAATCCAAATGTGAATTAGTCAGCAAACTCATACAGTCTTTTCTTTGCACAGTGAGAGAAGCAGAGGCAATGTTTCCTTTTGGGTCCGTGAATGGCAAACATATCCTTTAGGAAACAGAATGTTTGATTTTGGGCAAGAAATGTTTGCTGAGCTCAGTCTTTTAGAGGTTCAGTTTGTCAGCAGATTTTTGTGTAATTCAAATTTTTGCTTATTTCTTTCAGAATCTAAAATTCCTCTGAGTATTTTAAATACTGATGGCTACACCCTCATAAATTGAAATAAATAGGAAAATTAGCTTTGTTTACTAGTGATAGTCAGGGAAATGTGCCACTGATTTATAGCATATGAAAGAAAGAAAGGGAAGGAGTTAGATAATTTGTTAATGAGAAGTGTAAAAATTTCCCATATAGAAACAATGCAATACCTAAAACAATACCAGCAATTTAGCTCCTTGTAAAGTGAGCCACTGAATCTTCCTCTAAGATCTTAGAACCTAAAGCAAACAAACAAAAAAACCTCAAAAACAAAGATCAATCTCACACACACACACACACACACACACACACACACACACACACACACACACACGGCCAAGCAATTAGGAAGAAAATAGCAGAGTTATCCCCTGCATTTGTTTCCCCTTTCCACTGTAACAAATTTCCATAAACTTAAGCTTTTATTTACCTCAAGAGATGATGATTCTTCCCAGACGCTTGCCTCTCATTTCCTTGACCTCTCTATTGCCAGTGACTTCACCTTCCATCTCAGGTCACTTGAGTACTCTTATGATACACCCTAGGCATCTCTTTTGAAATCTTAAAATCGGACCTCCCCTTTTGTTTTTTTGTTTTTTGGTTTTTTAATGTTTTTTATTTATTTCTGAGAGAGAGAGAGAGAAAGAGAGAGAGAGACAGCAACAGCGTGAGCAGAGGAGGGTCAGAGAGAGAGGGAGACACAGATTCTGAAGCAGGCTTCAGGCTCTGAGCTGTCAGCACAGAGCCCGATGTGGAGCTCAAACCCACGAACCATGAGACCATGACCTGGGCTGAAGTCTGACGCTTAACCGACTGAGCCATCCAGGTGCCCCCAGACCTCCCCCTTTTGAATAAAGCCACTTATTTGTCCAGCTTTCTCATACAGGGTCCTTACTACACATAAAATGAAGTTGAGGTTGTTAAGTAATTTGCCAAACAGTGTAGAATACAGATGGGTATAGGAAAGAGATTTCTGGTTAATGAGAGAAGCTCGAATGCAGACATTTCTTTCCTCTGCCCTCTAAACCTCCAATAAAGTGGGGGACAAATGGAACAGAAAAGGTGGTGAATGTGTTACACATTCTGGAATAGGGAGGGCCCTTGGCAGGGGTAACCGACTTCTGGGGCAGGAGCTGTGTCTCAGGTGCAAAAGGAGAGTAAATTCCTTCTATGGAAACTTGTAAAATCTCAGAACTTGGAAAAATCAGGGACCACGAAAAGTGGAAATGAAGGACATAATCTTATAGATTATCTGTTGTGTTTCACCAGATGACAATAGCATTAAGAGACTGGTGGTGCGATCATGACCATAGTCATGATCCATGCAGGTGAGACATGAGGAAATTATTAACTTCAGAAAAACCTAAAATATAAACAAGAAAAAGAGATTACCTCTCTTGACAGTGAAAGATAGTTACATAGTTATAGTAACATAAAGTAGATCATTTGATTAATTGAAAGCTTGTGCTCTTTTGCTGCAATTTCACTGAGAGTTTGGAGGGAAAGGAAATTGGGGTGGAGGTATCATTGAGTTGAAGCCTCCTCTCTTAAAACAGGAACCCAGTAGATAATGTCTACAATCGACCAAGTAGAAATAGCAAGAAAAACCTATTGTTGGGAAATATGGGTGTTAAAATTGAAGTTATCTGGAGTATTGAGGCCTTAAACTATTGTTTTTCATAATCAGTTTTAAATAAGGTGTATATGTGACTGACAAAAGTTAACATTTATTAAGATGAGAAACAAAAGTCACAGAGGAAGGGAGGTAATTGGGTTAGATTCGTAAAGAAAAGCTGCTTACAGTTTATTTGCTGACATATATGAAAGCAGAGACTTGCCATTGAGATCGCTTACAGCAATTATTAACCCTGCCCATCACAGGCTGCCCTTCAGAAAGAGCTAGGAGAAGAAGTTTATTTTGATTATTATGCATGCATTAGGCCCACTGTGTAACTGAGCCAACAGTTAACTATAAAAGCCATGCCAAAGAACTAAAGCAAGTGGACCAGCCTAATACTAGAGAGCAATTGAGTGCCCGTACCTAGGAGCAGAAGACTCTCAAGGAGCCCACTGCAGGGAGAGACGGCTGAGTGCAGAGAGGACCGCCAGAGGCTGGCCTGGGACTGCACCGAAGTTCCGGGTAGTGCCGAGACTGCAAATCAGATTTTCCAGTTTGCCTTTTTCACACTGCTCTATCCCAGTGCCTCTCCTGGCTGAGACAGTTGTCAAATAAGATAAGGGGAAGGAGGACAGATGGCTGGGAGTGACAAGTGGAGAAAAAGGTCAAGGAGAAACGAGGACGAGATACCTGAGGTGTTTTATAAACAGTGGAGAAAGAAAGAGAGTGAGTGGAAAGAAAAGGCAGTGGTAAATGGCTGACACAGCATCTGTTTTTATTGACATAATCAATAAAACAAAACTTTTTTCATAAAAGGATACATAAGATCCTAATCGGATTTGCTTATATGCAATGGGTGTTCTCATTTCTCCACACGAAAGTTAAATACTCTTCAGGCAGGAGGGAAGGGGGAATGGAGGATTTGTGAACGAAATGAAAGATTACCAAAGTGAAACTTTGTTTAAAAAAAAAGTTAGAAAAATTCTTATGAGGATAAGGACAGGGAAGAAGAAGGAATCAGAATTTACCAGCTTACTATCAGGTAATTCAACTTCCTATCTCATTAGGAAATTGGTTCAACTGTGTATAGCCCCATATCTATGAATTCCGTAGGGGCAGGGATGTAGTTCATGTATCCTCTGGACTTAATTAGGTGCTTCATGGCGCCTGGGTGGCTCAGTCAGTTGGGCGGCCGACTTTGGCTTAAGTCATGATCTTATGGTTCATGGGTTCAAGCCCTGCGTCGGGCTCTGTGCTGATAGCTCAGAGCCTGGAGCCTGTTTCAGATTCTGTGTCTCCCCCCTTCTCTCTGACCCTCCCTTTCTCATGCTGTTTCTCTCTCTCAGGAATAAATAAAATGTTAAAAAAACATTTGGTGCTTGACAAGCTATAGATTATCAATGAATGCTGCTTGAACTGAACAGAAGTAAATCCTGTTTTTTCTTTTCATTCCAAGTTTTCTTCCCCTTCCCCCCCCTTTAAGGCTAGATGTTACACAGAATCATTTTTGCTTAAGAACTTAACCCTAACCAATTTTCATTAGGATTTTTATCTAGCCATGAAAGCTATAGAAGAAACTGAGCCAATTATCTGTACAATTTAAGTGGGGAAAAAATGTTGGTGCTGAAATCCTCTAATTTAGCTATCTATGTTATGTAAATCATATATGTAATTGTGTACATGATGTCAGAGACAAACCCTCAGACAACAATATTGTTTCCCCTAAATGTCTTCCTTTTTAGATTCAGTTAACAAAAATATCAACAATTCTCTCACAACCAATGGGTTCTATAATTATCTGTGTCCCTCTTTTGTTCTACTTCTTTCTGATTCTCATTCTGTCTCTCCCACTGTCTCTCTATGCATGAATACAAATTTACTGCATAGGACCAGATCTTCTTTTCAGATGGGAAGAAGAGGAAAGACTCTTATCGGTACTTTTCTTTTGGAAATAAACTTAAAAATAGTGGGTCACCTTTTGACCCGTGCAGTTGTCCAGCCCAGTGACCACTAAACTATTCAACTGAAAGAGAATAGAAGCTTTCACCTGTTGAGCAAAATCTCCCCAACAACACTACCAATATTGATACAGCCCTTAACATAAAGTTAAGAAAAAAGAAAAAAACCACTTTTCGTTTTAAATCTTTAGGGGATTTCAACTAGAGCTTGTGAACTAGAATTCCACAGCTTTCTTTCCATTGCTAACAACCCCAACCACCTAGCTCTCCGGTGAATAATAATGACACTATAGTCATCTGTGTGTTCTCTAGTGGTTTATTTGGAACAAGATCATTCTGTCACCTTCATGAATTGAAGTCCTTGTGGAAATGATTGCAGTTCATTTTGTCCACCCACTAAAGACCAAAATAACCTGCTGTCTTTGCAAAATGTGCACTCCCCAAATCATAATTTATGCCAAGTTTTAGAGGAGAGGGAATCATGCCAGGATTCATTTTGAAATCAAGTTCTCTCTTCTATTTCTAGTGCTCGTGCATGGTAGACAGCTGGAGTTTCATTTAAGTTGATTTCTTTCTTGACACTGTTTCTTTTCATACATGAATTAGCTAGAATCGTGCTGCAAGTGGAGTTAATGACTTCTGAACTAACATAACAACAACAACAACAAAAATTAATTGTAAGTAAATAAAACCCTGTAAACATTGTAGTAATAACATGCTGGGT
Source organism: Proteles cristata cristata (assembly GCA_017311185.1). Classification (NCBI taxonomy): domain Eukaryota; kingdom Metazoa; phylum Chordata; class Mammalia; order Carnivora; family Hyaenidae; genus Proteles; species Proteles cristata. The sequence goes on along the minus strand of JAESUZ010002499.1, from coordinate 84,218 downwards.
GTGGCAGTAAACATGCTTTCCTACAGTTAGGAGATACTGACTTTATTAATGTTAGGAAACTGCACCTAATAATACCTGGTCTAAAATTTAAAACAATTTTAAAAACAAATAAATCCTGGTCTATATGAATGTGGTATAAATTGAGGTAGAAGACAAAAAATAAGAAGGCCCAAGTCAGCCAGAGAGAATAAGCTTCAGATTACATTTAGTATAATTAGACTGATCCAAATGTTAGTATAGCTCATCCTATATATCAATTTAAAATATGCTTGACAAAAAAATGTTGCTGGCCACTTAGATGTACAGGTATCCTTTGTAGTCACTAACGTATTATTTGGCATTGTTTAGTTTATCAAGTCTTAAACTCCGATCACTGAAGACATTTCTGATCTAAGTCCCTGAGTAGATTTGCTAAGGTTCTATTTGGTTAATAATCTCTGTTTATTTCTCACCTATCAACCATCTTTGGGTTGAATAAGCTGTTTCCAACATAACTGTTTTTTTAAGTTTTTATTTATTTATTTTGAGAGGGTGAGAGAGAGCATGAATAAGCATGAGCAGGCAAGGGGCTAGAGAAAGAAAGGGAAGGAGAATCCCAAGCAGGCTCTGCCCTGTGAACACGGAGCCCCATGCAGGGCTCTGTCTCACAAACCATGAGATCATGACCTGAGCCAAGATCAAAAGTAGAACATTTAACTGACTGAGGTATCTAAGCATCCCTCCAACATATCTATTTTAATTAATTTTAGTAAATGGTTTAGGAAGGGCAAATGTTTGTTTCTATAGAAATGCTTAAAATCCTTTTTCTTGGTGCAAAAAACTCTGGATTTTTAATAACTTGTTTGCTGTATGATAGAGGTTGGAGTGTTCTAACTGTGACCTTGGAGCTGAATATTCTCAAGATCTCTCTGGATCTCCCATAATGAACAAATTCCATAAAAATTGTTACCAGTTTTGTTGACTTTTTCCCATTTACTTCTCCCTCTTTTAAACATAGTTGTTCCTCAGAGCTCTGAGCATGGCCGGCTAAAGGTCTTTGTTTTTTTTTGTTTTTTTTTTTTTTACCAAACAGCATATTCTTTATGGCAGCCATGGATACCACAGAACACCCCTATCTCCCCTTCCTTACTCTTGAAGGTAAATAGAAGTATCTCCAGGATCCAGAATAGGTCAAAGGCAATTCTAAATTACAGGCTTCAGTATTTTGCAGTGTATTGAACTCTATCATGTCTGTAACTGTGGTCTTTTTTGATTGTACTGGGAATGTAGTCTATTCCATTTTTAAGAGATAACCTTTTTATGTCACCAAACTTTGAAAACTTTAACGAATGTAATGTAAGATTCTGCACAATGGGTTTTCCTCTACATCTCTCCTAAGAACATGTGACTACTGTCTTCTCAGGCTAATGATTCAGTAGGAAGATCAGGAAATCTTTATATTCTTTATCATTTTGCAATATGTTTAAATTTATTTGGGTGTTTTATTGATATTTCTTTGTTTTTGAGTCTGTGAACAGAAATTAATTATGGACATATAGTGCATCTTTGGTTATTAACTATGATAACTTATTACCACTCAGGAAATCAGTAGACATAGTCTTTTAATGGATCAGTGAAGTCCGACATGTATTCGGTTTAGTTTCATTTTCTTTGTAATTTTTACATTAATAATTTGTTAGTAACCTTTGGCGAGTTAGATATATATCCTCTTTAATAAAGAATAAACACAGTTGACATTTATTGACCTTTTTCAGTGTGCCAGGAATTATGCTAGCATTAAATGTAGTTTACTCTCACTTAATCCTCGCAGAAGCTCTATGGACTTGATGCTATTTTAATTCCCATTTTTACAAATGAGAAAACTGAAGCCCAAAGAAATTGAAGGTAACAAGGCTACCGTGAGATGAGACCAGAAGTCAAGATAGGAAGTCTGACGTCAGAAGAATCCCTGATCATTATTATATACTGCCTCTTACATGAGGATAATAATGTTTTCCTGTTACAAATTTGATACAAACAACTTATCCTGCTCCTAGTGCCAAATTAAAGTTTCACAACAGACATCTAAAACTCAGTGGAGTTTTGGCCATCAGTTCCTACAATTTACTCAGCTTTAGGTTGAGATCCTATAGCCACTTAATCTTTCAGTCAAGTAGATGTATATTTTGTAACTAGTTAATTTAGAGGGCACTCTCTGAAGTAATGCTGCTCAAGATATGATTTTTTTTTAACAAATGTTTTATTAAAGAAAGTGATGTATGGTCCAGGTGAATTTCTGGTTACATGGTTATATCTGTCTTAAGATTTGTGTTATGTGAGCAGTTAAAATCAATGTAGCTATGTAGTAGTCTCATGGTGCAGATAAACCCTTGATCACCCACTTATCTATGTGATTGAGCAGATACAAAGTTATTTCTTAAAGAGAATCATCCTTCTGTCTCCTTGTACTCCTTTGGATGTGGAAATGGCCTTTCTTCAGACTGTTAACCTTAATGGCTTCCTCAGCTTTCATAAGAGGATGCAATCCTTCTCCTTACTTCAGATCACTATTAAAGTATATTGCTTAGTGCTTATGTGAGATCATAAACCACTTGCACTCCAGATTCATATCTCATTCTCTGTCATTCAGTATTTTGCAAAACCTCTGTGGTATGAAGTGATATTTGAGAAGGATATCCTGAAGATCGTACGGTCTATCCATTCCTCTAAAAGGCTTTACAGTGTATTCCTTGAATATGCATACTAGGAAAAAAAAGATGTAGGTACATCTATCCAAATTACATCCTCCTATGTGAGTACGTTTTCTGAATTCACACCTTTTTCTAAAAGAGGCATTAAGAAGATTCTTGGGAAACAAGGAATGCTATATGGCCCCATGTGTGGCTCATTCCTTTGCAAAAAAAAAAAAATACTTTTCCTTAAGTAATTCTGTATTTATTTGAGTTGGGTCTAAACTTTTTTTAACTTTAAAATAATTCTTATTTTTTAAAGAGAGAGAGAGCACATGTGAGCAGGGAAGAGGGCCAGAGAGAGAGAGAGAGAGAGAGAGAGAGAGAAAATCCTAAGCAAGCTCCACGTTCAGCACAGAGCCTGACATGGGGCTTAAGCCCATGACTTTGGGATCATGACCTGAGCAAAAAGAGTTGAATTCTCAACTGAATGAGACCCCCAGGTGTCCCTAGAAGAATTATCTTTAAAAAATGAAGCAATGGTAACTGAATAGTCCTGTTTCATTTATCTATTATTGTGTAACCAACTGCACCGAAACTAAGTAGCTTAAAGTCTCTTACTCTGTCTCATGATTTTATGAGTCAGAAATTTGGACGCTGCATGGTAGGGGTGGTTCATCTCTCTCCACATGATGCTTGCTGGTTTGGAATGTCCAAAATAGGTTCTGTACTCACATGCCTGACACCTCTGTCAGGATGATTAGGGCAGCTGGGTAGGAATAAATCAACTGGGTCCCAACTGTGGGGACACAGGTTTCTCTCTTGCCCTTAGTTTTACTCCATGCAGTCTAGGAGTCTCTTCCTCTTTGTGCTCTCTGCATGTGGTCTCTCCAATGGAGCGTCCCACAGCGCCATACATAGCAATTTAAGGCTCCCTAAGGCACAGACGTTGAAGCTGCCAGACCTACTTAATGCTTAGGCCTTAAAATGGCACATGGTATTTTGCTGCATTTCTGATGAAAGCGAGTCATAGGCCCTGCTCTGTGTCATGGACTATATATAGAGGGGTATGAATGCCAAAGAGTGCAAATAATTGTAGACCACCAATGGTACTGATGACTAGAGTTCTGTTAGGTTATAAAATAGTGAGGCAACTAATAAGATTTAGAATCACTAATAAACCCAGTTGCCACATTTAAAAAGTATAACAATTGATCATGAGATAAGACAGCATTATAGACGATAATTTGCACAAGTAGATTTCCAAGTTAAAGACGTTGCCCTTAAGTCATTTTTATATCTAGCTTATTAATAATAGCTTTATATTTAAGTCACAAAGAACCCACAAATTATGATTCATACCATTTCCACTAAAAATAAATAAACAACCCAAAAACCTTTGAAAAGTTGCCTGGATATTCTCTTGAAAGTTCTGTAAGTTGGTTACAGAAGCAAGAAAGGGACAAGATGCTTTGTACTATGGTATGCTTAATTTCTGTGATGGATCTTGTTAAGTATCCTTTTGTGTATGATTTTAAAACTGTAATCTCTGGTTATAAGGCCTGGTATTCTTATATATCATAAGGTAGACTAAGGTAAAGACTGATGGTTACTTTGACAGGCAATAGGCTTTAGTAGTAGTGTTTTAAAGAGTATTTGAGCAAAGGGGGGAACTGACAGTATATGCAGTGGTTATGAACTTACTGAAAATTTTTGGTGACACCATTGAGGTCTGAGCTTGGAAAATCCAAAATGTTGTGTCTAGATGGGGAAAACATTCTTAGCACTATAAAAGATGGAATAAAACCAGAGAAATCATTGAAGTTTTACATGCAATTCCCAAATTTTAAAATTAATCATCTGGCTGAAGGATAATCTACTTCAGGAACGTAGCTATAGTCTTTGCCAGCTGTGGATGACCACTTACTTTGTCATTTCTAGGGGGCACTTTGGAAGAAATATTATAAATCTACTGAGTCAGTGATAATAAACCTACACAACTCACTTTATTAATATTATTAACAAACTGCTATGGAAACATAGAAAGGAAAAAGACTGAGGTAGTAAATTCCTTATTGTTGCAATAATAAAGGATAGATTAAGGAAACTTATCAAAGAGGAAACATTTACTCTGAGCTTTGAAGGATAGTTAAAATCCTAGAGGGATGCTGTTAGTGATTTTAAAGTCTCATACAGGATGTCCCAACTCTCAACCTACTACGTTACTTTGTTCTTCCTCCTCACTATTCCAAAAAAACATCAGCTGTGTTTCATGATAGGAAGAACTTGTGAAGGATAATGGCCTCAGGCATCTGTGTTCCTTCCTCTACTACCTTGATGCCCTTTAGTGGAGTTAATATAATAGAAATTGTGGTGGAAGGCCAGCATAGGATAACTGATCCAATCCCCAGGAAATCATCTTTGTCCTGCCCCAGGCAGTAGATAGGAAAATGCCCTAGATAACAAAACACATCCTGATGCATGGACATTCCATTTCAAGAGATTATCAAGTGTGAAGATTTTATACCTTCTCTTGAGATACAAATCTAGTGGCTCTTAACCTTTTATGATCAGTCAACTTCTTCCATACAAATAAGATCTATATTAAGAATCTGTTGGGGTGCCTGGGTGGCTCAGTTGGTTAAGCTTCCTACTTCGGCTCAGGTCATTATCTCATGGGTAATGGGTTTGAGCCCTGCATCGGGCTTCTGTGCTGACAGCTCAGAGCCTGGAGCCTGCTTCAGATAAAAAAAGTAAAAAAGTGCTCTCTTCGGCAGCACGTATACTAAAATTGGAACAATACAGAGATTAGCATGGCCACTGTGCAAGGATAACACACAAAATCGTGAAGCATTCATAAAAAAAAGTAAAAGATTCTGTTATGTGCTAAAAATTGAATTTTTAGATATGAAAGACCCAGTCCTTGGTCTAATTTACCAATCTAATGGTAGTGTTTAATAGAAGCATGAGACTAAATCCTGTCATTTCATAAGTGGTCTGTATATGCCTGCTACATATACCAAATTAGAGTCAACTTTTTAATTTTCTATAATAGATTTGGCGTATTTTTACTCACAAATCTTTCAAAGCTGAGAAGTAAAGTTGAGTTGAATTCATACCCTCCTTCTTAATAGTATTTGTTAATGCATGTTTTGATACTATGATTGTAGTCCACAGGCTTGCACAGGATGAATTCTCTTTGTAGTCACCATGAAAGGAGGTAAAATGGGCAGTACTTAGATTTTGTGACCTGGAGTGGATAGAGAAGAAGAAACATATGCAATAAATCTGTGCAGTGAAACACCATCTTCTGGTTCCTGCATTGACCCATCCACTCATTGAGTAACACCTATGTAGAATAGACATATTCTCTAAACCTTACCACTTCTTGTGAAAGAGTCTGGAACAACAGCACATTGGTATCATATATTCCAGAAGGTACCTTTTTTCAGTGCGATTGACAAGCAAATCAAAGTAGTTTCATGAGGGGGAAACCTGTTTGGTTTGATAATCTTGGCTTCAAAGGTGAAATGTTATACCTATCTCTGTTCTTTGAAAGATGTGAAGGAAGCTTGTGAACAAGGGAGAATGGTCTTATTGGATACGGGGTTCTCTCCCTGCTGTGCTGACACAGGGCTGAAGGAGTTAAGACTCCCTACCTCATTTTAGCTATTATGTGTCCCCACCATCTGCCAGCTCAGTGCCTTCTATGTGACCACAGAGATAGGCTACCACAGGAGATCGATTTGTGGTGAGTAGATCTGGCATAATTATAATAATTATTGAGTTGACTGGGGCATAAATTACCTGGGTGAGTTAATGATAGTTTTTCATTATTTATTTTAATAAAGTAGTTGTGATTTTTATACTTTTCAAAGCCAATAGAACTATAGATTAGGGTTTGATATTTACAAGCTTTACTTTTTTTTACTTTTCACAGTTTTATCACATTTCATTTCTTACAGTTGAATTTAGCTTCACCCCACCCAACCCCAAATGCTGGATGGTCATATAACCCCAGCCATTTCCTCTTCCCACCCCCACTCCACCTCTTCCTCCTATGTTGTTGACTTTTAGTGGGTCTTTATATGGTTACTGCAGCTCCAAAAGAGGCTGTGATAGGGTTGTTTGAGGAGAGAAAGAAGGTCAATGTAGCAGGAACGAAGAAGAGAATGAAAGAAGAGAAAATAGGGGAGCTAAGAAGCAGATCACATAGGTTCTTATAGATCATGCTGAAGAGTTTAGATTGAATTTTAAGTTCGGTGGGAAGGTACTGGAGAGCATTAAGTTTGTGAATGTATAGTAAGGTTGGTTCTACATTTTTTTTCATAAGTAGACTGAGGTTTATTCCTTCAAGTAGAGGAAAGCTTTAACAACCAGAGGGTATTGAAGATATATATATCACGTGTCTGTCTGATGAGTATTGGTAAAATTCACAAGAAATGGGAAGTCAAGGAAAGAAGCAAGCAAGAGAGGAAGAGATGTTCCTCTGATTATACTACAGAAGCTCAGCACTGACATAGATGGGGAAGGGAAACAGACTAAAGCCAAACCACTTTTACTGTCTTTATTTGTTTTTTGAAAGTTCATTTATTTATTTTGAGAAAGAGAGAGAGAGCGAGCGAGAGAGGGCGAGCGAGCAGGGAAGGGGCAGAGAAAGAGAGGGAAAAAGAAGGAATCCCACACAGGCTTAGCACAGAGCACAGGGCTCATTCCCACAGCTGTGAGATCACAACCTGCACCAAAATCAAGAGTCAGACCTTAACTGTCTGAGGCACCTAGGTACCCCATTTTCACAGTCTTTAAACACCTTGATTTACACACTGATTAAAAGGGCTAGCCAAAGGGGGGAAATACTGATAATTACCAGAAATAGTGAACTGTCTGGGAGATTTTGCTTGGCACTCAGAAAGAGCCGTGTTGTTTCAAAATGCCTTTTTAGGGAACTGAAAGCATCTGAGAGACAGTGAGCATGACTTACACTCCTTCCTTCCTCCCTTCCTCCCTTCCTCCCTTCCTTCCTTCCTTCCTTCCTTACATTTTTATTTATTTATTTTTAATATAAATATTTGTCAAATGGGCTAACCTACAGTGCAATGTGTGCCCTTGGCTTTTGGGGCAGATTCATGTAGATCCTTGCTTACATACCACACCCAATGCTCATCCCAATAAGTGCCCTCCTCAATGCCCATCGCCCATTTTCCCCTCTCCCCTGATGCCCATCTACCCTCAGTTTGTTCTCTGTATTTAGGAGTCTCTTATGGTTTGGATTTCTTTAATTGCACATTGTGCCTAGAACATAGACACTCAATGAATGTTAAGTGGGCATATGATGTCTCTGTCTCTCTCCATATATATATATCATACTGTAGTTCCGGACTATATTTATCTGTCTTCTGCTCACCTATGATGTCACTGAAAGAATATATCAGATAAATCTAATTTATACTATGATTTGATTAGTGTGTGGAACTGGTCTTGTTGTTGTTTAATCAAAAATGAATCATTCTACCCTTCTCTTCACAAAATGTGATTGTGTTCTGAAGATTGATGCACCCAAGCATATTGTGGACTGGGGGAATCAGTCTAGACTTCAGATAAAGCAATAAAGTGATGCTTTTTCTTCAAGGTCAGAACACCCAAGGGCAAGTAGGCCTGCTGCAGAATTTCCGTTTAATAGATTCGTGTGTTAAAGCTGGCATGAAAATAGTTCCAAGTGGCTGGATACTACAAAACCCAAAGTATGTGTAATACAGTAATGAAAGAATAAGATTATATAATTTAAATGCATTCCCAAATATAGACATTTGCCTTCTTATTGCAGTGTTTTATAAACTCAAATTTGAGATAGTACAATACTGAGTATTTTTAAATGTTTAGGTAATGCATTTGTCAAAAAACAATAAGTCGGTGTACTGTTTTCCAGAAATGTGAATACATATTTGCTAGTAAGAAAATATTGTTCATGGGGGAAGAAGACTAGGCTGATCTCATATGTATAAATACAAGGTAGCTCAGATACTGGTAGCTTTTGCTAATAACTGAGATTTCATTTTGCTGTTAAGCATAGAATTTAGCCAACTACCACCAAGATACATTAAATTGAAGTGGGGAAATATGACAGAACATGTTATATTTGTTCCTGAGTTTTGACCTATATGCATTATTTTTTATTTTTATTGTAGTAAACATGGAAGGAGCATTCCATTCAAATATAAGTAAGCATAAAGAAACACCTATATGTAATTTCCATATTGTCATGATGCGTTTGATGAGACTTTCCTTGGGTTAGTGTTTCTGGCAATGCTTTGCTTTTCCTTTTCTACTCCTTTTTCACTACTTTATAGAAAATAAAGTATTTAGACAGTAGCTGTTATTCTTTAAAGCATTTATAATTTTATAGCCCTTTTACACTCAAAATACAGTTTCCAAAAAATATGCAGTCTCCCTGGACCAGGAATTTAAAATGTTACTATAAACTGTGGTTTCAAACTGTGACAGATAGGAGAGAATGCATCTTGTTTACTACAAACCATCAAAATTTTCCTTTTCTATCCAAAGGTACAAAAAAACCCTGTAATATTGTGTTCAATTTTTTTTTTTATTAAATAGTCATTAATTCAGCTAAGCAGTAGGGCTAAGAAATTGAGAGGTAAATTCTAGAGACTATTGCTCTCAAAGCTACCCCAACAGTTCACCATGGAGTGCTCTGGGCATTCCTCTATGAGGCTCCAAGCCCTGGAGTACAGATTGTTGTCATATTCCTCCCTGTGATCTCAATGCCCAATCCAGTGATCTGAACACAGAGCGCTCAGTAAATGTTTGCCAGCTGGTGTGTCAGTTCTAGATGATGCACAGAGCAGGGCTTTTCAATGCACAGGTATCTGGAGGCTTCCATGAGTGAGATCAACACCCCATCTTCCTGACCAGACCATAACCTTCTTGAAAGAGGGGCCACATCTATTCATTTGTCTTTTTTTTAATCCTAAAGTCATTATGGTATATGGAAGTGATTTATGAGTATATTTTAAAAATTAGTGGAAATACTTTCGAAGACAGAAGCAGTGTCTTTACATGTGTTTCATGTAATTCAGTCTTTTGAAACTTCCAGAAAATGTTAAAATCCAAAATATCCCAATTCCTCACACTCTTATGTTCTGCCGTGTAAGGGATAGAAAGAAGCGAAAAAATGAATGTGTGTGACATTAACCATGAATGGAATGTAACTTATTCAGAGGACTTAGGAAACAGAAAATTCACCTGAAGATCTCCCAGGTAAACTTGAGATTGTTTCCTCCAACTCTCTGAGACCCAAATTATTTATCTACAGAACAAAGATGATATTCATTGCACATCTCCTGTAAAATGAGTCTAACCTCAAGTAAGGTGATATATGTAATTACATGTAATGAACCACAAAGTGCTTCCTACATTGCTAGGCTGACCAGTGTAAGTTCCCTCAACCTGTCCTTTGGGGCATGATTGTACAGTGTTTCACTGTATTGAATTGATTTCCTAGTCAATTTAAACACATAGGAATGTGTATGTATATATTTATGTATATTTATTATATATTATTATTTATATATTATATTTATGTAATAGTACAATTATATATGTGTGTATACATATATTTATGAATATGTGTATAGATACGTATACGTGTATATAGATAGATAGATAGATTCATCATAAAAAATCTTGACAAGTGGGCGCCTGGGTGACTTAGTCGGTTAAGTGTCCGACTTTCGCTTAGGTCATGATCTCGCGGTTCGTGGGTTTGAGCCCCGCGTCGGACTCTGTGCTGACTGCCAGCTCAGAGCCTGGAGCCTGTTTCAGTCTGTGACTTCCTCTCTCTCTGACTCTCCCCTGCTCACGCTGTCTCTCTCTCTTTCTCTCCTAGAAATAAATAAAACATAAAAAAAAGATTATTTAAAAAAAAATCTTGACAAGAAAATAATGATGATGCAATGTATAGTATACTGTCCCGCATGGAGTACTCATGACTTCCCAGGCCTCAGCAGTAGCTTCAAAACTTTTCTGACCACGCCTACAGTAAAAATATATTTTACATCATGATCCAATTTGCACACACACCCACAGACACAGACTAAAATGACACCTATTATGTGTGATGTACAGTGATATTTTCTCTTATATCCTATTAATTTTTAAAATGCTGTCCATGACCCACTTCACTGACTTTCTGGCTCACTGGTAGGTTGCAAGCCATAATTTCAATGTCACTGCCATGTAGGTCATCCATGCAGACTCCTTGTACATCCCAAATAGACCATTTTCTCTCATGCCCTAGTGCACTTTAGAATATACCTCTTCCTGCAAAGCTTCAATATCCCTGTGTGCTTCAAGCCGTAAGGCAGCCACACTTCCAGCGCAGTATACCTCTGGGTCCCAGATCCCCCTCATGTCTATCATAGCGCTTTCCAGGTAGTGTCTCTCCCACTACCTCCCTTTCTTGCCTCTGTCTCTCTCCTTCCTGCTGCACACACAAGCTTGTCCTGTTCCCCCTCCTCTTCTCTCCCTCCTACCTTCCCTCCTTCTTTTCTCCTTTTTTTTCTTTCTAAAGGGTGAAAGCTACAGTAGCCTTTGTAGAAAACTTGACAATACAGAAAGATAAACAGAAAATTAAACTTGTTTTTAAAAGAAACCCTCCAGAGATAACTAACGTTTACACATTTTTTCAATTCATTCTTTTTTTTTTTTTTTAATAGCCAAGTCTGTACACTTGAGGAAAAAAAACTAGGATCATATGGTGGAATTTTATAACCTGTTGGAATAGACCTGATGTTGACCTGGACAGTGAGAATTGATTAGAACCAGAAATGTTTTTTAAAGTTTAAATGATGGTTTAATAGACTATTTAATAATAAAATTTAAATAATCAAATAATGGAGCCCTCTACGGTCACTTTTTCCAAACATATGTACAGAAAAATAAACAAAACATAAATATAGACACACTTCCAAAAAATTTTTTTTGCCTTTCTGTATACATCTGAGTGATAGATTTCCAAATCAAGAAGTGGAATATTATCATTGTCTGAAATACTCATATTTAACTGTTTCCCAGGTAGAACCACAATTCCTACCTCTGTTTTCGACATATATATATAGAGAGAGAATTATAAAGTATATTTTCTTTTGTTTCTTCATTATTTCCCTCAACATTTTAAAAAATCAAAATGTTAGCATTTGTTTCAATTTATTTCCACTGCTAGAATAGTATTTCATTACAATATTGTTATTTTTTAATTTAGCCTAGAATAAAAGGGTATTAGAAGAGAACTTGTCATTTATTTATTATAAATATTCCTCTTATGAACAATTTCCTCTAAGCCTATGTTGAATATTTTTAAACACTTCTGTTGTGTATCTTTCCAACTTTGCAAATTACTTTCCCCAGCTAAGCTAATATATGTTTGCAGTTCATTGTGATTTTGTATGTAAAATAAAAACACACTCTTCAAACTGAGGTATTGAGATAAAATAGTGTTGAATCACCTTTCTTTCTGGATAAATTTAAATTTTAGAGATACAAAGAAGTCATAAATTTTTCACAGAAAAATCCAAGACAACCTATTTGTTAGGTTATCAAATACTCAGGGTATATGGTATTTAAGGTGATTTCCACGAGGAGGAGAAACATAAAGAACTTTTGGTAAAAGACAAAAAGGATGTCAGAAATTATATGTGACAACCATATTGCTTTTATAACACAAATATATTCTTTCCTAATCATATTTCTGTGAAACTTTTGTTTGGAATCATTGTGTCTTAATATCCCATTGTTGTTTTTCCAGGGATTAAGCCAGGATTTGAATAAATTGCTTTACTTCTTTAAAACTACTAATTCAATCTCAAAGTGAAGTCCATAGAACATCTACATCATAATTTCCTATGGATCGTACAAAGTGCAGGTTTTCCATGCCCACCCCTGTCCCACTGAATCAGTCTTTAATCATGGACCCCAGGAATTTCCACATTAGGTTTTGATCCCTAATATGGTGTGAGAATCACTGCACTGAAATTTATAAAACTCTTAAAAAGTCAATGTACTAAACAGCTTTGTGGAGGCCCTGCAGGGTGTATCAGTGTAAACTCTCCAGAGAAATAAATTCCTTTAAAAAGACTTGATGGGGCCCCTGGTGGGTCACTCAGTTAAGTGTCATAGTCTTGATTTCCAGTCAGGTCATTATCTCACAGTTCCTGAGGTCGAGCCCCACATCAGTGTGGAGCCTGCTTGGGACTCTCTCTTTGCCCCCTCCCCAGCTTGTGTGTGCACGAGAAATGCATGCACCTGCACGCTCTCTCTCCCTCTCTCTCTCTGTCAAAATATATAAATACATTTTTAAAAAGAGGGTTTGGGATGCCTGGGTGGCTCAGTCGGTTAAGTGTCTGACTCTTGATTTCAGCTCAGGTCACGATCACATGGTTTGAGTCCACATCAGGCTCTGTGCTGACAGTGTGGAGCCTGCTTCAGATTCTCTGTCTCCCTCTCTCTGCTCGTCTCCTGTTCGCACGCTCTCTTTCAAAAATAAAATGAACATTAAAAAAATGGGCTTAACCTTAGGAGCCCTTTGAATCGAAAAGGGCCTTAAAAATTATGTAATTTTATTATGTCATGATGCAAATAAGGAAACTCAAAAGATGAAGTGACCTTCTCAAAATTTCAGAGGGAGTTTGTGGAAGAACTGAGCCCACTACCCAGAAAGAAGCTCTGACTCCAAGCCCAAAGCCCATTCCTTTCTTCCAGGCAGGAGTATGCTTTACTCTAGCTGCTGATTACTTACTTAGAGCCACTATTTCATCACAGCAAATGCCATTTTAATCCTTGCTTATCTGCTTCCTAATGACAAATCCTGAATCTAATTTCTTTATAAAAACACATCTTGGTGTTTAAAAAGAGACACGCCTGGTTTTAATGTAATTCTGAAAACCGCAGAGCCATGAAATCTTTGCTAACTGCATACTGCTTGGGTTTGCATATAATTTGTGGTTCATAATTCTTAAGTTTGCCTGCTGGTCTACTCAGATAAGAGGAAGCAGCGAGAGCTCTGTATTAAAGGACTCTGAAAGAATAAACTGCATAGATATCTCTGTTTCCAGAAAAGGAAAAAAAATTCCCCTTGTTTAGTGAGGTGAAAAGTAATCTAAATAGCTGAATATAATCTCAAACACTGAATTCTTAAAAGCATTGAGGATCTTGTAGTAAGCAAAAACAATAATACAAATACAAAAAAAAATACAGTACAAATACTGTATGATATCACTTGTATGTGGAATCTAAATAAGCTGAATTTGTAAGAACAGAGAATAAAATGGGGCTAGAGGGTGGGGGAATAGGAAAGGTGTTTAAGGGTTTAAAGTTTCAACGAGCAGATAAATAGTCCTGGAGATCTAGTGTACAGTATTATAGACAATTATAGACAATGTACTTATTATAGACAACAAACTTGCTAAGAGACTAGATACAAAACTAAAATAAAACAAAAAAAGTGTTGTTCCAATAACCTGTGCTGAATGTGTCTCATGCAGGAGCTCTATTCCATTCTAAAACTGTAGTTATCAAAAAGGGATGTGATAAGTGGATAAAATCACTTTTACTTTATCTGAATGATTTTGGTTGCCATATTTCCAGAAGTCTAAGTAAGAGTTAGCTCTTCTTTTTAATTGTTGTAACCTTCATCCCTTCTCTAGCTGGAAATTTAGCTCCAGTTCGAATTAGGACTGGTGATACCATTGCCCAACCCTGAAAAGGCTGATTTGTTGGACAATGATGTCCTCTCCACTCATTAATACCGTAAGAAACCCGTATTATCAAATCAGAGAGAACTTCAAGCAAGTAGCTGATGACATTAGTTTTGCTCTATGCAGAGTGAGTGATGGAGAAACATTATACTGTGAGCCAATTTCATCAAAACAGTGGTGATCATAATTTTTTATTTTTGATACTCACCATGATCCTTCACTCTCCCCCTCTTCAATAATAGTTTTATAACCATTTATTTATGACATTAGGTTGTGTGTTAGGTAGAATCATATTCAGGGAATCTCTGCTCTCAAAGTGTTTTTAGATAAACTGACTAAAGGAATAATGATACATCACATTTTTTGAGTTCTTATTTTGTAACTAGGTAAGCAATATTTCCTTACAGGAGGAAAACATCTTCTCACAAGTGAATTTCATTACAGCAATTAGAAGTAGCTGGTCCAAGTGTAAACTAGATTCTTCTGTCTTATAATTAGGACTTTTACAATATCACTGTTAGGTGGAATCCCTGGAAATTTGCAAAGAATTGGCTTTCTTTTATGAACTCTTAATTTTCATGATGAGTTTGACATTGTGTATGTGGATATTTTATTTTTTAGGAAAGGAGGTAAGAGGTACTTGAATTCAAGATAAAATCTAAGATAAAATAAATGTATGTTTCAGTGAATATTAATAAAACTAAAGAGAAGTCTTTTTAAAAAGTTTTTAATGTTTATTTTTGAGAAAGATAAAGAGATGGCGTGTGAACAGGGGTGGGGCAGAGAGAAAGGGAGACACAGGATCTGAAGCAGGCTCCAAGGTCTGAGCTGTGAGCATTGAGCCCAGTGCGGGGCTTGAACTCACCAACTATGAGATCATGACCTGAGCTGAAATCAGACAGTTAACCAACTGAGCCACCCAGGCTCCCCAAGAGAAGTCTTCTTCTAAAGGGAGTAGAACTCTCTTGTAACTGGGACATGGAGAAGAACTAGATGAGGCCGAAACTTACTGCTGGAAGGACTTCTTGAATAAAATGACTTGTTCAGAAGCACTTTGTCCCCCTTTCCCACTTGCTCTCCTTCTTACCTCCCTCTCTGCACTCCTCCCTCTCTCCCCCTCTCTTTGGAGAGGGGCTCTTTAGTTCCTAAATTAATTTAACTTGTTTCTGGAAATGGAGCGGATTAAATCACATAAAATGTGCTTGTGCCTAGGGTGTCTGTCTTCCTGTGATGGGGGGATTAAGCCGTATTTGACCCTTTGTTGGCCTGTCCAGTTCCTCTTGCTTTTGCATTGCTCATAGCAGTGTTGCAGTTCATTTCAACATTGGAGATTCCAAGCATTACATCTTTGGTGCCTCTTATATAAAATTATGACTCTTTGACACATAATGTTTCTCTGATGGTTTGGGGGATACGTGGGACAATTTTTTAAATTAAAATTAAAATTAAAATAATTTAGCCCAACAACTCCCAAGTGACCTAGGAATACAAGTGTGAAGGAGATATCAAGTATAGAAACAGTTTTTTGCTTAAGGGGTAGCTTAGGTGGCCAACTTGGAAGGTAATCTTTACGGTCTTACTCATTAAGAAGAAACATCAGTCAGTTCCCGCCATACATTGTGGGACAGTAGTCTTAGAGGCAGAGAGTTTGAGCACCTTCTGGAAAAGCATATTTTTCAACTGTTGCCTTGGGCATCCATCCCAAATTTGTATCTTTATTTACAAATGGCTAATCTCCCTTATGGAATCATTGAAACTTGTACAATAGGAAAAACAGAAAATCAGTAATCTAAAAGAGCTATTAGAAGAAAATGCAGATTTGTAATATAATGAGGATACACTTATTTATAGACTGTTGGTTTTAGAATATCTCTGCTTCGGAGTTTCCACCTAAGGCTAAAAACATAAAACATGTCTAAAATCTGAGGTCCTTATCTTTTTAATGGTATTTAGTGTCTCCTCTGCTTGTTGGTAGGTATCAAAAAAATTAACCTTCCCAATGCTCTGTTTTTATAGCTTAGGCACTGTCTACAACTTTCTTCTTGGAATCTTTTTGTATATTTTAATCCCTTACAGAATGTGTAACTCTTTTCTGAATCATACTTGACATTGCTCACAAAGCCTATGTTCAAACATGTTCAGAAATGAAGTAATAACCAATTCCTGAGGTGACTCATTTCTTTATTAGTTGGTTCTCTATTTTGATCACAGTCTATACAGCTCCAACAATTTTTTACCGTTGAGGCAAAGGGCTTTATCCCTTTGCAAAACCCAACTTAGATAAAGGTCCAAGGAACATTCTGGTAATTATTTATTTGCTTTCCTTTCCATGGAGGTTTCCAATTTTTATTTGCTTGTCTCTGTTTTTTAATTGCCTTGGACACTTCATATTGAAGTTGATCTCCTGGCAAAAAGAAATTTTAAAGCTGAAAGATTTCCCCTGTGAATTTCTAGCCAAGTGGAAGACCATAGCAGTAATCTCATTTCCATTTGCTAGAGAAAGAAAAAAACAGCATCCTATTTTACTGAGGAATGACAGCTTATAAGAATCTTTACCTCTTGGTCACTCATCATTTTATTTTTTTATCTTTATTTATTTATTTTTTTTATTTATTTTTAGAAGAGAGAGAGAGACAGCATGAGCAGGGGAGGGTCAGAGAGAGAGGGAGTCACAGGCTGAAACAGGCTCCAGGCTCTGAGCTGGCAGTCAGCACAGAGCCCGACGCGGGGCTCGAACCCACGAACCGCGAGATCATGACCTAAGCGAAAGTCGGACGCTTAACCGACTAAGCCACCCAGGTGCCCCACTCATCATTTTATTTAAATAAGAGTGATTAGCAGTGGTTTGTAGTCACATCTTTGAAAAAATGGCATACAAGAATTAGGCCTATAATACCAATAAAATGCAATGTATATAATATGTATATATGAGTTTGTTTACATATGAATTTCTGTAGCAACTTTGAAAACCTAAACCATAAATCTGAAACACATTATTATATAAAACATTGCATGTCAGAAAGAAACTTAATAAATAAAAGAAAGAATCACCGGCAGATAGTAGTAATATTTAACATCTATTGCTGAGGGCCTGTGCTAAACAATTACCTGTGTTCATTTATTTATTCTTCATAATATCCTTGGAGGTATTCAATTATAATCCCCATTTCACAGTTGGGGAAACTGAGGTATAGAGAGGTTAACTGATTTTTCTAATAAAGTCACGTGGCTGGTAACTGATGGAGCCAGAGTGTGAGCACCAGGGATACTACTCTTCATGGATAGCCAGTATTAGTTCAACTACCAGCACTGGAATGACCAAAGCAAGCATGCTTGGAGAGAGTGCCGATTCCCAGAGTTCACCACCAAATCTACTAAAGGAGAGCCTTTCAGAGTGTGGCACTATGTTAAAACACCAACTATAATTTATGAGTAAGCCAGCCTAGAAGAAGAGGTCTCCTAAAACTTCCCTGAATACAAGGTTAACTCCAGTTCTTTGTCCCTCCAAGCCAGTCTTAGCTACATCAGAATTTATTGCTATTGGCAATAGCAAAAAAAAGGGAACGAACTTGGAACCAAGTGGTCATGTTCATCAGCAGCTTAAAGTAGTCTTTGGATGTAAAGAGTATTTCATTTGCTTTCTGTAAAGGATGATGGATCTGTGCGAATCCAGCCTTACTCCCTTGTCCATCCACCTTTCCCTCACATTTGTGAAATAAGTGGCCAGCTTGAGCATGTAGTCAGGCAGAACAAAGAACACACAGGGATCAGACCCTGACCTTATTAGCACAGCGTGAGCCGCAAGCTTGGCATACTCCAGCCTGGGTGGTGCCCAGCTGGACAAGTTTCTGTCTTTCCTGTAGGACAGGAGTCAGTAGATGCCAGTGCATCTGCTCTCTGACTCTGCTATCAAGCTATTCAAGCAATAGGGTCTGTTGGCATGGTAAGAAAAATACATTTGTCTGGCACACAAGCCCCCAAAGAACTTTTTGCGATGAAAGTAAAAATCGGAATTATAGTCAGAATGCTAATGCCCTTTCAGGCTTCTCATGCCAGCAGCCATGTTGTCAGTGAAATTTAAATGTGGGAAAAATGCTTTTAAGGGTTGCCAGATTGTTCGGCAAATGACATAGGTCTATTTAGTCTATTTGTAATGCAGTGAGTTTGGTAACTTTTTTAACTATGAAAAATAGAAACTAAATGTTGCTTTATCCAGAGGTTTTATTTCCCATCAACAGTGGTTTTCTTAGTCTTAGCTAACCTCTCTTCTTAGATTTAAAGATACGAATGATTAACATGCTGCTCTTCCAGTAAGTGATGGGGCCATAGTTCGATACAGGTTTGTTTGTTTTGGTTTTTTTTTTTTTCATTTGATCTGGAGACTTAAAGTGGTTGATTTCTTTGCAATGAGTTCTAGAAATTTGTTTTTTCCTAACTCAGTAGAAGATTAAACTCCTAAATGGAATTCAAGTTGAATAAATTCTGTGGATGTTATTCTGTATTTAGATCATATCAAGTTTTGCCTCTCTGAGATTTTGTGTGTTTACAGTTCTGTGGTTGGATTTTATCCTTTTCAAAATCAGTCTGCACAATAACAATGGTAAAGGGGCCCTGAGTGCCCACGGGCCTCTCTCCCCTCCCCACACTGGCCTCTCTCCCTCTCCGGAGGAAAAGTCCACTGTTCACAGCCAGTCCTCAGCACAAGCTGTCTGCCTTACTGGCTTCCCCAGTCTTTGCAGCCAATGTCCAGGCCCATTTCCTGCCCTCCCCCTGCCCCCACCAGTAACTCCACTCCTGTCTTGAATAAGGATTTATTTATTTATTTAAAAGAGCTGTTTCCCATGCTCTGCCAGAAAGACTTTTATATCTTCATCTTTGTCAGAAGTCACTCTTCAGACTCCTGATACTTAATAAAGCCTCTCTGAATTTTTTTTTTCCATGTGCACATCTCTCATTAACCGTATCATCATCTTTGTGGCTAGCCTCTGACCTCACCTCGGATTTCAGTTCCTCCAATTATAGAGCCAAATGTCAGACTAAGCTCTACCTTGGTGTCTGATCAGAATAGAACAGAAAAGAGAAAATTGGTTAAATAGTAATTGAAGCCATCTTTTGATGATTTCAATATCAAAGAAAATGTAGGCCAAAAAAAAGCCCGAGTTTGTCATCTATGTGGTTGTGGGATCTTGAAGCCTTATTTGCAATTACCTGTGATTATAGGAGGCCCTGGAAGACTTTGTTCCTTATAAAATTGAATACTGTGTAATCTCTTATGAAAATGTTACATCACAGGGGATCGTGTGTGAAATTGCCCCATGCTGTATGAGGCCTGGGTGTGAATGTCCCTATTCCCCAAATGCCAGTCAGTGGGATTAATATTTTCCACTAACTCAACAACTCGTGAAACAAGTAGCTGAGCAACTCAGGATTGCCTCTGATGTTCAGATGTTCCACATGGATGGAAGGAATATCATCATAGTATATTTTTAAATTATTCGAGATGCAGGTTATTCATAAAGAAACAAATATATTAGACCCGCTTACAAAAGAGAAATGTATGCCATTTGGTAATGGCAGTGTTGTTTCTGGTCGAGAAGCCTTTCTAAAGGAAACATCCTTTCCCAGATATCTCTTTAACCTGGCTTTCCAGTCCTCCCTCGAAGACAATGATTTTATCCTCTCATGGCCCAGGTCTGCTACATGGCTGGCTGCCTGCTGCGAGCTTGCTGTCTGCCTGTGTGGAGCACGTAATGAGATGCTACCAGACTGCTGTTTCTGTAGCATCTGGTTTCTACATTTTCATTTCCCTTTGTCTCCCTGTGTATTTTAGAGACTTCATTCATCGCACATAATACTCATTGTTAAATGGTTCTTATCAGCCTCACTGCACCATAGTTTGAGATGTGGGACTCACTACTTTAACCTTGAAATCCTGTTGGGATTCATTAGGCCTTCTGTCTCAACGACAGTGAAAACAATCATAAAAATACGAATGTGTAGAGGACCTTCAATTAGTAAGCATAATCAAGTAATAGTCCTGATAGAGATTTAACTGTGTGTTTCATCTTTGAAATCTGTTCCCTTTGTATGTAAGGGGGCATGGAGAGAGAAAAAGGGGGCATGCAGATTCTGGGTGATTCTGAAGGACACATATCTTTATTTCCACTCCTTCCCCGAGGCTGGGATAAGTAAGGAATAATATTCTACTGAGCAGTCCATTTGCATCTTAACAGACACTTTCTCTTGGGATTTGACATGCTAGGTTCAATTCTTTACCATCATTAACACAAGCAATAACAACTCTAGCTATAGCATTTTATAGCTCACGTAGTACTTTTTTTATTTGCAGCTTTCAGTTCAACTCAATATCAGGTATAGATTTCATTTTGGAAATCATGCAACTGATGCTCAGAGAGATCTGGTGATATTTCTAAAGCCACATAGTACGTATCTCAGAGCCAGAGTAGTAACCTCAAATATTCTAACACCAAAGCCTTTGCTCTGTCCTTCACACGTTGCTGCTTCTAGGAGAAAAATTAAAAAGCGGTCCCACTTATGAGCCACTAGTATGTGCAAGAAGCCTTTAGATATATGAATTTATTTAATCCTTACAACACGGTTGAGGGGTAGATCATATTATCTTTATCTTAACTGTAAAGTGAAAATTCGGAAGGGTTTAACTACCTGACCCAGCTGGTATTGGGTCACAGATGACATTTTTTCTCTTCCATTTCACACTGTGGATCCTGCTCCCAAAGAAATAAGAATCTGTTCTCTATTTTTTTCCTACCAGATACTACAGTTCAAAGGGGCATTCTTCTGTCCATTTACATCACCAGGTGAATTTTCAGATGCAGAACAAAACTCTTCTACGGTACTTACGGGTAAATACTGTTTTAGTCCCCACATAGGACAAATGGAAAAGAAATTTACAAAGGAGAGCATCTGTGCCAGTCTCTTCACTCCTTGCTTTATCTCCAAGTTTCTCTATCATCCTTACTGTGGTTCTGTCTGCTAACCATCTCCTCTCAGCCTCTCAAAACCTACCCGTCTCTGGGGGAACCTGCCTTACCTTTTCCTATAGTCTCTTCCAGCTCCCTTCAGGCTGCCCCTTCTTGAATTCTCCCAGCACACACAGCACACATCACACAGTCAACTTTTCAAATGCAGCTGAGTCCTCAGATTGCTTTTACTACTGTGATTTTGCCAGTTTATGGGAAATGCAAATGATTTAAGATATTGCATCTCACGGATGCTTATTCTGTATCTTTTTCAATACCCAGCACAATGTTAGGAATATAGATTTCCATTGTTTGGTTAGTTTTTACCAAGAAGTGAACCCAGACAAAATATTGATTAGTTAAAACAACCTGACTTTTTCCTTATATAAATTTTGAGCCCAAATGCTCATTTTACCTAGGCACTAAATTGTTCAGGCTAAGTTAAGAACTCATTTTATTCTTGGTTAAAATAGTCCAGACAAGTAAAGGAATGGCCATTTGATAGGATATTTTTACATCTTTTTGAAGTTCCCTTGGGCTTGAAAACACAAGACAGAAAGGACAGGTGCCCCGCCCTCTGCGGCTTCACAGCAATGCAGACGGAATTTGTAACCATCCTCTTTAGTTTTTCAAAAGAAAATTGGAACTCTTTGAGTTTTCTTCTTGCAGGCTCCCCTTTGCTTCTCATCTTTTAAAGGCATCACACAGGCCTCTGATCTTCATCCTCTCTCACCCTTCTGAGCCACCCTATCATCCTTGTTTCAGAGGTAACCTATAAATAGTTCCCCTCTCCTAGGAGACCTTGACCACATTCTCATGTCTGAGAACCACATCCCCATCATTGTAACAGCTCTCTCAAGTTGAACTTGTACAAAAAACTAAAGGCAATATAGTTCTCTCATGTGTCACCGTGTTTTTCATCTTTTGATAACAACATTAAAACTCACAAAATTTTACCACGTTAAAAATCTAGTTATCCAATGTCTCTCTTGTCCTTCATTACTTCCCTTCCATACTTTTAAAGAAATATAAGTAGACAAGAACTTGTTTATCCATAAGGCTAGGTCAAGGTAAAAGTTCATCTAAGGCAAAAGGTCGCCTATGGTATTTTTTAATTGTCGTCTTTTGACTCTTGTTACTAATCACAGTTTTCTCTACCTTTTAGGAGAAAATGTCAGTAGTCAGGGATGCAGGCCTTGTGTTTTCAAGAAACAATGAAGGTGCATACAGAACTTGGTCTATAAACATTAGGTATATTTTTGTTAAAAAGAAGAGAGTATAATTCAACAGAGCCTTGTGTTGGAAGTTAGGAAATTTGGGCTATTGTTGATTATTTGGCACTTAATTTTTTTTAATGCTTATTTAGTTTTGAGAGAGAGAGACAGAGTGTGAGTAGGGGAGGGGCAGCGAGAGAAGGAGAGACAGAATCTGAAGCAGGCTCCATGCTCTGAGCTGTCAGCACAGAGCCCAATGTGGGGATCAAACGCACGAATTGCAAGATCATGACCTGAGCCGAAGTCAGACACTTAATTGACTGAACCACCCAGGTGCCCAGGTTATTTGGCACTTTGAAACTGTGTGAACTTGATTATTTCACTGGCCTCTCTGGACTTTCGTTTCCTCATTTGTAAACGAAAATCTAAATTTTCTAGGTCTGTTTCAGCTCTGAATTCACAGAATGTTTTTAAATGCATTTTCCTCTCCTATATATGATTTTTGATCTAGTGCATCAGAAACTTTTTACTGTTGAAATTGGCTCATTAGTATTTACCCTGATTACCACTGTATTTGCTTATATGCTTACCATCTTATTTTGTGATTTTGCCTTGACCATCTTGATTGTTTCTATTCATTTCCTTCTTTCTGTTGGATTCATTAAGTGCTTTTATTTTCTCCAATTTCATTCTTTCCTTTATTAGTTTGAGAGTTATATATATCTGTGATATATAAGGTTATTGTTAAAATTCCACAGTTGATAGTTAAAATAAAAATTTAATATCTTTTCCCCCCAAACTCAAATACTTAGAATAATTTAAAAGCTACCATTTCCCACTCTACATCATAGTGTTGTCCATGGTCCTGTACTTAGTACTATCTTGACTTTTTCACCCTAAATTAGAGAACCATGCCCTGGAAGAGCAGGTTTAAAGAAACAAGGTTTGTCATCGGTACCAAATGTTTGAGAAGGGACCACTGGGATGAGAGCCAGAAATTAAACCACTGGATCTGGTCAGAAGGTCACTGATTACTTTAGCATGAACCATTTTAGTAGAGTGTCGGGACCAGTCCCAGCTATCGCTGGTTAAAGAATTGAATGGAGTGTGAAAGAGTGAAGCTGACAAAGATCAAAAGCACATACGTGGAATAAGTAGCCAAAAGATTACATCTTCAGAGCCAGACTGAAAAAAAATCTGAATTATTCAATATTCAACCTAATATTTGGAGGGAAGAGCAGACTTTGTGTGAGCAAAGTTTGACTTTAGTGACTCCTGTTATTTCCCATTTTTATGACTCACTACTCGAGCCTAACCTCTTTATTTCTCAATTTTACCATCTATAAAATGGTCTACTACCTCAAAATAATTGAATGAAATGATAGATGTGAATGTACCCTGAAACATATGAAGTCCTGCTTATGTCTTCATTCTTCATGCTGTCATTGTTTTATTTCACTGGTGGTGAGTCTGATGAAAGGTCTAAATACGTTGGTGTTAAATATCACATATTAGTATTAATTTTATCTAAATCCTATTTCAGTCATAATGTGCCCAATGTCCTATGTCCATCCTCAAGCCACAACTTGAACAGATCCCATTTCCAGTCATTTTTTTCCTATTTAAAAGGGAAAGCGCAGGCAGAGCACAGACATTTTTAGGGCAGTGAACCTATTCTGTATTGTACTATAGTAGTGGACATATGTCACTATAGTTGTGTCCAAACCCATAGAATGTATAACACTAAGAGTGAACCCTAACATAAACTATGGACTTTGAGTGATAATGACATGTCAGTGCACATTCATTAGTTGCAACAAATGTACCACTCTGGTGGGAGATGTTGATAATCGGGGAAGTTATGCGTGACGCTATGCAGAGGGCATATGGGAACTCTAAACCGTCCACTCAATTTTACTATGAACCTAAAACTACTCTAACAAACATAAAGCTTATTAAAAAACAAAACCAAAAATTCTCAGTATTGTTGAGCCTAGAGCATAGCTCACAATGTACTTGTTGTATCCTATTTAATACTCAGATTCTTCCCTTATCATAAACCTGGCTATATTCCTAGAAATTGGTGGCACAATCAGAAAAGGGTTTTAATCCACTCATTCACCCTTTCTGTCTGCCCTTTTTCTAGTTCTTACTCTTCCCATATCAAAGATGGAAGGAGAGTTGGGAGTCAAAAAGAGGGCAGATGACTTTACCTAATGGGACATTATTATAATTCTCTCTTGGCTTTTTCAGCTTAGCCTGTCCTGCCGTCCACACCTTCTGTGTAACATAGATCCAAATGGTGGTTCCCTAATGTAGGATGTGCAGGGAACCTTTCCCTTCTAACACTCATTCACCTGCCCCCTTTCCCTGTTACTATACCACTCCGACACCTCAGCCAGGAGACAATCTTCTCACAAAGTGGGTTAATGGCAAGATGTCTCAAATGCAGCTACTGGCTTTGGTGTTTATTTGTCTGTGAGAAATTCACATAACCTAGCCCTGTTAACCAGTGGGAAATCAGACCTCTCTAACGCCTCTCTGTCCACCCTGCCGTTTCTCTGCAGGTCTTAGACACCCCACACAAATGCAGATCGGTACTCCCCTTGCCTACCCAGACACCCATCCAACCCAATCCAACTGGCATGTGGATTTGTGAGTGAAAGTTCCATCCCTTTGCAAGGAATCTAGTTCAAGTTTGGTTGCCAATTTTAGGGCAACAATAAGATTCCCACTGAAAAACCTGTTATGATTTAAAACAGAGCATTTGAGGGGTGCCTGAGTGTCTCAATTGGTTAAGTATCCAACTTTGGCTCAGGTCATGATCTCACAGTTCATGAGTTCGAGCACCACATCCAGATCTGTGCTGACAGCTCAGAGCCTGGAGCTTTCTTCAGATTCGGTGTCTCCCTTTCTCTCTGCTCCTCCCCTACTCATGCTGTGTCTGTCTCAAAAATAAATAAAACATTAAAAAAACAGCATTTGTTCATTGTAAAGCATTTTGAATTGCATTCTGTGAAGAAAAACAATCACCATCCTTGACTAAAAGCTGTGAGCATGCCTGCATTTAAGTATTTATGCCCCAGGTTTGATAAAATTGAGCATAATCAAAATCCCACTGAGAAGAAGTATGTCAAAGAGATTAATTAAAAAGAAAGCAAAAATGGCATCTTTCTCTGTTTTTATGTTAATCATTCTTAGAAAACAAGCTCTTAAATAAAATGAGTGAAGATGCCTTTTACACAGCTTTGTGAGTTTTATTAGGTCTTGAAGAGATTTCATGAGAGCAGTTAGTGTATAGTGAAAAGCATCTTAACTTTCATGAGCAGAAACATACGATTGGTTGATATGTTAGGGTCTTACTGACATTGGAGTCAAAGGCCACCAATACAAGAGCTATATGTGACTGTTCCTCTCTTCCAGGGAAGATGAATTGCCATGGTAACACTGCCAAGAAATAATAGGTCAAGTTTTATCCTCTGCCTCAGGCTTATTTTATTAGGTTTTACTTAGAAGTAGATGCTGTTACAAAATGAAGGTTTGGGTGTTTCAAAGCTAAACATCATGACAAGAAAATCTGATCAATAAACTAGTATAAGAAGGATGGATAAAGGACAGTTTGTAGGAAGGACATCTAAATTGATTGAAGAACTATTTAGAGGGCAGTTTGTTCTGTCTTCTAAAACGTGGGCTTGACTTACAGATGCTTGTGTAAGTGTGTGTAAGTGAATTGAAAGGGATTGTTTGCACCAGATCAGTAGAGAAAAGTGGTTTGTAAATTTCATTTTGTTAGCAGATTAACTGCTCTTAGGAAAAATGTTTTTACTTCATTCTAAAAATAAATATGCAGTAAGAAAGCATAAAATATTTAAGCTTCTTATTTTGCTCACTGTATTCATAAGACTATATGCAGTGTTGCTTAATGACTACCTATTTATGAAAATGGAAAAATAAATAAAACTTGAGGGAAAGTACTATCAAACAAAAAAATGATGTGTGATTATCACCATGTTGTTGTTTCTGTTGTTTTGGAGGGTCACATCTCAGTATACCTCATGACTTTGGATTTTTCTATAATAGCATGTCAATCGTTTAGGGGTAAAATACCAACATGAAGTAATATATAATTTTTGTTCTTTCAAGCAACATTGTTATTTCCTTCTAAATACCATGTATGTGTGTGTGTGCAAACATAAAGATCTACTTTTTCAAATCCCAGAGGTATATCAACTCACCTTTTTGTGAACAGAATTAATTTTTTTAAATTTTATCTTAGGATGAGAGAGAGAGACAGAGCGAGAGCAAGTGGGGAGAAGGGCAGAGAGAAAGAAAGAGAATCAGTTTACAAAAATGGCACATAGTAATACACTCTAGCATAACATCCTTCATGAATTCATGCAGTGAGACTATGTTAGACTTATCCATAAAGCTACCTTTAATTTTTGATATTTTGTCTTCTATAAAGTAGTAAATGGGTATGTGGGTATCTGTGAAATTCATATTGCTTCTGCTCTGATCATGAAGATTCCAGACTGGGGTCAGTGACTGCATTAGTTTCCTAGTGCTGCAGCAATGAAGTACTACAAATTGGGTGGCTTAAAAAAAATAGAAATGTATTGTCTCACAGTTTTGGAGACTAGAAATCCCCTTAAGGTGTTGACAGGGCTGCATTCTCTCTCAGGCGGTAGCAGAGAATTCATTCATCCCTCTCCTAATTTCTGGTGGTTGCCAGCAATCCTTGGCTTCCTTGGCTTCTTGATGTATCACTCCAGTCTCTGCCTCTGCCTTTATATGACCTTCTCTGTGTGCTCTGTGTCTCTGTTTCCTCTTTTTCAAAGGATACTAGTCATAGGATTAAGGCCCTCCCTGACCTGGTAGGAACTCATATTAACTAGATTACACCTATAAAGTTCCTGTTTCCAAATAAAGTCAGATTCACAAGATTCTGGGGGTTAGGACTTCAACATATCTTTTGGAGAGAATGCAGTACAATTCAGACAGTGACTATAAACTGACAGAACCTCACTGCTGAGTAGGTGGTCTTATTTACAATTTTGAATTGCTAGCCTGTCTAGTTCTTTAGAAGTGGTATTTCATGATTTTACTTAATATTTTGTAGACATGGGGATATGATAGGGAATATGATATTCTGATTAATGAAATGTTTTTAATGTGTAGAATTTTAAAATCTTCAGAAATATGTCTCTAGTATATAGAATACATCTAATATAACTCAATCACAGTTCCTAACTGTAATACGTGTTCACGAAATGTTTATTGAATGAATGGACAAATGAATCAATGAGTCAGTCAATCTGCAGTATTATTAAACTATATTAAGCATAGTTTAATCTTCATTTGATACTTTAGAATAATTCCTACAAGAGATTATGACTTGTTTGGATGCTTACTGACTATATCATTTCACATCTTTGTGTCTATTTGGAAATTTAGTAAAGTGTGTCTTATGTCTTAATGTTGCAGGATCCTCATCTTTCATTTCTGTTGACAACCTGTTTGGGTTATCACATATCAAATCCTTTAGTTTAATTAAATTACTTTTGTTGATCAACTAACATCGCTGTGTTTGATTTAGTTTCTTTGCATGTAAAATTACCTACTTTATCATGTGTCTGGATTATCTATCCTTTAATCTATTTTCTCTGTCTAGAAGTTCAATAAATGTATTTTAATTGTGGTGCTATCATTTAAGTTATATTCATTTACTAATGTTTACTGTATTTTCCTTTCAATCAAATTCAGAGTAGAGTAACTACCAAAACAAAAATCAAATTACAAGTGATGGCTGTTTCCTTTATGTTAAAGCTGCATGTTATCTCTGCATAATGTCAAAAGTGTTTGAGAATGCAAAACATCCAGTTAAAAAAATAGAATATTTCATCAGGAAAAAATTTAAGGCAAAAACAGAGACCAAAATGCCAAAATTCAAACTGAAAATGTTCCTAGCTAATACTTATCAAGCTGCTAATGTTTTACATTTTGCAGTTCTTTTCTTGACATATACTCAAGTATTTGCTAATCAAACCTATCATTAAAGCCAAAAATTCCTCTTAAAAACATGAATGAGAAATCATAATATTTAAGCCAAGTAAAATCATTTTATTTTTCTTTGAAGAGAAGAAAGTGACAGCCAACCTTTATGGAAGAAAGTTTTGATTTTTAATCATATTTTTATCCCTCACTTTCTCTGTAAGAAGTTTCCAGTTGTGTTTTTCAATTATAGGAACTCTACATTTCTAGAAAATCAGCAGGTAGCCCCAGTTATCAGAATTAACCAAACAGAGAAACAATGCAAAACCAAGGTTTGGAGCCATTTTTCTGAACAAATTGAGAAGAGGGACCATTTTAGCCAGTTACCTTCTGAGACTGCTCACATTTAATTACATTAGTGGCACTTGACATTATAAAATGTTCCATTCTTTCAAATATAACCTTCTATCATCATTAGTAAATGTCAAATGTAATGAAGTATTTTTCTGACTTCTTTTTCATCCAGATACCATGGGAAAGAACCTGCTAATGAGTTTGTAATTCAGAAGCTGTTTTCAGTGCTCAAAACCAATCAAGCCCAACTTGGTGTCTGGTTTATTGGCTTAATTTTACTCTTTTTTAATTTTCTTTGTATTTGGGAAGATTTTTTAATACACTTCCCCTATTTGGTGCACTTTCTTACTCTTCCTAAGAGCTTTTAGGTGACAACTACCTCCAATTAGATTGTGTTTCTGGGTTTAAATCAGAATGGTGTAGAAGGTTATGACTCTTGCTGTGACTTAAGTGCTTCCTGAAAGCTTTTATTTATTTTTTCTTAAAAGCTGGTTTTTGTCCCCCTCTCTCTACTTTTAAATTTTGATAATGGCTCTCCAACCGTGTGGTTTTGTGTAACATATCAATCATAATATAATACGGCCCTGATTTCTGCTCTCTCAAAGATTAACAACCCACAGACTGAAATGAATGCTTTATAATGCTAGAACTAGTTTCTTTACTGTCAAAATAAAATTAACATCATAAGAAAAGGGAAGCCATCACTGGAAGAGGTCAAGAAGAAGGAGATGTCATAGTCTTCCAGCACACCATTATTCAGTTCCTGTTGAAAACATGCTTGATAGCAAGGGTCCGGGTCGCCTTTTAGCAGTACCTCAGGTGTATTGGCTGTTCTCTCCTAGTGAAAAATCAGGGAAAAGTTGTCTGTTATATAGAAAGGGCAGCAGGAATGGGGTCCCCAGCCTGTGAGAAGACCACTCAATGCTAAAATGCTTTTTTTATTTTCAGGATTTTTATCTTTTTAAATTTGTATCCATTTTTTAACTTAAAAATTTTTTGGAGTATAGTTGACACACAATGTTTTCAGGTGTACAACGTAGTGACTGAACAAGTCCATGAGTGATGCTGTGCTCACTACAAGCATAGCTACTATCTGTCACTACACAATAATATTACAGTACCATGGACTAGAAAACCATTTAAAGTTACTTCACGGTAAGAAAAACCAAGTAATTTTATAGATAACATATTCTAGAAACGAGGAGCCCAGGATGAAGTAGATGTTTTAAAATAATTATAAGAGGTTTTGTTCCCCCAATAGCTAAAATATATTATACAATCTCTGGTTATATCATGCTTTGTAAACATAGTCTTTGGGAATTTGATTCTCTAACTTTCTTCTTTATTTCACTGTTGAATATGGTGTTAATTGAATTAAATCCAACAAATATCTAAGAATATCCACATAAGCTCAAGATTGGCTTTTTTTTTTGCCTAATAAATTAGTATATTTGTCCCAATTATGTGCAGCTGATGATATTCATGTTTATCTTGTACATCTACATTTTCTTATTTACTTAATACTAAGCAAAGTGCAATAAAACACTTACATAATGTCCAGGGAACTTCTGTTATGTAGGCATGCAACTAAGTGGTGTTATTATGCTTGGATAATATCATCCCAGGCATAATAATGTCATAGAGTTAGCACACACACAAAAACCCATCTGTTTACATATTAATTAGCTATTTTTGTGCCTATATATAAATAATTTTAAAATTAGATTATGTAACATTCTTTTTGATGATTTCTAGTACCACCTAACATATTAAAGATAGTTCTTCTGGTCTCTCTGCTACTATGAAAATATATTTCCCCCTTTATTTGATTATTTATCATTTTCATTTGATTTATACCTTTTTTATATTCAAGGAATTGTCAAATTTTCATGCAGGAAAGTCTGTACTTGGCTTTTTGTTTCCAGCCAATGATGATACATTCAGAAATATATTTCCCACAGCTTTTGCTCTATTTTTGTTATTTTAGGTCATATAATTTGCTTTCATCATATCTTTGTAACCTTATTTTCCTAATATCATCTCATCAGTATCTTCTAGTCAGGCCTGTCTTACCCCTTACCCCCTTGTTCCTGGTTTCATGAAAGTCACACCTTTGGCCAATTCTCAACTTCTTCCTCATACCCCCATGTTCTCCTGGAATCGCTTGCTTATTTCCTCAGCCTTTTTTGATCACCCTTCTCTGAAATGGCAGGGACCAAATAAAATATACCACACAGATCAGGAGGAAATTGTAAGCAATGTCATGTTTCTCAGGGTTAGTCTATGGTAGAGTATAAGCGTCCAAACAGGAGAACATCTGTGGGTGAGGAATAGCATTTGCAACTTGAGCCCATCCCTGTAGTGACACCCAGGAGATGTTCATTTCATTTTGATGATAAGGATCCTATTCTTGTGTCATCCAAAACATCAGCTTTCCCTGTAAGGGCTATTAGGGGGACCTGGGATGTACTCCATATACAAAGGAGACATCCCTGGAGAAGAGAAGAAAGAGGATCCAGACTGAAGTCAGAAGGAAGATAACGTTTCTGTCCACTGTGCTCAGCACATAGAGTACTAGGCAAGAGAACTCAGAGCCAATCTCCAGTGAAAGTGGTGAAGGGGAAAACCAAGGAGCATAGTGTCATAAGCAATAGCCTAGATCCTATGAAGACAAAGGGGCAAGAGTCAGTTGAATTGAGGAATAATTTCTTGAGCTACACTAAACTATACATGACATATACAGATGACTTCACTGATGTGTCTGCCTGATTCCCAGGTTTCACCACACCATGCCATCTCTTCTGAAGGTCCCAAACCTCTGTATTTGTCAGCTGCTGTCTCCCATCTTGGGCTAGCTCTGACTCCCCAACCATCAAGAATGACAGCCAGTACATGGAATCTGTTGACCACTATTCATATGCCAGGTGCTGTTTGAAGCACTTCACATACACTATTTCACACAATCCTAACAAATATGCTAGACTTCAGAGAGGTTCCATGGCTTCTCCACATTCCCCCAGACATGTGATAGGAAGACAGGAACACCAGATCTCTTGACTCAAACATCCACAGAAAGCGCATATTTTTATTCTCATTTTACAGTTGAATAAACTGAGATTAAACTGCATGCTTTTAAAAGCAGGGAACTTTTCATAAAATTATTTTTTCCCCACACAGTGGCTTCTACTTAGATAGATTATAAATACATAATGATGGAGCTAATGAACTCTTTGGGTTTTAAACTATATGAAAAGCTACAGATTTTGATATGTATAATCTTTCTTTTTCTTTTATTTTCTATAGTGATCTTCTGTTTAATAGGAGTGAACATATGTAGATGGTATTTTTAGCTAGATCTCTACCAAAAAAAGAATTTTTCATAATATTGTAGAGCTGCTATATGAAAATCATTAGGGAAAACAAGACTAAAAAGATACATAGTTATACATTGCAAGCACAATTTACACTCTCTATTATGACTGTTTTTGGAATAATTAATCACTTCCCAAAATATATATTGCCGTTTTTTTTTGAGAGATTATTATTCTTATTTTTTAGGACACAGCAGGCCAGGAAAGATACAGGACTATCACCACAGCCTATTATCGTGGGGCCATGGGCTTTATTTTGATGTATGACATCACAAATGAAGAATCCTTCAATGCAGTACAGGATTGGTAAGTAGGAGCAAATACTCCCATCACTAATCTTAATGGTGTTTTCATTCAACTTTCTCTTCCTCTGCAAAGCAGTGACTACACTGCAATGTAATATGTGTGTTTATTGCATACTGTGATCACCCTCATGCTTCATAAAGCAGACCATACTAGCTATGCTAAGAGTTGTTGTTTAGAGATTGAGAAGAAGACATTTTGGTGATTTTTCTACATTTGGTAACTTCCAGTGCTTTGCATCCTGTTCCTTGGACACTTTTGATTTTTTTTTTTCAATCTAAATAATGAATGGTTTGAAGTTTATTGAGCTAATATAGGGATTTGGCAACTGTGAACCATAGGACAGATCTATGGGCCTAATCTAGCCCAGTGCTTGTTTTGTAAATAGTTTTATTAAACATAGCCAGATAGACTTATTGTCTGTGATGGCTTTCACACTGCAGCAGCACAGTTAAGTTGTTGTCCCAGAAGCCATGTGGCCCAAAAGCCTGAAACATTTCCTACCCAGCTATTGACAGTAAAAACTTGCTGACCCCTTGTCTAGATTTGTTAAATAGTTTTCAGTTTTTCGTCAGGTTGAAAAGTTTCAAAGGACTGGGATAAAGGCAGAGATAAAAACAAAGCATGTTCTGACCTATGGGGACACCAATTCTGTGAAAACCCCTTTGTCAGTGGTGAGTATGATTGCATTGGAGAGTGTGTGCCATAGGTGCGGCTTCCTTCAGCTTCTTCCACCAGCACTTAGGGAGGAGACATGGAAGAGCTGATGGTCATGGTCATGGATTCAAGCAGCAGGTCTGAGCAGAGTTGCTTTTCTGCGGAAAGAGCCAGAGTCTAGCTAGAGCTTTTTATGGTAGTGGGAGGAAAATGGAGCTCCTACTATGGGTACTGGGACTGAACAGACACCATATTTTAACTGCAAATAGGGCTTGTCGTCGTCGTCGTCTTCTTCTTCTTCTTCTTCTTCTTCTTCTTCTTTTTTTTTTTTTTTTGGCTTGTCTTCTATAAGGAAACATTAGCCATACAAAAGTAAAATAAACCTGGGCTCCTGGGTGGCTCAGTCGGTTGAGCATCCATCTCTTGATTTTGGCCCAGGTTGTGATTCCAGGGTCATGGGATTTTTGCCCATGTTGGGGCACATGCTGAGTTTAGAGCCTGCTTGGAATTCTCTCTCTCTCTCTCTCTCTCTCTCTCTCTCTCTGCCCTTCTCCCCTGCTTGAGCATGCGCTCTCTCTCAGAAATATTTTTTAATGTAAGATAAACTGTATTTTTTTTCCTGTTTTACATGATAGTATTATCCAAAGTGATTTTATTTTACATGTGTATCAACTCAATGAAGGTCAGATGCTATTAAGAACTTTAATTTACTTTAGATTATTTCCTTTACATTTTAAATGTTCATTTGAGAAAACACCTACATTTTTTCTATTTACACACGAAAATACACACACACAATGCAAGAAATGATACATTTACAATAGCAACCCAAAAAGGTAATATATAGCTATAAAATGAAAAGGGCAAGTTTGGGACTATATGAAAAAGTAATGATCTTCCACTGATGTACATAAAAGAAGGCTTAAGTACCCTTCTTTTTAGTAGACTGAATATTGTAAAAGTGCCAGTTCTTCTCAAATTAATTATTAAATTAAAGGCAATCTCGATTAAATACCAGCAGGTTTGGTACAGAATGGAATGAAACAGAGGGTCCAAACATGACACAAATCCATATGGGGATTTAGTTTACGATGAAAGTACCATTTCAAATCCATGACAGAAAGAGTTGTTCAGTTGTGTGGTGATATCTAGTTAATTGGCACACACAGCTCTAGCACACATTTTGACTTTGATTATTTCCTTTAGGAAATGTTGAGCGCCAGCCCTCCCAGGCAAAACGTCTCTGAATCATGTTCCAAACTTCAGGGTCCCAAATGCTGTCTGCACCCTTGAGAATTGAGTTCATTAAAACCAAATGGCAATAAACCCGGGAGCCCAAGCTCTCTATACTCGTGACTCCAGCATCAGAAAAGATGTAGAGAAGTTCAGTGTCCACATGCCCTACTCCACACCTTCCCCCACTTACCCCAGTCAACCCAGCTTTACCCCCACCAAGGCTTCCTCACTTGTCAACAGACCACCTGGCTTATACCTGTCTTCCTCAAACTCCGTATTTGACTCCTTACTGACTCTCCCTTTTTGAAGCTCTGTTTCCTTCTTTAGGGGAGGGGAGGAGTATTTTCCAGATTCTTCTTGTCTCACTCTAGGACTGCTTCCCTTTCTACTTCCAAGATTTTGCTAGCTCAGCCAAGGGTAAGTGTACCCCCGTGGTTTGTTCTGTTGGGCTCATTTTTAGTTTCCTTGCCTATCCTATCCACTCACACACATCATTTATCACTTATACCAGATGGTTCCCAAGTTTACATTTCTGGCTCCAGTCTATCTTTTAAACTGCCACATTGCATTTCCAGGTGCCCAAAGTATTTCTTCACCTGGATATCCTGCTGGCACCTCAGAATCAATGATCTCAGCCTGAAATCTCTCTCCTTACTGACATCATTTCTTCTCATTGAGACCACAGTACTCTGTCACCCAGGGTCTACCCTGAATCCAGTTCTAACTTCCAACCTTTCTAAACTGGAACTTGATCTTGAATATTAATTTTTCTTGAATATCTTTTGATTCTGCTTCTGCCTTTCCATTCCTTCTGTGACCCTTATTGCTCTTCTTCTTATTATTTTTTGCCTCTATCCTTATAGTAGCCTTCCTAATTGATCTCTCTCCCTTTAGATTTCTTCCTGTCCCAACCTGTCCTATCCCACTGCTGCTATGATAGCCTTCCAAAAAGAATATGATCCTAAAGATCACTGGAAGATCCCTGCCCAAAATTCATGACTTACCCTCATCTACTTGATTGATTAAAGCTTCTTCAGCCTGACTGTCAGACACACCATATTATGGAGCCACTGTGTCTTTATAGTCTCTTCTCACTATCCTAGAATCCAACTGATCTAGTCACTGTTTCTACAGTACAGAGCTTAAACTTTGCAACCTTTGTGGGTTTTTCCTTTGATGTCACCCCCTGCTTTGCATATCTTTTTCACAGCCTGCCCCCTCTACTCCCCAAACAGATCTAGATCTGTCAAAAGTCAACAAGTCCATCCATAAACCAATACTTACTTACTCGTTTTTATTCATCCACAATTGTATGACCTTTATTATTAGGGTTTTCTTATTCATTCAACAGACATTATTGAGTACCCAGTCTTTTGACAATCTGCCAGACATTTATTTATGCCAACATTTACTATCCCAGTTAATGGATAGTAAATCCAAATCATCTGGTTATCTGATATAGACGTATGAGCACTGTTTTTTATTTCTTTTACATATCACATCTCATTGACCACAAAGTCCAATGATTTTGACCTTCTGAATGCCTCTCACACCTGTTATTATCCTTTGTCTCTTGCTACTGTCTTCATCCAGACTGTCATTAGCCCTCACCTACTTTAGGAACCTTCTATCTTGTCTTTTTAAAAACTTTAGGTCCCACCCTAAATCATATGGCCCTCAGAGTTTGTGAACTTTAACATGTCTAAAAACAAAATCCTTAGTAATGTTTTATTACCTATCATTGTGCTCCCGGAAGTCCATCTGAATGATTGTGAGCTTTGACAACATGAAGAAACCCAGGGTCCACTCTAGACATACTAAGCCACATCTTCAGTGAGTTATCTTCAGTGATAAATCTGGCCATATATATTTTTGGAAGCTTCATGAGTGATCCTGAAGACCCTTTCTGATTAAGGCCACTCATTCAAAATGAAATCTAAACTTGGTAAACAGTATAGCCTCCATTTATCTATTTCACTGAAATCATCTCTTGCCATTCTCCTCCACTGGTCCTATATTTCAACCAGTAAACTCTTCTCAACTTAGAGATGTTCGATCCCTTTAATACTTCTGTTCCTCTGCTTGGAATACCTTCCCAATATCTTCCCAACTCATTCACCTTTTAAATTCAGCTCAAATATCAATTCTTCTATGAAGC
The DNA here is from genome assembly GCA_017311185.1 of Proteles cristata cristata. NCBI lineage: Eukaryota > Metazoa > Chordata > Mammalia > Carnivora > Hyaenidae > Proteles > Proteles cristata. The sequence continues at coordinate 47,496 of JAESUZ010002499.1, read as the reverse complement.
TTTTGAAGACACTGCTCCCCCCTTTCCTATCCACCCCATTTTCCAAGCCCAGGAGACAATGCTAGACAAACCCTTATCTCTGCATCCACACTATCCTAGCACTTTCTACAGAATGCATAAGGAACCTAGGAGACTCTTTGTTATTTGATTATATTTTTCTTCTATATTAAGCTGTGAGTTCATTAATCTTTTTTCTCTAGTACTGAATACAGTACAATCTTATAATTTTTTTCTGAATTTTTATTGTAGTAGAATATACATAGTAAAATTTACAAACTTAACCATTTTTACATGTAAAGTTAGTGGTAATAAGTACATTGTTAGTGTTTTCACAACCATCACCACCATCCATCTCCAAAACCCTTCATCTTGCAAAACTGAAACTCTATACCCTTTAAATAATAACTTCCCTTTCTTTTCTCTCCTCAACCTCTGGCAACTACTGTTGTTCTTTCTGTCTATATGAATTTGACTATTCTAAGAACCTCACATAAGTAGAGTCATACAGTTATCTCTTACTGTATAATAGTACAATTTATATTTTGAATGGATAATCCAAAGAATTGTAGAGAATCAATCATTTTTTTTGTTGATATCCCAAAAGAAAATATAAAATTATTTCAGTCTACCAAAGTCTGGAATTAATGGTTTTATTCTTTCTCCCCAGAAAAGGTTTAACGTTGTTATGTATATTGCTGCTACAGCACTAATTATATTCAACTTTGTATCATTCTGAAGTATGTACTTGTCTTAACTTCTTAATCGATTATGAATAATTTGTCAGAGAAATACTATCTTATTTGTGTCCCCTATTTAACATAGTTAACATCACAAAATAGGTATTTTAAAAAGTATTCTTAAATCAAAAAATTTACCAATCAAAAACCTTGGAAAATGTTTAAAGAATGAAAGCAGAATTGTATAGTAAGGAAAAAAAAGCACCTGCTTAGGAAAAAAAAAAGCAATCCAGTGCAGCATTTCAAACTTGCTTTACATATAGGTCATGAGTAAGTAGCAATGGGGAAAGGAGGGAGCTTAGTAATATTCAGTGGTGACATCCTACAATAGGAAATAAAGTATTCTGAAAAAAAAATAAGCAAGCACAAAGGAACATATTCTCTAAATTACTTGTCTCCAAGTGCTGACCTTAAGGGTGCCGATAAGTAAATAAATAAACAAACAAACAATCGTTTATAGCAAAAAAAAAAAAAGAAACTAAATGAAAATGATTTGCGATTTAAGTTTCAAATACTTCTTTATAACGAAATAACTTCAGTTGCACCAAAAGAAAATAGTTGTTTCCTGTGATTGTGGTAAAATTCTTAAACCAACCATAGGGAAATTTAGATTGAATGTTAGATTTCTAATAATTTCATTACACACAAATTCTAATCTGTTAAAAAGGCAGGTCTAGAGATATAGAGAAAATAGCAGCAAGTTAGCAGATCGTGTTGAGGAAATTGCAGCGATCTCTTTTGAAAACACGTTAGACTGTGCTTTCAGTTTTCCAGTATAATTTTATTGGAGGAATTAAATAAAAATATCCTTTTTAACTTGGCCAAATTCCAAAGTTCTACAAAATCAATATAAAACAAAACTCACTGTGACCTTATTTATAAATTTCTATAGAGTCTACAAATATTCAAAGGAGAATGTGAGGAAGGAAACACAAGACTTATGGAGTATGGTTAATGAAACAGAATTAAAGAGGAACACCCAAGAATCAGGAGAAGATAACTGCTTTAGCCCTCATTCCCTGGAATTAGGGTAGAAAAAGCTTATGTGTTAATATTTTATTGCAAAGTATACGGTCTCGGGGCAGCTAGAGCAAGGACAAGTTCAGCATACATGGATGAGTCATTTTAGTAGCAGAGGGAAGTGCGGGAGGCAAGAGACCGTGGCATTGGCCAGCGGTGAGCTGCTTTGGCTTATGCCTTTCTCGTATTGATAATACAGGCGATCCTCCAACAGAGCCCTTGCAGAGCCTCTGCAGAAGCATTAGCAGGATCAATGACACAAGTGGCCAAGAGTCACCTCAGACAGATGAAGCAATATCTGAAAGAGCACAAAAAAGGTGTCTGACAGGGAATTTACAAACCTTGTGGAAATTGAAAAGATAAAATTGTTACTGTATTCGAGATGAAATTTAGTTCTGAAATTCTTGAAAATTGAGGTGAAAATCAAAGCTGGGGGAAGAAAATCAACATGGTGTGTTATGTAACTCTCATTGTGGAGCGGGGATACCACACTAATCCCCCAGGGCAAAGAAAATTTTCTTTGAAATAAATTCTGACGGAAGTGTCTTTTATATGGGGGCACACTGGGTTTATGTCAACAATGGCTTTTACAACTCGTCCTAAAAAGACCTCACAAAATCCCTTTTTTATAGTGTCCTCAAAACACAGAAGGCAAACATCAGAGCATATCAGTGAAGGCCCCATGAGAAGCTAGGCAAATACTGCAGTCTGAACACATGTATTTCTTGTGGTGTCTAATGGCCCAAGAATTGAATGGTAATCTCTCCAATGAATACTTGGATTCTAAGCTACCTAGACTGTCTTCACTAAATATCATTTTTCTATTTTATATCTTAGGTAGAAGAGAGTGTGAGGTTTATAGTTGTTAACAAGTCTTTCTAGTTTTTGAACAGCTTTTGGTCTCTTGAATATCTTGTACCTCTGGGTTTCTCTTCTCTCGGGCCTTTGAACCTACTCTGCTTTCTGTAAGAAATCACATCCCTCCAACCACCATACAGATCAAGCCAATTTCTTCTCATCCTTCAACTCTCAGCTTGTTCATCATTTTCTCTGATGTTTTCTCAAATACCAGATTCTTTTAGTTGTGTCTGTAGTATACTCTCAAAACACTATCACACAAATGTCTTATAATATATTCCAACTGTTTATTTAGTTCTCTTTTTATCTGCTGAATTCCAAGTTCCTTAAAGACAAGGACTATGCTTGTCTTCTTCACCTTTTCATCCCAGGGCCTACGCCAGGGCCTGGGACTGAGGGGCTGTTGAAGAAATACTAATTGAATGGGGTGAGTGCAACCTGCATGGAAAGTGCGCACCTAGTGAAACTCTCTGAACTGATTGGGGTGTTTTTGTAAAAAGACATGATAAAGTAAGGCGGCTGTAAATAACCCTATTGGGAACTGCAACGAGGCTTACAATTGTTTTGGGGACTTGTCCACATGATGAAAATATGTCTAATCATGGTCAGTAAGTAGACTAATTTGCCACATCCCCATTTGCTTAAACTTGCAGTTTGTTAGGGAGAACACTGAGTGGAGTCATAGAGTTAAGGGCAGTAATTTAGTGGCTCCATTGCTGTAAAAAAAAAAAAATGGAGCTTACCTCTTTTTATTAAAAAAAAACAAAACAAATACTTTGTTGTAAAAACTATGGGCTTTGGTTTAAGAAATAAATTAAATAATTTATAAAAGAAACAGGTCCAAAATAGATTCAAATAGTTCTAGAAACCTAAAATCACCACTGCAAATTTCATTGCCTTTGACATGTTTCTCAGATGAGTGGTGGCCACTGGTACCCTGGGTCTCATTTGGAGCCTGGCCCTGGGTGTATGGTATTTGGATCCCTTATCCTGTCTCTTCCTAAACATCCAGCAGCTAAGACTCAAATATCTATGCCAACTGTAGTGCCTTTCAACTTGACTTAAAATCTTATCATTCCTGACTTTAAATGCATTTCTGTTCTAAGTATGGCATGGCCACAGGCTGCTATATTTCCTGTAGGAGAATGTCACTGGCTTATCTCCCCCAACCTTATTTATTTACATTTGGCTTTTTATGACACAATGAGGAACTCTAAATATAAGTTTCTTTTTTGTTTTTTTTTTAAGGCAGGAAATCTGGTGAGCAGATTGATATTTTTTAAAAACCACCAGAGTGAGGATAAAAGTCTAACACGTCTTCCCACCAGTTTTAAATAATTCATTTCTATGACTTTCAGGGTGCCATTGCAGATGCGCTGGACCCAGAATGAAATTTCACCTTCAAATATTCTCTTCCTCTGCAATTTTCTTTCTTTTCTTTATCCAAAAAAATATAATGGTCTTAAATGAAGGTGACATCATATTAAATATGAATTTTAGCTTGATAATAACAACAAAGATAAGCCTTTGTTCAGGGCTTCTTAATCTTGTTCAAGGATCCTATCAACTATGGAATCAGTTCTGTCACAGCTCAACTAGGACGGTTTTGGGATTAGAGCACAGACGTCTGAGCCGAAGTGTCACCACCACTGCACAGTGGGCATCGAGGAGTCTTTCCCTGGCTCTTACTGGCTCAGTGTCTCGGTGCTACTCTGACCCAGCCTGAAAACATTCTTCTTGTATGGATAACCCAACTTAAGCTCAAGTTTACATTTAGAGAATAGATAGCTCCTAATCCACAGCTCCTTCCAAAAACAAAAAACAAAAAACACTGAAATAAACACTCTGTTACCTCACCTGTCTTTTGCATCTCCTTTTTGGTTTATCAGGTCAAAAACATTGGGGTTAATCTTAACTCTTTATTTTCTGACACCCCACATCCAGTCCTTCCAAAACTGCTGTTATATCTTGGCTCTAATTTCAAAATGCTGTCTACTCTTGTCCAAGGTTGTTATGCTCTGTGAAATCACCAAAGATGTTCAGTTAGTGACTACTGAACTTTTGCTGCATAGGAAAAGTACAGGGTGAGGTTCCTTTGAGCCTCAGGCCACATTTTTGCCTGCTGATCAATACATACTTGGGTTTAGGTACTTTCCACTTAAAGACACTTTACTTAATATATATTGTTGATTCATGAGCATTGAACTCATGGCCAACAGCAGCAAAGTCATGCCTGAATGAAGCTTATCTGATGCATATATTCCTGCACAGGCATATCACAGCCCCTTGGCACTGACGGACACCAGACAGCACTTTAGCCTTATGCTTGGAGGTCATTTTAAACAGCAAAATCACCAAGAAAAAGCACAAAGTGTGAAAAGTATGGTGCTAAATATATTTTGAAAAAGCACTGTTTACCAGAAAAGACTGAAACAAGGCAAAGCATGGCCTTTTTCAATCTCTGCTGGGAATATGTGCGTCAGACCACTCAGATTTTTCCTCACTTTGCTTATATCTGCAGGTGTCTGTGAACACGCCATGAGTATTTATTTTGAGATTCCAAATACATTTCAGTAAGTAGGCCAATTTGCAAATACAGAATCCATGAATAATGAGAACCAATTATATATCCAGAATCCCCTTACCCCACCATTTCCACTGCGTGTTAGCACGCTAGGGCTGCCGTAGCAAGGTCCACAGACTGGGTAGCTAAATAGGAGAAATGTATTGTAAGTAACAGAAATTTATTTCCCCACAGTTCTGGGTCTCTAAGTCCCAGATCAGAGTATTGGGAGGTCTTACACTCACTACTGTGAGAGTGAATCTGTTCCCAACCCTTCTCCTAGTTTCTAGTAGCCTCAGACATACCATGATTATAGATGGCCACCTGCTCCCTGTGTTTTCATATCATCTCTCTGTAGATGTCTCCCTCTGTGCCCAAAGTTATCCTTTCTATAAATATGTAGTAATATTGGATCAGGGCCCACCTTAATGACCTCACCTTAACTTGATCATCTACAAACACATCATATGGCTACATTCACAGGTACTTAGGATTAGAACTTCAATATTTTTGGAAGGACATTCAATTCAAGCCATAACACACTGCCACCACCTTATTTATGCCACCATCCTCTCCTATATGGATTGTCACTATAGCCTATCTGTCCCTGTCCCAGCCCCCAGAATCTTCGCAGCACATAGAGAAAGCTTTACAACCTGTAAAAATCAGACCATGTCACTCTTCTGTTCCAAACATTCATAGCATCCCATCTTTCCTGGATTAAAGCCAAAGCCCTTGTAGGAGCCTATGAGATCCTTTGCAACTGACTCACCACCTCTCTGACCCCTTGCAGCCTTGTCTAGCCACAACAGCCTCCTTGCTATTCCTGCAACAAGCCAGACGTTATTCTTCCTCAGAGCATTTGTTCTTGCTATTCTCACTGCCTGGAAGTCTATTTCCCAGATATTCTTCCGGTTCTCCCCTCTCCTCCTTTGGCTCCACTATAATGTCACCTTCTCAGCAAGGCCATTTCCCCCCATTCTATTTCCTGTTGCAACCCTTCTTATTTTATAACCTACTTGTTTATCATGTCTGTTTCCCCAGCAAGAATACAAACTCCATAGAACAACAATCTCTGTTTCTTTATGCATTATTTTGTCATATGTGTCTAGAACAGTCCCAGGCACATGGTAGGTATTCAGAAAATATTTGTTGAGTGAACGAATACATGCATAACAGAAAGAGAAGTATATAGACTGGAACTTATTCAGTTTCTGTCTTTATAGTCCAGCATAGTCCCAGGCACTTATCAGTTATGTGTCCAAAAAAAAAAACTGATGACAAGGGTCAGAATAGTATCAGACCATTATGATGAAAATAAGTCAATAGTTTCAATTCAAATCTAGTAAGGAGGTAATACCTATTTTACCAAAAATTTGTCTATATTATAAAATTACCCCAGCTTCTCAGTAAGATGGAGAGGATATATATGGGTAGAATTAATAAAGAGAAATTAAAATTTTAGCATGTATACTGGGCAGAGTGACTTGAAGTTAATTTGTTAGTTTCTGTAATACATTCTAACCTAATAATGATTTGGTTTTGGTGTGTTTGTTTGTTTGTTTCTTTTTGGAGGGGAGAGCTTATTTGGGGAATGAGTTAGCATAACAAATGTATAGCACATATTTCAGGACACCTAAAAAGAATTAGAAATGTCATCTAACCCACTGAGAAATATCTGCTCATCAGTTCAGAGTTCTTCTTACTGTTTCTGTTTCCAATTAACCAACTGTCTGCCTCTGGGTTCTCTTGTTTCTTTGTTTGTTTTCTCCACTCACTCATATGCTACACTTGGTTCTGGCTTGTCTCAACGAATTCCCCAAGCTGGAAATTGAGATAAAACTTAGCTGTGTGAAGAATACAGACACGCTACAAAATGTAAAGTTTTGAATTAAAGATCTTCATTAAGATTTTTCATTTTACTCAGTATCTCTCCTGACCTATAACCCAAATATGGGCTCATGTTCTGGTCATAAAGAATCTTTTTTTTTTTTTTTTGTAACCAGGAAATAACAAAAGTCTTAAAGACTGGAGCCTATCCCGTAAGACTTTGTGTTTTGATACCCTACTAACCTCAACTGTACTTAGAGGTGGTAATTACTATTCTATAAATATTAACAGTAAACTAAAGGCTAGAAGCTAAATTTTGGTTGCTGTAGTCTTACCCCAGTCAGGCTACATAGGGAATATAAAGATTAAATAAAAGACTCAGACTCTTGGATAAAAGGTGCTGTATAAATATGATTGCTATTTGTTCTGCTTCACTTGCACTCTGGAAATATACTTCTAGGCAGCGCCTTTTGTGCAGTTTTGTGTGACTGTACTTATTGCAAATGCCAGTGTTTTCTCACAGGATTTCTTTGGTTTCCACCTATTTTAATAAACCTTCTTTTCTTTGAAATTAGTTGCCTGCCTTTGGGGAATAGATTGGTCTTGAAGAACAATCATTAAACCTGTCACGTATCTCCTGAGGGAAGGAGATTGTGGCAAGAACCTATTTCTCAGATGTAGATGTTCATCTTGGTGTATGGGTGGGATTGCTGATTATTATTGTTTAAAAACAAACCTGTGGGATTTTTGGTGATTGTATTTAGAAAATAGATTTCTATGCTTTAAAAGGGAACAGTTATACCTGTGTCTTGAACCTTATCAGTGTATCAGGTGTGTCATGAATATGGCCTCTAAGTCTGCTTCTAACCTCAGTGAGTATGTTTAGTATTTCCTGATACCTATTGTTACTAATTTCCCAGTGAGCAAACAGATATGCACTCAGCCACAGGATCGTGAATTGAGAAGAAAGGCCATGTGTTCTATGTCTAAATTGATACAACTCCAGTCTAATCTCTACTTATTTCTAAATCATTGACATTGTTTGCATAGTGTAGGGCTCCTTACTCTAGCAAGAGGGTTCTGGAGCCTCATTTGTTTGTTTACTCTTGGGCCAGGTTTGGTTATTTATCTTTGCAACTCAGTTCACTAATATAATTATCTTAATTATCAGTTGTAAAGCAACCCCCTACACACCCACTCCTTAAAAACAAAAAAAGGAAGGAAGGAAGGAAGGAAGGAAGGAAGGAGAGAAGGAGAGAAGGAAAGAAGGAAGAAAGAGAGAGGGAGAAAAGATGTGAAGAAACATTCAAGGAAACTATTTAGAAATTAGGAACATAGCACAATATTAATCATGGGAACATTATATTTCATCATCAGAAGATAGGTCATGGTGTATAATGTCTGATTCCATGAAATGTAGACAAAGTCCATACTAAATGGCATCCATACCTTCCCTCTCCTGTACCATTAATTTCCAAAGCAAGAATAAGAATTGTAGTGTAACTAAAGGGACGTAAAAGCAGCCCAACCAAATATCACAGTCTTCATGCCATCGATCTCATGTTCTTTGCTCATATAATAACCCTTCGGACAGTTCTCCCTTAAAGTCTGTTGTATCCTAGAACCTAATTTTAATTTCAAATATCAAATGAATTTGGCTATTTCTATAGTTTTCCTTCCCATAGCATACTGAAAGCAACAGAAGGCAGATGAGAGGAGAAATGTCACAAGATCGAGGTGGTTCATGAGTGGTTTCCAGGCTTTTCTTTCTTTTTTTTTTTATCCAAATACTCAAAGCAATTAAAGGTTTTTGAGTACAAAAACATCTGACATATGTCTACCCAGAGTTAGACAGACCCAAGATTAAGGGCATAGTCCTCCATAAAATTGGCCTCACTTCAGTTTGGGGGTCCTCAGGACTATTAGCTGGCTACCAATTCAGGGTTTCCCATGACTACTGTTAAGTTTGAGGAGTCACTAAAATGACGGGCAATTCAGGAAAGAGATATGCTTAAAATGATAGCACTACTGTGGCGGACTCATGGAAAACCGCCCCAAGCATTCTCGCCAAGAAGCCCCGCAGGGCTGACTATCCTGGGCACACGGGTGACACCATCACCAGATGGTTTCCCCCAGGCCCTCCTACGATTCTTATTTGCATCTCACTTTCCCTTTGGCATCCTTGTTTTCTCCTGCCCTCTTCGGCTCTCCGACATTTTGCCTTCCAAATCAGTTTCATTCCTACTGAGGGTAAGGCCAACATGAACGGGTTTTGTGGAAATAGCTCTCGACAGAACGCCTGTGTCAAAATGTCAAAACATTCTTTTTATGAGCAAATCGTAGAACAACAAATATTTTTACCTCTGACTCCATCCCTAATCCCACTTCTTATCAAACCACTGCCCTCAACCTCACACCTTTGCTGAATTCCACTGGACTTGATCCTAAACACGACATTTTAGATAGATTTGTTACCTGACATTCAAGGAGTTAAGTATAGTAAAAACTAGCTGTGCCCACTCCACAACGCAGCACTTCCTGATTGCATATCAAATACTTAAGGAATATGAAAAACTGGGTGCTCTCCTATCATGGAAATTATTTTCTTTCTGTTTTTGATAAACAGTGAACTTTGAGTATGTATATTAATATGGTAATTTATGTAAATCTTTGCCTGCAGAGTTTAAATTCTGGAGATGAGTCTTTTCTGAATTGCTGGCACACTGAATTTTATATCCTATGACCTTATCATATATATTGAAAAGTACCAAAGGGAACTTAATTTATGTAGCTTGATAAAAGAGCTTATTTTAGGGGAAATTTCCTTAAGCCAGGAAAAAAAAGTTGCCTTTTTTTTTTTAAATTCCCTCAATTTAAAATCAACAGAGATGGGGATCTGGGAAGGAAATGAGAAAGGCAGTAAGAAGGGGTAGGATTATTGGTTAAGTCTCCATTTTGAGAAGGGCAAGAGGCACCAAGCTGAGGACTCAGGCTGGTGACGAGAGCTATGAAAGCTTCATAGACCCTTAATGAAAGCCCCTTGCCTCAAAGTTAGACAAATCAACCAACCAAAATACTATATAACCTTGGAACTTTAACAGTGCTTAACATTCCTGAGGCTTACCTGACTATATTTAAAAGAGGTAAAGGATTCCTAACTTACAAGATGGCTGTGAGGAACAGAGGAAAAGATCTAATGTACCTGGTGTGTTGTAGACACTAAGGGACTTTATGTTGCCCTCAGTCTGTATCAGACAGTAGTTTCTGGTCCAGATTGCACACTAGAATCACTTGGAGATCTTTTCAAGGTATATTGTCCTGTGCAGTAATTCAGTCAGAATTTCAGCCATTGTTACCCCAGCCTCAGGATTTTTTTAAAAAGTCTCCCCAAGTGATTGTAATGTGAACTTACATTGAAAGATGAAAGCTTTTCCCAAGGCAATTGTTTCATCACATATTATTGGAATTGGCCACTCATGTATTAATAAAAACATTCTGGGAAAATACATAAATATATCTTATATAACTTCTTAACTCTTTGTGTATTTAAATTTTGCAGAATGATTTTTTAAAAATTTTTAATGTTTATTAATTTTTGAAAGAGAGAGACAGAGAGAGAGAGAGAATGAATGGGGGAAAGGCAGGGAGATAGACACAGAATCTGAAGCAAGCTCCAGTCTCATCAGCACAGAGCCCTACACAGGGCTTCAACTCACAAACCGTGAGATCATGACCAGAGCCAAAGTGGATGCTTAATCAGCTGAGCCCCTGAGGCACCGCTTGCATAATGATTTTTAATGCCCCTACCTCCACAACCAATCCATGAAAAATGACAACTCTATCGCACATATTTCCAGTTTGGACTGGATCTTAATGCTACATTGTTTGCTAGGGTTTTGTTTTTTTTTTTCCTAAGAAATTCTGTGATTAAGGTAAAATACTGCACTGAGTCTAAATATGGATCAGTAATTCGAGCTAAAGAAGGATTCAGATCACAAGTCCTGGTCCTGTGAGGACCTACAGCCAAGCCAGCTGTGTTCTGAGGGAGGGGCTCTTTCTTAAGTTCCTCCCACCGTGAGAAACTTTAGCTTGAACCCATGGGTTGAATCAGTAGTTTCTTCGGAAGGGGTAAAGAGATGCGGTGACAAGTAGTAAGCACTTCCTATCCAAGATTTATCATCAGTGCAGCTGCTGCAAAGGTGCCCATGATTCACTGACCGTTTCATTAATGGCTGAAGGACAGGAATGGAAAGGGCTGCGATAAACGCTTCATCAAATGTGTGTCAGTCACATGTTTTCGTAGCCCTGTGTGGCATTTCTGGTGAACTCAGTTTGGGAGCAGTAGTAGCACCTGGTTGCTGATATGGGATGAGGTGACAAGTGCATATTATGCCTTTTCAGGTTTTCGTCTTTCTCTTTGATGAGATGATTACTCAGAGAAGAGGTGACGTCAGACTCAACTTCAGAGGCTTCTAAACAGGCAGAACAGGGGCACAGGCTTGTGGCTTTCCAAACACCATATATATATATACGCACATATACACACATATATATAATATTTATTTATTTTTGAGAGAGAGCATGAGCAGGGGAAGGGCAGAGGGGGAGAGAGAGAGAGGGAGGGAGGGAGGAAGGCAGGCAGGCAGGCAGGAAGGAAGGAAGGAAGGAAGGAAGGAAGGAAGGAAGGAAGGAAGAGAAAGACAGAGAATCCCAAGGAGGCTCTAGACTCAGCATGGAGCGTGATGCAGGGCTGAATCTCATGACTGTGAGATCATGACCTGAGCCAAAATCAAGAGTCAGATGCTTAATTGACTGAGCCACCAGACACCTCTAAACATTACATATATATATATATATATATATATATATGTGCTCACAGTATGCTGAATATAGCATACAAGATTCACTTTATTTACCAACAAAGATTGTTTTTTGTTTGTTCCTTTTTTGTTTGCAGTTAGGGGTTTTTGCATGGCAGTCACTTCAATGCCTCACAAACTTTTGAGTCCTGCTCTCACAAACTTCAGAGTCTTTCAGGGGAACTAACATATGTAGTTAGTTCCCTGGTCACCAGGCCACTATTACAGAATCAGCCTTAACCCTTGCACTGACTTCTTGCCAGTCTCTCAGCCCTTGCCTTCCCTCTATGCCTTCCATGTGGCCAGCATGTTTATGTTAGCCACCCTCTGTTTTCCAAAGGCCCCATTCTGCCGGGTCTGCTGTTTTGAAACTAGATGGGGTGTAATAACGGCATGCACCTGTCTTCACTCCAGCCACACTAGATTGCACTAGATCATTACTCAAATGTACAGTGCCCCCTGCTACTTCTGCTCTTCCATCAGAATGAGGGTCACTATTGCAGATCTCTAGAGTCCCTTCTTCCTCCAAAGGCCACCTCACATACATCCGACTCCTCGATAATGCAGATAATGTCCTAATGGAGGCCAGCCAGGAAGAGGTGTTTGTTAACTGTTGGTTATCTTTCCTTCCTCCAGACTTCCTGGTCCAGAATCAATTACTTCAGGGGCTTCCTCTGCACTGCCCTTTATACATTTCATAAACACTTATTTCATCCTGTCTTGTATTATCTTTATTTACCTCTTCATCTACTCTACTATGCTATAGAGTCCTTGCCTTTTGAGTATGAATTAGATTTATCCCTCTGTTACCCAAGGATCTCTCAAAGAACCTTATATTTAGTAGGCATTCAACAAATATGCAATTGATGAATGATTGAATGAATGAATAAACAAATGAGTGGGAAAACAAATGCCCAACATTTGCTTACATAACTCCCCCTTCTACGGGGTTCTCTCCCTACCTAAACAAATCTTGTTAGCTGATTGCTTTCATACTTTCCAGGGACTAATCAGATTAAAACAATTCACAGAATATGTAAGTTGATAATTGATTTGCTAGGGTAGATGGGAACATTTGTACTTGAGAAAGAGAGTTTTATGTTCCCAAACTGGTCTCCAATTTTTAAAGGGTTTATGATGAATATAAATAGGAGGGCCTTTTGTTACCCTCTGGGGCTAGGAAAATAAACAAACAAAACACCGCCTCTCATTATCCGGCAAGTCACTATGCTTCCTGTAAAGAGTGTGTCAGGAGATAAACACATGGAGCCAGAATCATTCTGTGGCATTTTCAGGCAGCTTACCGCCCACCCTTTCTCATCACCTTTGCAAGAGCTCAGCTGTATGTGGGACTTACAGAAAACAGAGACATGACAAAGGACAGATGGGTTATATGCTGAATATTTTAACTGGGTATCAGGAAACAGCCAACTTTCTGAGAGCTAGTGTTTGTGCACATATGCGCATACACGAAGCTGTCCTTATGACATTTCAAAAAAACTACGTCTTGTAGCCCAAGCGTAACATTAAGGACTTTGATTTATGACTTCTCATTAGCAGCCACTACACATCCTTGTGATTCGGTACAATCTTGCATAATAATTAACTCATCCGTACAGTATGTGTTTGACAGCTAGAATAGAAAACAATATTTGTTTCACGCCACTTCTGCAGCTGCAGAGGGAATTCACACAATTTTTCTGGAATCAGGAATCTCACGTATATCTTTTTTGGGGGTAGAGGGAGGCTTGCTTTGATTCTGATTTAAGCTTTGCACAATAACACATAGGAGGCTAAAGCAGAAATAGATATTGCTTCTTTAAAAATGAGTCCATCTGGCTTAGGGAACACAACACAACAAATTATGTTCCCTTACTAACCTTTAATTTCTCATTTACCTACACATGTGAGGGTTTAAATCTGCCTACGTCCCTTGGCAAGAAGGTTAGAAGTCACTCTCATCCAGGGACTCAGGTTTCCAGACCCTTCTATCTGGCTTAGCAGGTGAGAGAGTGTCCTCTCTTCTGCCAAATACCATCTCATCATCTTCCATGTTAGTCTCACTGTGCTCCGTCTTCACTGTCGCTGGGGTCTCAAATAGGAAGGTGTTTCACAAAGTCAGTTTGCAACTCCAGTGGGATTATAGATTTTGAAAAGATTTTAAAACTGTAACACTCTGCATATACAAAGATATTTATATTTTAAATATTATCATTGATAATTATTTCATGGATCCTTATTTCTACATCAGAAAACTGCTTGACTGCTTCCTTGAGCTGGGTAGTTAATTTGCCCCTAAGGCTACATGTACAAAAGCCGGCAAGGGGACAAGGGAAGCAAAAACTAAATCAATGGATTTGACATTTGTGATTGTTCTGACACAAATATCAAGCCATCCTCACTCCACTTAGGAATTAAACCAAAGTGTGAGGAGGTACAGCTCTCACTGATCCCTTACCTGCAATCAAAACTCTCCATTTTTTTCTAACATTCTTTCTTTAAAAATTTTTTTTAACATTTATTTATTTTTGAGAGATAGTGTGCAACTGGGGCAGGGGGAGAGAGAAGGAGACGCAGAATCCAAAATAGGCTCTAGGCTCTGAGCTATCAGCAGAGGGCCCAGTGTGGGGCTCAAACCCACGGTGAGATCATGACCTGAACTGAAGTTGGATGACTAGACGCTTAACTCACCGAGCCACCCAGGCGCCCCTTCTAACATTGTTTCTGATCAAATTTGTTTTGAATGAGATTGTAAGGCAACAAGAGACATGTATTATGCCAGCCTGTAAAGGATCTGTACTTGAGCTTTCAGTAGGGTTGCACAATTAGCAAATAAAAGGATAAACTGTCCAGCTGAATTTGAATTACAGGTAAATCATGAATACTTTCTTAGTGTAAGTATTCCCATGCTATGTTTGGGACATATTTATACTGAGAAATTCTTTATTGTTTATCAGAACAAATCTAACTGGGCACCCTGTATTTTACCCAGCTGGCCTATTGTTTAGAAATGTATAGACAACCTGAATATAGCACAAAACAATTTAAAACACTGACATTCTCATGCATCTCTATTAAACCTCCCTTTCCCTGCTTCTTGCCATCTGCTTCTCCTATTTTTTAGAGGTCACAGCTGGTAACCAAAAGCATGCTATTATTTAGTCAAAATATTTATTATTTCTGGCAAAAGCATGTGAGCATCTGAAGGCTCAGGTGGGAAACTTTAATAAAGAAAATCGTATAATGTGAGTTTACCGGCAACCATTCCACAGCACCCCTCCCCCCATTCTATTCCTACATTGTTTTTGGAAATAACATATAAAATAATATATATATAATATGTATTATATATAATATATATCATCTTGTTTAAATATCCCTTTCGCTATCAATAGAATTATGAAATTCTTTAGTGTGGGACAACATGAAGTAAATCACTATAAATCTATATTCAGCTCTGAGTAATTTACTTTGTAAATACTCACTGAATATTTGTTTTAAACTACAGCAAGTGTTGGGGTGCCTGGGTGGCTAAGTTAGTTAAGCATCTGACTCGATTGTGGCTCATGTCATGATCTCACAGTTTGTGAGATCAAGCCCCGCATCGGGCCCTGTGCTGACAGCTTGGGGCCTGCTTGGGATTCTTTCTGCCCCTACCCCACTTGCACATGCAATCTCCAAATAAATAAATAAATAAATGTTATTAAAAAAAAAAAGTTACAGCAAGTATCACTATCAAGACTGTTAAAAAATCCCTATGGCTTAAATGGTTCCAAATGAGGTTTGATATTGTCTATGTCCAATCCTCCTTTCTATTAAGTAAACTCATTAATTCTTTCAGGCCTTTAAATAATATACTTAGACTCATCTTTGAGAATAAAAAAGAGCTTAGTTTTAATGTTTTTTTTAAAAATGTTTTTATTTATTTCTGAGAGAGAGAGAGACACAGCATGAGCAGGGGAGGGTCAGAGAGAGAGAGAATATGAAGCAGGCTCCAGGCTCTGAGCTAGCTGTCAGCACAGAGCCGATGCGGGGCTCAAACCCATGAACTGTGAGATCATGACTTGAGCCGAAGTCGGACGCTTAACCAACTGAGCCACCCAGGCACCCCTAAAAAAGAGCTTTTACTGTCACTGCATGTGTTTATCATATAACACCATATGAATTAATGACAAGACAGAACAAAAGAACATGTGTTAGAAAGGTAGAGAACTTTACCTATATCCCGACCCTCACACTTGTTAATATAAAGATTAGGAAATTCTTTAAAAGGCATATATATAGGCTATTCCACATTATCTGGAAGGAGTTTCAAGTGAAATTATCTATCAATCCAGAGAGAATGCTAGAAAAACACTAAGAATAATAAAGATAGTTAATTCTTTTAAGCATTATAATCTATGCATTTCTTGTCATTGTGTTTATACTTGATATTATAATTACCTGCTTTTGTGTCTTTTTTTTCCCCTTAATGGGTAATTCCCATAAAGTAATAGGAACACTGCCTCATATTTTTAGTGTTGCCATTTTTTGGCAGTGCTTGTTCATAGTATGAAGAGAAGTTATTTCAGAAAGTCTGCGAATTGTCTCTCTAAGATAGAATGTAATTGAATTGAGAGTGTTAAGCACAAATACTCAACAGTCTCATGGGAAGAATCATTCCTCTGTGTTGGCTTGCTTGTAGCCCTAACTTGGCATTTCCCAAAGATCTGTAAGTCCTGTGTGTGAGTATGTGTGTGTGTATGTTTCAGAAGTTAATTGTACATAGATAAAGAAATATATATGTATATATGTATGTGTGTGTATGTAGATATCCATTTAGAAAGAATTCAGAAGAAAGTGTAGGGTACCTTCATGAGGTGGAGAGGGCTAACTCTCCATCAGGTTTCTGCTGCAGATCTTCTGTCACATAGTTACTGGGGCATGGATGCAGTTAAGGACTGCATTTTCCAGTTCTCTTACATCAAGGCGGGCCATGTGATTTGTTCTCACCAGCAGAATGCAAGCCAAAGTATGTGTGCTACTTCTAGACCACGGTTTTTAAGAAGCAAGTTTCTTTCCTCCATCCCTCTTTTCCTTTTTGAGTGGGCTTGATGAAGAATCTTGGAGGCCACAGGGTAAAGACGGTACAGCCAGAAAATGGAAGGAGCCTGAGTTTCTAGACATCACTCCTAGAAATACAGCTCACCTCACCTCCTCAGTCAGCCACACTCATTTTGAACATTATGTGTATAAGGCATAAACTCTATCATGTTTGAGCCATGGGTTTATTTGCTTCAGAGGGTAGCCTCCCTCCTAACTAATGTCATTAATTGGTAGAATTTTATTTAGCCCCTATTCCCTTTTTTTTGTATTCTGTCCTTGCTAGAAGCAGTTGTTCAGGCTATTACTTCTTAGAGTTTGCCTTCCCCATCTTTCCTTCATAGTGCTTAGAAAAGTCCCAGTACTGAGAAACTATGGTTCTTAAAAAATTTCAAAGTGATCAGTTCTGTGCGAATTTTCTTTTCACTTAAGAAGTACTTATCTAGCACTCATATCTAGAGCATGCATGCTTTGAGGCTCTGGGAATGAAAAGATAATTAGCTGATGAGTTATCAAAAGAAACAAATATTTAAAGGATAAATTCCAGTGGAACAAAATAAAAAACCTTAGCGCCTCATGAAGTCTTTAGGAGTAGTCAGTGCAGCCATACTGTCTCTACTTGGAATAGAAGAAGCATTCCGAGAGCAAGGTGACCTTGAGCTCATCTTGGAGAATGAATATGAGGTCTACCAAAGGATATGAGTCACTGTTTTCATTTTTTAACCATTTGTACAATGAAGAGAGGATATTGCTCTTTATAAAACAATATAGTTTCTCATATTAAAACTGGTTATATTCATCAAGAATAACTATGTGTTATTTGGTGCCTTTTCCTGAACAATGTTTTCAGATACTAGTTATACCATCAATAATTTATACTCTTGCATCAGTCCTCATGATCTCATTTACAGTTTTATTTAAGCTTGAGGATTTTTAAAATTAAATTTAATTATTTCATCCGTGTTTAATCTGTGTTTGTTAATCATTTATTTGTCCATTATTTTATTTCACATAGTAATTTATGTTTAATAAATTTATAAAATTTATTTTTCATTTATAAGCTTGGCTCTATTCCAAGGACTTCTATTCTGTTTTGTCATTCTAGTCTTGTATTTTTAACTTCTGTCATGCAGTTTTAACACCTGGTGCTTTATAATATTATTGTTATCTATGATCAGCAAGTTCCTTAATGTTAGTCTTCCCTCTCACTCATCCTAGGTTTATATAATGTTCACTCTGGCAAGGGACCAGTTTCCAAAGGCCGGAAGTTTATAAAGTGATAAAACGAATGGAATGGATTGAGAGGGTAGGGGAAAAAGCTGCAATAATAAGCTATATATTTGGTATTTCTACGTCTTGCTATTGTGAGCGTTTCAAGGACAGAGATTCTGTTATTCTTTGTCACTCAATTTAAGGCCTTGGAAAAAAGATGCAGGATATATGTGTTGAAATGAATCATTACCTGGCCTTGGCTCGTTTCTTTGTATGCCAGGAACTCTAGTCAAAGATCAGCTGATGAAGACTTGCGTTCAGCAGCTGTTTGTAATTGACATAGAAATTCTAGGAAATATTTACTAGAAAATGTTGAAACTCTGAGGCTAAAAGGGCTTTGAAAAAGAAGAAGAAATTAGGTCTCTGACTCTCCAAAGCAATTAACCGGTTTCTATTGATATATATGGAAGTTATTTCCTCAGACAGTAGAGTCTGTTTCATTACATTGCAAAACTTTTACTTTTTACCTTATGTAGCTCATCATAATCCATACCTTCATTAAAAAACAAGATTTAAAACTAGATTTGCTTTGAAATAGGTGCTTTATTTATTCAAATAAAATGTTATGTCATCATATACAGATACAGACCATTGCTCAGTTTGGTCTAGAAGCAAGGCAGAGTTGAGGAGGGCCTGTTTGTTCAGATATAGCCATATCTCCAGTACTCGATCAGTGCCTAAAGACACATAGTAGGCAAGCAGCACCTGGGGACACATAGTGGGCCCTCAGGAAACATTTGTTGAGTGATTGAAGTGGTATCAAGCATGAGTCACAGCCAGCAAAGCAGCTCACTGAAGGAATAATTATCGATCTAAGTCAGGGAGTTGGAGACATGTTCTGGAAACAGAACACAAGATATATTAAAGCAAGAGGCTTGGACAGAAGCCATGCATGGTGATAAGTTGGTGAGAGGGAGACCAACCCCCTGGCTTTAGTGATTGTGAATGACGAGTTTATTGGACTCTTTTCGCCTTGTGTTTGTGAAATAGTTAACTATTTTTCAGAAATGGAATTTAACTTGCCATTTTAGTAGTTTTAAATAAAGCTCTGAATTAATGCTTTAAATATGTCAGAATTGTTATTGTTGATTTGCCTTCATCTGAAGGCTCTCAAACAGTTTCTTTTCAGTTATATGTCAAAATAAAATAGGAAAAAAATGCAAAAGTAAATATGAAATCAGCTTTCCGACTCAGTGCACTTACTTTGAGTACTTCAAAGTACTCAGGGAGTACTTCCTGACTCAGGGAGTTGTGAAATATATTTGGAACTCTATACTTTTCTTAAACTAGCAATAAAATTATTCCAGACATTATTAAAAAAAGAAGGTTCTTAAACTCAAACTATGGCATGTAAGTGAAATTCCAGATAACTACATCCTGAAATAACTTCTGGAACTTGCTTAGTAACTTTCAGTTTCCTAAACTCTGTAAATATGCAGTATGCAAGATCAAATCTGTCAGCTCAGCAGTGTCCCCACCAGAAGAAATACCAGAAGTAACAGCTCTGTTCAGAAAATACTACTACAAGAACTTAATAATAGAACTGTATCTCAAGGCTGGGGAAAAACTAAAATATCAGCCCCTAAAAATCAGCCCCTGATAAGCCATAAGGGATTTAGGAATTCAGCCAACCTGAAAACTCCCAACAGGACTGTGTCCCAAAGGAATATCCTTGTAAGGTGAAGTTCTAGCAACCGTGAATTTGTTCTCTATACTTACAGGTCTAAATCTGTGTTTTGTTTGTTTGTGTATTCATTTATTTTGTTGTTTTAGATTTCACATACGGGTGAAATCATATGGTGTCTATCTCTCTCAGTCTGAATTATTTCACTTAGCATAATGCCTTCGGGCCCATCCATGTGGTCACAACTGGAAGATCACCCTCTCTGTTTTTTTTAATGACTGCATAACATCCAAGTGTGTGTGTGTGTGTGCGTGTGTGTGTGTGTGACAACTTCTTTATGATTCCTTTGGGTAGAGTAGGTCAGAGAGGCGCCTGGGTGGTTCCGCTGGTTCAGCATGCAACCCGATTTCAGCTCAGGTCAGTTGATAGTGTTGAGCCTGCTTTGGATTCTTTTTCTCCCTCTCTCTCTGACCCTCCTCTGCTCATGCTCACTCTCTCTGAAAAAAAATAAATAAACATAAAAAAAAAAAAAAAGGAATAGGTCAGGTGGCACAATGCAGAAAACTCATTGAATCAACTGATTTTTGCAGAGGGAGCAACGTCTATTCCAACTGGAACGTTTGCCTATGTTCATCTTAAACTGCTCATCTTTAAGGTTTTGGAATATACCAGCATTGCCAGTCAATGAGAATTCTCAACAGTTATCTCTTTTGTGTGACTCCAGGTGGGAATTGATTCCTAATGGACTTTGTCCAGCTGTTAAGTAGCAACAAGACAGAGATATTAGAGCTTTGGGGGAAAGTATAGAGCTCTGAAATTCCTTCATATTACTTTGTTCAGTTTTATTACTTTTCAGCTACTACCTAAAATGCATATTTATTCATCAGTTTAAAACACAGTATGTTACTTGAATAATATAATCATATACCATCTTGCCAAAATATTATACTATGGAAATTCACTCCCAATCTGAAAATACTTCTTCACGACTTAACTACATGTAAGGAATTAGGTTCAATGCTTTATTGCAGAAGCCATCATTTCAGGATTACTGGCAGGGTCAGGTTTAACCTGAACCTTCATGAGTGAAAAGGAATCATTTAAAAAAAATTACATTCCTGTTGCAAAAGCGGTTAATACGATGTTTTGAGCCTATTTAAACACCCTCTAAGATTCATAAATATTCATTGAATCAATTAGTTATTTGAAGCTTGATGTTCTGCTGCTGAACGAAAATAATTATCTGCTAAGGTGGGTGTCCTGTCTGGAGCCTGCATTTATTTTTAAATGTGTGAAGGAAACCAGTGGAGATTATCATTTTGATCTTTATGTAGAGGCATCTTTTAACTGAACTATAGAATTAACTTTTTCTTACCTAAAAGAAATAAGGATTTTAAAAGGGGGGGAGGCAGAAATCTCACATGCCTTTTTATCTGATTCCTGAATCATCATAGATTTTAAGCAGTCATTTCTTAAAAATAACTTTTAAGAAATACCTAGTAAATCCTTATCCATTTATAAGTGGAGTAATGGAGTAAATCCTCAACTACCCAGAGTCCAGTTTTCCAGAACCTCCAGTTTCCCTGAAATTGTTCAGATCCAAAAATAATCCTGTACCGTCAACTATCCCCCTTATCTCCAGTAGGCTTTAAAGGCAAGAAGGGACTCCTGAGCATCCAGGAAAGTCAGCACTAAGGAGAGCTGAGGACAACTAAAGAGATGCTCACATGCTGGTTCAGTATCTAGTCTGCCCAGGATGAGAAGGGGAAGGCTGGGAGGGGAAGGAGCACCCTTGCTGACCGATCCTGTCCAGAAAAGGCACAAAGGCAAGAAGCATGGGAGAAGTGATAAGAGGCAAGACTTGAAGAACTAGAACAAAGGGAAAGGCAGATAAGCAATTCTGTTGAGTTGGTGGTGTCAGGGATAAAATGGTCATCATGGGGCTGATGGACAGCTGTGTGTGACTGGACAAGGAGGGAACCCTCAGCTTCCCACCTGACCAAACTGTAGCCTTTTGAATATTTCAGCATTTAAAGGTTTTATTTTCTGGGGCACCTGGGTGGCTTAGTCGGTTAAGCGTCCGACTTTTGCTTAGGTCATGATCTCACAGTTCGTGGGTTCGAGCCCCGCATCGGGCTCTGTGCTGACTGCCAGCTCAGAGCCTGGAGACTGTTTCAGTCTGTGACTCTCTCTCTCTCTGACCCTCCCCTGCTCACGCTGTCTCTCTCTCTCACCTAGAAATAAATAAAAAACATTAAAAAAATTTAAAAAAAAAAGGTTTTATTTTCTTTGTTGGGGAGAGGGGAAGAATCATGGCTGGCCACCAGTGGTAGAGCAAATTTGTCAGGGGCTGTATTTCAACTTGGGGAGGGGTACAGGAGGTCTGGAGGTTCGGGGTGGGGATAGGTAGAGGTAGGACAGGTTGATTCTTTGGTTCCAAGAGAGGAGCAAAGTATACAACATATTTTGGGGACACTTTCCATCATAAGGTTTAAATCTGGCAGTTCTAGAGTTAACCATCATCTCTGTGTTATATGGAGTGAGCTGTGCAATTACTCTCTTTCTCCCTCATTGAAACTTTCACTTTCAAGCAGTTATTATATTGTCCATGTTATTAACAAAGGTTCGGTAGAAACTCACTAAATAATTTATGTAAGCAAAGCAATTTAACAATTGTGATCTAGATAACATTGTCAGGGGGGTGAACTCTTTATTGTGAGGCTCAGTCTTTTGTCTTACTAAGATTTCTAGTTCAACCTTTTCCAACTCAGGTAGCTTACACATAGTAGATGTGAGAAGAATGCTTGCCCAAATGAAAAGAGGTCAGGGTCGATGTGACCCACAGCATGAATATGTGTATAGCCCAGAGCCAAGTTAGTGAAGAAGACACTTAATTACCCCAGGTCAAGAATAAACAGGGCAGATATTCATACAACTGTACTAGCCATGAACAATGACAGCCACAAAGAGGAAACAGAAATGTTTATTTCATGTTTAGTATATTACTGTGTATTCCTTCTTGAAAGACACAGAACTAAAGCACAAAAAACAGAATAACAAATTGCACTATCTAGTATTTGTTATGCTGAGCACTGCCTGTGACCCTCCCTATCTTCCGTGCCACAGCATTCATCCAGAAAGCCTGTGGGTTTTCTTGGCCTTTTATTTTTCTTTTTCCTTTTATTCTTCTTTTTTCTTTCCTTTTCTTTTCTTCTTCTTCTTCTTCTTCTTCTTTTTTTTTTTTTTTGGCCCCCGCACAAATCACTAAAACCTTTTAAGTCAGCCCAAGTTAAATTCCAAGCAACAGAGGCAAGGAAACCAAAAAAAGTGAGGAAAAAAAAATCAGATTTGCTTTGATATGGTGAATTTAAGACATGAAGTTGGAGCTGACAGCTGACACATTATCAACTGGAAATCATTCTCTGATCGCTTATACAATAGCCCCAAAAGAATGGCAGCCACACAAGGCTGTGACAAAGAGGCCTGTATTCCTGAGGAGGATAACAGGACGGCACAGGTAGATAATTTCCAGAAGAAACTGCTGTTTTCTAACTTCTTAGAGCAATGCCTTTCGATGTCCTGATTTAATGTGATTGTAAGGCTGAACTAATCTGACGTAATAAAAGCTTAATTGGCTATTTCCAATTAACATCTCCCTTTAATCTGACTATTTGTTTTCATCTGACATAGATCGCTGTTCTTCAGGGCAGAATATACTTTGCGTATTGTGTTTTGTGAATTGTGAAATGATGTTCATGTTTGGGGTACAGTTATAAACTGTAAGTCAATCGTTGTAATTGTGGAATATTGAAGTGGCTGCATCTCCCTGCACTACTGCAAGAAACTGCTGCAGGCTGGACAGGAAACTGAGGTCAGGATTGGCAGCACACAGGGCGGGTCAGGAGTAATGGATGGCCTCTGGATGATTCCCAGGAGGGGAATGCCTCCTGGCAGGGTCTGTGATTTCGGGAGGAAGGAGCCTGCTGCTCCTTGGTGATGATGTCCAGGTAAGGATCAGGAGGGAGCCTCTCATCCCCAAAGTCTCCACTGGCCAGCATTTGGGAACCCAAAGAACTGTTAAGTGTGGGGAGTGCTGAGCACTCTGCAGTAGTTTGCACGCTTGCGCACCATCCCTGACATTGTACTCTCACTTTTGAATTTCAGTCAAATTTTAGCATGAGAATGTGTAAACTAAAAGGAGGTGACATTCTGAAGCAGATGAAGGATTAAAACTCAAGCAGGTATTATTTACTGAAGTCACTTTTTATTTATTGTGACTATTGGCACATTTTGATATATTTCTAGCCCCTTCTTTTTTGCTTTTTATTTGGAAATAATTGAGTTTTACAGAGAAGTTGCTAATATAAAAACAGTACAAAGAACACCTATATACCCTTTACCCAGACTTATTTGTCAGCATGTTATACAGTTGGCTATGTGACTTGCAGGTACTCTTCCTCTATGACTCTTTCTCTCCATATAGATTATACACATATTATTTTTTTCTGAAGGAATTGATGGTAAGGCACAAACATCATGGCTCTTTACCCCAGACTTTAGTATACATTTCCTAAGAATGTGGATATTCTCTTACCTAGCAACAGTAAATTATATTTAATGTTGACAGAATCCTCTAATCTACCTTTTATCAAGTGATCCAATAATGTGCTTCATAGCATTGACCCCTCCCGTACCAGATCCAGTCTCAGGTCAGGCATGGCATTTAGTTGGCATATCTCTTTAGGCTCTTTTAATGTGGAGTATTTCTGTGGCCTTTTTCATCTTTTCTAACAGTGATACTTTGGAATTATAGAATATCACCTCCCCTCTCTGCACACCTCTTAAGATAGAACATTTCTCATGGAGATTTGTCTGATAGTTCTTTTCGGTCCCCATCAGGTCATGCATTCTTTGTAGGAATATTGCATGGGTCATAGTGTGTCCTTCTCAGGATATCACGTCTGGAGGTACATGAAGTCCATCTGTCCTTCATTGATGATATTAGCTTTAATCATCCAACCAAGTGGTTTCTGATTTCTCCACTAGGTAATTACTGTTTAATTTTCTCTCCTATAACTAATAAGCAGTCTGTGGGGAGACACTTTAAAGCCATGCTAATAGCTAGTTCCTCATCAAGATTTCCCTCTAGATTTAGCATCCATTGGTGACTCTTTACTAATCCAATTTTTAATAAAATGGTGATGAGATTATGGCTTTCCAATTTCAGCATTCTCTCCACATCTGCCAGCAGCCCTCGGCATTCTGATTTAAGCTACTTTAAACAGAACTCTTCCATCCATTTTTTATTTACTTACCTGTTTATCATTAGCATGGACCTTTAAATTTCTTTTTTTTAAGTACTTATTTATTTTGAAGGAGAGAGTAGGGGAGGAGTAGAGATAGAGGGAGAGAGAGGATCCCAAGCAGGCTCTATACTGTCAGCACAGAGCCTGATGCGGGGACCAAACTTACAAACCGTGAGATCATGACCTGAGCTGAAATAAAGAGCCAGATGCTTAACCGACTGAGCTACCCAGGGGCCCCAGTAAATTTTTAATTTTGGTTTATAACTTGAAATACAATTGTAATAGAATAGTTTACTGCTTACAGTAAGCCAGGCACTGTAATTCCATTCTGGGTACACAACTGTGAGCAAAACAGATAGATACAACCTATCGTTTTGCCTACATGCAGACATGTTACTTCTGTACTTAGGAACAGATGTCTGAGGATGGCTATAAGCTAAAGGGACATTTTTATCAAACACTTGTGTTGAGAACTGTCCTAGGAACTGAGGGTATAGCCCAAATCCCTACCCTCGAGGAGTTTACAGTCAAGTGGGAGGAGTCAACCAATCAATAAAACTCAGGCAAGTAAGTGGTTAAAAGAATTGCAGGTTTCAAAAAGTGCCATGAGAGAAAGAGAAAACAGGAGCTAAGATGGAAAATGATTACCGAGGGACCATGGAGGCCAGCCATTATGAAAAGAAATCTGGGATGACGGCTTCATCATGACCTCTCATGAATGTTTTTGAGTGGTGCTTCTCTGGGTGGATGTTCAGTGAACTGTTTTTTTCTTTTTTGGTACTTTTCCATGATCATCCAGCTTGTTTGCTGCAGCCTTCCAAGTAGGAACAGAGCAAATCCTTGCTGCTGCCAGTTTCATGGGTCCAGCCTTTAGATTTGATCTTTATAAACTAGTGACGACATGCCAATAACTTCTACAACAGGACACAAATGATAAAACAGCCAAGCCAAGCCAGATTATATTAAATACTGCCTCCTTGGAACAATCAACAGATATTTAATAATGCACTGTGTGCCAGACATGGGAAACAACAGTGGAGAAGACAGACATTTCGTCTGGGCTGCCCTTCTCACTGGGATGTAGATTTCAGTGAAGGAGACAAGCACATAGGTAGGCAAGTACCTGACAAGTTTAAGCACAGTGGTAAGTACAGGGTTCTAAGGGAGGTTAGACAAGAATTCTAATCCAGACACGGTGGGGGTGAGGCAGGTAAACAGAAGAGGCTTTCTAGAGGAAGGGATGCTGATACTTTTTAAAAGATGGTGCACTTTAGCCAGAGACTAAAGCTTTTCCCTGCATCCAGGTAGCAGAAATAGCATGTGCAAAGTCACAGAGCAAATGGGCACATACTCTCCAGCTCCCCACTACATCCTAGTGTGTGGTATGTAGTTGACACTCAGTAGAAGCAATTTTGCAAAGAGCAAGTGGGGACGAGCATAAGGGATATTTCATCCTCAGAAGACAAAACAACCTTAATAACATTCAGCATAAAATTCTTTGTAGTATTTATTGTACAGGAATCCACTTTCTGTACTATCAACTTTATATCCACACTATAGCTTTAATTACATATTGAAGAGGAGAGTTGGAAAGTTTTATTAGAGTCTGTTGGTATTAAAATTTTTTTGCTGATGCCTTTAAATAGATGGCTTGTAGAACATATTATTTACACCTAGGAGAACTGGCTTCCCTCACTCATTTAATTTTTCCAATTAACTGAAAGCCAGGTTGACTTGGCTTTGGTTCAGTCTTGTGGTCAAAATTTAGCATCATGGTACTTATTAATTAGTGATGAGTCATTTACCTTATAAGAGCAGAAAGTACATGATGGCAAATTTAGAGGATGAAAATTAGGCCACAGAGGAGCAGTGCCTGCAAGTCTGGTCTTTGTTGTTAGAAATGTCACTACCAGAGTGGAACTCGCAGAGGCAGGAAAGGGAATCCAAGTCAAGCATTCTTTAGTTTTCTGTCTCTGTGACCTAGATAAGATACCTTATCCTATCCTAACTCCGAACCCCTTCAATCCTTACTTGAGACCCTCCCATATCATCATTCCCTCGAATGTAGTGGGTGTATGAACCAGAGAATGGCAGCATAATGAATAAGATAAATGTGCAACATATGTATGTGTCAGTTGGATTTTAGTGCCTGTTCGTAAAAAAATTCAACCAGTTACTTCTTGTCTACCATGACCGTATGGAAAAGTCATGAAAATTTGGAATATAAACTCGTAGCACAGAGATTCAGAGTATGAGTTCTGAAAGTGGGTTCAGTTTTCAGTGCCACTACTTAATACTTTGAGTGTATCAGATTTATCATTATAAAATGAGAATTTAAGGAGTACCTATACCAGTTCTGATGATTAAGTGAATTAATATATGTAAAGCACTTATTGTGGCGATTCACTCTAAGGGTGCTCTCTATGCCTGCTTTAAGTATTATGATTCTCAAGAATGGGCTCACAAAAACCTTAGACTAACCTGAATGTCCCCCCTACTAAGATGTGAGCAATTATTAATAACGAAGCAATTTGCCTGCTATCTGGGGTTTAGGACATAGGTAGGATATCTTATGTAATCAGTTAATATTCACTGATAACATCAAGAAATATCTATTATGGAGAAAGTATTTTTCAGAGCCCATCATGGATATATCTGTGTGCTAGATGCTTGGTTCACTTAAATACAACTTGACTTTTGCCCTCAGGGAGCTTCCAGTCTAATTAATGGATACATGGCATGGACGCATGTCCAAAACCATCAAGGCAGCAGTCACATCATTACTACCAGTGGCACTGGAGGCTGTCAGTTAGTTAGACTCCCTGTTAGATAGATATGAGTACTGCTTACACATCTTAACTTTCCAAAGTCAATATTCATGCATTACAGAAGCAGTTTAGGGGCACCTGGGTGGCTCAGTCAGGTAAGCAGTCAACTCTTGATTTCACCTCAGGTCATGATCTCATAGTCCATGGGTTTGAGCCCTGTGTCGGGGTCATGCTGACAGTGTAAAGTCTGCTTGGGGTTCTCTCCCTCTCTCTCTCTCTGCCTCCCTCCCTGCCTCCCTCCCTCCCCCCCAGTGCCTCTCCCCTGCTCACATGCTCTGTCTCTCTCTCAAAATAAAAAACCTAAAAAAAATTTTACATAACAACAAATTATACAATCCCACCTCTCTTACCACCCCTATTTCTGTCTTCTCTCTCTTTCTTTCTGTCTTTGTCTCTCTTTCACACACACACACACACACACACACACACACACACACACACACACACACACACGGCAAGAATACATTTGTAAGGACATATACCAAACTGCTCTCTGTAGACATCTCTGACAAAGGGACAAACTGCTCTCTGTAGACATCTCTGACAAAGGGATTGGGGCTAGGAATGGAGGCTACTTAGCATTTTTTTTAAATTCCTTATCCCTGAAGACACTGAATTCACCTTTCACATTAATGACTTTTAACCTGTTAATTGTATATAATTATATTGCTATATAATTGTATTATATTCTCTTAGTATAACTGAAAGTTATGCATTAATTAATGTATACATTTGCAGTAACCATAAATACTTTTGAATTTCATTTTGAAGTAATAAATACATTAAACCCATATGTTATTTACTCTAAAAAGAAATAAGTTAACTTCAGGATCTTGTTGATGTAAGAATTTAAACTGTTTCCTAGGTAACCAACCATATCTCTAGAAAGCTTAGCCAAGCTTATACCTCTTTCTTCATTTTCAAGGCTTGGCTTTTTTCATTTTCTTGTG
Source organism: Proteles cristata cristata (assembly GCA_017311185.1). Classification (NCBI taxonomy): domain Eukaryota; kingdom Metazoa; phylum Chordata; class Mammalia; order Carnivora; family Hyaenidae; genus Proteles; species Proteles cristata. The sequence goes on along the minus strand of JAESUZ010002499.1, from coordinate 18,567 downwards.
GAAACCTTGAACTTACACACACACACACACACACACACACACACACACACACACACACACACAGACACCTGATTATACTTACTTTCCATCAAGGACAAAAGGTGCAACAAAATTCAATATATGATTGTTGATCTTTAAGCTTCTTAATGCAGCTATTTTATTATCTTTTTTATCTTTACACTGTAAACTGGAAATGACAACAACCAAATGTTATGGGATCATTTCTAGAGAAAGGGTATTATTTTGGTCTAAATTCCTAGGTAACTGCTCTTCAGTTTTTGATCTTTCTTCTTGTTTTGTTTTTCTTCTGCATAGACACCAAAAGCCAAGAATATGCCAATAATGTTTAGTAAAATAATATTATTTTGTTTTTTAATTCACTGTGCCAGCATCATGCAAGAGAAATAGAATGTTAGCCACAGATGTAACTTAAGTCCCTTGTAGCCACATTTAAGAAACCAAAGAAATGGGTAAAATTAATTTTTAAAAGTACTTAATACTTTTTTAATGTTTATTCATTTTTGAGAGATAGAGTGCAAGCAGGGGAAGGGCAGAGAGAGAAGGAAACACAGAATCTGAAGCAGGCTCCAGGCTCAGCCCGACATTGGGCTCAAACCCATGAACCCTGAGAGATCATGACCTGAGCTGAAGTCAGATGCTTAACTGACTGAGCCACCCAGGTGCCCCTTTAAGTACTTTTTAACCAAATGTATCGAAAATATTACTATTTCAACCTATAATCAACATAAAAGATTATTAATGAGATATTTTTCATTTCTTGTCCTATATCTTTTGTAGTCTGTTGTGTATACTATATGTAAGGGACATCTCAATTTGCAGTAGCCACAGTACAATGGCACAGACCTCAAAGATGGTTGTTACTTCCTTCAAACTGTTACTATGTCAAGGCGCCTGGGTGTCTCATTTGGTTAAGCATCTGACTTTTGATCCTAGCTCATGCCTTTACCATGGCGTCATGAGTTCAAGCCCCATGTTGGGCTCTGAACTGCACATGAAGCCTACCTAAAAAAAAATGTTATTATATTTTTACCCCTGGGATATTTAAAGGCATATTTTACAGGATTTTCTTTCCTTCTTGAAATATAGTTCATAAACAACATGTCCAATTGCCTTCTTTAATGGAAAATATTTTATTTCCACTTTTTATGAGTATTTATGCTTTTGGTGGATTTTCCCTACCAACAGCTAGCCTTAATAAAGAGATCACAATATAAATATTTCTTTCTTAGTATCTGTTAAAAGGTAATTTTCAGAAAAATGTGAAGTCATTTCTCCCATACAGCTTTGAAAGGAATACATGTTGAAAAGCCCATTTTACTGATACGGTATGATGGAAACTGACAGATGTTATAACTGCTTCAAAGACACAGTCAAAACTAAAATTTATATGCAGTAAAGGCATGTTGAGATGAGTTGCAAATTGGGACAAAACTGTTTTTTTCCAAAAGAGGGAAGTGCATTGAATCACTACCAGGTAGGACAGAACTTACACATTTATTAGTTATCTACAACTTACAAAGGGTTTTTTGTAACCATTTATTAAATTTTATGTCTATTTATCCACCTACTATTAAGATAGTATTTTATTGCATTATTATTTTAAGTTATTTTGAGAGGGGAGAGAGAGAGCGAGAAAGAGAGAGAGAGAACCAGGGGGCGAGAGACACACAGAGATGGGGACAGAGGACCTGAAGTGGGCTCTGTGCTGACAGCAGAGAGCCAGATGGAGGGCTCAAACTCATAAACCGTGAGATCATGACCTGAGCTGAAGTCAGACACTTGACCAACTGAGTCATCCAGGCTTTCCTTAAATTATTTTTATTTGAAATTCTAAGTACATTAAAAACTTGTCTACCTAGCTATGATTTTTCATTGTAATGGGAAAGTAGGATAATTTTTAAAAATTAAACTTACTAATTTACCTCATTTTGTCTTTAGATTTACTGTTTTATTCTAAATTTTTTTTTTTAATTTTAGATGATAAAAAGTTTCTATTTTATGCTAGTTGAGATTAGCTTCATCTTTGGAACATCTTGAGTAAAGGAGGGCAGTGGGTAATCAGAGGAAAGACATAAAAATCATAAACCCAGGAGGACCTGGGGGGCTTAGTCGGTTAAGCATTTGACTTCATCTCAGGTCATGATCTCAGGGTTTGTGGGTTTGAGACCTGCGTTCGGCTCTGTGCTGACAGCTCAGAGCCTGGAGCCTGTTTCACATTCTTTGCCTCCCTCTCTGACTCTTCCCTGCTCATGCTGTCTCTCTCTCTCTCTCTCTCAGAAATAAATAAAACATTAAAAAAATTTTTTTAAATCATAAACCCAGAGAAATCACATTATAAAATATTGTAACTAAGATGTACCTATGTTCCTATCTTTGGATCTGAGAATCCATTTAAAGCCACCTAAGCATCAAGCCCCAGCTCTGCCCTCCAAATTAAACAATAACATTAGGCAAGTCAGAGAGATTATACTTCATTTTGCTCATTTATAAACCAAGGAATGGTGTTAGATGTTTGCTAAACCTCTTTCCAACAATTCATGTTTCTTTGAAAAAAACATCTCCAAAAGTGTATTTTCACCTAAACCCCCACCCTCACCCCATAGACACTGAAACAGAGGGTAACATCAGAAGATCTCTCCCAGTAACCAGTATTCCTGCCCTCCTGGTGATGTCATCCAGCATACATTATAAGAATTTGGAGGTTGTCACAAAGGAATAGATGACCAACCTTCTCACACATTCTGGGGGCTTACCACTATCTTTCCACTCCCACCAGAGAGAAAGTTACCACCTCCCTGGTTTGCAATGTAGACATTTAATAAAAATTTCTTTTCCTCACAACTCAGAAGAGCACAGAGATTTAGAGAAGAAAGGCATTTGGTTTTGCTTCAGCAAGCAGAAAAGGCAGAGGATCACTACAGATATACCAATACAGAGAGAATGGCTGCTGGCACCCTATAGGATGCCTGCAAATGATGGGAAGTCCCTTATAGGAGCAGGTGGCAATAGTGGAAGAGCAATGAATTGAGTGTCAGGAGCGTCATGGTTAGCACCCAGCTCCACTGTTAACTCTTACTCATCCTTGAGAAGCATCTCTCCAATTGCCCCAAAGGTGGTCATGTCTCTCTGATTGGATAAGGTTTTATCTTATTTCCTTTAAAAGTAAGATAAAAACCAGTGGGGTAACATTAAAAGAAACCAGATTGGGGGGCACATACCAAGCTTTAGAATTTCCTTGTAGAAGTAAACTCATAATTCTTTTCTGTAAGGTTACAGAAACAGTGTCAAACTTCAGAGAGAACAACTGCCTTTCATTCTCCTTCAACCTAAGGACTAGGAATCTCTCCCCTCCATTTAAGTTTAAAAGGGCTTATGCCCTGAAGGTGTTTCTGACCCTAGTTTCCATCCACGTGGCCATAACCTGGGCCAGTAGGTTGTAATGCAGGAAGCTCTGATCAGCTGCACCTTGGAGTCTAGAAAGCAGCTGTTCTGTGTGGGTCGAGCCTTGTGCTGGAGGTGAGAAACCATCAGGGTCCTTGTGCACTCCCTGGCCCTCCGTGTGGAAGCGGCTTGCAGGGGGTACACCCAGGACTTGTTTCCTCCATAGTGCTAGTTCTCACTCACTGAGAGACATCACTACCAGCCCAGGAGCCTTTGTTTTTCCAGAGTCTTAATTGTTCACTGCTGTTTTCCCATGCCTAAAAAAGTGTCTGGCAAAATGAAGCCATTTTCAATTAAAGAAATGAATAAAGTGGTACCTAGAATATTCTTTACCATTCATTGTTAGAGAGTTACTTGTATTAGGAAGATCCTCAGAGCTAAAGGGGCATAAACTTCTAGTCTTCATTTTTTTTTATTTTATTTTTTAATGTTTTTTTATTTATTTCTAGGATAGAGAGAGAGAGACAGCGTGAGCAGGGGAGGGTCAGAGAGAGAGGGAGTCACAGACTGAAACAGGCTCCAGGCTCTGAGCTGGCAGTCAGCACAGAGCCCGACGCGGGGCCGAACCCACGAACCGCGAGATCATGACCTAAGCGAAAGTCGGATGCTTAACCGACTAAGCCACCCAGGCGCCCCAACTTCTAGTCTTTAAATGATGATATAACTTAGTTTGTCCACATTGGTAGTACTGGTTTCATACTATCAGACTATTCCCCTGGCTGTTTTTTTTTTTTTTAATGTATGTTTGTTTGTTTGTTTGTTTTGGGAGAGAGACAGAGCAAGCAAGAGAGGGGCAGAGAGAAAGGTAGAGAGAGAATCCCAGGCAGGCTCCATGCCATCAGTGAGGAACCGAGCACAGGGTTTGAACCCACAAACTGCAAGATCATGACTTGAGGCAAAAACAAGAGTTGGATGCTTAACCACCCAGGCGCCCCTCTTCTCCTGGGTTTTAAGAAAATCTGCCACCAATAACCTGGTAGATTTGTACTATCTTTCTCCCATCTCTGGAACAAAGGTCTTATATCTAGCACTATCAGTTTGGAGGCTTTCAAGGTGAAATATTTCCATGGGATGATTTTATCAACTACTTCTCTTTTCAGTACTTCTTCCTATTATGTATTATGATCTTTAGCCTAACAGAAGGAAGCATTATGAAGAATAATGGCCTTTGTAGCAACATGGATGGAACTAGAGGGTGTTATGCTGAGCGAAATAAATTAGGCAGAGAAGGACAGATACCATATGTTGCACTTCTCCTGAGGTGAAGAAGTATAGGTGGATTAGGAGGAAGTTAATGGAGAACCATGAGGGAGAAGAAGGGGAAAAATAGTGGGGGAGAGGGAGGGAGGCAAACCATGAGAGACTCTTGAATGCTGAGAACAAACTGAGGGCTGATGCGGGTGGGGGGGAAGGGAAGGGGAGGGATGGGCATGGAGGAGGACACTTGTGGGGATCAGCACTGGGCGTTATATGGAAACTAACTTGACAATAAAGTATTTAAGAAAAAAATAATAAGAAAAATGGCCTTAACAGTTCCGTTTTTGCCAGGCATATCATAGTTCTTATTTTCAAGGACTTACTTTTTTGAAAAAAAAAACATATTTTTGGTATATTGTATTTTGTATTGGCTTTTCTTTAAAACTGCCAACAAAACCAACTAAAAAGATGGAACATTTTTGGGAAAAGGAGAAGTAGGAGAAAGAAGGGGAAGAGAGGATCATGCACTGTTTGGAAATAGTAAGGTTGATGGTAACATTGTAGCTGCAGGAGGCTGCACTGACAGCCAGGGCCTTCTTCTCCTGTGGTGGGAACAGGCCTGGAGTCCAGCCTGCCTTTGGAGGCCTGGACCTATTAAACTCTCCCTGGCATAGCCTGTTCCATTTTTACCTCTCTGAGCTCACATCTACCTCTGCCTGGCTTTTTACTACAGAGCAGGGAAGAAGTGATTATGGTCCCTACCATTAGGCTTATCTTTCTTTCCTCTTTTAAATTGTGTTTGCTCTTTACAAAGATGGTACTTACTTATTTTAGAAAAGGTTGGTGATGCGCCATGTCCAAAGAAGAAAGCACAGGTACTTGTAATCTCACCACCATCAGTATTTCTTGAAGAAACTTTTATGCTTCTCTTTATATACAGATACATAATTTGACTTGAGTGTCATACTACTTACACATTATTTTGAAATCGTATATTTTATTTTATTTTTAACTTTTAATGTTTTTTTTTTTAATTTATTTCTCAGAGAGACGGAGAGACAGTGTGAGCAGGGGAGGGTCAGAGAGAGAGGCACACACAGAATCTGAAGCAGGCTCCAGGCTTTGAGTTGGCTGTCAGCGCAGAGCCCATTGCAGAGCTCGACCCCATGAACCGTGATATCATGACCTGAACTGAAGTCAGACACTCAACCAGCTGAGCCACCCAGGCACCCAGAAATCATATATTTTAATTCAAAAATGTATTGTGGAGTTACTTCCATTTTACTCTAGGCCTGCATCATCCTTTTGATGATGGCCATGAACTATTCCACTGTGTGGGCACATCCTCTAACATTTATTTAATCGGCCATTGATTGATGAACATGTTATCAAGAGATAAGATTGAAATAAAGTCCTAAAATAAAACCATAGGTCCAAGGCAAGAATCCAGACACAAAGCTGTTTTGTAGTATCAGACATAAATATGAGACGATTAATGCTCAGTCCAAGGCAACTAATGACCAACTAAAAAGGCATTTCTGGCAGAAAGAGTATATTATCATGAATATTACAGAGGCTGCATTGTGAATCTGGTATTACTGGTAGCGCTCAGAGTCTAGAAAGTAGGCATAGCTCAGCTCTGAGCCTGAAGACTAGATAAAGGCTTGGTGCAGAGGTCCAAATGTCCCAACAGACATAGCTGTTAGGAAACACACTAACACAGGCTAGGATGTACAAGCTCATAGACTGAAGCCATGGAAGACACAGACAGGAGTGGATTCCAAACATCCAGGTGAGGGGGCCTAGGTATGATGGGGTCTAAGGAAGAAGTAGGGAATATACTTCAGGCAACCAAGGACCACATCTCTGAATCCGAAGCATGAATTTAGGCCCCCCAATCCATACAGCCTGAGAAGATACCTAGGACAGGGGCAGTCACACCTCTGCCCTAGAAATGTTGACCCTTCAGAAAGGTGAGGGTCAGTAGTGTGCTCTGGATCTCAGGGAAAGCTGGAGTCTCCTGGCGCTGCTAATTTATGAGAGAGCAGAGTTATCGGTGGTGTCTTCATGCATCTCACAATAGGCCAACACTTTGTAAAAAGGATATGCAGTTTTATAGTGAACTGGAGGCATTCAGGCAGCCAGACCTCAGAAATCAGGCCAAAATTTGCTTGATAATTCTCAGCTCTGAAAGGTGGGCTAAGATGTTGCCAGGCAGTCTTGCTTCCTTCCATTATATAGTTTTGGCGGGCACCCAGCCAGCAAATCCTTAGCTTTATTCTAGACATTTGTTTCATTCATTCATTTCTTCAATAAATATTTACTGAGCACCTGTTATGTGTCAGACACTCGGCTATGTGCTGCAAACAGATAAATAAAACACAGCCCCTGCTCATTTCAAATAAGAGAAATTATACTGTAGCGCAACTGCAAGAGAAAGAGTCTGCAGAGACATTTGAGTCAAAAGAGAAACATTTCCTCTTGCAAAATAAGACTGACATTGTTTTACAAATCAGTAGACTTACAGGTGGGCAGATAAGCATTCTGCTACTGATTCATTTAGTGATTCTTATATATTCATTGTATTCAAGGCCCCAAGCTAGCTAGACCAGGGTCATATTCATATTCAGCAAATACTTACTAATCACCAACTATATGCCAGGCATTCATTGTTCCAGGCCTTGGGGATACTATAGGGAACAAGAGAGACATTGAAACTTAGAGCCTGGTAGTAAGCAGTAAAAATTAACTAGCGATAAGGGCTATAAAAAAATTAAATAATAACAATGTAGCAGTATGCCTAAAGTAGAAGCTGCTTTAGATTTACTGGTCATGGATTGTTTCTTTGCGGAACTGACCTTGAAGGTGAACTCTGAATGGCAGGAAGGAGCCAGCCTCTGGGACAAAGGATTCAAGCACACTATTAGGGCTAGGCCTCCTCATGAGGCTGTGTGAACAGCAAGAAGAAGCTGTGGCTGAAGTGGAAGGCAAGGCACAGGGCCGGAGGGGAGAGCAGCTTGGAGGCAGAGGCCTGTGAGGAGTATGCTGGCTTTGAAGCCTACAGGGCAACCAGTGGGGAGGGCAACCAGTGGGGAGCTGCAGTCACAGCAGGTGGCCCCTCCCGTCACCTAGGAGCTCAGAACCAAAGAAGAAAGACTGAGTCTAGCCATGACTTTTTCTATAATAATCACAGTGGCACCATGGACCAAAGTTTCCATTCGACTTTGTCTGGGCCTCATTTCATAAATGCGTTCGCTGTGTTTCTATTCAGTAAGGTAGACCGGCCAGTCATTCGTTGAACAAAAAATTGTTGGGGACCTGCTATGTGCCCGCCCCAGACAGGTCTAGCTGGGGAGGTGGATGACAAATACATAACAACACAAAAAACAAACAAAGAATCCAGTATCAGATGGTGATATGAGCTCTGAAGAAAATAGAGCTCAGTTAAGGGATGTGGCCCAGGAACTTTTAGATCAGGTGTCTGAGGAGTGACAGTTGAGCATGGATGTGAATGACATGAGTGGAGGGAACAGCAAGTGGAAGCCCCACAGTTAGGAGCTTGCTGAACTTCAGAGCAGCAAGAAGGCCAGTATGGCTGGAGCACTCAGCGCAAGGGTGGGAATGTCAGAGGTAACAAGGATCAGAGGGCACCTCAGGCTGTGGCTCTTCCGTGTGTGATGGGAAGCCAAGGTGGTGTCATAATACCTGCATTTTGGAAAGATCACTCCCGCTGCTCTGTGGAGATTCCTGTGGGAATCTATGAAATGAAACCGGGAACCATTAAGAGTCTGTGACCACAGTCTGTGCAAGATGCGATATTCGTGGGGCGCCCGGGTGGCTCAGATCGGTTAAGTGTCTGACTTTGGCTCAGGTCATGATCTCATGATTTGTGGGTTCGAGCTCCTCATTGGCACTGTGCTGACAGCTCAGAGGCTAGAGCCTGCTTCAGATTCTGTGTCTCCCTCTCTCTACCCCTCCCCTGCTTGTGCTTTGTTTCTCTCTGCCTCTCAAAAATAAATAAATGTTTAAAAACAATTTTTTAAGAAGATGTGATATTCATGTGGGCCAGTGCAGTGCCACTGAGAGTGCTCAGATTGAAAACATGTACTGAAAGGAAGCAAGGCAGGCCTTGGTGATGACAGGAGAAAAGCAAGAACAATGGATCGCCCTTGGGGCTGGCTCCTGCCCTCCTGGCCAGCTGATGGCAGCAGTAACTGTGGGGAAGATGGAGTGACAGTGTTGGTGGGCAGTGGGGATCAGGGTGAGGGTTGAGGCAGCAGGTATATCTTGGATAGCTCATGTTTGCAATTGGACATCTAAGCAGAGATGAGGATTGGCAGTTAGATACTTGAGTGTTTGGTTCAGGAGGGAATCAGGCTTAGAGATGTGATGTAGAGTCATTAGCATCCAAATGTTAAAGAACATGTCCCTTGGTGCTTCCTTGCTAGCACTGGACTGGGGAAGGGTGCTGAATGCATGCTGTCCTTTTCCTCAGAGTCTGTCTTCTCTGGAGAGTAGATGTTATTGGGAAAGCACATCTGCCTGAAAATCTAAAGAGAATCCAGACAACCTGATCTTTAACAAAAGAAGAAAGAACAACATTTTCAGAAAAGAAGCATTTTTGACTTGATTTGAGGAAGCTTCTGGAATTCTGTGTGAATCTTTCAGCACATCATTTTATTAGATTTGGGTCTTTTTATTTCTTTCCACTTTAACAAGCTTGCTATTTAGTTTCATCCTCATGTATAACTTCTGCCGAGAAGTGAAATAGTTTATGCATGTTTCTTTAAAAGAAATGTAACCATGTGCAAGATTCTTCGAGATGTGAATTTACATTTAATATCCTCCACCAAGGAATAATAATAATGTACAGTATTTTAATCAGATTATTTCTGATAAAATATGAAGCTCTGAGGAGTGTTAATGAAAAGCAGCAGCTAGATCACATGAGAAATGGTCTTATGCCTTAAAATTACTTCTGTGAAAATACATTTAGGCACATCTAGTTTAGAAACAGCATAATGTATGGACAGTGATGCTGCTATCCATTCCATAATGATAATTATAATTATCTTTGCTAGGTTGTTCCTATGTAATTTAATTATTCACTTCAATACAGAATAATATTATTGAAGCATAAAGATGGTAATTATTAATACATCTGCCCTGAGGTGAGAGTAGGATGTTTAATTAATGAACCACCCTCCCTCTTACCTTATGGATGACTCATTGGTAAGATGTGCGTACTATAGCAAACTGTTAGGTATTCTCTCTTGTTAATGGATTATTCAAATCATTTTCTCGACCAGAGTGGAAAAAAGTTACTGTCTATAACCCAGAAATTATATTGGCAAGGAGGCTGAATAATCAGTGGAACAGCTTGGAATAGTGTTCATTCTGGACAACTGACAAAATACAAAGAGGAAATATAGTTCTTCAGGGCTTTGATGTGAGGCTGAGTCCAGTTCAGGTTTTCCTGGAAATGGCTTACTGCTTTCCTTCAGATGTTTCTTATATTTTAGGGTTTCTAAAAGATAATGTTCCTTGAAACTATTATAAGAAAAAGTCTTCAATAAATGGCATTTTATTATAGTTTGCCTCCTTTAAAGAGCATGGGTCTCCAGATCTTCAGCAGGAAGAAGTAAAATTTTAAAAGCTATCACAAATTTTACCATACTCACAATCCAGCTCAAATGTGGTCCATAATTAATATTATAATTAATCATCATAATTCATTTTTACCTTAAATATGTCACCTTATGCCTTCTTAGTATTTATGTAAAATTCATCAGAAGCAGTTAAAGATAAAACCAAATGGTTTAAGAGTAGATTGAAGGGGTGCCTCCATAGCTGAGCCGGTTAAGTGTCTGACTCTTGGTTTGACTCAGGTCATGGTCTCTAGGTTTTCTGAATTCAAGCCCCAAATCGGGCTCTGTGCTCGCAGTGAGGAACCTGGTTGGAATTCTTTGTCTCCTTTCCCTCTGACCCTCTCCCACTCGCTCTATCTCTGTCTTTCTCAAAATAAATAAATTTCTAAAAAGAATATATTGGAATAGATTGAAACACATGATGTTCACACACAAAAGCATATATGTCACAGCATAATTAATACATCCACATTTTATTTAAAATGTATTAAAATACATCCACATATTTAATTATTTAAGTAATTAACAAGTAATTATTAAGTAAATACATAATTAAAGAAGAATGATTCAAAATTACTTAATGAATACTCAAAGCATTTCATAAAAGAGTATATGTTCCACTATACGTGTAGTCTGGCCCCTAGAGTCATGAAAATGTTTCACTGTCATATGATCCAACCATCAAAAGGCCAAACTTCAACTTCAGTGTCAACTGCCCCTGCTCTGACAAGGTCAGTTAGACATCATGCATATGTCTTCATAAGGAGTAAAATCATGAGTAAGCTACTAAAAAATAATCAGTGCACAATCGCTTGTTGGAAAAAAGGATAATGCTAGCTGTTGGATAAGGAAGATGAGATGTGTGTGTGTGTGTGTGTGTGTATGTGTGTGTGTTATTATATAACATATATATTAATATATTTATATATGTTTATTATATAACATATATATTTAATATATATTTAATAATTTATGTAAACATAGATCACATAGGTAATAGTTTCTTCTTTTTTTTAAAAGTTTCTTCTTTAAGGAGATTGCAATTTGTCAAGGGAGAAATAAATAGTGAACTAAATATTAATGATTTAAATGAGACAAAAATTCAAAACTCTTAATTTGATGAAAGAATCAATCAGAATCATACCTTGTTATACTTTACAACATGTAAGAAGAAGAGAAAAACTCAGAAAGCTCCTCTTCTTGGTTGTTTAAAAAATTACAAGTATTTATGCCTTTAAATATTATCTCACAACAAATTCATCGGTAGGGGAAACAATCGATATTCACAGCTTTTGAATCTCAAAATTAGAATTCTCAGGCCATAGCAAGCATTTCTAGAGGCCAGCTCTCCTCAGTAACTCTTTTATTTTCCAGATAACACTCGCAGAGACAGGTTTTCAAGTAGCAGGGACCAGAAAAGAACGGTGATGGTTACACAGTCTCTGCAGTGGACCAGAGATTTAAGATTAATGCTCTTGGGAATATTGTCAAGTTCAAAATTCTTTTTTATGAACCAAAATATTTTCTGAGTATCTGTGACTGCAGAGGAGGTGGAAACATCTTTTTCCCGCCCCCGTTCCTTTTTTCTGAAAGGTGTTAATAGAAGAGCCAACATCTCAAGGCTAAGTACTGTAATTGTTGGTTAGCACTACAAGAAAAGAGACAGTTTGAGAAACTCAAACTTATAGTGTGGAAATAGGAAGGAGCAATAATGGACTATAGCTTGAGTGGAACAGAAGTGTCATCCGTTGTTGCACTGGTGAAGCCAGATAGACAGTGCCTCTTGGTGGTCATACCCTGCTATGGCTTCCTTACGCTCACTCCAGGCTTGGCCATATGAAACTCTGTTGAGCAATGGAACATTAGTAAGCATGGTGCAAGGAGGCCTCAATAAGTGCAGTCTTGAAGGTCCAGATCTGGAGAATTCACTATATATGGTTGACAGTAGGGAACTAGTGAGGGCTTTTAAGCAAAGGACTGACAGGATCAAAAGTAGTGCTTCAAGAATGGTGAACTTGATTATAGAATGCAAAATAGAGTCACAAGAAGACGGGTGGTTGAAGATCAAGGTAGGGAGGATGTTTGGAAGGTCATTATTATCTAATTCCTTCTCCCTTTGATTAAAAGAGCAAAGAGTCAACAGTGGAGATAGTCTGCTTATTGAGAAAGGACCACAAGAAGGGACTTAAGTACAACAGTGATGCAGTAGCTGTCTCCAACCACTAGGGGTGGGTGTGAGCAGCTCTAGCCCAGTCTCTAGAGAATGTTCTTTCCCTGGAGATGAGCCCTTTCATTATCATGAGAACAAAACAGACCAGAGGGCAAGCTCCTGTTTGTCTTTTAGGGTTTTTTCTTTTTTCTTTTTTTTTTTTTAATTTACTCATTGCCTTGTACTCAAGACGTTTCTAACTATTCCAGATGGCTCATTTCCAACCCAATGATCTAGATCTTTGTATTCTCCTGATTTCTAGATTTCATAGATCAAAAATCCTAAATCGCTTAAATATTACATTAGGTAGGAGCATCATCATTCCATTGAATCATAGTTCCATTCTATAAAAAGACAGAATACAGAATAAAAACATTTTTTAAGTGACAAAGAGAGGTCATAATGCATTCACAGGGCCGTGGAGCCAAAGGTGAGAGTATCAAGTCCCAGGTGGGAAGGAGGGATGGCCAACAAAAGCAGGCATTTAATGAATGCAAACATTATTTGCTCAGTCCTGACCTGGAGTTTTACAGAAATATTCTCCCAGGAGAGCAGCAGACTCATACTATGTATCTGGGGGAGTAGTCATAAATATTTCAGATGAAGTTCTAAGGACAGGTCAACAGTGGAATGAGCCAACTTGGCTCAGGTTTAATAGCATTTTTTAAAGCAGTGAAAGTAGAGAGGTGAAGGCAAGGTGAGTCTTGGGCCAAGGCACTAACCAGCTACAAGTTTGGCTCGGAAGAGAGTACATACTGTTTTAATTAGTATCCAAAAGTTACAGCAAATAGGGGTTTGTATAAAGGAAGATGCATGAGAAAGTCTCCTCCATTCGTAGAAGCATGTCCTTGGGAACTCACGTAGGGATTCCCCAAAATGAACTTGAAACTGGATTAGACTTGCTCTCCCTCGAAGGACTGCAGCTGTCTGTTCTAGAGCTCAGTAAGCAAGGATTCACCACAGAGTGAGCCAGAAATGTTTGTTGTATTGAAGGACCAGCTTTGAAAGCATCACTGTGTAGAAGTCAGATGGGAACCCCTTTTGGATAATTCATGAGGTGCGAGAGGAGAAGCCCTAAGGAGTATATTTCAACATTTCCGTTATTCAAAGTTTGTGGAACAATTCATACTGGATGCACTTGGTTCAGGCCAGGACTGTTCCTGGGGGGAAGGGAGGACAGGTGTCGATCACTGTCATTCTTCTAAAGCAGGTGAGCAACAGCAAGGTTACTGAAGAGGCAGCGGCTGGTTAGGTTTACGGGCCGATCCGTTGATTTCCCCCCACTCCCTGGTCCTCCCACAACACCCTCCCCTCGCAATCCCCAGGACCAATTTTTTCCAACCATCTGCTTTACTCGGCTTCTGTGCCCAGGCTGCAAGTGCTAGTGGAGGAAATCAGATACCTGTGCCAACTGGCAGCAGGACAACCTCAGCTGGGCTCTCATACTCCTTGGCAGTCCTTTCACGCATCCTCACCACCTTCCATTTCCAGCGCCCCAAACAGCTGCGCCCAACCCTCGCCGCTTTCCCCAAGCCTCTCCTCATTCTCAGCTACCAACTTTGCTCCTGTCTCAGGAGGAAGTCATCGCTGCACCCCTAGATCCTAGATTAGCACCCCAAACATGGTAGGGGTACAATACATCAATGAACGGATAATTCATTCATTCGTGAATTCATCAGTTTCTCTTCCTTCCTGACTTGGGATTGGGACCTACCCTTGCTTTTTTCACACTGACCTTAGAGGGAAAATTCTCTTTCTGCCTTTTCAAGGCCAGCCCCTCCAAGGCTCCTGATTTTATCTGTACCGCCCAACCCCCTTGGTCCCAGGGTCAGGTTCTATCATTTCTGCCCCAATTTATGTATCTTTTCCATGCTGTGCTCCTCAGGCCACATGCATACTGAGGTTTCTGGCTGACTGTCTCAGTCGAATGCAGCTAGAACGTGCTGGGCGTCTGGAACGCGTGAGGTACTACTCTCACTACTGGAGAGAGATGAGCAGGAGGAAAACAAAAAACTGAGGCCCCACAATGGAGAGGAGGCAGATAATATCCTAAAGAGAAAAACAAATAAATTAAAACTAGATGTGTACAAATGCCTGGAGAAAAAAGTCAGGAAAGGGGACAGTACTAGGGAGGGACTGGGGATGCTCTTTTAAATAAAGCAGTCAGAAATAGGTGACACGGAGCCAAGGCTTGAAAGGAGTAAAAGAGGAAGCCAGGGGCGAAATGTGCCTGGAAAACAGAGGGGATGGCCAGTGTGAAGGTCCTGTGGCAGGGCAGGAGTGTTCTCAGTGCAAATCAAGGAAAAACATGGATGGCTGTGGCTGGAGCAGAGAGGAGAGGAATCTGTCGGAGGATGTGAAACCGGGGCGACCAGGTCCTGTGGGCTTTGTGGCACACTGTAAGGCAGGACTTCGATTTTTGAGTATATGTGCTATTGAAGCAAACACAAGCAGGACTTCGGTTTTGACTCCAGATGAGTTGGGAAAGTCTTGGGAAGGCTTTCCGCAGAGGAATGACATGATTTGACATATTTTAAGAGGATTGCACTAGCTGCTATGTTGTGATTAATGGGGCAAAGGAGGGAAGAGCAAGCATGGCTGGGAAGTGGTGGCTGTTGTCCAGGGGAGAGGCAATACCACCCCTGGATCCTTCCATTTGCCACCACATTAGTCAAATGGCAGGTTCCCTCAGGACTGCAACTCTCTCAGTCTTATTGTGGTCCCATCTGTTTAATGTCCCCACCACTCTTCTGAAAATACTCTTGGCTAGCATCACAAATGACCTGAATACCAAATGCCAAACCCTGGAGCTTCTGTGAATCGTCTGGGGCTCCTTAAAAACTCTGGGGCTAAAGCAAGCCCAACTGTGTCCTGACCTATTAAAAGCAGGGCCAAGTTACAAGCCGCCACCTGGCCAGTTGAGTGGAATCATGACAGCCATTGAGGCCTGAGTTTCCCTTTCCCATTTTCGTAGAATCCTGTCTGCTAACTGAAATTCTACAAAGTCTGACTGGCAATGAAAAAGAGCAAATGTGGCTGGAAATAAAATGACCCCTCCAAGGTGGTGGACTTCTCACCCCACGTACAGGTGCCATGTGAAAAGATAGCTCAGAACTTTCAAGCCTTCTAGTTTTCTTTTTTCTTTATCTTTTTTTAAACTTTATTTATTTATTTTGAGAGGGGGGTGAGGGGCAGAGAAAGAGAGAGAGAGAATCCCATGCAGGTTCTGTACTGTCAGCACAGAGCCCCATGCAGGGCTCAAACCTATGAACCCCGGGGTCATGATCTGAGCAGAAACCAAGGGTCAGACACTTACCCAACTGAGCCATCCACGCACCTCAGGCCTTCTAATTTTTTTTTAACGAATCTTGAAATCTTAAGTATTATGTCAAATGTTTCTATTTCTATTTTATTCTATTTCTATTTATTAAAATTTTTTAACATTTATTTATTTTTGAGAGACAGATCCTGAATAGGGGAGGAGCAGAGAGGGAGACACAGAATCCGAAGCAGGCTCCAGGCTCTGAGCTGTTAGCACAGAGCCTGACGTGGGGCTTGAACTCACGAACTGTGAGATCATAACCTGAGCTGAAGTTGGACACTTAAACAACTGAGCCACCCAGGCGACCCTACATTCTTAAATGTTGATAACTGACTTCAGTTTTTAAAAACACTCCATGGTACCAAACAAAACGTATCTGTAAGTCCCTTGCAGCCATCATTGCACTGGTTTTCAAATCTTAGAGGAACGGCTCAGCGTAGTGACAAAGCACCCAGGACTGGCACTCTAAGTGCTGAGCATGTGCCACTTGCAAGTGTTACTCATTGTTTCCCCAGTTGCCAGCCTTAAACTCCTACATGTGACTATAGTTTGGGGCCTAGCCTTATTCAAATCTTGTTTTCTCTTAGAGCTCCTGGCACCGTTTTGCCTGCCTGACAACCTTCCATTTGCATGCATCACACGCTGACCGTGTTTCCACTCATTGCTCTCTGGCTGTCACTGCAACCCTCTTCTGTTCTGTTCATCCTGCCTCCCACGAGACATAGCAGATTTCTTCCTGGTTCTCTCTGCAGCAACTCGCTCCCTCAGCCACCATTTACGTCTGTTGTACTTTTCAGGAACAGATTGGTACATAGATTCAAATCCCTACTCTCTTGCTTTTGAGCTATATAAGCTTAAGGATACCATGTAACCTCCCTATGCCTGCAGTTTGTAATTCACAGGCTGAGAAGTGTCCATCTCACTGGGTTTTGGGGGAATGCACCTGATCAGTTATATTTTAAAAAACACAACAGTGTGCCCTATCATAAGTAACTAAAACAATACATATTTTCTCTCTCTTTTTTTCCCCCACATACCCTACCATTCTTCTCTCAAACTCTTTTGGTGAAGTCTCCTCTCCTTCCCACCTTAATATATTGGTGTTGCCCCCAGAGTTCTGCGTTTGTGTTCATATCTCAGCCTCTAGGCATCAACAGTGGCCCTTTATACTTCTTAGACTTCAAAGCATAGCTGTTTGCCATTGGCTTCCAAATACAACAAGGCTAGCTTTAGCTGCTTTGTTCAGCTTTAAACCCATTTTTCTAGTGATTTTTTTTATTACGTTGGTGCCCCTGCACTTACCTCAAGTTCAACATAGGTGAAACTAAGCCCACTATTTTCTTCCTAATCTTCCCTCTTACTCACACTACTCCTCCCTTTTCTCCTGAGTATTATTCAAGGTAGTAACACTAGCTGCTGGAAGAGAGAAACCATAAAATCACAATGGCTTACCACAATAAACTTGATTGCTTACTATTAGTCTGTTGGATATCACAGTCCACTGCCATCCTCCAGGGATTGGGTGCTGGGGAAATTCTGCTCAAAGAATTTTTTAGAGCAGAATGCCATCCTATGATGTGGCTTCTTCAACACCTTACCTGGAAGGTTACTGCAGATAGACAAGAGAGAATGCATGGGTGTCCAAACGTTATATATATATCACTTCTGCCCAGGTGCCATCGGACAAACCTCAGACACATGATCCAAAAGTTCCGGGAAATGGAAGTTAGCTGTGTGCCCAAAAAGAAGAGGAGAAATAAGAATATTGGCTGTTGCTAGGATTCTCAGCCATACTGTCCAGTCTTACAAGAGAGAAGCCTGAGGACAACCTCCCTTTCATGTGTTGATCAGTTCTATCTCAAAAATGTCTCACATTTTCTTCTCTTTGCAATCTTTACTTTCATCACTTTTCATTGATATTTTTGATGGAGCTCCTCATTCTTCCCTGACTTCTGCCTGCATCACCATAAGGGTCCATCTTGCCCAAGCTGGCTCTAATCTACCTTCTCAGTCCTCTTCTATAATCCTTTGCACAACTCACTCTGCC
This sequence comes from Proteles cristata cristata, assembly GCA_017311185.1. Classification (NCBI taxonomy): domain Eukaryota; kingdom Metazoa; phylum Chordata; class Mammalia; order Carnivora; family Hyaenidae; genus Proteles; species Proteles cristata. The sequence goes on along the minus strand of JAESUZ010002499.1, from coordinate 682 downwards.
CTGCACCCACATCCCTTACTTCTTTCTTCAGTTAGCTGCCAGGACTCTTCATGCATGCCTAGAGAACTCCCTTATTTTACAATGCCCAGCCCTGCCTTCATCATTTTCTTTGAGCATCAAGACCCATCTCAAATAACATTTCTTCTTAGAAGCCTTCCCAAATCCTTCAGTTAGAATTAATATGTCTCTCTGCAGCAATTCGTATAACACTATAGCATTTTGGCACATTTAATTATAACTATTTTTATGTGTCTCTGTTTCCCATACTACTGGGAATTTCTTGAGGGAGAAGGACTGTGGTTTTTTGGGTTTTTTTTTGTATAATTCTGTTAGCCAGAATTGTAATCCTTAAATCTTGTTCAAAGCTGCCACATTGTCGGTGCTCAACTGATACTTGATGAATAAATGAATCTTTTTGTGATCACATCATAATTCAGATTAGAACTCTCTATCTTTAGAAAAACCCAGCGCATCATTTTTCTGCACCTCAGAGTTTTATTATGTGTGCTCTGGGAACTAATAGCTGAGTCAGTAGCCAAGTTAGCAGATATTTTTCTGAAGATTGTATAGAATCTTGCAGTAAGCTCTTGGCTACATTTCAACAAGAGATAGAGATTTCTAGGATTTTATCTGGGATCTGGTTATTTCTTCCACTTCTACTTATTTAGAGTCATTCCCAATA